>CM020009.1:12322892-13522892 GCA_009771035.1 Lupinus albus
CTTCAGTGTTGTTGTGAATATTGACTCATAAACTGACACACCTTGTTCACATTAAAGGCACAATTAGGTCTAGTTAATTACGCATAATGAAGTCCATTAACCACATATTTATATAGGCTATGATTATCAAATTAGTCAGAGTTAGCTTTGGTTAGATTACAAGTTGCAACCATAGGAATATAATATATTTAGCACCACTTATGTTGGCTCTGAAAGGCCTTTAATATACTTGGACATAGACAGAAATAATGAACCATCTATAAGGTGTTTAACCTCAACACCAAGAAAGTAGTCTAAGGATCCTAGATTCTTGAGATAAAAGGTAGTGCCTAGCTTGTCAATGACAATATGAACATGTATGATAGAAGATAATGCGGTGATTATATCGTCCATATAGACAAAAACAGAGTTTGTAGGTGGGAGTGATGAGTATGAAGAGAGAACTATCACAATTGTTATCATGAAAACCTAGTTGAAGAAGAGTTCATTTTAGCCTTTCAAATAATTGTCTAGGAGCATGTTTCAAGTCATAAAGAGTTTTGTGTAGTTGGCATACCATATTCATGCCTCCATTGTGAATACTAGTGGGTTGTGCCATGTATAGTGAAAGATGAGATGGCAAACTAAGACATACTGAATTTGTTTTCTGGTTTTTCTCGACTTAATGCAAATTTTCACAACTTAGCTAAATGTTAGAGTAGAGATGCATCGGAAAAATAAGTCTGTTTTAAGGAAAAGAGAGACACCGAGTGTTATCTTGGTTCACCTTCTAGTCCACCAAAGGCTACATGCAGTCCTCTTGCAATCACAAGATGTTTTACTATGATGAAATCCCAATGGCTACAAATCTCACCTTGAGAATTTGTCTCTGATTACACTTACCAAATCTTACCTTTTAGAAGTACACCACTTCTAAAATCACTCTTTCTCTTTAACCACACCCTAAGGTGAAATATACAAAAAAATCATAATGAAGAACTTTGTTTCTAGGGTTAGGATTGTTATGTGTATATAAAAATTCAATATTCAATCATTGTATATAAACACTTGGAAACAACTTTTCAGAAAATTTAGAAAGTTTTGAATAAGTTGTTTGAAAAAATATATGAAAGATTGTAGAAAACATTGTGTGATTGATGTTATTCGAAATTGAATGCCTAGTGCCTTTAAATAGGCTTCCAAACAGCGAACATACTCATACCAGAAGGTACGAATTAATTGGAGTGACATCTATTCGTCTTGGGAGAAGTTGTTTCACTTTGAATTTAAAAAAAACTACTCTAACAGTTATAAGTAATCAATTACTCGAGGTGGGTAATCAGTTACCTAAAGTTTTTGTCTCGTTAAGTACTTGGTTACTCGATTGACCAATCAGCTACAATCTGAGTTATTTTTGCTTGGCAACATGTTACTCAGTTTGGGTAATCGGTTTCTCTGTCACAGTAACCCATTACTTAGTTCGAGTAACCTCTACCTCATCTTTCTAAAAGTTTAAATCCACTCTTTATACCAAGTTTAATATTTTTCAAAAAGAGATTTCCTATGAGTATTTGGTGATAGTTAAAGTAAATGACTTTAGGATAGAAGCGGCTATCTTCAAAAGCTAATAAGTCTTGATCTTGTGTTCAACATGCTTCTAAGTCTTTAGCGTCTTCAATCCTTTTACTTCTTTTGAGCATAGATGTAAGGACCCAAATTCTACCCTTGAAATTTTTTCATTTATTTTAATCCTCCCTTACATACATTCATCATCTTACTTAAAACCCTCATGAATCATTCCTTGAAACTACTCTTTTAACCTATTAAATTATCATACAATTCATATTGCAGAAAAACATAATTCATTCAATTAGCAATTACCACATACAACTAGTTATGGATTTCCAAGAGTCATAATGTCCATAACTACATATCTCCATTATTGTCCTAATCAGAGTTACATTCATCTCAAAATATTACCTAACCAACTACAATGTCAAAGTAACGCTAAAGACATTTAAGTTAATAAACACATAAGATTCCTAAGTGAGCTTCCTCCTCAAATCCTTCATTTACCTACAATGGGATTATCATAAACAACACACAAAAACAAGGGAGTAAGTCATTAGTTCGAAACTAATATTACATGATAATTCACATTTTAAATACGATTAACCATTAATATAATTTATAACCACAAATACGTAAAATGTAAACATTCATATCTTTTTTCTTTCATTTCCACGTGAGTCATATTCATTCTATAGTATATATATATCCCATAATATATATTCTATAGCATGCATATTACGTTCATTCTAAACATCGTCATTCTCATTATTCATATCCACCCTATAGTACATATATCCCATAATATATATCCTATAGCATGCATACTACTCTCATTCTAACATCCTCACTTCTCATCATTCATATTCACCCTATAGTATATATATCCTATAATATATATCCTATAACATGTATATTACTTTCACTCTAGCATCCTCATTTCTCATCATTCATATTCACCCTATAGTATATATATCCCATAATATATATCCCATAGCATGCATATTACTTTTATTCTTAACATCCTCCTTTTCATCATTCTTATTCACCCTTAATCGTATTCATCGAGTTCATTCCCCATACCACAACGGGCAGGTCGAGTTTATTCCCCATACCACATCGGAAAGGTCGAGTTTATTCCCCATACCACATCGGGCAGGTCGAGTTTATTCCCCATACCACATCGGGCAGGTCGAGTTTATACCTTATACCACATCGGGCAGGTCGAGTTTATTCCCCATACCACATCGGGCAGGTCGAGTTTATTCCCCGTACCACATCGGGCAGGTCGAGTTTATTCCCTATACCACATCGGGCAGGTCGAGTTTATTCTTCATTCCACATAACACACAACCACTTCGGTTAGGACAACAACAATAGACCACTACTACCTCGGGTAGAGTAACAATAATAATCCACTACCCCATCGAGTAGGGTAACAATAATAATCCACTACCCCATCGGGTAGGGTAACAACAATATTCTTACAAATACATTACCTCTTTCACATACCTCATTCACATCAGCTAGTATGAGTTAGAGACACTTATCCCTTACCTTGGTGAGCGTTGGGGGTCGGTTCCGAGTAACTTTAAAAGTCTCCTCAACAATTTCCTCCCACCTTAGGATCTTTCCTCATTCCCACCAATAACAAAAATGTCAGTCATTTATTCAAAATAACACATCAGCAACTCGTATTTCATCATCAAACATACAAGGGATTCACATATTTTCAAGATTTCCAAAACTACTTCAATACAAGTTTCCAACATCTAAACATACATGTTCATCTCATATATCAACATCAAAGCACAAACTCATCATCCACATTTAACATTTCATTCATTTCCCTTTTTACTCATATTCTCATTTTGGGGGTTTTTGGGGTTTTCATGAATAACCCACAAAACTTTTCCATTCATCAAATACCAACTCTAAATCAAGAGTTTACAAGAGAAAAACAACATAAAATGAACCATAACTCTAAAGGATGAGTTTCCATGGTTTCTCATACTTTGAGAAGAGGTCCAACATACCCAAAACAAGTTAGAGAGGAAGAAGAAGAGTTAGAAGCAAGAGGTTTACCTCTTCTCAAGCTCTATGATGATTCCTAAGGCTCTTTCCTCTTGAAAAGCTCTCCTCTCTCTCTTCTCTTCAAATTTCTAACCCTAAAATGTGTGTGGTGTCTCTATTTTAAAGTGAAATCGCCGGGTTCTCGCTCAGGCGAGAAAATCCCGCCTTTTTTAAAATTTCAGATCTGACGCTCTCGCTCAAGCGATGCAATTCTCGCTCAGGCGAGACATCTCTCGCTCAAGCGATGTTCCTCTCGCTCAGGCGAGAATCTCATAGCCTGGACAGGTCCTGAATGCCACTTTTCTAGCCCAGGGGAGACAACTCTCGCTCAGGCGAGACCACCCTTGTAACACCCCAAATTTTAAGTCTTAAAATTATAGTCTCAGTCTTGGGATCCTTGCTTGAGCGAGCGATTCACGCTTGGGCGAGAGAGGTTCACATGGGAGGGTGAAATCTTTGGATATACTGGAGGATTCTCGCCTGAGCGAGAGGGTCAGAGATGATTTTTTTTAAAATGGGCGGGATTTTCTCGCTTGAGCGAGAGAAAGCTCGCTTAAGCGAGAACCCGACGAGAACATTAAATGAGAGAAACCCAAAATACATTTTTAGGTTAAGAATTGAAGAGAGGTGAGAGAAGAGAGCATTCCGAAGGTCTAGGAGCTTTGATTCTTGTTCAAGAGCTTGAGAAGAGGTAAAACTCTCTATCCTAACTCTCTTCTTCTCTTGAGAACCCATTTTTGGTATTATGGATCTCTTCTCAAAGTGTGTAAAACCATGGAAACTCTCTCTTTCGAGTTATGGTTCGTTTTATGTCGCTTGTACCTTGTAAACTCTTGGTTTTGAGTTAGTATTCCAAGAATGGAAAGGGTTTGTGGGTTGACTCATGGAAACCCCAAAACCCTAGAGAGAGAAAATGTGGTTAGAGAGGAAAAATGGGTAAAACTCTAAAGGTAGAGGATGATTTGCTTTATAATGTTAAAATATGAGATGATATGTATGTTTTAGATGGTTGAAAACTCATAATAAAAGTAGTATAGAACCATTTAAAATATGATAAATATCTTGTATTTTTAAATAATGCAATATAAGTTATTTATTTGTTATTTGGAATGAATGACTAACATTGTGTTATGTAGTGGGAATGAGAAGAGATCCTATATTTGGAGGCGGTGCCGGTGGAACTTACGAAGTCGCCAAAAACCAAACCCAACACTCACTGAGGTAAGGATAAGTCTTTAACTTATGCATGGTGTTAGAAAATGCGTGGATTTTCTGTTATGGATAATGAATAAAATGAGAATCACTTAGTCATTATGAACATATATGGGTATGTTGATAATGATGAGAAATGGATTTACGGTTTATGTATTGGTGGAGTGCCAATGGAAATAAAACTCGAAATGAAATCATGAAATGTAAATCACTTTGTAGTTATAAGCATACGTGGATATGTTTGTAATGATGTCGGGTGTATTTATCATTTTTGTATTGGTGGAGTGCCAATGGAAATAAAACTCGGAATAAAAGCAATAATTTGTATGTCACTTTGTAGTTACAATATATGATATGTTGTAATGATGTCGGGTGCATTTATTGACTATATATTGGTGGAGTGCCAATTGAAATAAAACTCTGAATAAAAGCAATAAATTGTAAGTCACTTTGTAGTTACAATATACGATATGTTGTAATGATGTCGGGTGCATTTATTGACTATGTATTGGTGGAGTGCCAATGGAAATAAAACTCGGATAAAACAATAAATTGTAAGTCACTTTGTAGTTACAGGCATATACGCTATTCTGTAATGATGTCGGGTGCATTTATTGTCTCTGTATTGGTGGAGTGCCAATGGAAATAAAACTCGGAAACAAAGTAATAAATGGTAAATCACTTAGTCACTACTAATATATGGGTATGTTTGTAGTGATGACGAGTGGATTTATGGTTTATGTATTGGTGGAGTGCCAATGGAAATAAAACTCGTTTTAGCCGACCAGAATGGGTTAGCGACTCTAGCTCGAGTTATGTAGCATGGTTTTTCAAAAGTACAGATGACGAAAATGGTTTTAAGTGGATTTAATTTATATCGTTGTTTAACCCTATTAAATGTGGATTAACTTACATTGAAATTTTATTGAGTTAATGACTTATTCCTTTGTGTTGTTTGTGCATGGTAAATGTTAATCCCATTGCAGGTAGGTGAACGAAGAAAGGATGATTTTTGAGTAGGAGATTAGAGACTTTTATTTTGATGTCTCTTTATCCATTCTTTTGTAACTTCATTTGATTGTATTTGAAGTAACTAATGTACCATGAATACTATTTTTGTATACGATATTGGTCATGGAGACTAGAAACTCGGATATATTTAGCTATGGGTGTTTTGTAAACCCATAGCTAATTGTATGCGGTGGTTACTAGGTTATACTAATATGAATTATGTTTTTCTGCTATCGGATTTTGTAGGTTACTTTTGGGTTCATAGATCGGGTGTGAGGAAGAAGTGAGATCTTTCAAACAAATTTATTACTTGGTAATTATGATTTAACGTTAAATGCATGAAATTGGATTAAATAAGGAAAAAATTTCCAGGGTAGAATTTCAGGTCGTTACAACCCTCTCTCAAGCGAGACCATTCTCGCTCAAGTGAGAATCCTTCAGTATAGCCCAGGATTTCACTCTCCCAGGTGAGCCTCTCTCGCCCAGGCGACAATTATCTCGCTCAAGCGAGACTCCTAGGACTGATACTATAATTTAATGACTTTAAAATCTAGGGTGTCACAATAGATAATACTTGAACCAAGATAAGATTAAAAAACAAAGAAAAGATAAAAGAATTAACTAAAAAACACTCCAAAGTCAATCAATAATCACTGAAGTCTCCGACAACGACACCAATTTGATAAACGAAATATTGTGATGCATTATAGACAGAACATTTCAATCAAATGAAGTACAAGGTGTGTAGACACTAGGATTGATATCAAGGACTTCGATTAGTTATTAATTGAGAGAGGGTAGTTTGGTTGATTTGATTGCTTTCAATTAAAGTAAGAAGGATACTATTGTAAGGACCCAAATTCTACACTTGAAATTTTTTCCTTATTTTAATCCATTCCCACATGTATTCTCCCTTATAACATAAAATTTTAATCACCCAAAGGCTTAACTTTGTTCACCCATTAATTATTCCGCAATTAGTCTATCCTACCATGTTACTACACATATTCATAATGCAGAAAAACATAATTCATATTACTATCTCTCGGTAACTACCGCATACAACTAGCTATGAGTTTCCAAAATACCCATAGCTATAAATATCCAAAGTTACAAATATTCAGACTTTACAATCATCCAAAATAACAATTAGTCAGTCATGATTCAAAAATGGCAACAACACAGGAATCCAGGTTTTAAACTTCTTAGGCATCACACCAAATATCCTCAACTAACCTGTTTACCTGCAATGAAATTATCAACGACAAATACACACAACATACAAAGGAGTAAGTCATTAATTCAATAAATATCATTATAAGATAATCCACATTTTAAAGGGGTCAGTAAACCATTTTAAATTCATTTTCACTACATAACTTGAGCCAAAGTTTGCTACATCGCTTGAGCCAAAGCTTGCTACATAACTTGAGCCAAAGTTTCGCTACATCACTTGAGCCAAAGTTTGCTACGTCGCTTGAGCCAAAGCTTGCTACATAACTTGAGGCAAAGTATCGCTACATAACTTGAGCCAAAGTTTTGCTACATCGCTTGAGCTAGAGCTTGCTACATAACTTGAGCCAAAGTATCAGAGGGTGGATTGACGCGTAGATTCCAGCTGTCCCTCTTTCTTTCTTTGATCGAGTAGCTTCGACTCCACCTACCTCCAGTGCAGCTTCAAGGGGTATCACATCACTCCTAAGAAGAGACTGCCGGAGCCAAGAATAGGAGTTTGTTTTCTTTTATTTCTTTTATAAGGCGAAAGGTTCGGGCTAATGGGCCTCTTTCAATAGATTCATTTCCGCAGTCGAGTGATTTGACCGATTGATTCGAAATCGGTTCCACTTCAAATCCCTCACGATTGATTGTTGGAAGAGTTTTCACCGAAGCCGGTTACCGCCTTCCTTAACAAGCCCAGCTACTGAGGAAAGGGGCGAAGCGCTAGTTTACATAACTTGAGCCAAAGTTTGCTACATAACTTGAGCCAAAGTTTCGCTACATTGCTTGAGCCAAAGCCTTCTACATAACTAGAGCCAAAGTCACTAACCAATCGTGGTCGGCTAAAAATATGTTTTCTTTTCATTGGTACACCATCAATTCATAAACAACAATTCCACGCATTTTCTCAATACGACATGCTAATTAAAGACTTATCCTTACCTTGGTGAGTGTTTGGTTTGGTCCTTGGTAACTTTTCAAGTTCCACCGACACCGCTTCCAACCTTAGGATCTTTACTCATTCCCACCATATAACAACAATGTTAGTCATTTATTCAAAATAACACATAAACAACTCATATTGCATCTTTAACTACACAAGAGATTCACACCTTTTCAATGTTTCCAAACTACTTTCATTTAGAGTTTCCAAACATCTAAAACATACATATTCATCTCATATTTCAACATTAGATCACATACTCATCTTCTACATCTAACATTTTACCCATTTCCCTCTTTAACCACATTTTCATTTTAGGGTTTTGGGGTTTTCATGAATCAACCCACAAACCCTCTCCATTCTTTGAATACCAACTCTAAACCAAGATTTTACAAGAGAGAAACTAAATAAAATGAACCACAACTCAAAAGGAAGAGTTTCCATGGTTTCTCACATTTTGAGAAGAGATCCAACATACCCAAAACAAGTTGCAAAGGGAAAAGGATAGTTAAAAATCAAGAGATTGACCTCTTCTCAAGCTTCTAGATGATTCTCAAGACTCTTTTCTCTTGAAAATGCTCTATTCACTCACTTCTCTCCAAGTTCTAACCCTAAAATGTGTTTGAGGTTCCTTATTTAATGCAACAGCATCGGGTTCTCGCTCAAGCGAGCCCATTCTCGCTCAAGCGAGCCCATTCTCGCTCAAGCGAGAAAATCCCGCCCATTGAAAAAACTTAAATCTGACCCTCTCGTTCAAGCGAGGATCCTCTCGCTTAAGCGATGATCCTCTCGCTTAAGCGATGATCTTACAGCCCCTACAGCTTCAGAGTGCCATTTCTCTCCTAGGCGAGATAATTCTCGCTCAGGCGAGACAATTCTCGCTCAGGCGAGAATCCTTCAGTACAGCCTAGTATTCCACTCACCAGGTGAGCCACCCTCGTCCAGGCGACTCCTTTCTCGCCCAAGCGAGACTTCCAGTACTGATACTATAATTTAATACTTTAAATTTAGGGTGTCACAACTATAAGATTTGAAATCAATTGAAGAAAACAGAAATCGTCGAGGTAAAACCATTCATAATTTAGAAGATGATCGTTAGATTTTTGCACTAAGATTTGTGGGTTTGATCCCTATTCACAATCGTGGATAGGTGAATCTTGATTCTCTACTAGGCAACCGCCTAGACTTTGATTTATTGAAGTTAAAAAGAGGAGGGCATCTGCTATCGGACAATTTGTGCCACTCCATGTGGCATCAGCTGTGATTGGTTGAAAAAATATATTTAAGTTAAAAAATTAATTATTAAGCATTTATATGACCAATCACAGCTAATGGCACAAGGAGTGACACAATTTGTGGGATAGAAGATGTGCTCACATTCAAAAGTGACAATTGTCTCTCTCGAAATCCAATTTTCATTCTTACTTGGGTTAGAAATCCTAAACATTTCCTTATGTCTTTCAACATATGGCTCAACCTCGTCAACATTGGGTAAAAAACATAAGTGTGCCTGCTCCAATTATGTTCTTGATATAGACAATATTTGTTTCCCAGTAATCTCATCACCAAATGTTCTTTTTGCATAACGAGACTTTGGAATGCATATGAAATCAACATCGAGAAGGTATGAAATATATAGTTCAAGAACTTCTTCAATTATATATTGCACAACAATACAACCCCCTGGTCTTTATATGACCAATCACAACTAATGGCACATGGAGTGACACAATTTGTGGGTCAGAAGATGTGCTCACATTCAAAAGTAACAATTGTCTCTCCAGAAATCCAATTTTCATTCTTAGTTGGGAACATTTCCTTATGTCTTTCAACATATGGTTGAACCTCATCGACATTAGGTAAAAAAAACATAAGTGTGCTTGTTCTAATTATGTTCTTGATGATGATAATATTTGTTTCCCAATAATCTCATCACCAAATGTTCTTTTTGCATAATGAGACTTTGGAATGCCTATGAAATCAACATCGAGAAGGTATGCAATATATAGTTTTAGAACTTCTTCAATAATATATCGTTGAACAATACAACCCCAGGTTTTGATCGGTTTTTACCTGCTACTCTTTTAATGTCTTTATATAACGCTCAAAATGGTACATCCATCTCATATAGGAAGGACCACATATTGTGTCTCTTGAACAAGATGAATGCTTAGATAAACAATTATATGAAAGAATGAAGGTGGGAAATACATCTCAAGCTCACACAAAGACAAAATAATATGTCTTTGCAATGTAGATAATTTCTTTGGGTCAATCACTTTACAACAAATTGCCTTGAAGAAGAAGCATAATTTAGATATGGTTTCTCACACATTTTTAGGTAAAATGGACCGTATGGCAATAGGCAAGAAATGCTCCATGAGTACATGACAATCATGACACTTAAGATCTTTTAACTTGAGGTCCTTAATTGATACGAGGTTCCGAATGTTTGAATAGTAACCCTCTCGAACTTTAACACCATGAAGAAACTTACAAAATTATATTATATCTTTCCAAGACAAAGTATAAATTTTGTGGGTAGAAATGTATATTTTCCTTCTTTATCGGCTCCAATCCCTTTTTTATTCTCATACTACCCAAGACCAATCTTTCATTCAATCCATATTTGGTCTTACCGGGAACATTGAGTAAGGTACCAAAGAAACTTGATTTTGAATGCTCATCGAAGTACAGGACTCGAGAAGCTTGATTTTGAATGCTCATCAAGGTACAATACCATGAAAGCTTGATTTATAATGCTCATCGAGGTAGAGGACCAAGAAAGCTTAATTTTGAATGTTCATCAAGGAAAATATTTCTTAAGAAATTTCTCCTTGAAGGCAATCCAGGTAATCACTCGCCCTTCTGTTTCCATCTGTCGCCGAGTAAATTCCCACCAAGTTTCAGCTTCTTTCACCAACATATAAGAAGCATACGTCACCTTTTGAACGTAATTACAACCCATGGCTCTGAATATTCGTTCCAAGTCTCTGAATCCACTCGTTCGCAGAATCAAGAGCGAACCCACCTTGGAACTGGCTAGGATTCTGCTTGCAGAACTCATTCAACCCTCGGTACTCGGCCGACCCGAGTGGAACTAAAGGTTGCGAGTTAGGACTTGGTGCGGTTCTGGTTCAGACTATGCAAGTTCTCATTCGCTTGTTGCAGTGCAGCCACCATCTGAGCCAACAAATCATTTGGAACATTCTGACTCGTTCCTTTCCCTCTTCCTCTTCCAGCCATTACTTAACCTGCATTCATTGGTGGTTAGCACACAAATCTAACTCACATAAGTCAGGTTATCACATAGTCTCATGGCACATTACATGTCACTATACCAAGGCTACATGATTTAAACAGTAAATTCACATAATTTCAACTAGTGAAATCACAAACATTTACAAAGAAGCAAGTAAGGCCATACCCCAGGCCGCAGAATTAACTATGCTCTAATACCATATTGTAAGGACCCAAATTCTACCATTGAAATTTTTTCATTTATTTTACTCCTTTAAGCTTAATTACTCATGTTACCTCATACATACATTCCCTTTTTAGTACCTAGTCTATAACAGATTAGGCCAAACTAAGTCTTTTTAGTAAACAGATGAGACTTAGGCTTCTCCAATAGCCTATTTAACCTAAATAGATGAACTCAGACCATTTAAAAAGCCTATCAAGCCTAACAATCGACCTATGTAATGTTATTATATATTTATTGACTTTATTTTTAGTGTGATTATTTAGCAATTTGAGTTTTTAGACTTCATGGAGTTATGATTGAAACATGTTATTTGTTTTGATTTTGGTGTGATAACTTTTGGATGATATAACATTTAGACAACACTACAACAAATTTAGGCATTTAATAATGTTTAGATAATATTTGGATGTTATTTAGCAATTTTGTATTGTCTATTGGATGTTTTTTGGACAATAGTAACATATCTGACAATTAAGTTGTTCACTATGGTAAACATTATAGCACTATCATATTTTACTATGATATTAAAAGACATTGGTTTGTATCTTCTAAACTCAAGGACACCACAAATCTTTCGAATATATTACGCAACATTGGAAGGTGATGGAAAAATTGTGATAACAATGTAAAAAATTCACATTAATTGCTATAGTTATAATATTATTTCCTTGTTTGTACAAAATGTGTTGAGTTATTTACCTTAACAGACCAGACCAACTAATTAAATGCTACTTGGATAATTGTAATTCTGGATGTTTGTAACTTCCGATATTTGTAGCTATGTGTATTTTGTAAACCCATAGCTAGTTGTATGCGGTAGTTACTGGGAAGCATTAATATGAATTATGTTTTTCTGCAATTCAAGGTAGCATGGTATGAAACCAAAATTGTATGATTAGAGTAATTAGATAATTAATTGAATGAATGACCTGCAATGGGATTATCAACGACAAATACACACAACATACAAAGGAGTAAGTCATTAATTCAATAAATATCATTATAAGATAATCCACATTTTTAATGGGGTTAGTAAACCATTTTAAATTCATTTTCGCCACATAACTTGAGCCAAAGTATCGCTACATAACTTGAGCCAAAGTATCGGTACATAACTCGAGCCAAAGTATCGCTACATAAATTGAGCCATAGTTTCTCTACATAACTTGAGTCAAAGTATCGCTACATAACTTGAGCCAAAGTTTGAGCCAAAGTCGCTAACCAATCATGGTCGGCTAAAAATATGTTTTCTTTTCATTGATTCACCATCAATTCATAAACAACAATTCCACGCATTCTCTCAATACGATATGCTAGTTAAAGACTTATCCTTACCTTGGTGAGTGTTGGGGTTGGTCATTGGTAACTTTGCAAGTTCCTCCGACACCGACTCCAACTTTAGGATCTTTCCTCATTCCCACCACATAATAACAATGTTATTCATTTATTCAAAATAACACATAAACAACTCATATTTCATCTTTAACCATACAAGAGATTCACACATTTTCAATGTTTCCAAAACTACCTTCATTAAGAGTTTCCAAACATCTAGAACATACATATTCATCTCATATTCAACATTAGAACATATACCCATCTTCTACATCTAACATTTCACCCATTTCCCTCTTTACTCATATTCTCATTTGGAGTTTTGGGGTTTTCATGAATCAACCCACAAACACTTTCCATTCTTTAAATACCAACTCTAAATCAAGAGTTTACAAAAGAGAAATCAAATATAACGAACCACAACTCAAAAGGAAGAGTTTTCATGGTTTCTCACATTTTGAGAAGAGATCCCACATACCCAAAACAAGTTTCAAAGGGAAGAAGGAGAGTTAGAATCAAGAGATTTACCTCTTCTCAAGCTTCTAGATGATTCTCAAGAATCCTTGCTCTTGAAAATGCTCTACTCTCTCTATTATCTCCAAAGTTCTAACTCTAAAAGTTTTTGGGTTTCTCTTTTAATATAACAGCGTTGGGTTCTCGCTCAAGCGATCTTATTCTCGCTCAAGCGAGAATATCCTGCCTATTTTAAAAAATCAACACTGACGCTCTCGCTCAAGCGAGGATCCTTTAGTGTCCACTCTTTCTCTCTCGCCCAGGCGAGCCAATTCTTGCTCAAGCGAGCCTTCTCTCGCTCAGGCGAGCCGTATCTCGCTCAAGCGAGGTTCCCAGATAAAATCCGGGGAGAAATACTGACACTCTCGCTTGGGCGAGGCTCCTCTCGCTCAAGCGAGAATCATGTAGTATACCCCAAATTTTCCTTTGTTACAAGGTTTTAGGGAAATTAAACTTAGGGTGTTACATTGGCTAAAGAACCTTTTTATAAAATTAAACATGAATTAGGCATTCTTGATGAAGCTTACCTGTCTTAACATGTTTATATGATTATATGTGTGTTTCATTATGTTTATCTCATGCCTACTTGTATTTAAATGTGTTCACTTATGTATAAAATTTTAAAATTTTGGGTCAAAAAATCTTTTTCATAACATCAGTAGGTTGAAACAGAGAGTTTCAGTAATTGATTACTTTGTGTGTGTAATCGATTACTCAAAACTACTGTTTGAAAATTTTTAAATTTTTAAACTGAGTAACCGATTACTCAAATGTGAGTAATCAAATACTCTATGCAAGTATATATGACCTTCCTCACTTTTTCAGACTCATCTTCTTCCTCACTCGTGTTCAACCCTCCCTTTCACTTAAAACTTTGTTTTTGATCCCGACATCCTCTTCTAGATCAAAGAAGCAACGCTCTAATGTGACTCAAACGAAGCAAGGAACTTCATCTTTGGAGTCTAACCCTCTGATTTAACAAGACTCCTTAAAAATGATGAACAACAAAAAGTCTTCGAGGATCACTTCCATGGACGCGCCATCTTTAGGGATGGAAATATGGGCATGGCCCGACGGGCCAACCGATTTTGATCGACATTTTTGGCGGGATGGGCTGAAAATTTTAGCCCAAAAGCCCATATTCAACCCGGTTTGGAAGTCCGTTTTTTAGTCGGGCCACGGAGGGTCGGGCCGGGCTAGCCCGACGGGCCAACATTAATATTGCTTTACCATTTTTGGGTTACATGTGATTCCAATAATGTAGTCAATTTAATATTGTTTTCCAACCGAACATTTTACACATACCGTGTGCAACCAATTTATTATTCATATATCATGAGCAAATTACTTATCAATGTAATTTATATCATATACAATACAAAACATTTACATATTATTATTTAATTTATATTATATATCATATTTTGTTAACTTAATTACATTTATCACTTTTTTGTTTAAAAAATTACACATCTCTTACTTGGTTGATCAATGTAATGTACGTTTATAAATTAAGGGATTTTGTAAGTATTGAAAATGGAATGATAGTTTGTGTAATTTCAGTAAAACTCATGGAATATCAGTGTAATGTAAATGTGTTTTTGAAAAGAAAAATAAAACTGGGCTAGCCTGCTGGCCTGCCAACCCTTCCAAATATTGGTTGGACTAGCATTTTGAGCTCCATTAGCAATAAGGGTCGGGCCAACCTAGCCTATATTTTGGCGGGCCAAACGCGGGATGGATAGGTTCGGGCCGGGCCAGACCGTTTTTCCACCCCTAGCCATCTTTACTCCAAAATTCGGTAATGTCGGGAATTTTGAGTTTGAAGATTTTCTTTTTCGTTATCTTCTACGGCAACAAAACCTTTTCGATTTTTCCTCTGAAACAAATGATATTTATCTTGAACTTGTTAGAGTATTTTACTGCAATATGAACTTCCGGAAAAACCATCTTACTTCCTACGAGAAAGGAAAAGACATTATTTTGGATACAAAAACTTTTAGTTCATTGTGCTGTAACATACGCACTCAAGGTAGCACATCTGGTTTCGGTCTTGCTTGTGAATGGGATAACTATGATCGAAAGGATTTCAAATATTCTCTATGTAGAATATTAAAAGAGGAAATAGAACTGCGTAAGCAACAGGGCTTTGGTGAGACTGTTAAGAATAGAGATATCCTATATGCTAGACATCTCAAACTTGAAGATCATTTGCTTCATTATTTTCCGAGCTATGTCATTTTATATAAATTTTCAAATCATTCTCAAATCAGTGACATAGAACTTCAATTGATGTATGCTATGAAGTATAATATCAAAATCAATTCGGCTCAGATGATAATGAGACAAATGTGGACTGTTCGAGGAACTCAAAGTCCCTTGCCCTATGTAATCTTCACAACCAATATTCTTAAGCATTTCAGTGTTTCTACTGCTGGTGAAACCAAGGTTGCTCTTAATCTCTGCGAAAGCAAGATTGATGTGGAAGTTGTCCACAAAATGGGTTTCTTCATAGATCCTCGTGACCACCGCACCTATAAGCATAAAACTGATAGACCGACTACTCCTACTGCTCAAGCAGAACCTGCCAATACTAACCCTTCTGATTTTCATGCTCAATCTTCCTCATCTGCTGCCATGCCTCCCAATCAGATGATTATGGATGAGTTGTTTTCGCTTTGAGACTACATCTCTAACCGGATGGATGCTCTTGATATTCAGAATCAACAAATCCAGTTTGAACTTCATCGTCTCTCTTCTAAGCTGAGTAGCATGGACATTGATGAAGACAGCTCTGAGCCTGAATCCTAGAGTATCTTTGTGTCTAGGATTTCTGTTTGTAATGTTGCATGACTGTGAAAAAATTGCCATTTTTGCTATTTCTTTTAAAGGTGTATGAACATCTTTTAACGTTTTATTATGAAATGTCACTTTTATGATTACCTTCATGATTGCTATATACATCTTGTATGCTATATATATTGTGCTGGACTCTTGGCTTTTCTTGTTTTTGATGAAGTCGAAAGGGGGAGAAAAGTTGGGAGAATGGAGAAGTGTATTTTCTGTCAAAATTCTTTCAGACAAATAACTCCAAATGAAAGGGGGAGCATACAAAATAGGGGGAGCACACTCAAGTCAAGTCAAGAATATCACAAAGTATGCTGCTCTCGGAAAACCACACTGTTAAGAAGATATTGGTTTGTTATCATCAAAACGGGGGAGATTGTGAAGAAGATCTTTGCATATTTATAAAGACAAAGGATAAAGCTTCAAGACAAATTATTCTCAGTCTAAATAGGTACTTTTATCCTATACTCTCAAATATACAATAGTAGTAATGCTCAAACTATTTTTTAAAGAAAAAAGAAACACTTCAAGTATAGACAAAACGACTTTCAAAAATAGTGTGTAACGGGTTACTGTATCTAAGTAGCAGGTTACATGTATGAGAAATGAGTAATCCAATATCAAACGGATTAGAGTAATCCATTATGTAACACCCCAAATTTTAAGTCTTTAAAATTATAGTATCAGTCCTCGGATCCTCTCTTTAGCGAGAGAGGTTCACCTGGGAGGGTGAAATCCTGGGCTATAGTGGAGGATTCTCGCCTGAGCGAGAGATGTCTCGCCTGGGCGAGAAATGGCATTTGGGGCTAGTTGACACTGTGAGATTCTCGCTTGAGCGAGAATCCCTCGCTTGAGCGAGAGGGTCAGAGTTGAGTTTTTAAAATGGGCGGGATTTTCTCGCTTGAGTGAGAGAAAGCTCGCTTAAGCGAGAACCCGACGAGAACATTAAATGAGGGAAACCCCAAACACATTTTACGTTAAGAATTGAAGAGAGGTGAGAGAAGAGAGCATTCCCAAGGTCTAGGAGCTTTGATTCTTGTTCAAGAGCTTGAGAAGAGGTAAAACTCTCTATCCTAACTCTCTTCTTCCCTTGAGAACCCATTTTTGGTATTATGGATCTCTTCTCAAAATGTGTAAAACCATGGAAACTCTCTCTTTCGAGTTATGGTTCATTTTATGTCGTTTGTACCTTGTAAACTCTTGGTTTTGAGTTAGTATTCCAAGAATGGAAAGGGGTTTGTGGGTTAAGTCATGGAAACCCAAAACCCTAGAGAAAGAAAATGAGGTTAGAGAGGAAAGATGGGTGAAATGCTAAAGGTAGAAGTTGAGTTGCTTTACAATGTTAAAATATGAGATGATATGTATGTTTTAGATGGTTGAAAACTCTTAATGAAGGTAGTATAGAACCATTGAGAACATGATAAATATCTTGTACGATTAAATGATGCAATATAAGTTATTTATTTGTTATTTGGAATGAATGACTAACATTGTGTTATGTGGTGGGAATGAGGAAAGATCCTAAGTTTGGAGGTGGTGTCGGTGGAACTTGCGAAGTCACCAAAAACCAAACTCAACACTCACCGAGGTAAGGATAAGTCTTTAATTTATGCATTATGTGGAAAATGCGTGGACTTTTTGTTATGGATGATGGATAAAATGTGAATCACTTAATCATTATGAACATATATGGGTATGTTGATAATGGTTAGAAGTGAGTTTAAGGTTTACTTATTGGGGGAGTACCATTGGAAATAAGACTCGAGATGAAATCATGAAATGTAAATCACTTTGTTGTTATAAGCATACGTGGATATGTTTATAACGATGTCAGGTGCATTTATCATTTCTGTATTGGGGATTACCAATGGAAATAAGACTCGAAACTTATTGGGGGGAGTACCAATGGAAATATGACTCGAAACTTATTGGGGGGAGTACCAATGGAAATAAGATTCGAAACTCATTGGGGGAGTACCAATGGAAATAAGACTCGAAACTTATTGGGGGAGTACCAATGGAAATAAGACTCGAAATATACTGACATAAATGGTAAATCACTTAGTCACTACAAATATATATGGGTATGTTTGTAGTGATGATGGGTGTATTTATGGTTTATGTATTGGTGGAGTGCCAATGAAAATAAAACTCGTTTTAGCCGACCAGAATGGGTTAGAGACTCTAGCTCGAATTATGTAGCATGGTTTTCCAAAAGTATAGATGACGAAAAAGGTTTTTAAGAGTATTTAAATTATATCACTGTGAAAACTATTAAATGTGGATTTAGTAAAGTTGGGTAATCGATTACTCAAGTGTGTAATCGATTACTCTAAATAATTTTTGATAACCCGGTTGGACAAAAAGTTTGGGTGATCGATTACTCAAGTTTGTAATCGATTATGCTAAATAATTTTTGAAAACTCAGTTGGACACAAAGTTTGGGTAGTTGATTACCCGCATGCTGTAATCGATTACCCACATGTTGTAATTGATTACTGAGAGCTGTTAAACTAGTTTTCAGATTTCAAAATGAACCGTTATTCATCCCAAACGAAATGGTTCCATTCCAAATGAATCCTACCCTTTCCTAAAGTTATTATGGTTGATTATAAAGTCTATATAAAGGCATTGTGTGACACCCTAAATTTAAAGTCATCAAATTATTGTATTAGTCCAGGAAGTCTCGCTTGAGCGAGAAAGGAGTTGCTTGGGCAAGAGTGGCTCACCTGGGTGAGTGAAATAATGGGATATAGTGAAGGATTCACGCCTGAGCGAGAGTTGTCTCGCCTGGGCGAGAAGTGGCACTCTGAAGCTTTAGAGGCTGTAAGATCCTCGCTTGAGCGAGAGGGTCAGATCTAAGTTTTTAAAATGGGCGGGATTTTCTCCCTTGAGCATGAATGGACTCGCTTGAGCTAGAACCCGACGCTGTTACATTAAATAAGGAACCCCAAACACATTTTAGGGTTAGAACTTGGAGAGAAGTTAGAGAAGAGAGCATTTTCAAGAGCAAGGAGTCTTGAGAATCATTTAGGAGCATGAGAAGAGATCCTAAAGTTGGAGGCGGTGTCAGTGGAACTTGAAAAGTTACCAAGGACCAAACTCAACACTCACCAAGGTAAGGATAAGTCTATAACTAGCATGTCGTATTGAGAAAATGTGTGGAATTGCTGTTTATAAATTGATGGTGTATCAATGAAAAGAAAACACGTTTTAGCCGACCATGATTGGTTAGCGACTTTAGCTCAAGTTTTGTGTCAAGCTTTGGCTCAAGCGATGTAGCAAGCTTTGGCTCAAGCGATGTAGAAAGCTTTGGCTTAAGCGATGTAGCAAGCTTCGGCTCAAGTTATGTAGCAAGCTTTGGCTCAAGCGATGTAGCAAACTTTGGCTCAAGTTATGTAGCGAAAATGAATTTAAAAATGGTTTACTAACCCCTTTGAAATGTGGATTATCTTATAATTGTATTTATTGAATTAATGAATTACTCCTTTGTATGTTGTGTATATTTGCCATTGGTTATCCCATTGCAGGTAAACAGGATAGTTGAGGATGCTTGGTTTGATGCTTTAGGAGCTTAAAACCAGGATTCCATTGTTTTGCCATTTTTGAATCATGACTGACTAATGGTTATTTTGGATGATTGTAAAGTCTAAATATTTGTAACTCTGGATATTTGTAGCTATGGGTATTTTGGAAACCCATAGCTAGTTGTATGCGGTAGTTACCAGAAGATAGTAATATGAATTATATTTTTCTGTAATATGAGTACTATATGGTAGGATAGACTAATTGCAGAATAATTAATGGATGACTAAAGTTAAGCCTTCGGGTGATTAAAATTATATGTTATAAGGAAGAATACACGTGGGATGTAAGGACCGAAATTCTACCCTTGAATTTTTTTTCCTCAAATTAGTTCAATTACATGCAATCTCACCTATCTCACACTACCAATTTAATGTCTTTACTTCAAACCTTATTTCCCTCTTCGCAATCTATCTCATTATTAACATACAAAATCGTTCGACAGAAAAACATAATTCGCATTAATTAAACTTTGTAACCACCGCATATAACTAGCTATGGGTTTCCAAAATACCCATAGCTCCACATACCCAAAGTTACAGTCTCAAGTTTACAATTATATCTATATCGTTAGTTACATCATATTTCAAAATATCAACTCTGCACTCATGTACAAAATAGTGCATGTGAATGAATCCAAAATGTAAAGCTCCCTAAGACTCCACAAAAATTAGTCCCCCCTCATGTCACCTGTTTATCTGCAATATGATTATCGATGACAAGTACAAAACATACAAAGGAGTAAGTCGTTAATTCAAATAAACATCATCATAAGATAATCCACATTAGAATTGGGTCAGTAAACCATTTCTGAAATTCATTTTATTTGCTAAATAACTTGAGCCAAAGTCGCTACACCCCTCGGGGTAAGCTAAAAGCAGATTCTCATTTCCATTTTAAATAAAACGTGCTTATATACTCAAGCCAGAGTTTTGCTTATATACTCAAGACAGATTTTTGCTTATATACTCAAGCCAAAGTTTTGCTTATATACTCAAGCCAAAGTCTTGCTTATATACTCAAGCCAAAGTTTTGCTTATATACTCAAGCCAGAGTTTTGCTTATATACTCAAGCCAGAGTTTTGCTTATATACTCAAGCCAGAGTCGCTAACCATTCATGGTCGGCTAAAAATATATTTCCTTTTCATTAATTTCTCCATAAAACATTTCCGGTAAATCCACGCCCACATTAGTATAAACACACCCACATATGTTTATACTAATTACGTGATTCACCACTTAATCATCGCATAATCAGAAAATACACATTTTCGATTTCAAATGCACAATTAAAGACTTATCCTTACCTCGGTGAGTGTTGGGTTTGGTTCTTGGCAACTTCTCAAGTTCCACCGACACCGCCTCCAACCTTAGGATCTTTCCTCATCCCACCACATAACACAATGTTAGTCATTTATTCCAAATATCGCATAAACAACTTATATTGCATCATTTAATCATATAAAATATTCATCATAAGTATTCAGCCATCTAAAACATGCATAATCATCTCATATCCCAATATTTGGAGGTAAACTCATCTTCTACCTCTAGCATTTCACTCATTCTCTCCTTTTACCACATTTTCATTTTTAGGGTTTTTGGGGTTTTCATGAATCAACCCACAACCCTTTCCATTCTTGAGATACTATCTCTAAAACAAGAGTTTACAAGGTAAGAATGACATAAAATGAATCATCACTCAAAAGGATGAGTTTCCATGGTTTCTTTCATTTTTGAGAAGAGATCCAACATCCCCAAAGTGAGTTTAAATGAGAAAAAAAGAGTTAGAATCTAGAGTTTTACCTCTTCTCAAGCTCTTAGATGAGTATCCAAGCTTCTTGTCCTTTAAAAGCTCTCTTCTCTCACTTTTCTTCTTTTCTAAACCCTAGATTGTGTTTAGGGGTTTCTCATTAAATGTTGTCTCGTCGGGTTCTCGCTTAAGCGAGGGATTCTTGCTCAAGCGAGAAAATCCCGCCCATTTTAAAAACTCAAAGTTGACCCTCTCGCTTAAGCGAGGGATTCTCGCTCAAATGAGAATCTCACAGTGCCAACAACCCCAAAATGATATTTCTCGCCCAGACGAGACAACTCTCGCTCAGGCGAGAATCTTCCAGTATACTCCAGGATTTCACCCTCCCAGGTGAGCCTCTCTCGCCCAAGCGAGAATTTCTCGCTCAAGCGAGGATCCTCCATTAGAGCCCAGTATTTCACCGTCCTAGGTGAGCATCTCTCTCGCCCAAGCGAGACTCTCTCGCTCAAGCGAGGATCTCAGGACTGATACTTTAATTTTAAAGGCTTAAAATTTAGGGTGTTACTTGGGAATGGATTAAAATAAGGAAAAAAATTCAAGTGTATAATTTGGGTCCTTACAATATGGTATTAGAGCATAGTTAATTCTGCGACCTAGGGTATGGCCTTACTTGCTTCTTTGTAACATGTTTGTGATTTGACTAGTTGAAATTATGTGAATTGACAATTTAAATCATGTAGCCTTGGTGTAGTGACATGTATGTGCCATAAGACTATGTGATAACCTGAATTATGTGAGTTAGATTTGTGTGCTAACCACCAATGAGTGCAGGTTAAGAAATGGCTGGAAGAAGAAGAGGGAGAGGAACGAGACAGAATGTTCTGAATGATCTGTTGGCCCAGATGGTGGCGGCGCTGCAACAAGTAAATGAGAACTTGCATAGCCTGAACCAGAATACTGTACCAAGTCCTAGCTCGCAACCTTTAGTTCCACCCGGGTCGGCCGAGTACCGAGGGTTGAATGAGTTCTATAAGAAGAACCCTAAGCCAATTCAAATGTGGATTCGCTCCTGATCCTTCGAACGAGTGGATTCAAGACTTGGAACGATTATTTCGAGCCATGGGTTGTAATGATGTTCAGAAGGTGACCTATGCTTCTTATATGCTGGTGAGGGAAGCTGAAACATGGTGGGAATTTACTCGGCGTCAGATGGAAACTGAGGGGCGAGTAATTACCTGGATTGCATTGAAGGAGAAATTTCTTCATAAATATTTTCCTGCTGATCTGAAGAGGAAGAAAGAAATGGAGTTTCTGAGATTGGAGCAGGGTAACCTGTTAGTGGGAGAATACACGGCCAAGTTCGAGGAATTGGCCCAATTTTGTCCATATGCTGAATTGGAGGTGGACGGAAGGTCTAAATGTTCTAAGTTTGAATCGGGTTTGAAGCCCAAGTTGAAAAGTATGTTTGGGCGTCAAGAGATTGCCGATTTTGCTACCTTGGTAAACAAGTGCAAAATGTGTGAGGATGACCTGGCAGCCGATGAGGTGGCGACACCTAAAGTAATTCCTCCCAAGAACTTTGGGCCTCAATGGAATTTTTCGCACGGAAAGGGTAAGGGCAAAGTGTTTCAGGAGGAACGAAAGCCTTACTCCTCACCCACTGGTTGTCGGGGATATACTTCACATGGGCCGAGGACTCATGTCAATGACGGAGGGTCACAGTTAAACTCTCCATCCTTGTGCGGCAAATGTGGCCGAACTCATGTCGGTGAACTGTGCCCCAGAACCACACTTTGTTGCTTCCACTACAAGGAGGCTGGGCATATCAGGAGGTATTGTCCTAAGTTACGGCAGAGTGTGAATGCTGTGAGGGTTGAACGACCTCGATCCACTGGTAGAGTGTTTACCATGAGTGGTGCAGAGGCATCAGATGTGGATGGCCTGATCAAAGGTAATTGATTCGGGAGCGACACACTCCTTTGTATCTGTTGAATGCGTGGGTAGACTGAAATTGCAAACTGAGTTGTTGCCTTTCGACTTGGTCGTATCCACCCCAACTAGTGTTCCTGTGGTGGTTTCGACGATTGTGTCTCGATGTCTAGTAGTGGTAAACGATAGGAGATTTACCGTGGATTTAATCTACTTACCACTGTCCCAATTAGATCTAATTCTTTGAATGGACTAGTTATCATTTAATCATGTGATGCTTAGTTATGCTGATAAGACCATTGTGTTTGGAGATCTGGGTGAGATATCTGATGAGGCTTGTCATATGAAGCCGTTGTCGGGTAAAGGAGTCAGAACTTCCTTTAAGGAGGGAGGAGACATGTTTGTTTTGTTGGCGTCCCTGGAGGGTATTGAGAAACCCAAAGTTGAGGATATTCCGATAGTTCGTGAGTTTCCCGAGGTGTTTCCTAGTGATATTCCGGAATTACCTCCAGTCAGAGAAGTTGAATTCTCCATTGACTTAGTGCCGAGAACGGGACTCATCTCTATAGCTCCTTATAGGATGACACCGTTAGAGTTGGTTGAGTTGAAAAAGCAAGCTGAGGACTTGTTGGCAAATAAATTTATTCGTTCTCACCGTGGGGTGCACTGGTCTTGTTGGTCAAGAAGAAAGATGAGAGTATGATGTTGTGCACCGATTACAGACAATTGAACAAGGTAACTATCAAGAATAAGTATTTGTTGCCTAAGATTGATGACTTGATGGATTAGTTGAGAGAAGCGGTGGCGTTTTCAAAGATTGACCTTCGGTTAGGTTACCACCAACTTCGAGTGAAATCGGAGGATATTCCTAAAACTGCTTTTAGGACGAGTTATGGCCATTTTGTGTATTTGGTAACGCCCTTTGGTGTGACGAATGCTCCACAATATTTACCAACAACATGAATAAGATTTTTCACCCGTACTTAGATTCATTTGTAGTGGTATTTATTGATGACATTCTGATCTAGTCCATGAAGAGGGAAGAACATGCGAAACATCTAAGGGTGGTTTTAGATCTTCTGAAAAGGAACCAGTTGTATGCTAAATTGTCAAAATGTGATTTCTGGTTGGAATCGGTAAACTTTCTTGGGCATATAATATCCAAGGAAGGAGTAGCAGTAGACTGTTCTAAGGTCGAAGCAGTTATGGAATGGGCAGTACCCAAGTCAGTTACTGAAATCAGGAGTTTTCTGGGTTTGGCTGGTTATTATCGAAAATTCATAGAGGGGTTTTCGAAGTTGGCACTACCTTTGACTAAGCTTACCAGAAAAGGGGAATCGTATGTGTGGACAATCTGTTGTGAAGAAAGTTTTCAAGAGTTGAAGCGGAGGTTAACTATGGCACGAGTGTTGGTTCTTCCTTGTACGGATCGTGATTTCTGTGTCCATTGTGATGCTTCTAAGCAAGGTTTGGGTTGTGTTTTGATGCAAGATGGGAAGGTTGTTGCCTATGCTTCCCGGTAGTTAAGAACGCATGAGCAAAACTACCCTACGCATGATTTGAAACTAGCTGCAGTGGTCTTTACATTGAAAATCTAGAGACACCATCTTTATGGTGTAAGATTCGAAGTGTATAGCGATCACAAGAGTTTGAAGTATTTTTTGATCAAAAGGAAATGAACATGAGGCAAAGAAGGTGGATAGAGTTCCTTAAGGACTATGACTTTGGATTGCAGCACCACCCTGGAAAAGCTAATGTGGTGGCTGATGCTTTAAGTCGGAAGTCTTTACACATGTCGGCTTTGATGGTTCGTGAAGGAAAACTGATTGAAGAGTTCAGGGATATGAACTTGGAAGTTCAAATAAGACCCCATAATATGATGTTAGGAATGCTTAAGGTCACACATGAACTGTTTGACCAAATCTGAGTAATGCAAGTTGAGGATCGCAAGTTAATGATCAAACGAGATTTGATGATGAGTGGGAAGGAGATTGATTTTGAGTCGGATTCTAGTGGATTGTTGCGATATATGGGAAGGGTGTGTGTGCCTCATGATGCAGAATCGCGAAAGAGTATTCTAGAGGAGTCACACAAGAGTAAAATGAGTTTTCACCCGGGAACCACAAAGATGTACCAAGATCTGAAAAAGTTGTTTTGGTGGTCTGGATTGAAAAGGGATATGGCTTTGTATGTCTCCAGTTGTCTTGTCTTTCAGAAAGCCAAGATTGAGCATCAATGTCCAGCGGGAAAGTTACAATCACTAGAGATTCCTCTTTGGAAGTGGGATAGTAACTCCATGGATTTTGTATTGGGTTTTCCAAAGACTCAAAAAGGGTATGACGATATAGGTGATAGTGTAAGACTGAGATTGCAATTAAGAGGGGGGGGGGGTGAATTAGTTGTTGCAATAAGTATGGCCAATTTTCTGCAATATCAAAGTGAACGTGCAGCAGAAATAATAAGCAGAAAAATATTGACTTTAGGAAGGATAAATAATTAACAAAGAGAAGGGAAAGAGAGTACACAGGTGTTTTATACTGGTTCACTTTCTTGTCCATCGAAGGCTACGTCCAGTACTCTTGACGCGCAAGAGATTCCTTTATTAAATATAATGAGTTACAATTACAAATATCTCACCCCGAGATCTCCTTGTACATTACACACTCACTTATATCTAATCCCCTTGGAAAACTCTATTCCAAGTAACACCCTTGGTAAACACTATACCAAGTTACACCCTTGGTAAAAACTATACAAAGTCACTCACCCTATCTCTTCACACCCTTGTGAAAGAAAGTAAACTTTGCAAAAGTGAAGAATGTACAATTTGGCTTGGATTGCCTTACAAGTGTATATGACAATTTCTAGAACTTGAAATCCAATAACAACTCTTATATCTGAGATAATAATGCTCTTTAATAATATGAAAAACACTTAGAAGCAACTTCAAAATAACTTTGAAAGTTTAAGAGTAGGTTGCTTGAATAGTGTGTGTAAAATCAGAAAGTGTGAGAGCTTTTAAAGAGAGATTGAAATCTGAGTTGTGTTTGTTTTTCTTATGTTGTGAGAGTGTTTCAATGCCTTTATATAGGCTTCCAATCAACCATAATACCCTTAGGCATGAGTAGGTTTCGTTTGGAATGAAAAGCAATCAGTTTGGAGTGAAACCCTTTCACTTGAAATCTGAAATAATGATGCAACAGCTCTCAGTAATCGATTACTGCAAATGGGTAAACAATTACCCAACAATCCCGTTAACAACTTTTTGAAAATTCTCACAGTGTAATCGATTACTAGATTTGAGTAATCGATTACTCAACAAAACTGTTTGACAGCTTTGTGAATTTTCCTTAGTGTAATCGATTACACTACTTTAAGTAATCGATTACCCTGTTTTCTAAAAGTGGTAATCTGTTACTCCAAAGTCAGTAATGGATTACTCATAGCTATTAGAGGTTTGAAAACTCTTTTCTCACTCATATAACTTGTTACTCAAGTATGGTAACCCGTTACATGTTGTTTTTAAAAATCATTTTTATTCACGCTTAGATTTTTCTGATTTTCTTGAAAACAATTTTGAGCATTATTAACTAAGTAAGTAAATGAGTTGTAAGGATAGAAGTACCTAAAGACTTAGACTCTAAATCTTGAAGCTTTGTCTTCGATAGTCTTTGTAGGTCTTCTTCCTTTCTTCTTTTTGTGATATTGGTGTCTTCATCAAAACCATGTCAATGTCAGGAGCAAGATCTTCTTCACAATCTCCCCCTTTTTGATGATGACAAACCAATGTCTTCTTGAAAGTGTAATTTTCTGAGAGCAGCATACTTGATGATATATCCTGACTTGTCTTGTGTATGCTCCCCCTATTTGTGCCTGAAAGAATATTAACAGAAAATACACATCTCCCAACTTTTCTCACCATTTTGACTTCATCAAAAAGAAGAAAAGCCAAGAGTCTAGCACAATAGACATTTGTAGAGCATAGCATACAATATTTTGTAAGGACCCAAATTCTACCCTTGAAATTTTTTCTTATTTTAACTCATGCAAACATTCTTTTTGTTCATATTTTATGATTAGTAATAAAAAATACGTTACATTATTTACCTTGATTATTTCCTGACTGTTTATCATGCGGTATTCATACATACATTCCTCATGGAGAAAAACATAATTCCTATTAATGTAATTCGGTAACTACCGCATATAATTAGCTATGGGTCTCCAATGTACCCATAGCTATACATATCCTGAGTTACAATTATCCGAAGGTTATTATATCCATTGTTACAAAATACTTAACACTATCGGATAAGCACTCATGATACAAAAATGGTGCAAATAAGGACATCCATAATGTAAAGCTAACAAAAATAAGCCTCCTCCTTCTACCTGTTTATCTGCAATGGGATTACCAATGACAAATACACAAAACATACAAAGGAGTAAGTCATTAGTTCAATAAACATCATTATAAGATAATCTCCATTAAAAAGGGGTTAGTAAACCATTTTTAAATTCATTTTCTTTGCTGCATTACTTGAGCCGAAGTCGCTAAACCCTTTAAAGTTAGCTAAAAGCATATTCCCTTTTCCTTTAAAACGAAAACGTGTTACATATACTCGAGCCGAAGTTTTGCTTCATATACTCGAGCCGGAGTTTTTCTTCTTATACTCGAGCTGGAGTTTTGCTTCTTATACTTGAGCTGGATTTTTGCTTCATATACTCGAGCTGGAGTCGCTAAGCATTCATGGTCGGCTAAAAATTTTCTTTTCTTTTTAAAACGAAAAAAATGTTCTACATATACTCGAGCCGAAGTTTTGCTTCATATACTCGAGCCGGAGTCGCTAACCATTCATGGTCGGCTAAAAATATATATTTTTTCATCGATTTCACCATCAATCATTTCCCGTAAATCCACGCCTTCATCAGTATAAACACACCCATATATGTTTATACTAAATACGTGATTCACAATATAAATATGGTACAACCAGAAAATACACACATTTTCTATTTCAAATGCACAAGTAAAGACTTATCCTTACCTCGGTGAGTGTTGGGGGTTGGTTTTTGAGTAACTTTACTAGTTTCCTCCACGATCTCCTCCAACCTTAGGATCTTTCCTCCTTTCCACCAATAACAAAAATGTCAGTCATTTATTCAAAATAACACATAAACGACTCATATTTCATCGTCAGACACACAAGAGTTTCATACATGTTCAATGTTTCCAAAACTACTTCATTAGGAGTTTCCAACCATTCAAGACATACATATTCACCTTGTATTCAACATTAGAACACATACTCAGAATACAATCATTTTCATATCACATAATCTCGTCCATTTATTGCCATTAAACACTTACCACACAATCATTGTTACAAACATACCCATAAAAGTTTATCATAATTAACATTCACTTCATATAACAAATCAACAACTCATAACACATCATCATTATAAACGAACCACACACAACATATTTTTCATCTTATAACATTTAACACATTTCCTCTTATGACCACATTTTCCTTTTGGGGGTTTTGGGGTTTTCATAAATCGACCCAGAAACCCTTTCCATTCTTTGAATATTAACTCTAAACCAAGAGTTTACAAGAGAGAAACTAAATAAAACGAATCACAACTCAAACGGAAGAGTTTCCATGGTTTCTCATATTTTTGACAAGAGATCCATACACCCAAAACAAGTTAGAGAGGAAGAAGAAGAGTTAGAAACAAGAGGTTTACCTCTTCTCAAGCTCTAAGATGATTCTTAAGGCTTTTTGCTCTTGAAAAGCTCTCCTCTCTCTCTTCTCTTCAAATTTCTAACCCTAAAATGTGTTTGGGGTTTCAATTTTAAAGTAAAATCGTCAGGTTCTCGCTCAAGCGAGCCCATTCTCCCTCTAGTCAAGTGTTTACAAAATTTAATGTATCATTAGTTACAATCAAAGTCATCAAATATTCAGGTAATGCATGAGCATGTAGAATCATAGAGTTTAATCATCAAAGTCTCTAAAATTCCAAATCAAGCATCTCTAATCATCCTTGTACCTGCCATGGGATTAACATTGACAATACACAAGAAAACACGAAGGAGTAAGTCGTTAACTCAATATAAGTTAATCCACATTTCAATAAGGTTAAGTAAGCAGTTTAAAAATCATAAATACTTAAAAATGATAAAACCATTTATATCTTTGAAAAACATGCTACATAACTTGAGCCAAAGTTTCTACATCGCTTGAGCCAAAGCCGCTACACCACTTAAAGGTAGCTAAAAACAGATTTCCCTTTTCTTTTTGAAAACGTTTCTACATCACTTGAGCCAAAGCTTGCTACATCGCTTGAGCCAAAGTCGCTAACCAATCATGGTCGGCTAAAAAACGAGTTTTTTTCATTGACACTCCATCAATTCATAAACAGTAAATACACGCCATTTTTATTACAAACATACCCATATATGTTTATAATAAATAAGTGGTTCACAACTTGATTCATTATCCACAACCAACAATTCCACGCATTTTCTAACACAATGCATAAGTTAAAGACTTATCCTTACCTTGGTGAGTGTTGGGGTCAATTTTCGAGTAACTTTACAAGTTTCCTCCGCGATTTACTCCAATGTTTCCAATGTTTCATAAACATACATAATATTCACATGTTTCCAATGTTTCCAAAACCACTTTCGTTACAAGTTTCCAATCATCAAAACATACATATTCACATTCTAATCAACATTCAACATTCATAAACCACATTATAAATCAAACCACATTTTACCACATTCTCATTTGGGGGTTTTGGGGTTTTCTTGAATCAACCCACAAACCCTTTTCGTTCTTTGAATACTAACTCTAAACCAAGAGTTTACAGGAGAGAAACTAAATAAAACGAAGCACAACTCAAAAGGAAGAGTTTCCATGGTTTCTCACATTTTGAGAAGAGATCCCATACACCCAAAAACGAGTTTGAAAGGGAGAAATAGAGTTAGAATCAAGATATTTACCTCTTCTCAAGCTTCTAGATGATTCCCACGAGTTATTGTTCTCAAAATCACCTTCTCCTCTCTTCTCTCTCAATTTCTAATCCTAAAATGTGTTTGGGGTTTCTATTATAAAGCAAACTTTTCGAGTTCTCGCTCAAGCGAGCCCATTCTTGCTCAAGCGAGAGAAAATCCCGCCTTTTTAAATTTTCCGATCTGACTCTCTCGCTCAAGCGAGGGATTCTCGCTCAAGCGAGAATCTCACAGCCTCGACAGGTTCCAAAATGTCATTTCTCGCCCAGGCGAGACAACTCTCTCTTAGGCGAGACCACTCTCGCTCAAGCGAGGATCCTCTCGCTCAAGCGAAAATCCTTCAGTATAGCCCAGTATTTTACTCACCCAAGTGAGCCACTCTCGCCCAGGTGACACCTTTCTTGCTCAAGCGAGATTCCCATGATTGATACTATAATTTAATGACTTTAAATTTGGGGCGTCACATTGTTCATCAATAATTCAATAAGATCAAGCAAATTTGTTTCTGCAACCTTCCCACCTTTACTAATTATATTCAAGTGTAGACATCTAACCAATTCCAAATCATTAATAATATTTCACCACCCAACTAACTATTTGACAAATTAATAATTTTATTATTCAATATTATAATATCACTTTTCGTAACAAAATCTTAATATAATCCTGTCACCTTCCATTATGTAGTTATTTAATTTAAATTAGAAAAATCTATACATTTTTACCTCATTTAATATTTGCATTAATCTGCCAACTATATTTAACGCTTACTATTACTCAAAGAATTACTATATTTTTCACCCCTCAAAGTTTTGTGATGATTTTCCCACTTAATTTTAATATCATAGTTCAAATTCTTTGGATTTTAATTTTTACTATTATAATTAAAAAAATCAAATTCGAAATTGAAGTTTTTTAAAATATTTTTTAATAAAAAGACCCATATAGTATCAATATTTGATTTCCCTATTTTATTAAAAAATTAAATTTGAAATTGAAAAATCATTTTATTTTCTACAACTTTAACAATATTTATTTTAAAAAAACACATAGTATCATGTTTCGATTTGTTATTTTCATTAGAAATTTCAAAATTGAAATAATCATCTATTTACTATTACTATATAACAAAAAGAACTCTTGCAACATCGGCTAGGGATACATGTCATCACCTCATATGTTATATATTTATTAAAAAATGGCACCATGAATTTTTACCTCTCTCTCAAATAGGGATGGCAATGGAACTCAATGGGTTCGGGTAGTGCATTACGCGAATCCGCCCCATTGCTTCATTTTTGGCCTAGACATGCCTCAGACTCGTGCTAATACCCGTTGGATATACTACCAGCGGGTCCTTGGGTATCCCGTGCCTTGAGAGAAATGTTCTTCTTCTTCTTCTCTAGTTCCTCGTGTTGATCAAGTTGACTCAATTCAAGTTCATGTTCCTACAACATTCCAAACAAAGCAGCCAATGTCATTTTCGAAAGACTTTTCTTTTCGGAAATAGTTGTTCCCTTTGGTTGCCATGTTCTTGTTAGTCACTATTTGACAGCACTTTAACTTGCAAAGTTTTATAATAAAAGTAGAAAAATTCAGTTTAAGTCTCTACACCTAATTCACCCCCCTCTTAGGTGGCCATATATACAAGTTAGTCTCTTTAACTTGCAAAGTTTTGCCTATGCTTCTCGCCAGTTCAGAACACATGAACAGAACTACCCTACGTATGATTTATAATTGGCTGCAGTGGTCTACGCATATATAAGATTTGTGGTGTATAGCGACCACAAGAGTTTGAAATATCTGTTTGATCAAAAAGAGCTGAATATGAGACAGAGGAGATGGATGGAATTTTTAAAGGACTACGATTTTGGATTGCAGTACCACCCAGGGAAGGCTAATGTAGTAGCCGATGCACTCAGTCGGAAATGTAACACCCCAAATTTTTAAGCCTTTAAAATTATAGTATCAGTCTTGAGACCCTCGCTTGAGCGAGAGATTCTCGCTTGAGCGAGAGAGAGACTCACCTAGGAGGGTGAAAATACTGGACTACACTGGGAGATTCTCGCTTGAGCGAGAGATTCTCGCCTGAGCGAGAGATTCTCGCCTGAGCGAGAGAGGCTCACTTGGGATGGTGAAATCCTGGAGTATACTGGAAGATTCTCGCCTGAGCGAGAGTTGTCTCGCCTGGGCGAGAAATATCATTTTGGGGCTGTAGGCACTGTGAGATTCTTGCTTGAGCGAGAACCCTCGCTTGAGCGGGAGGGTCAGATTTGAGTTTTTAAAATGGGCGGGATTTTCTCGCTTGCGCGAGAATCCCTCGCTAAAGCGAGAACCCGACGAGACAACATTTAATGAGAAACCCCAAACACATTTTAGGGTTAAGAATTGAAGAGAGGTGAGAGAAGAAATCTTTTCCAAGGGCAAAGAGCTTTGATACTCATCCAAGAGCTTGAGAAGAGGTAAAACTCATGACTCTAACTCTCTCCTTCTCTTTAAAAACTCATTTTGGGTATGTTGGATCTCTTCTCAAAATGGGGGAAACCATGGAAACTCATCCTTTTGAGTTGTGGTTCGTTTTATGTGGTTTTTCTCTTGTAAACTCTTGGCTTAGAGTTAGTATTTCGAAAATGGAAAGAGTTGGTGGGTTTTGTCATCAAAACCCCAAAACCCTAAAATGAAAAATGTGGTAAAAGGAGAAAATGAGTAAAACGTTGGAGGTAGAAGATGAGTATGTATGTTTTAATGTTTAGAAACTTGTAATGAAAATGGTTTCCGGGAAACATTGAAACTAAGTGAATATTCTGTGTATTTATGAATGTTATATGAATCATAGGGATATTATTGTGGATGGATTACTAACATTTCTTGTATTGTTGGGATGATGAAAGATCCTAAGGTTGGAGACGGTTCGGAAGGAACTAGTAAAGTTAACAAGAACCCCACCCGACATTCACCAAGGTAAGGGATAAGTATATTCATTTTATTTAAGATGATGTAACTATGTTATGCTTATAAAATGATGTGTTTGTGGTATACTGCTAAATGGATCACCTTTGTGGTGTAAGTGTTACCCGTAGTGGTAATGGATCACTTTTGTGGTGTAAGAGTTACCTGTAGTGGTAATGGATCATCTTTGTGGTGTAAGGGTTACTCGTAGTGGTAATGGATCACCTTTGTGGTGTAAGAGTTACCCATAGTGGTAATGGATCACCTTTGTGGTGTAAGCGTTACCCGTAGTGGTAATGGATCACCTTTGTGGTGTAAGAGTTATCCGTAGTGGTAATGGATCACCTTTGTGGTGTAAGCGTTACCCGTAGTGGTAATGGATCACCTTTGTGGTGTAAGGGTTACCCGTAGTGGTAATGGATCACCTTTGTGGTGTAAGGGTTACCCGTAGTGGTAATGGATCACCTTTGTGGTGTAAGGGTTACCCGTAGTGGTAATGGATCACCTTTGAGGTGTGATACTGCTGGTTCTGGCAAAGGATCACTTTTGTGATGTAGATTTACCCTTTGTGGTATTGTATTATCCGTGTGGTGTACACAGATGGAATATGGATAGAAGTAAAGAGAATAGATATGCACATTATAGAACATGTATATTATGGGATGTATATGTACTATAAGGTGAATATGGACAAAAATGAAAAGTATAGATATGCACATTATAGAACATGTATATTATGGGATATATATTTACTATAAGGTGAATATGGATAAAGAGGTAAAGTATAGATATGCATACTGTAGAACATGTATATTATGGGATGTATATGTACTATAAGATGAATATGGATATTACGGAGATAGGGGATTAAGGTTATGAACGAATATGTGTATGTAATTATGAATTAGGTCTTAACTTCATTATCAAATTGTGTTTTAAAATGTGGATTATCATATGACGATCACTCTTAAATTAATGACTTACTCCCTTGTATGTTTCGTGTATCTGTTATTGATAATCACATTGCAGGTGATGGATGTGTTGAGGATGCTCGGTTCGACGCCTAGGAGCTTGAATCTAGACTTTCTCTATTTTGCTTTATGGATTGTAACTAATTATTTGATGTTTGGATAATTGTAACTCCTGATTGATTTAACTCTGGATATTAGTAGCTATGGATATTTTCGGAATTTCATAGTTGGTTGTATGCGCGGGTTACCAGGAATGATTTATATGAATTATGATTTTTGTCAAGAGTCTGATCAAAATCGAGTAATTAGGAGAATGTTATTAGAGTTATTAAATTGAGATAATAAGGAAATGTATGTAAGAGGAATAGAATAAGGAAAAATTTCCAAGGGTAGAAATTGGGTTCTTACAGGAAATCTTTGCACATGTCAGCTTTGATGATTAGGGAAGGGAAGCTGATAGAGGAGTTCAGGGATATGAACCTAGACGTCCAAATGAAACCTCATAGTATGATATTGGGTATGCTGAAGGTCACGAACGAACTATTTGATCAAATCCGAGTAATGCAAGTTAGAGATATTGATTCGATATGGGTGATCGTGGATCGGTTAACTAAATATGCTCACTTTCTGCCTATGAACATGAGGTACTCTTTGGAGAGGTTGGCAGAATTGTATATCCTGGAAATTGTTCGCTTGCATGGAATACCGTCAAGCATTGTGTCGGATAGGGACCCCCGTTTCACTTCACACTTTTGGACTAGTTTGCAAACCGCTTTGGGAACTAAGTTGAAGCTGAGTTCAGCTTATCATCCACAAACGGACGGTCAATCAGAAAGGACAATACAGTCATTGGAGGACCTTTTAAGGGCCTGTGTCTTAGAACAACCAGGGAGTTGGGATAGCATGTTGTCGTTGATCGAATTTACCTACAACAATAGCTTCCATTCGAGTATTGGGATAACACCTTATGAGGCGTTGTATGGTAGGAAGTGTCGAACTCTAGTGAGTTGGTTAGAAACTGGGGAGAACTTGACATTGGGACCCGAACTGGTCCAGGAGACGACGGATAAGATCAAGAAAATCCGGGAACATATGAGAATCGTCCAAAGTCGACAGAAGAGCTATTATGATAAGAGGCGGAAACCTCTTGAATTTAACGAGGGAGATCATGTGTTCATGAGAGTTGTTCCGACTACCGGTATCGATAGAGTGTTGAAGTCCCGTAAGCTGACTCCTCGATTTATCGGGCCGTATAAGATATTGAAGAGAATTGGGCCGATAGCGTATCGTATTGCTTTACCTCCGTTGTTGTCCAATCTCCATAATGTGTTTCATGTGTCTCAGTTGAGGAAATATGTTGGAGATCCATCTCATGTGGTTGAGTCCGATGAGATAGAGTTGAAGGATAATTTGACTTTTGCAACGTTGCCCGTGAGAATCGTGGATACCAGTGTAAAGAGATTGAGAGGCATGGAGATTGCCATGGTAAAGGTGTTGTGGAGTCAAGTGGATGAAGGAGACGCTACTTGGGAAGTTGAGTAAGAGATGAGGGTGGATTACCCTCATTTGTTTGAATCGAGGTATGTTTAATTTTCGGGGACGAAAATTCTTATAAGAGGGAGAGGATTGTAACACCCCAAATTTTAAGTCTTTAAAATTATAGTATCAGTCCTGGGATCCTCGCTTGAGCGAGAGATTCTCGCTTGGGCGAGAGAGGTTTACATGGGAGGGTGAAATCCTGGGCTATACTGGAGAATTCTCGCCTGAGCGAGAGTTGTCTCGCCTGGGCGAGAAATGGCATTTTGGAGCTGTTGACACGGTGAGATTCTCGCTTGAGCGAGAATCCCTCGCTTGAGCGAGAGGGTCAGAGTTGAGTTTTTAAAATGGGCGGGATTTTCTCGCTTGAGCGAGAGAAAGCTCGCTTAAGCGAGAACCTGACGAGAACATTAAATGAGGGAAACCCCAAATACATTTTTAGGTTAAGAATTGAAGAGAGGTGAGAGAAGAGAGCATTCCCAAGGTCTAGGAGCTTTGATTCTTGTTCAAGAGCTCGAGAAGAGGAAAGCTCTCTATCCTAACTCTCTTCTTCCCTTGAGAACCCATTTTTGATATTAAGGATCTCTTCTCAAAGTGGGTAAAACCATGGAAACTCTCTCTTTCGAGTTATGGTTCGTTTTATGTCACTCGTACCTTGTAAACTCTTGCTTTTGAGTTAGTATTCCAAGAATGGAAAGGGTTGTGGGTAGACTCTTGGAAACCCCAAACCCTGGAGATATAAAATGTGGTTAGAGAGGAAGAATGGGTAAAACGCTAAAGGTAGAAGACGGGTTGCTTTATAATGTTAAAATATGAGATGATATGTATGTTTTATGAAAGGACCAAAATTCTACCCTTGAAAATTCTTCTCATTTTAATCTAGATATTCCTATCGTCTCTATTTCTCTTCAGTTAAACAACATTCAATACTTTAAAGTCAGTTATCGCAATAAACTAGAACCCTTTTCCCATGGAGCAGAAAAACATAATTCATATATTTCTTTCTAGGTAAGTACCGCATATGACTAGCTATGGGATTCCAAAATACCCATAGCTATTAATATCCAGCTTTACAAAAAGGTAGTACTAATTCAGTTAGGATATACAATTATCCAATTAACAGTTTACATCAATCAAACAAAAAAAATAGGATTTCGAGTTCTAAGCTCCTCATGCCTCGAACCGAGTATCCTCAATTTCCTGGTTTACCTGCAATGGGATTATCATAACAGATATACACAACAACAACAAAGGAGTAAGTTATCAATTCAATAAATATCAGTAAACGATAATCCACATTTTAAGTTTTATAATACAAGAAGCCATAAAATGATAAAATCTACACCTCATGTTTATCCCTCTCATGTTACTACATCCACCCCTTTGAATTTACTCGTTCATCTCTGCCATACCTTGTCACCTCCTTCATCAATACCATTTCAAATCATTATTTTCCAATTGCACGTTTACCTTTTCATTACCACTTGGGCCAAGTCATATAGAATACCACATAGGGCAAGTCATACACAATACCACATAGGGCAAGTCATACACAATACCACATAGGGCAAGTCATTCTGCATAATACATCGGGTGAGTCATACACCGATCATATACTTAATCAGAAGATTCACGCATTTTCTATTATCATATACCATTAATAACTTCTCCTTACCTTGGTACGTGTCGGGATTGGTTGTGGGTAACTTTGCACGTTCCTTTGCTACCTCCTCCAACCTTAGGATCTTTCATTATCCCCATCACATAATGATAATGTCAGTCATTTATTTCCAAATATCACATAAACAATTTATATTGCATCACTCAACCATACAAGATATTCGTCATATTTTCAATGTTTACAAACTACTTTCATCATAAGTTTACAACCATCTAAAACATTCATATCCTTTCATATTTTAACATTGTAACTCAACTCATCTTCTACCTCTAGTATTTTACACATCTTTCCTCTCCAACCTCATTTTCTCTCTCTAGGGTTTTGGGTTTTCATGAGTCAACCCACAAACCCCTTTTCATTCTTGGAACACTAACTTAAAACTAAGAGTTTACAAGGTAAGAATGACATAAAATGATCCATCACCCAAAAGGATGAGTTTCCATGGTTTTGTTCAATTTTGAGAGGAGATCCAACATACCCCAAAGTGAGTTTAAGAGAGAAAAAGAGAGTTAGAATCTAGAGTTTTACCTCTTCTCAAGCTCTTAGATGAGTATCCAAGCCTTTTTCCCTTGAAAAGCTCTCTTCTCTCACTCTTCTTCTTTTCTAAACCCTAGATTGTGTTTAGGGGTTTCTTATTAAATGTTGTCTCGTCGGGTTCTCGCTTAAGCGAGGGATTCTCGCTCAAGCGAGAAAATCCCGCCCATTTTAAAAACTCAAATCTGACCCTCTCGCTCAAGCGAGAATCTCACAGTGGCAACAGCCCCAAAATGAAATTTCTCGCCCAGGCGAGACATCTCTCGCTCAGGCGAGAATCCTCTAGTATAGCCCAGGATTTCACCCTCCCAGGTGAACCTCTCTCGCTCAAGCGAGAATCTCTCGCTCAAGCGAGGATCCGAGTACTGATACTATAATTTTAAAGACTTAAAATTTGGGGTGTTACAATCCTTCCTCTCTTAAAAGAATTTTCGTCCCCGAAAATCAAACATACCTCGATTCGAACAAATAAGGGTAATCCTCCCTCATCTCTTGCTCAACTTCCCAAGTAGCGTCTCCTTCGTCCACTTGGCTCCACAACACCTTTACTGGGGCAATATCCTTGCCTCTCAATCTCTTTATACTGGTATCCATGATTCTCACGGGCAACGTCGCAATAGTCAAATTATCCATCAACTCTATCTGATCAGACTCAACCACATGAGATGGATCTCCAACATATTTCCTCAACTGAGACACATGAAATACATTATGGAGATTGGACAACAACGGAGGTAGAGCAATACGATACGCTACCGGCCCAATTCTCTTCAATATCTGATAAGGCCCAATAAATCGAGGAGTCAGCTTACGAGATTTCAACACTCTACCAATTCCGGTAGTCGGGACTACTCTCATGAACACATGATCCCCTTCCTTGAATTCAAGAGGTTTCCGCCTCTTATCGTAGTAGCTTTTCTGCCGGCTCTGGGCGACCCTCATATTCTCCCGGATTTTCTTGATCTTATTCGTCGTCTCCTGAACCAATTCGGGCCCCAATATCAAGTTCTCCCCAATTTCGAACCAACTCACTGGAGTTCGGCACTTCCTACCATACAACGCTTCATAAGGTGCCATCCCAATACTCGAATGGAAGCTATTGTTGTAGGTAAATTCGATCAACGGCAACATGTCATCCCAACTCCCTGGTTGTTCTAAGACACAGGCTCTCAAAAGGTCCTCCAACGACTGTATTGTCCTTTCTAATTGACCGTCCGTTTGTGGATGATAAGCTGAACTCAGCTTCAACTTAGTTCCCAAAGCGGTTTGCAAACTAGTCCAAAAGTTTGAGGTGAAACAAGGATCCCTATCCGACACAATGCTTGACGGTATTCCATGCAAGCGAACAATTTCTCGGATATACAGTTCTTCCAATCTCTCCAACGAGTATCTCATGTTCAAAGGCAGAAAGTGAGCAGATTTAGTTAACCGATCCACGATCACCCATATCGAATCATAACCTCTCTGAGTCTTCGGAAAACCAGATACAAAATCCATGGAGATACTATCCCACTTCCAAACGGGAATTTCTAGGGATTGTAATTCTCCAGCTGGTCGCTGATGTTCAATCTTGGCCTTCTGACATATCAAACAACTCGAGACATACAAGGCCACATCCCTTTTCAACCCAGACCACCAAAACAATGTTTTCAAATCTTGATACATTTTCGTGGTCCCTGGGTGAAAACTCATTTTACTCTTATGGGACTCCTCTAAAATCTCCCTCCGTAATCAAATTGCATGAAGGATGAATAAAATAGGGAAAAAATTTCAAGGGTAGAATTTGGGTCCTTATAGCAGAAATAATATGTTGAAAAATATTGACTTTAAGAAGGATAAATAATTAACAAAGAGAAGGGAAAGAGAGTACACATGTGTTTTATACTGGTTCACCTTCTTGTCCACCGAAGGATACGTCCAGTTGATGAGTCAAATATTACACACTATTAATAACCTTATTTTACCATTGTTAATGATTCTTGGTGTCTAATTGACTTTATTTGGCATTGTTTAGTGTTTTAGGCTTTATTGGACTATTATTCCTAAAATGAGTTAATTTGGGATTATTTAGCCTAATTAAATCTAATTCCATTTTCAGGACATATTTGGCACCAAGGACATTTTGGGCATTACAAGTGGAAGATGTGTGCTAAAGTGAAGATTGTATTTAGTTATAGGATTTTTAATTCCGTTTTAGGTTTTGGGCCCATTGTTTAGGGCCCATTTCGGTTTTACCCTTTAATAAGCTTAGAATTTCGTTTTCAAACATAACTTTACAGTACATTTTCGTTTTCTCCCTTTTGGGGTTCTTTGAGGTTTTCGTTTTCCATCTTCTTCCTCCTCCAAATTCGGTTTTGCTTCTTCCTCCATGGAAGGCTAGAAGTTTAGTGCTAAATTCCTTTGGTAATGTATCACACTCTTGAGGTTTAGTGCTTAATGCAATTTCGGTTTCTATGTTGTTGTTAATGCAATTTCGGTTTTATGTTGTTGAAGCTTCTATCCTATTTCATGTTATGGTTTGCTTAATTCCATGGTGTTGTTTTAGGTTTGTGAACTGATTTTCGCTTAGTTAATTAGTTCTCTAGCACATAATCGCTTAGTTTATGTGAATCTGTAAATGCTCTATGTTTATGTTGAATTCGCTTAGTTTGAAGCTTAAACATTAGAGTTATGAACAGATTAGGAATTCAATGTGTAGAATATGAAATTGATGCTTTGATTCGTGTGACATTGTTAACTGTTTGTTGCTTATGCCAATTTCGCTTAGTTAGAGGTTTAGCAATTTAACTGTGAGTTGATCATCGCTTAGTTAATCGACTCTCAACAAAGGAACACTGAGAATCTGATTTTGATATATTGAAACTGAGGATTGAGTTGTGAACAAGGAAACCAAAGGGATTTAGCCTCTTTACTATTTTGTTTTCTGTTTGTGTTCTGTTTTAGCTTAATTTCATAGCATAACAACCACTAAAACCCCCCATTGTGTGTGTGCGTGTAAGGTGTTTGAACCATTGTGTGAAAGATAATCTTTGGGAAACGACCTAGGAGTCACTTCCTAGTACTATACTTTATTGTTATATTATTTGTATCGAGTACGGCCTCGATCACCAGTACTCTTGACGCGCAAGAGATTCCTTTATTAAATATAATGAGTTGCAATTACAAATATCTCACCCCGAGATCTCCTTGTACCTTACACACTCACTTATATCTAATCCCCTTGGAAAACTCTATTCCAAGTAACACCCATGGTAAACACTATACCAAGTTACACCATTGGTAAACATTATATCAAGTCACTCACCCTTTCTCTTCACAACCTTGTGAAAGAAATTAAACTTTGCAAAAGTGAAGAATGTAAAATTTGGCTTGGATTGCCTTACAAGTCTATATGACAATTTCTAGAACTTGCAATCCAATAACAACTCTTAAACTTGAGATAATAATGCTCTTTAACAATATGAAAAACACTTAGAAGCAACTCCAAAATAACTTTGAAAGTTTAAGAGTAGGTTGCTTAAAAATTTGTGTGTAAAATCAGAAAGTGTGAGATCTTTTACAGAGAGTTTGAAATCTGAGTTGTGTATGTTTTTCTTATGTTGTGAGAGTGTTTCAATGCCTTTATATAGGCTTCCAATCAACCATAATACCCTTAAGCATGAGTAGGTTTCGTTTGGAATGAAAAGCAATCAGTTTGGAGTGAAACCCTTTCACTTGAAATCTGAAAAACTGATGCAACAGCTCTCAGTAATCGATTACTGCAAATGAGTAATCGATTACCCAACAATCCTGTTAACAACTTTTTGAAAATTCACACAGTGCAATCGATTACTGGATTTGAGTAATCGATTACTCAACAACACTGTTTGACAGCTTTGTGAATTTGCCTTTGTGTAATCGATTACAATACTTTGAGTAATCGATTACCCTGTTTTCTAAAAGTGGTAATGTGTTACTCCAAAGTCAGTAATGGATTACTCGTAGTTGTTAGAGGTTTGAAAACTCTTTTCTCACTCATGTAACTTGTTACTCAAGTATGGTAACCCGTTACATGTTGTTTTCGAAAATCATTTTTATTCACAGTTAGATTTTTCTGATTTTCTTGAAAACAATTTTGAGCATTATTAACTAAGTAAGTAAATGATTTGTAAGGATAGAAGTGCCTAAAGAAAGTGAAGCTTTGTCTTCGATTGTCTTTGTAGGTCTTCTTCCTTTCTTCTTTTTGTGATATTGGTGTCTTCATCAAAACCATGTCAAGGTTAGGAGCAAGATCTTCTTCACAGATAGTGGATCGGTTAACTAAGTCTGCACACTTTCTACCCATGAACATGATATATTCTTTGGAGCGATTGGCGGAACTGTATATCAAGGAAATCGTTCGGTTACATGGGATACCGTGGAGCATTGTGTCAGATAGAGATCCTCGTTTCACTTCAAACTTTTGGACTAGTTTGCAATTCGCTTTGGGAACTAAGCTGAAACTGAGTTCGGATTATCATCCTCAAACGGATGGTCAATCAGAAAGGACCATACAGTCATTGAAGGATCTTTTGAGGGCTTGTGATTTGGAGAAACCGGGGAGTTGGGATAGCATGTTGCCTTTGATTGAATTTACCTACAACAATAGGTTCCATTCGAGTATTGGGATGGCACCCTATGAAGCATTGTATGGTAGAAAGTGTAGGACTCCAGTAAGTTGGTTTGAAACTGGGGAGAACTTGGTATTGGGACTTGAGTTGGTCCGAGAAACGACAGAAAAGATTAAGAAAATCCGGGAGAATATGAGAATAGCACAGAGTCGGCAGAAAAGCTATTATGATAAGAGGCAGAAACCTCTTGAGTTTGACGAGGGAGATCACGTGTTTATGAGAGTAGTTTCGACTACTTGGATTGGTAGAGTGTTGGGCCGTGTTAGATATTGAAGAGGATTGGGCCGGTAGCTTATCGGATTGTTTTACCTCCATTGTTGCCAAATCTTCACAATATGTTTCATGTGTCTCAATTAAGAAAATATATTGGGGATCCATCTCATGTGGTCGAGTCTGATTAGATAGAGTTGAAGGACAACTTGACTTTTATGACGTTGCCCGTGAGAATCATGGATACTAGTATCAAAAGATTGAAGGGCAAAGAGATTTCCTTGGTGAAGGTGTTGTGGAGCCAAGTGGATGAAGGAGACGCTACTTGGGAAGTGGAGCGTGATATGAGGGATGATTACCCTCATTTGTTCGAATTGAGGTAAGTTAAATTTTTGGGGTCGAAAATATTTAAAAGAGTGGGAGGATTGTGACACCCTAAATTTAAAGTCATTAAATTATTGTATCAGTCCAGGAAGTCTCGTTTGAGCGAGAAAGGAGTCGCTTGGGCGAGAGTGGCTCACCTGGGTGAGTGAAATACTAGGCTATACTGAAGGATTCTCGCTTGAGCGAGAAATGTCTCGCTTGAGCGAGAGTTGTCTCGCCTGGGCGAGAAGTGGCACTCTGAACCTGTAGAGGCTGTAAGATCCTCGCTTGAGCGAGAGGATCCTCGCTTGAGCGAGATGGTCAAATCTAAGTTTTTAAAATGAGCGGGATTTTCTCGCTTGAGGGAGAACCCGACGTTGTTACATTAAATAAGGAACCCCAAACACATTTTAGGGTTAGAACTTGGAGAGAAGTGAGAGAAGAGAGCATTTTCAAGAGCAAGGAGTCTTGAGAATCATCTAGGAGCTTGAGAAGAGATCCTAAAGTTGGAGGCGGTGTCGGTGGAACTTGCAAAGTTACTAAGGACCAAACCCAACACTGACCAAGGTAAGGATAAGTCTTTAACTAGCATGTCGTATTGAGAAAATGCGTGGAATTGCTGTTTATGAATTGATGGTGAATCAATGAAAATAAAACACATTTTAGTCGACCATGATTGGTTAGCGACTTTGGCTCAGGTTATGTGGCAAGTTTTGGCTCAAGCGATGTAGCAAGCTTTGGCTCAAGCGATGTAGCAAGCTTTGGCTCAAGCGAACCTTAAACGTAACATGCTTGTAAAAAATATTGCAAAAAATTAATTTTTTTTAAATCACTTCTTTAAAAATGATTTTTAAAAGTTCTTTTTTAAAATGTGATTTTAAAAAATGTTCTATTGAGATATTAGTTTTTAATGATTTTCTTCAATAATATTTTTAGGTCTAAGAAAAATTCAAATGGATTGGATATCCATCCATCCAAATCCATGAAAATGAAGTCATGAATGACTTGGATGGATTGGAATCCATCCAAAAGTTTGGATATGGATGAATTGGATAACTTCAAATTTTGTTTAAATGGATTTATATGGATTGATAGATGACTTTCCATCCATCCATTAGCATACAAATCCAAATCTATCCAAATCCAACAATTTAACACTCTTAATTGTCATGTTGCACATGTCATGATTGATCTATCACTTTTAGTTGTGTTAATATTAGTGATCATTGATAATGTCGCTACCCCCATTTTCATGGGTACGACGGGAAAATTGCAAATAAATGCAATGGAGTCTCCATTGATGTTTTTTAGAAGGAAAACATGAAAAACCAATATTTCTTTTTAAAGAAAAAAGGATTTGGTGTGCTCATACATAAAAAATAAGTTTGGGAGTCGGTTACGGATGAGGAAGGTGTTAGGCACCTCATACCTCCTATTATAAAATGGTACCTAGATTGTAATGACCCAAATTCTACCCTTGAAAATTTTTCCTTTATTTTAATCCTTTCATGCATACATTCATCATCTTACTTTAATCACTCATAAGTCATTCTGTAAAACTCCTATTTAACATGTTATATTACGATACATTTCCTATTGCAGAAAAACATAATTCATTCAATTAATCCTTAGTAACCACCGCATACAACTAGTTATGGGTTTCCAAGAATCATTATACCCATAACTATACATATCTAGAGTTACAAAGCCCAGTATTACATTTATCCCAAAACAACATTTAGTCCATTATAATACAAAAAGTATAGATAGAGAAATGCAAGTTAAGAAACACATAAAATTCCTAAGTGAGCCTCCTCAAATCCCCCGTTTACCTACAATGAGATTATCATAAACAACACATAAAAACAACGGAGTAAGTCATTAGTTCAAAACTAACATCACATGATAATCCACATTTTAAGTATAAATAAGCATTGGAATAAATTATCATCACAAGCACATAAATATAAACATTTGTATATCCTTCCTTCTATTTCCAAGTTATTCATATTCACCCTATAGTATATACATCCCATGATATATATTCTATAGCATGCATATTCCTTTCATCCAAACATACTCATTTCTCATCATTCGTATTCACCCTATAGTATATATATCCCATAATATATATTCTATCGCATGCATATTACTTTCATTCCTAATATACTCATTTCTCATCATTCATATTCACCCTATAGTATATATATCCCATAATATATATTCTATAGCATGCGTATTACTTTTATTCCAAACATACTCATTTCTCATCATTCGTAATCAACGAGTTTTCCCCACAAGGATAATCCTCTACCACATCGGATAGGTCTAGTTAATTCTCCATACCACATCGGGCAGGTATAGTTAATTCTCCATACCACATCGAGTAGGTCTAGTTAATTCTCCATACCACATCGGGCAGGTTTAGTTAATTCTCCATACCACATCGGGCAGGTCAAGTTAATTCTCCATACCACATCGGGCAGGTCTAGTTAATTCTCCATACCACATCGGGCAGGTCTAGTTAATTCTCCATACGACATTGGGCATGTCTAGTTATTTCTCCATACCACGTCGGGCAGGTCTAGTTCACAATAATTCACTACCACTCCGGGTAGGACAACAACAATAATCCACTACCACTTCAGGTAGGATAACAACAATAATCCACTACCACTTCGGGTAGGATAATAACAATAAACCACTACCACTCCGGGTTGGACAACAACAATAATCCGCTACAACTCCGGGTAGGACAACAACAATAATCCACTACCACTTCGGGTAGGATAACAACACTATTCTTACGAACATATTACCTCTTTCCCATACCTGATTCACATCAGCTCATATAAGTTAGAAACACTTATCCCTTACCTTGGTGAGCGTTGGAGTCGGTTTCGAGTAACTTTACGAATTAACTCCGCGATTTCCTCCAACCTTAGGATCTTTCCTCATTCCCACCAATAACAACAATGTCAGTCATTTATTCAAAATAAAACATAAACGACTCGCATTTCATTGTCAAACATACAAGATATTTGTAAGGACTGAAATTCTACCCTTGAAAATTTTTCATTTATTTAAATCCTCTCTTACATACATTCCTCACCTTACTTAAAACCCTCTTAAATTATTCCTTGAAAATACTCTTTACACCTATCATATTAACATACAATTTATATTGCGAAAAAACATAATTCATTCAATGAGTAATTACCATATACAACCAGTTATGGGTTTCCCAGAGTTATAACGTCCATAACTACATATCTCCAGTAATATCCTAATCAGATTTACATTCATCCCAACATATTATCTAATCAACTACAATGTCAAAGTAACGATAAAGGCTTTCCAGTTAATAAACACATAAGATTCCTAAGTGAGCTTCCTTCTCAAATCCTTCGTTTACCTACAATGGGATTATCATAAACAACATACAAAACAAGGGAGTAAGTCATTAGTTCAAAAACTAACATCACATGATAATCCACATCTCAAATACGATTAAGCTTTAATATAATTTATAACCACAAATACGTAATTGTAAACATTCATATCTTCTTCCTTTAATTTCCACATTACTCATATTCATCATTAGTATATATATCTCATAATATATATTCTATAGCATGCATATTACGTTCTTTCGAGGAATCGTGCTTCTCATTATTCATATCCACACTATAGAACAAATATCCCATAATATATATCCTATAGCGTGTATATTACTTTCATTCTCAACATCCTCCTTGTCATCCTTCATATTCACCGTATAGTATATATATTCCATAATATATATCCTATAGCATGCATATTACTTTCATTCTAACATTCTCATTTCTCATCATTCATATTCACCCTATAGTATATATATCACATAATATATATCCTATGGCATGAATATTTCTTTTATCATTCACATGCTCATTGTCATCCTTCATATTCACCCTATAGTATATATATCCCATAATATATATTCTATAGCATGAATATTACTTTTATCATTCACATCCTCATTCAGGTCGAGTTATCCCCATACCACATCGGGCAGGTCGAGTTATCCCTCATACCACATTGGGCAGGTCGAGTTATATCCATACCACATCGGGCAGGTCGAGTTATTTCCATACGACATCAGGTAGGTCGAGTTATTTCCATACCACATCGGGCAGGTCGAGTTGTTTACATACCACATCGGGCAGGTCGAGTTATCCCCCATACCACATCGGGCATGTCGAGTTATTTCCATACCATATCGGACAGGTTTAGTTATTCCCATACCACATCGGGTAGGTCGAGTTATTTCCATACCACATCGGGCAGGTCGAGTTATTCCCCATACCACATCGGGCAAGTCGAGTTATTTCTATACCACATCGGGCAGGTCGAGTTATTCCCCATACCACATCGGGCAGGTCGAGTTATTCCCCATACCACATCGGGAAGGTCGAGTTATTCCCCATACCACATCGGGCAGGTCGAGTTATCCCCATACCACATCGGGCAGGTCGAGTTTACAATAATCCACTACCACTCCAGGTAGGACAACAACAATAATCCACTATCACTTCGGGTAGGATAACAACAATAATCCAATACCACTGCGGGTAGGACAACAACAATAATCCACTACCACTCCGGGTAGGATAACAACAATAAACTACTACCACTTCGGGTAGGAAAACAACAATAATCCACTACCACTCCGGGTAGGATAACAACAATAAACCACTACCACTCTGGGTTGGACAACAACAATAATCCACTACCACTCCGGGTAGGATAACAACAATAAACTACTACCACTTCGGGTAGGAAAACAACAATAATCCACTACCACTCCGGGTAGGATAACAACAATAAACCACTACCACTCCGGGTAGGACAACAACAATAATCCACTACCACTTCGGGTAGAATAACAACAATAAACCACTACCACTCCAGGTAGGATAACAACAATACTCTTACAAATACATTACCTCTTTTACATACCTCATTCATATAAGCGAGTATGATTTTGAGACACTTATCCCTTACCTTGGTGAGTGTTGGGGATCGGTTCCGAGTAACTTTAAAAGTCTCCTCCGCAATTTCCTCCAACCTTAGGATCTTTCCTCATTTCCACCAATAACAACAATGTTAGTGATTTATTCAAAATAACACATAAACAACTCGTATTTACATACAAGGGATTCACATATTTTCAAGATTTCCAAAACTACTTCAACACAAGTTTCCAAACATCTAAACATACATATTCATCTTATATATCAACATCAAAGCACAGACTCATCATCCACATCTAACATTTCATCCATTTCTCTTTTTACTCATATTCTCATTTTTTGGGTTTTTTGGGGTTTTCATGAATAACCCACAAAACCTTTCCATTCATCAAATACCAACTCTATACCAAGAGTTTACAAGAGAAAAAAACATAAAACGAACCATAACTCTAAAGGATGAGTTTCCATGGTTTCTCATATTTTGAAAAGAGATCCAACATACCCAAAACAAGTTAAAGAGGAAGAAGAAGAGTTAGGGACAAGAGGTTTACCTCTTCTCAAGCTCTAAGATGATTCACAAGCCTCCTTGCTCTTGAAAATGTTCTCTTCTCTCACTTCTATCTAGGTTAACCCTCATAAATGTGTTTGAGGTCCCCTATTTAATGTAACAACGTCAGGTTCTCGCTTTAGCTAGCCCTTTCTCGCTCAAGTGAGAAAATCCCGCCTATTTTAAAAACTCAGATCTGACCCTCTCGCTCAAGCGAGAATCTCACAGTCTCAACAATCCCAAAATGCCATTTCTCGCCCAAGCGAGAGAACTCTCGCTCAGGAGAGAATCATCCAGTATACCCCAGGATTTCACCCTCCCAGGTGAGCCTTTCTCGCTCAAGCGAGGATCCCAGGACTGATACTATAATTTTAAAGACTTAAATTTAGGGTGTAAAAATATTCACATATTTCCAAGGTTTCCAAAACTACTTTAATACGAGTTTCCAAACATCCAAAACATACATATTCATCTCATATATCAACATTAAAGCACAAACTCATCTTCCACATTTAACATTTCACCCATTTCCCTTTTTACTCATATTCTCATTTTGGGGGTTTTGGGGTTTTCATGAATAAACCCACAAAACCTTTCCATTTGCCAAATACCAACTCTAAACCAAGAGTTTGCAAGAGAAAAACAACCTAAAACGAACCATAACTCTAAAGGAAGAGTTTCCATGGTTTCTCATACTTTGAGAAGAGATCCATACACCCAAAAACGAGTTTGAAAGGGAGAAAGAGAGTTAGAATCAAGAGATTTACCTCTTCTCACGATCCAAGATGATTCCCACGAGTTCTTGCTCTCAAAATCACCTTCTCCTCTCTTCTCTCTCACTTTCTAACCCTAAAATGTGTTTGGGGTTTCCATTTTAAAGTGAAATCGTCGGGTTCTCGCTCAAGCGAGGATCCTCTCGCTCAAGCGAGGATCTTACAGCCTCGACAGGTCCTGAATGCTACTTTTCTCGCCCAGGCGAGACAACTCTCGCTCAAGCGAGACCACACTCGCTCAAGCGAGACAATTCTCGCTCAAGCGATAATCCTTCAATATAGCCAAGATTTCACTTTCCCAGGTGAGCTTCTCTCGCCCAGGCGGCAATTCTCTCGCTCAAGCGAGAGTCACAAGACTGATACTATAATTTACTGACTTCAAAATCTAGGGTGTCAAATAGATCAATTATGTGGATATTTATTCCAAATATTAATTTTACCCTCACATTATTAAGTAAAAAGAAATACCAAAAAATCCTTTTTTTTGTTGTTTCTGACAGGAAAACCCTGCTCCTACGTATCTCAAGCAGTAATAGAGAAATCAAGGCTACGTAGTTCTTTCAGAAAAAAAGTTGATTGGTCGATATATTTTTATATTTTTAAAAACCCAATAACAAGGTCGAATAACGCGACAGGGCACGAGTCCCATAGTGCACTATCTTCCATTGTCATTATTAAATTATGTTTGAAAATAATCAGATTGAGATAACGCGACAAAGAACGAGCCTCATAGATCACTATCTCTCATTGATTTATTTAAGTTCAGAAAAATATCAATTTGAGATAACGCGACAGGGAACGAGTCTCATAGTGCAGTATCTCTCCTTGATTTATTAAGTTTTAGAAAATATATAAATTTGAGATAACGCGACAGGGAACGAGTCCCACATTGCACTATCTCTCATTGATTTATTTAAGTTTATAAAAATATCAATTTGAGATAACGCGATAGGGAACGAGTCCCATATTGCACTATCTCTCCTTGATTTATTTAAGTTTAAGAAAAAATATCAATTGGAGATAACGCGACAGAGAACGAGTCCCATAGTGTACTATCTCTCATTGATTTAATTAAGTTTTATAAAATTATCAATTTGAGATAATGCTACAGGGAACGAGTCTCATAGTGCTCTATCTCTCCTTGATTTATTTAAGTTTAGGAAAAATATCAATTTGAGATAACGCGACAGGGAACGAATCCCATAGTGTATTATCTCTCATTGATTTATTTAAGTTTAGAAAACTGTCAATTTGAGATAACGCGACAGGGAATGAGTCTCATAGTGTGCACTATCTCTCCTTGATTTATTTAAGTTTTAGAAAGAATATCAATTTGAGATAACACGACAGGAAACGAGTCCCACATTGCATTATTTCTCCTTGATTTACTTAAGTTTTAGAAAAAATATCAATTTGAGATAACGTGATAGAGAACGAGTCCCATAGTGCACTATCTCTCCTATATTTATTTAAGTTTAGAAAAATATCAATTTGAGATAAACGACTGGGAACGAGGTTCATAGTGCAATATCTCTCCTTCATTTATTTAAAATATTCATTGCATTTTTTATTTATTCATTATATGAGGGAAACCCTAAACATATTTTTTAGGTTAATAATTGAAGAAAGGTGAGAGAAGAGAGCTTCGTGCTAGTAATGATATCTTGAGTCTTGCATTCTACCCAGAACTTTTAAGTTTACAGTGTTTAAAGGGATCACATATAATGAGTGAGAACTACAGGAGTTTGAGGAAAGAAATAAGTAAAATGGGCTTTATTACTTTGCTACATATACTTTTTTATAAGGGAAAGGAATTACAATATATTCTTTTCTTTTCTTTTTTCTCTTTCCCCTTTTAAAAAATTTAATGGTCCAATCTAATTATCATCTATTACAATAATATCTTTTTCTTCCGGATCCTCTTCCTCTGAGTTTTCCTCCATGAATGTTGATTCATTTTAAGGCTCGGGGTTCATCCACCCCATAGATTCCTTCCAATTTCGGATCCCTAGAGTTGTGTTCTGATAATTGTTGAAGAATGTTCAGATTTTTGTTGGTAGGCTAGCCCCAGCTTTTATACTTTCTTGGTAAATAGACTCGAAATCTTCAAGCCAATCATAATTGAGGTCTCCCAATGTCCCAATAAAGATATCGACCTGTGCCTCCACATTTCTTTACATTCCTCAACTTCCTCTGTAGTCTTCCTTGCAGCTTCCAGCTCTTTCTGCTTATCGTCCTCTTTCCAGTTGAGTTCGAGATCCATATTATTACATTCAGACTATAGCTCATATGTCTTCCGCTTGTACCACTTCGTCTTCCCTTTAGCTTTGGCTAAGGCCTCCTGGTATTCATTCTTCCTTCGTTGCACTTCTTCTACATGCGAGACCCGTTCAATTAAATGATCGACCTGATTTTGCCCTTCAATGGGGTGTTGTTGACTCATCCTGAGGTCTCTTTCTAATTCTGCGATCCTCTTGTCTCTTAGGTGGACGACTCTTTGGAAGTCCACCAACTGCTCTTTCAACTTAGTTTTTTGTCGAGTATCTGCAGCCACAGCTTGCCTTTGGGCTTCCAATTGCTCCCTCAGCTTATGAATTTGGACAGATGCCTCCATCTTGGCCCTTTTTAGGGTGGCTGAAACATAGGCTTCTTTCTCTATTTTCAGCTCCTTTTTAAGCACTTCGATCTCATGATCTTTCCTCATGACCTCAATGAGAGCATCCTGCCTTTTCCCATCAATTATGTTCATCTGATCCCTGAGGGTCTCTATCGTACTTTGGAGCTCATTCTCCCTCGAAGATAAACATTCTTCTCTTGGAAGTGGTGGTGAGATTGTCACTTTTCCAACCCTATTAGCTCTCCAACTATCATACTCAAGCGTACTGCTGACTCTTGCAATCCCTCGTTGTTGATCCTCCCTGAGGACTAGCTTATCCCAAGCCTCCATGACCTTTTTTACCATATCATCGTCATCTCCATAGAGGCGGATAATGCTTTTGGGTTCATCGGCTGGTCTGATTTGCATTCGCCCAAGTTGCCGCAACACCAATTCAGGAGTGTAGAAGAAACATCCATTAGTGTCAATAGGGACACATTGTTGTATGACCCACACCTGATGATCATACTTTTTTGTGGACACCAATAGCACATCCACCGATAATCACCAGGAATTAGGTTCTCGAGCGTCACCTTCCATTGAGCCACTGAATCCTCTTTAAGTGCAACAGAATTGAAGTCTATCATGATCCGATTATTGAAGGCTTGATATTTGACAGCATGCACATGTGTGGCCATCCATACATGCAGCAGGTGGGCATGTAACAACCCAAATTTTAAGTCTTTAAAATTATAGTATCAGTCCTCGGATCCTCGCTTGAGCAAGAGATTCTCGCTTGGGCGAGAGAGGTTCACCTGGGAGGGTGAAATCCTGGGCTATACTGGAGGATTCTTGCCTGAGCGAGAGTTGTCTCGCCTGGGCGAGAAATCACACTTTGGGGCTGTTGACATTGTGAGATTCTCGCTTGACCGAGAGGGTCAGAGTTGAGTTTTTAAAAAAATGGGCGAGATTTTCTCGCTTGAGCGAGAGAAAGCTCGCTTAAGCGAGAACCCGACGAGAACATTATATGAGGGAAACCCCAAACACATTTTTTAGGTTAATAATTGAAGAAAGGTGAGAGAAGAGAGCATTCCCAAGGTCTAGGAGCTTTGATTCTAGTTCAAGAGCTTGAGAAGAGGTAAAACTCTCTATCCTAACTCTCTTCATCTCTTGAGAACCCATTTTTGGTATTATGGATCTCTTCTCAACATGAGAAAAGCCATGGAAACTCATCCTTTTGAGTTATGTTTCGTTTTATGTTGTTTTATCTTGTAAACTCTTGGTTTAGGGTTATTATTTCAAGAATGGAAAGGGTTTGTGGGTTGATTAATAAAAACCCCAAAAACCCTAGAGAGAGAAAAATGTGGTTAGAGAGAGAGTGGGTAAAATGCTAGAGGTAGAAGATGAGTTGATTGACAATGTTACAATATGAGATGATATGTATGTTTTAGATGGTTGAAAACTCTTAATAAAAGTAGTATAGAACCATTTAAAATATGATAAATATCTTGTATTTTTAAATAATGCAATATAAGTTATTTATTTGTTATTTGGAATGAATGACTAACATTGTGTTATGTGGTGGGAATGAGGAAAGATCCTAAGTTTGGAGGTGGTACCGGTGGAACTTACGAAGTCACCAAAAACCAAACCCAACACTCACCGAGGTAAGGATAAGTCTTTAATTTATGCATTGTGTTGGAAAATGCGTGGATTTTCTGTGATGGATGATAGATAAAATGTGAATCACTTAATCATTATGAACATATATGGGTATGTTGATAATGGTTAGAAGTGAAATTATTGTTTAACCAATGGAAATAAGACTCGGAATGAAATCATGAAATGTAAATCACTTTGTAGTTATAAGCATACGGGGATATGTTTATAATGATGTCGGGTGCATTTATCATTTCTGTTATTGGGGGAGGACCAATGGAAATTAGACTCAGAATGAAATCATGAAATGTAAATCACTTTGTAGTTATAAGCATACGGGGATATGTTTATAATGATGTCGGGTGCATTTATCATTTCTATTATTGGTCACCAATGTAACATTTAAATGTGCCATGACCATTATTTTATATAGCCAAATTAAAGTGATCTAATTCAAGTAAGGTTTATGGCTAAACACACAATTGTCATGAAACCTAGTGTGTAGATATCAAATGTCTTATTTCTAATTTTATGACGGGAAAATTAGAAACAAGAAAACCGTGGATGAACTTAACTTTTAATGATGTCGCTCTGCATGAAAGAACATGCACTCCTTGTTGGTTAACAAAGGATCTAAACTCACCTAGAGGGGGTGTGAATAGGTAGATCGGTACTCAATTACCATTTTTCGTTTAGAGAGGTATTCAATGGTATTCCTTTCTATTTAGTCGATTAAATGCTTCTTCTTTTAATTCATTCACTTCAGAGCTTAATCAATTAACTAGTTCTTGTGTCTTGAATTCTAGATACACTAAGATGCAATGATCTACCTAATATTGTATGCACTCTACCATATGAGTTTATGCACTCAATTACAAAACAGAATGATTTGAATGCCAAGTAAAAGTAAATCAAATATTGCGAAAATATAAAGAGTAAGGGATAAGAGAAATGAGACGATGAATTTTATCCTGGTTCAATTGTTGATCCACATGCAATCTACATCCAGCCCTCCTATTCTGATTTGGGAGATTTTCTTCACTATGGAATAATGTTTTACAAACACACTTCCACCAAGACAATCTTGGACTAAGCTTCTAATGGCTTGCCTTCACCACTTCTAATGGAAGTCCCCACCACTTCTAACTTCTCTACCAAGATTACTTGAACACTGAACCTAGCTTCTAATGGTTCCTCACCACTTCGAACTACGTTTTCTCCAACCTTTTCTCTTCTTCTTGGTGATACTACACACCAAAGAGAAAATGTCAATACAATCATCTAAATGCGTACAAAGAATGATGTTCCTTAATGTGTTGAATATACACAAACTTTCATAATCTAAAACCTTCCCAAAAAGTCTCACACAATCCAAAATATTAAGATGTGAGATGCAAGGTTTTGTAAACTTGATAAACTTAAAAATCTTGTAATACTTCTTCAATGATTCATGAAGTACTCTCCTATCTCTTTTGTGTATCAAAGTACTTTTCTCTCTTTAAGGAAACACTTGGAAAATTCGATCTTAGAATGTAAAATTGAAACTCTCAATCAATCATTATGTTGCCTAACAAATGGGAAAACTTAGTTAAAACATAGTTCTATTTTCTATTGTAGTTAATCGATTAAAAATCTAATTTATCGATAACGTTCATTAAAAATTCAAGGTTTCATAAACTATAACTTCCCTTAATCGATTAACCTTTAACATAATCGATTAACGGGTTCCCGTTTTGCACGGCTTAATCGATTAACTCAACCTTAATAAATTAACGGTTTTCTAAAAAAGGTTAATTTGTTGTGATATGAACCTCCTACATGATATGTAAAAGTAGGATGCATGATTTTGAATAATGTATGGTTTAACCTTGGTTTAATGCACCAAAATTACATGATAATGTATTTATGCATGTGCATGTAAATCAAGTATTTATGCATATAAGTTTCATTATTAGTTATGATCATATTTTAGGTTGGAGACTTTAATAAGGTGCACCTAACCTAGACTCAACCCATTCAAACATCTTAAGACATAAGATAGTAGAAAATACTCTTAGTCTTCTTGATCTTCTTGAATGTTTTGTTGTTTGTTGATATGTCCATATATTCAAGGTTATCTTCAACCTTTGTCTTCATCAAAATCATGTGATAGATGCTTGCATTTACAATCTCCTATTTTTTGATGATGACAAAACATTGTTGGAACTGCTTGATGATAATCAACTTCGTTTGAAATTTGCTTTGAGTTTTAAGCATTGCTCCCCACACTTTGTGTAATGAATAATTTTGTATTTTCGGAATAATTGATAATGCTACAAATCTACAAAAAAACAATGATATATATGAAAATTTTAACCAAAAGTGAGGAAATAATGAAATTTTTAATGGTCTTAATCGATTATATATTACTTAACCGATTCTGTGTGTTTAAATTTTCCATAGAAATGCATTTTGGACTGATCTTAATCGACAAAGACTGCTAATAATCGATTAAATATAATGGTTTTCTTATTTTTCTTTGGAATTGCATGTTAACTGCAAAATTAATGATACATTATTATCCATGTTATAATAGATAGATTAAGAACAATATGATCAATGCAAAAAATTTAAAACAAACATTCGTTCGTTGATTGATCAAAAGGATTACAACTAAACAAACATTAATTCGTTGATTGATCAAAAGGATTACAACTAGGATAACAAAATACATAAAGCCAAAGAAAAGGAAAGTAGAAATAAGGAGTCATGAAACTACAACGCAGTGACCAAAAACATACACACTTAAAACTAAACCTACATGGACACCATAAAGACACCCTTAGCTAGACTAGCTAGGAGATGGTTGTGGAAGTCATAATTTTAGCTCAATCGATTATCTCTATCATCATATGCAATGTTCATGTAGGATAAGCCCAAACCTTTTTGAATGTGGCAAGGAAAATTTAAAACAATCTAAAAGCTAGGAATATCATCACATGTGCATTATATTATGATGTAATCTAAAGATCATGTAGGATAAACCTGAATCATTAAAAGTTCTAAAGATATGAAGGATGCTTTGAAAGTTACCCATGAGGAAACTAGAGAAGTTAAGTGTGCTACAATGAACACATTAAAGCATGAATATGAATTATTTTGCATGCTACTTGATAAAAACATCAATGATGTTAAAAATTGTTTCTCTCATTGAAGTAAAGGATCAATTGACTAACAAGGTGTTAAGATGTCTTGATAGAACTTTGAAACCTAAAGTGACCGCTATTAATGAAACAAATGATCTTTAAAACATGTCCATTGAAACATTGTTTGGGAAGTTAAAAAACACGAAATGAAACTTGGTCCTCTTGCACTACATGAAGAAACTAGTAGAAAGAAGAAATTTAATTTTCTCAAGCAACATATTCAAAACCAATGGAGATACAAGAGCAAGAAGACACTTTTGATTCACTCAAAATAGATGAAAACAATGTGGGTCTACTTTTGAGGAAGTTTGGAAAATTTCAAAAGAAGAAGTTAGGCTAAATAAAATTCCACAGCCCGAAAGAAAGAATTCAAGCAAAAGGAACTACAATATTTCTTAAGATAGTCATATCCTAAGAAGGACAATGAAGAAAAGGTAAGAGATGACATTTTTTCCAATTTAGGACTAAGCTTGTTTCTACATGTAACGACCCGAAACTCTACCCTTGAAAATTTTTCCTTATTTATTTCAATTTCATACATTTAACAGTCAATCATAAATTACCGAGTGATTAAATTTACTTTAAAAGTCTCGCTTCTCACTCACACCCTATCCTTAAACCATAAGTAACATACAACATTCAATAGCAGAAAAACATAATTCATTTATGTAACCTAGTAACCCCCGCATACAATTAGCTATGGGTTTCCAAAACACCCATAGCTACATATATCCCGAGTTACTAGTACCCATGATCAATATCATGTACAAAATAATAATCATAGTATCATAAGTTACTTCAATTACATTAAATTAAAATTACAAAAGTATGGATAAAGAGACGTCAAACAAAAGTCCCTAATCCCCTACTCAAAATCATCCTTCTTCGTCCACCTACCTGAAATGGGATTAACATTTATAATGCACAACAAAACAAAGGAATAAGTCATTAATTCAATAAAACTCAGTGTCAGTTAATCCACATTTAAATAGGTTTCAACAGTAATATGATTTAAAAACTCTAAAAACCCTTTCTTTTTTATCATCTATACTTTTGAAAAACCATTGCTACATAACTCGAGCTAGAGTCGCTAACCTATTCAGGTCGGCTAAAACGAGTTTTATTTTCATTGGCACTCCACCAATACATAAACCATAAATGCACCCATCATCACTACAAACATACCCATATATCTTTATAGTGACTAAGTGATTTATCATTTATGTCATTATAATTCGAGTCTTATTTCCATTGGTACTCCCCCAATAGGTTTCGAGTCTTATTTCCATTGGTACTCCACCAATAATATTTATTTCATTTGAGTCATATTCCATTGGTACTCCCCCAATAATATTAATTCATTGAGTCATCTTTCCATTGGTTCTCCCCAATAATATTACTTTTATTGAGTCATCTTTCCATTGGTACTCCCCCAATAACATTACTTTTCTTATTCATACAGAAAGTCCACGCATTTTCCATATAATGCATAAATTAAAGACTTATCCTTACCTCGGTGAGTGTTGGGTTTGGTTTTTGGTGACTTCGCAAGTTCCACCGGCACCACCTCCAAACTTAGGATCTTTCCTCATTCCCACCACATAACACAATGTTAGTCATTCATTCCAAATAACAAATAAATAACTTATATTGCATCATTTAAACGTACAAGATATTTATCATGTTCACAATAGTCCTATACTACTTTCATTAAGAGTTTTAAACCATCTAACACATACATATCATCTCATATTTTAACATTGTAAAGCAACTCATCTTCTACCTCTAGCATTTCACCCATCTTTCCTCTCTAACCTCATTTTATCACTCTAGGGTTTTGGGTTTCCATGAGCTAACCCACAAACCTCTTTCTATTCTTGGAATACTAACTCAAAACCAAGAGTTTACGAGGTACAAACGACATAAAATGAACCATAACTCGAAAGAGAGAGTCTTCATGGTTTTACACATTTTGAGAAGAGATCCATAATACCAAAAATGGGTTATCAAGGGAAGAAGAGAGTTAGGATAGAGAGTTTTACCTCTTCTCAAGCTCTTGAACAAAAATCAAAGCTCCTAGACCTTGGGAATGCTCTCTTCTCTCACCTCTCTTCAATTCTTAACCTAAAATGTGTTTGGGGTTTTCCCCATTTAATGTTCTCGTCGGGTTCTCTCTCGAGCCAGAAAATCCCGCCCATTTTAAAAACTCAACTCTGACCCTCTCGCTCAAGCGAGAATCTCACAGTGTCAACAGGTTCCCTCTCGCTCAAGCGAGGTATTCTCGCAACAACCCCAGTTTTCCATTTCTCGCCTAGGCGAGGAAACTCTCGCTCAGGCGAGAATCTTCCAGTATAGTCCAATATTTCACCCTCCCAGGTGATCCTTTCTCGCTCAGGCGAGAATCTCTCGCTCAGGCGAGAATCTCTCGCTCAAGCGAGGATCTGAGGACTGATACTATAATTTTAAAAACTTAAAAATTTGTGGTGTTACAATCCTCCCCCTCTTAAAAGAATTTTCGTCTCCGAAAATCAAACATACCTTGATTCGAACAAATGAGGGTAATCCTCCCTCATCTCTTGCTCAACTTCCCAAGTAGCGTCTCCTTCGTCCACTTGGCTCCACAACACCTTTACCAGGGCAATCTCCTTGCCTCTCAATCTCTTTATACTGGTATCCATGATTCTCACGGGCAACGTCGCAAAAGTCAAATTATCCTTCAACTCTATCTGATCAGACTCAACCACATGAGATGGATCTCCAATATATTTCCTCAACTGAGACACATGAAATAAATTATGTAGATTAGACAACAACGGAAGTAAAGCAATACGATACGCTACCGGCCCAATTCTCTTCAATATCTGATAAGGCCCAATAAATCGAGGAGTCAGCTTACGGGATTTCAAAACTCTACAGATACCGGTAGTTGGAACAACCCTCATGAAAACATGATCTCCCTCGTTAAATTCAAGAGGTTTCCGTCTCTTATCTTAATAGCTCTTCTGTCGACTTTGGGCAATTCTCATATGCTCCCGGATTTTCTTGATCGCATCCGTCGTCTCCCGGACCACTTCGGGTCCCAATATCAAGTTCACTCCAGTTTCAAACCAACTCACTAGAGTTCGGCACTTTCAACCATACAACGCCTCATAAGGTGCCATCCCGATACTCGAATGAAAGCTGTTGTTGTAGGTAAATTCGATCAAAGGTAACATACTATCCCAACTCCCTGGTTGTTCTAAGACGCAGGCTCTTAAAAGGTCTTCCAATGACTGTATCGTCCTTTCCGATTGACCATCCGTTTGTGGATGATAAGCTGAACTCAGCTTCAACTTAGTCCCCAAAGCGGTTTGCAAACTAGTCCAAAAGTTCGAAGTGAAACGGGGGTCCCTATCCGACATAATGCTTGACGGTATTCCATGCAAGCGAACAATTTCCCGGATATACAGTTCTGCTAACCTCTCCAAAGAATACCTCATATTCATAAGCAGAAAGTGAGCAAATTTAGTTAACCAATCCACGATCACCCATATCGAATCAAATCCCTTCTGAGTCTTCGGAAAACCAGACACAAAATCCATGGATATACTATCCCACTTCCAAACGGGAATTTCTAGGGTTTGTAACTCTCCCGCCGGTCGTTGATGCTGAATTTTTGCTTTCTGGCATATTAGACAATTCGAAACATATGACGCCACGTCCCTCTTCAATCCAGACCACCAAAACAATTTCTTCAAGTCTTGGTACATTTTCGTTGTCCCTGGGTGAAAGCTCATCCTACTCTTATGGGACTCCTCCAAAATACTATATCGTAGCCCTTCATCACGAGGCACACACACTCTCCCCTTGTAACGCATCAACCCACTAGAGTCCGTTACAAGGTCGATTTCCTTTCCACTCATCATCAACTCTCGTTTGTCCATCAACTCAATATCTCCCACTTGCAGTACTCGGATCTGATCAAATAGTTCATTTGTGACCGTCAACATACCCAATATCATACTCTGAGGTCTCATCTAGACGTCTAGGTTCATATCCCTGAACTCTTCTATCAGCTTCCCTTCCCTAATCATCAAAGCTGACATGTGCAAAGATTTTCGACTGAGTGCATCGGCTACTACATTAGCCTTCCCTGGGTGGTACTGCAATCCAAAATCGTAGTCCTTTAAAAATTCCATCCATCTCTTCTGCCTCATATTTAGCTCTTTTTGATCAAACAGATATTTCAAACTCTTGTGGTCGTTGTACACCTCAAATCTTATACCATAGAGATGGTGCCTCCAAATTTTCAAAGCGAAGACCACTGCTGCCAATTCTAAATCATGCGTAGGGTAGTTCTGCTCGTGTGTTCTCAAATGACGAGAAGCATAGGCAACCACCTTTTCCTCTTGCATCAGTACACAACCCAAACCCTGCTTGGAAGCATCACAATACACACTGAAATCCTTATCCGTACACGGAAGAACCAACACGGGTGCTGTAGTCAACCTTCGTTTCAACTCATGAAAGCTTTCTTCGCAACGAAGTGTCCACACAAACGGTTCTCCTTTCCTAGTGAGCTTAATCAATGGTAGTGCCAACTTCGAAAATCCCTGTATGAATTTCCGATAATAACCTGCCAAACCCAGGAAGCTACGGATTTCAGTAACCGACTTGGGCACGGCACATTCCGTAACCGCTTCTACCTTTGAAGGATCCACAACTACCCCTTCCTTGGTGATCACGTGCCCAAGAAAATTCACCGACTCCAACCATAAATCACACTTAGACAATTTCGCATACAGCTGGTTCTTACTCAGGAGTTCTAGAATAATCCTCAGGTGCTCCGCATGTTCCTCTCGGCTTTTGGAGTAAACCAAAATGTCATCAATAAATACCACTACAAATGAATCCAAAAACGGATGGAAAATCCTATTCATGTAGTCGGTAAATATTGCTGGAGCATTTGTTACGCCAAAAGGCATGACCAAATACTCGAAATGTCCATACCTTGTCCTAACAGCAGTCTTTGGAATGTCATCGGTTTTCACCCGAAGTTGATGGTAGCCCGAACGAAGATCAATCTTAGAAAACACTACCGCCCCTCTCAACTGATTCATTAAGTCATCAATCCGAGGCAATGGGTACTTGTTCTTGATCGTAATCTTGTTCAAATGCCTGTAGTCGGTACACAATCGCATAATACCGTCCTTTTTCTTAACTAGTAAAACAGGTGCGCCCCACGGCGAGACACTTGGGCGAATAAATTTCTTAGCCAACAATTCCTCAACCTGCTTTTTCAGCTCAGTTAACTCCAACGGAGCCATTCTATAAGGGGCTATAGAGATGGGTATCGTTCCCGGCACTAAATCAATGGAGAATTCAACTTCTCTCACGGGAGGTAATTCCGGAATATCACCAGGAAAGACTTCCGGAAACTCACGAACTATGGGAATGTCATCAACCTTGGACTTCACAATACCTTCCAGGGACGCCATCAACGTGAACACCATCCCTCCCTCCTTACAGGAAGTCCTGACTTCTTTTGCCGACATCGGCCCCATACGACTGACCCCCTCCGAAATCCCTTCTGGATTTCCAAACGTCACGGTCTTATCGGTACAATTGAGCACCACATGATTTTCTGACAACCAGTCCATCCCCAAAATCAAATCTAATTGGGATAGTGGTAAGCAGATTAAATCCACGGTAAAATCCCTACCGTTTACCACCACCGGACACCGAGACACAACTGTCGACACCACTCACAGGCACATCAGTTGGGGTGGATACGACCAAGTCGTAAGGCAACGACTCAGTTTGTAAATTCAGTCGGTCCACGCAGTCAATGGATACAAAGGAGTGTGTCGCTCCCGAATCAAACAACACTAAAAGAGGAATACCTGACACCATGCAATTACCATTAATCAGGCCATCAATGACAGATGTCTCTGCCCCACTCATGGTGAACACTCTACCTGTGGAACGAGGTCGTTCAACCCTCACAGTATTCACGCTCTGCGGTAGCTTAGGACAATTTCTTCGGACATGTCCCACTTCCTTGCAATGAAAACAAGTGAGCGCCATTCCAGGGCATGAGTCGCCGACATGCACTCGGCCCCATTTGTTGCACAAAGAGGGAGCGCTCAATCGGGACCCTCCAACAGTGACATGAGTCCTCGACCCATGCGAATGATAACTTCGATTAATCGTCGGAGGAAAATAACGCTTCCTCTCTTCATGAAACGCCTTCCCCATCCCTTTTCCGTGAGGAAAGTTTCGTTGAGGTCCAAAGTGTTTGGGAGGAACCACCTTAGACGTCGCTGCTTCATCAGCTGCCAAATCATCTTCGTACACCCTACACTTGTTCACCAGGGTAGGGAAATCAGCAATCTCTTGATGCCCAAACATACTTTTCAACTTGGGCCTCAAGCCCGATTCGAACTTGGCGCATTTGGACCTTCCGTCCATTTCCAACTCGGCGTAGGGGAAAAACCGGGCTAACTCTTCAAACTTGGCCGCATAGTCTCCTACGGACATGTTCCCCTGTTCTAGTTTCAGGAATTCCATCTCCTTCTTCCTTTTTAAACCAGCGGGAAAGTACTTGTGTAGGAACTTCTCCTTGAAGGTACCCCAGGAGATCAGTCGACCTTCGGCTTCCATCTGTCGCCGAGTATACTCCCACCAATTCTCAGCCTCGGTCACCAGCATGTAAGTAGCATAGGTGATTTTCTGAGCCTCAGTGTAGTTCATGGCTCTGAAGATCCTCTCTAACCCTTGGATCCACTCGATGGCAGCTTCAAGAGCAAATCCCCCTTGGAAATGAGTGGGGTTCCTCCTCCAGAACTCATCTAAGCCCCGATATTCCACCGGTCCTGGTGGAACTAGTGGATGTGAACTCGGACTTGGTGTCGGGTTCTGGTTCAGATTGTGCAAGTTCGCATTGACCTGCTGTAGCGCCGCCACCATTTGAGCTAACAAATCATTCGGAACGTTCTGACTCGCCCCTCTTCCTCTTCCTCTTCCTGCCATGATCACCTGTACTCACTCAATTGTTAGTAAGCGAATTGTATAAATATAGCGCACACAACACTTAACATTTAGTATCATTCAAACAAATGCAACACATAAGGACACAAAGAAGCATGCAAGGCCATACCCTAGGTCGTAGGATTAACTATGCTCTGATACCATATTGTAACGACCCGAAATTCTACCCGTGAAATTTTTTCCTTATTTATTTCAATTTCATACATTTAACAGTCAATCATAAATTACCGAGTGATTAAATTTACTTTAAAAGTCTCGCTTCTCACTCACACCCTATCCTTAAACCATAAGTAACATACAACATTCAATAGTAGAAAAACATAATTCATTTATGTAACCTAGTAACCCCCGCATACAATTAGCTATGGGTTTCCAAAACACCCATAACTACATATATCCCGAGTTACTTGTACCCATGATCAATACCATGTACAAAAATAATAATCATAGTATCATAAGTTACTTCAATTACATTAAATTAAAATTACAAAAGTATGGATAAAGAGACGTCAAACAAAAGTCCCTAATCCCCTACTCAAAATTATGCTTCTTCGTCCACCAACCTGAAATGGGATTAACATTTACAATGCACAACAACACAAAGGAATAAGTCATTAATTCAATAAAACTCAATGTCAGTTAATGCACATTTAAATAGGTTTTAACAGTATTATGATTTAAAAACTCTAAAAACCTTTTTTTTATCATCTATGCTTTTGAAAAACCATTGCTAGATAACTCGAGCTAGAGTCGCTAACCTATTCAGGTCGGCTAAAACGAGTTTTATTTTCATTGGCACTCCACCAATACATAAACCATAAATGCACCCATCATCACTACAAACATACCCATATATCTTTATAGTGACTAAGTGATTTATCATTTATGTCATTATAATTCGAGTCTTATTTCCATTGGTACTCCCCCAATAGGTTTCGAGTCTTATTTCCATTGGTACTCCCCCAATAATATTTATTTCATTTGAGTCATATTTCCGTTGGTACTCCCCCAATAATATTAATTCATTGAGTCATCTTTCCATTGGTTCTCCCCCAATAATATTACTTTTATTGAGTCATCTTTCCATTGGTACTCCCCCAATAATATTACTTTCATTGAGTCATCTTTCCATTGGTACTCCCCCAATAATATTACTTTTATTGAGTCATCTTTCCATTGGTACTCCCCCAATAACATTACTTTTATTATTCATACAGAAAGTCCACGCATTTTCCACATAATGCATAAATTAAAGACTTATCCTTACCTCGGTGAGTGTTGGGTTTGGTTTTTGGTGACTTCGCAAGTTCCACCGGCACCACCTCCAAACTTAGGATCTTTCCTCATTCCTACCACATAACACAATGTTAGTCATTCATTCCAAATAACAAATAAATAACTTATATTGCATCATTTAAACGTACAAGATATTTATCATGTTCACAATAGTCCTGTACTACTTTCATTAAGAGTTTTCAACCATCTAACACATACATATCATCTCATATTTTAACATTGTAAAGCAACTCATCTTCTACCTCTAGCATTTCACCCATCTTTCCTCTCTAACCTCATTTTCTCTCTCTAGGGTTTTGGGTTTCCATGAGCCAACCCACAAACCTCTTTCCATTCTTGGAATACTAACTCAAAACCAAGAGTTTACGAGGTACAAACGACATAAAATGAACCATAACTCGAAAGAGAGAGTCTTCATGGTTTTACACATTTTGAGAAGAGATCCATAATACCAAAAATTGGTTATCAAGGGAAGAATAGAGTTAGGATAGAGAGTTTTAGCTATTCTCAAGCTCTTGAACAAGAATCAAAGCTCCTAGACCTTGGGAATGCTCTCTTCTCTCACCACTCTTAAATTCTTAACCTAAAATGTGTTTGGGGTTTTCCCCCATTTAATGTTCTCGTCGGGTTCTCACTTAAGCGAGCTTTCTCTCGCTCGAGCGAGAAAATCCCGCCCATTTTAAAAACTCAACTCTGACCCTCTCACTCAAGCGAGGGATTCTCTCTCAAGCGAGAATCTCACAATGTCAACAGGTTCCCTCTCGCTCAAGCGAGGTATTCTCACTCAAGCGAGAATTTCACAATGTCAACAACCCCAATTTGCCATTTCTCGCCCAGGCGAGGAAACTCTCGCTCAGGCGAGAATCTTCCTGTATAGTCCAAGATTTCACCCTCTCAGGTGATCCTTTCTCGCTCAGGCGAGGATCCGAGGACTGATACTATAATTTTAAAGACTTAAAAATTTGGGGTGTTACACCACATACCTTCGAAACACAATATCTTGGTTATATAGGCATTTATCAAAAGAAGATCCAAACACAAAAAATTCATCCATCAAATCTTCCAGTTGGCGAAGACTTCGAAAAGACAAGTATAGATAATCTTCTTATGATACAGTTCTACTTGGGATTAGTTCATTGTTATCATTTCTGATTATCGTCAACCCTCCTTTTTTAAGTACAACTTGAACAGGTCATTTGGTCGGTAAGAAGTTCAAGAGATTTAAGCTTTCAAATATCACGCTAAAACCGCTAGACCAAACACGACGCCTATGTCTTGGCTGCAATTTCCCAACTACACACTGCATGTGCTCTTCGACTACCTAGCCATATGATAAATGTTGTTCCATTTTAATCAGCCATGGCAATATGATTTTATCCTTCCACCAAGTATATAAGAATATAAGTTCCATATTGAAAAACCTTCCAGTAGGCGTACCCCTCGCCACTGAAAACAAGAGGGAAGTTGATGGTTGCGCCATCACCGCTGAAAGGGTTAGTGAAGCTCATGGTAATATATGCCTCGGATCAACGATCTAAGAGGTTAAGCTAGAACATTCGTACTATCTTTGATATCACTTGTTGGGTATGTCATAGAACAATTAACACCTAGAGTGGTGGTGAATAAGTATGAACAGAAGCAAATTAACACTTTTTCCAGCTAATGAGATATTCTGAAAAATCATTGTTTAATCAATTATTACTGTTCTTAAAAGATTAACTCATTCTATGATTAATTGATTAACACCAGGTTTAATTGATTAACCTAATTCTTGCATTCTTGAAAAACAAATCCCCTGCACGGAAAGATACAACATTTTCAATCAATATCAGATGCAATCTATTCAATAAATTTATGCCTATATGTTTAATAGAATCAGAGCATGCATTAAACTCAATAAGTAAATAAAATAAAACATGTAAAGCGTAAATCGATTGAAAATAAAGAGATGATGGATAGAGAAAATCAAGACGACGATCTTTTATTCTTGTTCGTTTACAAGTCCACTTGCAATACATCTTAGGCTCCCCATCTGAACACATGGGAAATGTAACACCCCAAATTTATCCTCCTTGAAATTAGGAGTGGGGCATACTGCCAGATTCTCACTTGAGCGAGAGGACCTCGCCCAAGCGAGAGGATCAGTGTTTTGAAATTGGAAAATTTTGGGAGTCTCGCCCAAGCGAGGAATGGGTCGCTTGAGCGAGAGGAAGCCTGTTGGGACTGTGAGATTCTCGCTTGAGCGAGAATCCCTCGCTTGAGCGAGAATCCCTCGCTTGTACGAGAGCGTCATATCTGAAATTTTAAAAAGGCGGGATTTTCTCGCATGAGCGAGAATGGGCTCGCTTGAGCGAGAACCCGACGACTACTCTTTAAAATAGAAACCCCAAACACATTTTAGGGTTAGAACTTTGTAGAGAAGAGAGAGAGGAGAGCTTTTCAAGAGCAAAGAGCCTTAGGACTCATCTTAGAGCTTGAGAAGAGGTAAACCTCTTGTTTCTAACTCTTCTTCTTCCTCTCTAACTTGTTTTAGGTATGTTGGATCTCTTTTCAAAACATGAGAAACCATGGAATCTCATCCTTTAGAGTTATGGTTCGTTTTATGTCTGTTTTCTCTTGTAAACTCTTGGTTTAGAGTGGGTATTTGATGAATGGAAAGGTTTTGTGGGTTATTCATGAAACCCCAAAAACCCCAAAATGAGAATATGAGTAAAAAGAGAAATGGATGAAATGTTAAATGTGGATGATGAGTTTGTGCTTTGATGTTGATATATGAGATGAACATGTATGTTTAGATGTTTGGAAACTTGTGTTGAAGTAGTTTTGGAAATCTTGAAAATATGTGAATCCCTTGTATGTTTGATGATGAAATGCGAATTGTTTATGTGTTATTTTGAATAAATGACTGACATTGTTGTTACTGGTGGAAATGAGGAAAGATCCTAAGGTTGGAGGAAATCGCGGAGGAGACTTTTAAAGTTACTCGGAACCGATCCCCAACACTCACCAAGGTAAGGGATAAGTGTCTCTAAATCATACTCGCTGATGTGAATGAGGTATGTGAAAGAGGTAATGTGTTTGTAAGAATACTGTTGATACCCTACCCGAAGAGATAGTGGTTTATTGTTGATACCCTACCCGGAGTGGTAGAGGATTATTGTGGTTATCCTACTCGGAGTGGTAGTGGATTATTGTGGTTATCCTACCCGGAGTGGTAGTGGATTATTGTGGTTATCCTATCTGGAGAGGTAGTGGATTGTTGTGGTTATCCTACCCGGAGTGGTAGTGGATTGTGGTTATCCTACCTGGAGTGCTAGTGGATTATTGTGGTTATCCTACCCAGAGTGGTAGTGGATTATTGTGGTTATCCTACCCGGAGTGGTAGTGGATTATTGTGGCTGTTCTACCCGGAGTGGTAGTGGATTATTGTGAACTCGACATGCCCGATGTAGTATGGGGATAACTCGACCTACTCGATGTGGTATGCGGATAACTCGACATGCCCGATGTGGTAAGGATAATAACTCGACCTGCCCGATGTGGTATGGATAATAACTCGACATGCCCCATGTGTTATGCATAATAACTCGACCTGCCCGATGTGGTGTGGGGATAACTCGACCTGCCCGATGTGGTAAGGATAATAACTCGACCTGCCCGATGTGGTATGGGAAATGAAATCGATGAATACGATTAATGGTGAATATGAAGGATGAAAATGAGGATGTGAAGGATAAAAGAGATATTCATGTTATAGGATATATATTATGGGATATATATACTATAGGGTGAATATGAATGATGAGAAATGAGAATGTCAGAATAAAAGTAATATTCATGTTATAGTATATATATTATGGGATATATATACTATAGGGTGTAACACCCCAAATTTTAAGTGTTTAAAATTATAGTATCATTCCTCGGATCCTCGCTTGAGCTAGAGAGGTTCAACTGGGAGGGTGAAATCCAGGGCTATACTGGAGGATTCTCGCCTGAGCGAGAGATGTCTCGCCTGGGCGAGAAATGGCATTTGGGGCTGGTTGACACTATGAGATTCTCGCTTGAGCAAGAATCCCTCGCTTGAGCGAGAGGGTCAGAGTTGAGTTTTTAAAATTGGTGGGATTTTCTCGCTTGAGCGAGAGAAAACTCGCTTAAGCGAGAACCCGACGAGAACATTAAATGAGGGAAACCCCAAACACATTTTAGGTTAAGAATTGAAGAGAGGTGGGAGAAGAGAGCATTCCCAAGGTCTAGGAGCTTTGATTATTGTTCAAGAGCTTGAGAAGAGGTAAAAACTCTCTATCCTAACTCTCTTCTTCCCTTGAGAACCCATTTTTGGTATTGTGGGAGTACCAATGGAAATAAGACTCGAAACTTATTGGGGGAGTACCAATGGAAATATGACTCGAAACTTATTGGGGGAGTAACAATGGAAATAAGACTCGAAACTTATTGGGGGAGTACTAATGGAAATAAGACTCGAAATATAATGACATAAATGGTAAATCACTTAGTCACTACAAATATATATGGGTATGTTTGTAGTGATGATGGGTGTATTTATGGTTTATGTATTGGTGGAGTGCCAATGAAAATAAGACTCGTTTTAGCCGTCCAGAATGGGTTAGCGACTCTAGCTCGAGTTATGTAGCATGGTTTTTCAAAAGTATAAATGACGAAAAAGGTTTTTAAGAGTATTTAAATTATATCACTGTGACAACTATTAAATGTAGATTAACTGACATTGAGTTTTATTGAATTAATGACTTATTCCTTTGCGTTGTTTGTGCATGGTAAATGTTAATCCCATTGCAGGTAGGTGGACGGGGAAGGATGATTTGAGTAGGGGATTAGAGACTTTTGTTTTTAATGTCTCTTATTACATTCTTTCGTAACCTTAATTGATTGTAATTGAAATAACTAATGGTACTATGTAACTAATTGTATGTGGTGGTTACTAGGTTATATTAACTAATGTCTGCTATCTAATGTCGTATGTTACTTATGGTTCAAAGATAGGGTGGGAGTGTGAAGTGAGACTTTTAAAATAAATGTAATCACTCGGTAATTATGATTGATTGTTAAATGTATGGAATTGGATTAAATAAGGAAAAAATTTCAAGAGTAGAATTTCGGGTCGTTACAATATGGTATCAGAGCATAGTTAATCCTGCGACCTAGGGTATGGCCTTGCATGCTTCTTTGTATCCTTATGTGTTGCAGTTGTTTGAATGATGCTAAATGTTAAGTGTTGTGTGCACTATATTTATACAATTCGCTTACTAACAATTGAGTGAGTACATGTGATCATGGCAGGAAGAGGAAGAGGAAGAGGGGCGAGTCAGAACGTCCCAAATGATTTGTTAGCTCAGATGGTGGCGGCGCTACAGCAGGTCAATGCGAACTTGCACAATCTAAACTAGAACCCGACACCAAGTCCTAATTCACATCCACTAGTACCACCAGGACCGGCGGAATATCGGGGCTTAGATGAGTTCTGCAGGAGGAACCCCACTCAGTTCCAAGGGGGATTTGCTCCTGAAGCTGCCATCGAGTGGATCCAAGGGTTAGAGCGGATCTTCAGAGCCATGAACTGCACTGAGGCTCAGAAAATCACCTATGCTACTTACATGCTGGTGAACGAGGCTGAGAATTGGTGGGAGTATACTCGGCGACAGATGGAAGCCGAAGGTCGACTGATCTCCTGGGGTACCTTCAAGGATTAGTTCCTACACAAGTACTTTCCCGCTGATTTGAAAAGGAAGAAGGAGATGGAATTTCTGAAACTGGAACAGGGGAACATGTCAGTAGGAGACTATGCGGCCAAGTTTGAAGAGTTGGCCCGGTTTTTCCCCTACGGCGTGTTGGAAATGGACGGAAGGTCCAAATGCGCCAAGTTCGAATCGGGTTTGAGGCCCAAGTTGAAAAGTATGTTTGGGCACCAAGAGATTGCTGATTCCCCTACCCTGGTGAACAAGTGTAGGGTGTACGAAGATGATTTGGCAGCTGATGAAGCGGCGACATCTAAGCTGGTTCTTCCCAAACACTTTGGACCTCAACGAAACTTCCCTCACGGGAAGGGGAAGGCGTTCCATGAGGAGAGGAAGCCTTATTTTCCTCCGACGAGTAATCGGAGTTATCATTCACATGGGTTGAGGACTCATGTCACTGTTGGAGGGTCCCGGTTGAACGCTCCCTCTCTGAGCAACAAATGTGGCCGAGTGCATGTCGGCGACTCATGCCCCGGAATGGCGCTCACTTGTTTTCATTGCAAGGAGGTGGGACATGTTCGAAGAAATTGTCCTAAGCTACCACAGAGCGTGAATACTGTGAGGGTTGAACGACCTCGATCCACAGGCAGAGTGTTCACCATGAGTGGGGCAGAGACATCGGGCGTTGAAGGCCTGATTAAAGGTAATTGCATGGTGTCAGGTATTCCTCTTTTAGTATTGTTTGATTCGGGAGCGACACACTCCTTTGTATCCATTGACTGCGTGGACCAACTGAATTTACAAACTGTGTCGTTGCCTTACGACTTGGTCGTATCCACCCCAACTGATGTCCCTATGGTGGTGTCGACAGTTGTGTCTCGGTGTCCGGTGGTGGTAAACAGTAGGGATTTTACCGTGGATTTAATCTGCTTACCACTATCCTAGTTAGATTTGATTTTGGGGATGGACTGGTTGTCAGAAAATCATGTGGTGCTTAATTGTGCTGATAAGACCGTGACGTTTGGAAATCCAGATGGGATTTCAGAGGGAGTCAGTTGTATGGGGCCGATGTCGGCAAAGGAAGTCAGGACTTCCTGTAAGGAGGGAGGGACCGTGTTCATGTTGTTGGCATCCCTGGAAGTTATTGAGAAGTCCAAGGTTGAGGACATTCCCATAGTTCGTGAGTTTCCGGAAGTCTTTCCTGGTGATATTTAGGACAAGGTATGGACATTTCGAGTATTTTGTCATGCCTTTTGGCGTTACAAATGCTCCAGCAATATTTACCGACTACATGAATCGGATTTTCCATCCGTATTTGGATTCATTTGTAGTGGTATTTATTGATGACATTTTGGTTTACTCCAAAAGCCGAGAGGAACATGCAGAGCACCTGAGGATTGTTCTAGAACTCCTGAGTAAGAACCAGCTGTATGCGAAATTGTCTAAGTATGATTTCTGGTTGGAGTCGGTGAATTTTCTTGGGCACGTGATAACCAAGGAAGGGGTAGTTGTGGATCCTTCAAAGGTGGAAGCGGTTACGGAATGGGTCGTGCCCAAGTCGGTTACTGAAATCCGTAGCTTCCTGGGTTTTGCAGGCTATTATCGAAAATTCATAGAGGGATTTTCGAAGTTGGCACTACCATTGACTAAGCTCACTAGGAAAGGAGAACTGTTTGTATGGACACTTCGTTGCGAAGAAAGCTTTCACGAGTTGAAACGAAGGTTGACTACGAAGCTTCCAGGACTGATACTATAATTTAAAATACTAAAATTCAGGGTGTTACAATCCTCCCCCTCTTATAAGAATTTTCGTCCCCGAAAATTAAACATATCTAGGAAAATAATATCATCACCTAGACCTTAGGCACAAGAATACTCAACCAAAATCACAATTCGATTCTCTGATCCAATAAAATCACTTAGTGAGTCACTAAGGGCTTACCCCACTAAACCGTGATATTACCCACCAATTCATGAACTAACTCATCAATGTCCAAATATTAAGGTTTCAGCCTTTAATAACTCAAGTGCCATGGGAACTAATCCATAATTCAGACTAAAGAATTTCCCCTTATCCATCAATAACCATAGATCTCTAGCACTTATCCATCTATCAATCCTAACATACGTTAAGAATCCCGATAACACTCTCGAACTTCAGCGAATGGGGAACTCCTTATCTCATATCTATCTAAATGCATCTTTTAACATCCATCATACACTAGCTAGTTTCATCTCCACTCGAGAATCTAGCACAATTTCGTTTTACTCAATCCACAAAATACTTTCACAATAGGACTCTTAGTGTCTCATCCATTGTAAACAATCAAACTATCCAGTAATTGTCCAATTACCTCAAATATTTCTACCATCAAATCTTATCGTCTAAAGAAATTACCCATTTCTAGCCTCAACTGAACCATAAAACTATTGATTCACACCCAAACTAGGTACTTTGTTACCAATCGGCAAGCACAAGTCGACCAACATTCAAACCTACAACTTGCGTTCGGTTTGGTCACCCCAAATCCGTTAGTAAATATAAACTTATTATCCCACTCGCATTATGTCTAGAAATACATGGGCGTCTTATATCACTAAACTTCTAACAACCTCATACTTATTCCGATATGGATGCTAAAATTTCGGAATTCTCCAACATGATACTAAATCATTTCTTAGCCACAAGCTATGTTTCACCCAAAGAAAAAAAATGATTTTCGAAAACGGTTTGAATCCACGACTTATGAAACAAAGTTTACATAATCAGTTCAACACAACCCAAAACTCCTTCTCTCATATGGCTACATCACACTCATACACCGTCATTACTGACGTTCACGAAACAGCAACAACTTTTGTCGGTACAACATTTAACACAGACAATTGAGGTACACTACCACTATTTCATGCATTGCCAATGTTCTATCGCAAAAGAACTGGTCATTCGAGACCAAAAGTTTCACGTCTAATAAAATGTATTTATCACCTCAACGGGGTAAGTAACTTGACTAGCCTCTTTCCTCGACTATCAGTGTAAATCTTACCCCTTAGCATACACATACATATTACTGCAACAAGATTTTAAATCTTCACTTCAACAATTACATACAGTTAAACATAACACGTTTTTTGCTGACCGCTAGTCCATTTCCAGGATTTAATCCACTGGGACATCATTGCGCATATCAACACTATGGTAAAGGTTCGACCATTTACCCCAACCGTACACTGAGACTTCCACGTCGACACCCACCACCGGTAAACTAGGTGGAGTGGATACAACCACGTTGAAAACAACAACTTGTGTATAATCTCAGTCGGTTCACACATTCAGCAATTATAGGGAGTGTGTCGCTCCCGAATTAAACAACACTAAAAGGGATACCTGTCACCATGCGATTTACCTCTCGCCGGATCATCAACACCTGATGTCCCTGTGCGCTTCGGGGTAACCTCTCGACCATGGAACCTTGCCCTCTCAGCGTGGACGACATTCATCCGACGACTTAGTTTTGGGCAATACCTTTTGATGTGTCCCAATTCCTTGTAGTAGAAACATTTATTATCCGACCCCGGGCATGTGCTCCCATGATGGAGTCCGCCACACTTGTTGCACAAAGGAGTAGAAACCCCTCCGATAGGAAAGTTAGGTGGTCTTGACCCTTGGAAATTCCTGTCACAATGTCCAGTAGGTGTCGCGTAAGGTTTTCGGTCATCCTCCACTATCTCTTTTCCTCTCTCCCGCATATGGTTGCGCTGAGGTCCATAGTTCCGGGGAGAAAGTGTTTCGAGAGTTGACAACTCGTCCACCTTCAGATCATTCTCGTACATCCGGCACTTGTTGACCAAAGTAGCAAAGTCGGCAATCTCCCGATGTCTGAACATCATCTTCAGCTTGGGCCTTAAGCCCGATTCAAATTTAGAACATTTGGATCGTCCATCCACTTCCAACTCAGAGTAGGGACAAAACCGAGCCAATTCCTCGAATTTAGCTGCGTATTCCCCGACAAACATATTTCCTTATTCCAACTTCAAGAACTCAATTTCCATCTCCCTTTTCAGATCAGCAGAGAAATATTTGTGAAGGAATTTCTCCTTGAAAGTAACCTAGGAAATCAATTGTTCCTCCGTCTCCATTTGGCGTCTAGTGAACTCCCACCATTTCTCGGCCACCGTCACTAGCATGTAGGTGGCGTAGGCCAATTTCTGAGCCTTCGAATAGTTCATGGACCGAAAAATCTGCTCTATTCCCTGAATCCACTCAAGGGAAGCATCAGGAGCAAATCCCCCGTTGAACTAACTGGGGTTCCTTCTGCAAAACTCATCCAACCCTTGGTACTCTGTCGGTTCGGGTGGGACTGGGTTTTGCGAACTCGGACTTGGTGTTGGGTTCTGATTCAGATTGTGCAGGTTCGCATTGACCTGCTGTAGCGCCGCCCCATCTGAGCTAACAAATCATTCGGGACATTCTGACTCGTCTCTCTTCCATCCATGTTTTAACATGCGCTCATTGGTAGTCAGTACACAATTTAACTCACACAATTCAGGTTATCACATAGTCTCATAGCACGTTACATGTCATCATACCAAAGCTACATGCTTTAAGCATTCAATACACATATAACAATTAGTCAAATTATAAACATGTTACAAAGAAGCAAGTAATGCCATACCCTAGGCCGCAGAATTAACTATGCTCTGATACCATATTGAAAGGACCCAAATTCTTCCCTTGAAAAATTTTCATTTATTTTAATCCTCTCTTACATACATCTATCACCTTACTTAAAGACCCTCATGAAACACTCTTTGAAAATACTTTTTACCCTATTGTATTGTCATACAAAGTTATGTTGCGGAAAAACATAATTCATTCAATTAGCAATTACCACATACAACCAGTTATGGGTTTCCCGGAGTTATAAAGTCCATAATTACAAATCTATGTATTATCCTAATCAGATTACATTTATCCCAAAATATCATCAATTCAACTACAATGCCAAGTAGCAATAAAGACAATCAAATGGATAAACACAAATTCTCCCTAAGTGAGCTTCCTCCTCAAAATCCTTCATTTACCTACAATGGGATTATCATAAACAACACACAAAACACAGGGAGTAAGTCCTTAGTCCAAAAACTAACATCATATGATAATCCACATTCAAATACAATTAAGCATGGGTATAACTCATAACCACAAATAAGTAAATGTAAATGTTCATATATTCTTTCTTTCATTTCCACGTTGTTCATATTCGTCCTATAGTATATATATATTCCATAATATATATTTTATAGCACGCCTACAACGTTCTTTCGAAACCTCATACTTCTCACCATTCATATCCACCCTATAGAATATATATCCCATACTAAATATTCTATAGCATGCATACGACTTTCATTGTGACATTCTCAGTTCTCATCCTTCATATTCATCTTATAGAATATATATCCCATACTATATAACATGCATATGACTTTCATTGTTCAAATCTTCCACTTTATCATCCATATTCACCCTATAGAATATTTATCTCATACTATATATCTTATAACATGCATATTCGTTTATCTCGAATACTTTTGTCCCATTGCTTATTCTCGCCATCAAGCTTACTCTTTACCACATCCGGTCGTTCACACTACTCTGATAATCCACTACCACAAAGGGTAGGTAATTCCTCAATGATCCACTACCACTTCGGGTAGGTAATTTCCTTTAATGATCCACTACCACTTCGGGTAGGCAATTTCCCTTAATGATCCACTACCACTTCGGGTAGGCAATTTCCCTTAATGATCCACTACCACTTCGGGTAGGCAATTTCCCTTAATGATCCACTACCACTTCGGGTAGGCAATTTCCCTTAATGATCCACTACCACTTCGGGTTGGCAATTTCCCTTAATGATCCACTACCACTTCGGGTAGGCAATTTCCCTTAATGATCCACTACCACTTCGGGTTGGCAATTTCCCTTAATGATCCACTACCACTTCGGGTAGGTAATTTCCTTTAATGATCCACTACCACTTCGGGTAGGCAATTTCCCTTATAAATCCTTTGTCGCATTTTCATTTTACTTTGCTGCATAACTTGAGCCAAAGTCGCTAACCATTCACGGTCGGCTAAAAATATGTTTTATTTCCATTGGCACCCCCACCAATACATAAACGGTAAATTCACTCCCCGTTGTTATAAACATACCCATATATGTTTATAACAACTTAGTGACTTATGATTCATTTCATTATTCCCGGTATTATTCCCATTGGTAATCTACCAGTACATAAAAGGTATATCCACTCCTCGTTGTTACAAACATACCAATATATGTTTATAACAACTAAGTGACTTACGATTCATTTCATTATTCACATCAGAAAATCCACATTTTCTATCACAAGGCATAAGTTAAAGACTTACCCTTACAAACCTTATACCTCTTTCACATACCTCATTCATAACAGTGAGTATGATTTTAGAGACGCTTATCCCTTACCTTGGTGAGCGTTGGGGATCGGTTCCGAGTAACTTAAAAGTCTCCTCCGCGATTTCCTCCAACCTTAGGATCTTTCCTCATTATCACCAATAATAACAATGTCAGTCATTTATTCAAAATAACACATAAATAACTCGTATTTCATCATCAAATACTCAAGGGATTCATGTATTTTCAATATTTCTAAAACTACTTCAATACAAGTTTCCAAACATCAAAACATACATGTTTATCTCATATATCAACATCAAAGCCCAAACTCATCATCCACATCTAACATTTCATCTCTTTCTCTTTATACTCATTCTCATTTTGGGGGTTTTTGGGGTTTTCATGAATATCCCACAAAACCTTTCCATTCATCAAATATCAACTCTAAACCAAGAGTTTACAAGAGAAAAATAACATAAAACGAACCATAACTCTAAAGGGTGAGTTTCCATGGTTTCTCATGTTTTGAACATATATCCAACATACCCAAAACAAGTTAGAGAGGAAGAAGAAGAGTTAGAAGCAAGAGGTTTACCTCTTCTCAAGCTCTAAGATGAGTCCTAAGGCTCCTTGCTCTTGAAAAGCTCTCTTCTCTCTCTTCTCTTCAAAGTTCTAACCCTAAAATGTGTTTGGGGTTTCTATATTAAAGAACAGTCGTCGGGTTCTCGCTCAAGCGAGCCCTTTCTCGCTCAAGCGAGAAAATCCCGCCTATTTTAATAACTCAGATCTGACCCTCTCGCTCAAGCGAGGGATTCTCGCTCAAGCGAGAATCTCACAGTCCCATAAGGCTATCTCTCGCTCAAGCGAGGGATTCTCGCTTAGGCGAGAATCTCACAGTGTCAACAACCCCAGTTTGCCATTTCTCGCCCAGGCGAGGCAACTCTCGCTCAGGCGAGAATCTTCCAGTATTGCCCAGGATTTCACCCTCCCAGGTGATCCTTTCTCGCTCAGGCGAGAATCTCTCGCTCAAGCGAGACTTCCAGGACTGATACTATAATTTCAAAGACTAAAATTCAGGGTGTTACAGTGGTTGCCTATGCTTCTCGTTAGTTGAGAAAAAACGAGCAGAACTACCCTACGCATGATTTAGAATTGGCAATAGTGGTCTTCGCTTTGAAAATTTGGAGACACCATCTTTATGGTATAAGGTTTGTGGTGTACAGCGACCACAAGAGTTTGAAATATCTGTTCGATCAAAAAGAGCTGAATATGAGACAGAGGAGATGGATGGAATTTTTAAAGGACTACGATTTTGGATTGCAGTACCACCCAGGGAAGGCTAATGTAGTAGCCGATGCACTCAGTCGGAAATCTTTGCACATGCCAGCTTTGATGATCAAGGAAGGGAAGCTGATAGAAGAGTTCGGGGATATGAACCTAGACATCCAGATGGGACCCCACAATATGATATTGGGTATGTTGACGGTCACGAATGAACTCTTTGATCATATCCGAGTACTGCAAGTTGGAGATTTTGAGTTGATGGACAAACGGGATTTGATGATGAGTGGAAAGGAGACCGACTTTGTAACGGACTCTAGTGGGATGATGCGTTACAAGGGGAGAGTGTGTGTGCCTCATGATGAAGGGCTACGAAATAGTATTTTGGAGGAGTCCCATAAGAGTAAGATGAGCTTTCACCCAGGAACAACGAAAATGTACCAAGACTTGAAGAAATTGTTTTGGTGGTCTGGATTGAAGAGAGATGTGGCGTCATATGTTTCGAGTTGTCTAATATGCCAGAAAGCAAAAATTGGGCATCAACGACCGGCGGGGGAGTTACAAACCCTAGAAATTCCCGTTTGGAAGTGGGATAGTATATCCATGGATTTTGTGTCTAGTTTTCCGAAGACTCGGAAGGGATATGATTCGATATGGGTGATCGTGGATCGGTTAACTAAATGTACTCACTTTCTCCCTATGAACATGAGGTACTCTTTGGAGAGGTTAGCAGGACTATATATCCGGGAAATTGTCCTCTTGCATGGAATATCGTCAAGCATTGTGTCGGATAGGGACCCCCGTTTCACTTCGAACTTTTGGACTAGTTTGCAAACCGCTTTGGGGACTAAGTTGAAGCTGAGTTCAGCTTATCATCCACAAACGGACGGTCAATCGGAAAGGACGATACAATCATTGGAAGACCTTTTAAGAGCATGTGTCTTAGAACAACCAGGGAGTTGGGATAGCATGTTACCTTTGATCAATTTTACCTACAACAATAGCTTTCATTCGAGTATCGGGATGGCACCTTATGAGGCGTTGTATGGTAGGAAGTGTCGAACTCCAGTGTGTAATACCCCGAATTTTAGTCTTTAAAATTATAGTATCAGTCCTGGAAGTCTCGCTTGAGCGATAGATTCCTGCCTGAGCGAGAAAGGATCACATGGGAGGGTGAAATCCTGGGCTATACTGGAAGATTCTCGCCTGAGCAAGAGTTGCCTCGCCTGGGCGAGAAATGGCAAACTAGGGCTGTTGAGACTGTGAGATTCTTGCCTGAGCGAGAATCCCTCGCTTGAGTGAGAGGGGCAGATATGAGTTATTAAAATAGGCGGGATTTTCTCTCCTGAGCGAGAAAGGGCTCGCTTGAGCGAGAACCCGATGACTGCTATTTAAAAATAGAAATCCCAAACACATTTTAGGGTTAGAACTTTGAAGAGAAGAGAGAGAAGAGAACTTTCAAGAGCAAAGGGCCTTAGGACTCATATTAAAGCTTGAGAAGAGGTAAACCTCTTGTTTCTAACTCTTCTTCTTCCTCTCTAACTTGTTTTGGGTATGTTGGATCTATTTTCAAAACATGAGAAACCATGGAAACTCACCCTTTAGAGTTATGGTCGTTTTATGATGTTTTTCTCCTATGAAGTCTTGATTTAGAGTTGATAGTTTATGAATGGAAAGGTTTTGTGGGTTATTCATGAAAAGACCAAAAACCCCCAAAATGAGAATATGGGTATAAAGAGAAAGAGATGAAATGTTAGATGTGGATGATGAGTTTGTGCTTGAATGTTGATGTATGAGATAAACATGTATGTTTTAATATTTAGAAACTTGTATTGAAGTAGTTTTGGAAATATTGAAAATATTTGAATCCCTTGGATGTTTGATGATGAAATACGAGTTATTTATGTGTTATTTTAAATAAATGACTGACATTGTTGTTATTGATGGAAATGAGAAGAGAGAGATCCTAAGGTTGGAGGAAATCGCGGAGGAGACTTTTAAAGTTACCCGGAACCGATCCCCAACACTCAACAAGGTAAGGGATAAGTGTCTCTAAATCATACTTGCTGATATGAATGAGGTATGTGAAAGAGGTAATGGTTTAAAATGATACGTCTGTAATTTATGCATTATGTTGAAAATGCGTGACTTTTCTGATTATGACTCAAATGAAATCAATATTATTCGGGGTGTACCAATGGAAATATGACTCAAATGAAATCAATATTATTGGTGGAGTACCAATGGAAATATGACTCAAATGAAATCAATATTATTGGGGGAGTACCGATGGAAATATGACTCAAATGAAATCAATATTATTGGGGGAGTACCGATGGAAATATGACTCAAATGAAATCAATATTATTGGGGGAGTACCGATGGAAATATGACTCAAATGAAATCAATAATATTGGGGGAGTACCGATGGAAATATGACTCAAATGAAATCAATATTATTGGGGGAGTACCGATGGAAATATGACTCAAATGAAATCAATAATATTGGGGGAGTACCGATGGAAATATGACTCAAATGAAATCAATATTATTGGGGGAGTACCGATGGAAATATGACTCAAATGAAATCAATATTATTGGGGGAGTACCGATGGAAATATGACTCAAATGAAATCAATAATATTGGGGGAGTACCGATGGAAATATGACTCAAATGAAATCAATATTATTGGGGGAGTACCAATGGAAATATGACTCAAATAAAATCAATATTATTGGGGGAGTACCAATGGAAATATGACTCAAATGAAATCAATATTATTGGGGGAGTACCAATGGAAATATGACTCAAATGATATCAATATTATTGGGGGAGTACCAATGGAAATATGACTCAAATGAAATCAATATTATTGGGAGAGTACCAATGGAAATATGACTCAAAGTGAAATCAATATTTATTGGGGGAGTCCCAATGGAAATAAGACTCGGAATAAAGTAATAATTCTAAGTCACCTTGTAGTTATAGGTATATACACTATGCGGTAATGATGTCGGGTGCATTTATTGACTATTTATTGGGGGAGTACCAATGGAAATAAGACTCGGAGTAATGAAAGTCATATGCATGCTATAGGATATATAGTATGGGATATATATTCTATAGGGTGAAAATGAATGATGAGAAATGTGAATGTCACATGAATGTCGTGCGCATGCTATAAGATATATAGTATGGGATATATATTATATAGGGTGAATATGAATGATGAGAAATGTGAATGTCACATGAATGTCGCATGCATGCTATAGAATATATAGTATGGGATATATACTCTATAGGGTGAATATGATCGATAAAAAGGAAGATGTTGAGAAAGAAAGTAATATACATGCTATAGGATATATATTATGGGATATATATGTTATAGGGTGGATATGAATAACGAGATAGATGATGTTTCGAACGAACGTAATATGCTTATTATAGATTATATATTATGGGATATATATACTATAGGATGAATATGAGTAAAGTGGAAATTAAAGGAAGATGATTTGAATGTTTACAATTCCGTATGTGTGTTTACAAATTATATTAAAGCTTAATCGTATTTGAATGTGGATTATCATGTGATGTTAGTTTTGAACTAATGACTTACTCCCTTTTGTTTTGTGTGTTGTTTATGATAATCCCATTGTAGGTAAATGATGGATTTTGAGGATGAAGCTCAATTAGGAAGCTTTTGTGTTTATTTACTCGAATGTCTTTATTGCTATTTGACATTGTAGTTGATTTGATAGTATTTTGGGATAAATGTAATCTGATTAGGATAATATGGTGACATGTAGTTATGGGCGTTATAACCTTGTAAAACCCAAAACTGGATGTATGTGGTAAATGCTATCTTAATGAATTATGTTTTTCCGCAACATAAATTTGTATGATAATATGATAGGGTAAATAGCATTTTCAAAGAGAGATACTTGACAGTTTTTAATGAAGGTGACGACTGTATGTAAGAAAGGATTAAAATAAATGAAAAATTTTCAAGGGTAGAATTTGGGTCGTTACATTATGGTATCAGAGCATAGTTAGTCCTGCGGCCTAGGGTATGGCCTTACTTGCTTCTTTGTATCTTGTAATTGATGGGACTATGTGGTTTAAGTGAACGGTTGTGTGGTTATGTGCTGATTTGTCTGGTTTGATAATTAGCTTACTGACTAGTATATGAGTACATGTACGCATGGCTGAAAGAGGAAGAGGAACGAGCCAGAATGTTCCCAATGATCTCTTGGCACAGTTGTTAGAGGTGCTTCAGGGCATGAATGAGAACATACAAAATTTGAATCGGAGTGTGGCGCCAGGTCCAGGCTCTCTGTCTCAAAGCGGATTCGCTCCGAATGCTGTTGTTGAGTGGGCCCCAGGGATGGGGTGTACTAACAAGAAGGCGGATGGAGTGGCGACCTCCAAATCCAATTTCCCCAAGAACTTCAGGACTCAAAGAAACTTTGTACACGGAAGGGGCAAGGGCAAGATGTTTCCCGAAGAGCAAAAGCCTTGTTTTCCACCTGCTAGCACTCGGAAGTACACATCGCATGGGCCGAGGACCCATGCAAATGCCGGAGGGTCACGGTTAAACTCCCCATCCTGGTGCAGCAAGTGTAACCGAAAACATGGCGGAGGATCGTGTTCTGTAACGACAAATCACTGTTTTCATTGCAAAGAGACCGGACATGTCAAGAGGTATTGTCATATGTCACGGCAGAGTATGAATGTCATGGGGACTGGACGACCTCAATCTATCGGCAGAATGATTACCATGTGTGGTGTAGAGACATTAGAATTGGATAGTCTGACCCGAAGCGGGGTTTATGAGGAGAAGGTGAATGAAATCCAACGATCATATGCTCTAACTGGTGTCCGTCGTAACCCTGGGTACCAAGGGTCGAAACCAACCGTTCCTACCGAAGGGGTTTCTACTCCCATGTGCAACCAGTGTGGTAGACTTCATTATGGAAGTATGTGCCCGGGAAAAGGGAATGGATGTTTCCACTGCAAGGAGTTTAGGCATATTAAAAGGTATTGTCCCAAGCTGGATCGGAGACCTAAGGTCATGCATGCTGAAGAGGCAAGTGACCACGGTCGGATGGTTACCCCAAGTGGCGCAGGGACATCGGGTGTTGATGATCCGGCGAGAGGTAAATCGCATGGTAACAGGTGTTCCTTGTTTAGTGTTGTTGATTCGGGAGCGACACACTCCCTGATATATGTGTTAAATGTGAAAAACTGGCTGAAATTGCAAATTGAGTCAGTACTTCCGACTTGGTCGTGACCACCCCAGTCTATGTGCTGGTGGTGGTGTCGACGTTTATATTATAGTGTCCGATGGTGGTAAATGGTGTGATATTTACCGTAGATTCAGTCTACTTGTTGTTATCCCAGTTAGATATAATTATGGGGAGGGACGGATTATAGGCAAATCATGTTATGATTTAATCGCGCTGACAAGGTGGTGGAGGTTGGTGGTCTGTGCGAGATCTCTGACCAGTCTAGTGGTATGGGGCCAATGTCGGCTAAGAGAGTCAGGAATCCCCTTCGAAAAAGGGATCAATGTTTATTCTGTAAAACGTCACGAGAGGGTATTTAAGAATTCGTTAGTACTTCAAGAGAATACGATTTGAAAGAACTATGTATTTTTGGAAAGTGAAATTTTATTCTATGAATCATTAACTTTTAGAATAATTATACTGACAAGGAAAAGGTCTAAGTTGGGGATCCTTATTTCCTTCTCTGAGTTGTTAAAGGTTAATTCCCTTTGTGGGCATTGTGTGTATGCTAAGGGGTAAGACTTATACTGATAGTCGAGGGAAGAGACTAGTTAAGTTGCTTACCCCGTCGATGTGATGAATACATTCAATTAGCCGTAAAACTTTTGGTCTCGAATGACCGGTTCTTTTGCGGTAGGACATTGGCAATGCATGAAATAGTGGTGGTGTACCTCAATTGTCTGCGTTGAATGTTGTACTGGAAAAAGTTGTTGTTGTTTCGTGAACGTCAGTAATTGCGGTGTATGGGTGTGGTGTAACCATAAGAGAGAAGAAGTTTTGGGTTGTGTTGAAATAAGTGTGCGAACCTTGTTTCACGACGTGGTTGCCATGAGTCGTGGATTCAAACCGTTTTCGACAATCATTTTTGGGAAAAATATAGCTTGTGGCATATGATTTCTGGACATAATGTGAGTGGGTTAATAAGTTTATCTTTGCTAACGGAATTGGGATGACCAAACCAAACGCAAATTGTAGGTTTGAGTGTTGGTCGACTTGTGTTGGCCGATTGGTAACAGAATATCTAGTTTTGGTGTGAATCAATGGTTTTATGGTTTCAGTGGAGGCAAGAAATTGGTAATTTCTTTAGACGATAAGATTTGATGGTAGAAATATTTGATGTAATTAGACAATTACTGGATAGTTGATTGTGTACAATGGATGAGACCCTAAGAGTCCTATTGTGTAAGTATTTTGTGGAACGAGTAAAATGAAATTGTGCTAGATTCTTGAGTGGAGATGAAACTAGCTAGTGTATGATGGATGTTGAAAGGTGCATTTAAATAGATATGGGATAAGGAGCTCCCCATTCGCTGGAGTTCGAGAGTGTTATCGGGATTCTTAACTTATGTTAGGATTGATAGATGGATAGGTGCTAGATGCCTGTGGTTCTTGACGAATATAGGAAAGATCTTTAGTCTAAATTACGGTGTAGTTCTCATGGCATTCGAGTGATTAGGGGCCGAGATCTTAATAGTTGGAAAGTGATGAGTTAGTTCATGAATTGGTTGAGTGATATCACGGTTTAGTGGTGTATGCCTTTAGTGACCGACTAAGTAATCTTAATGGATTAGAGAATCGATTATGATTTTGGTGGAGTACCCTTGTGCCTAAGGTCTAGGTGATGATTTTAATTTCCTAGGTATGTTTAATTTCGGGGACGAAAATTCTTAAAAGAGGGGTAGGATTGTAACAATCCGAATTTTAGTCTTTAAAATTATAGTATCAGTCCTGGAAGTCTCGCTTGAGCGAGAGATTCCCGCCTGAGCGAGAAAGGATCACCTGGGAGGGTGAAATCCTGGGCTATACTGGAAGATTCTCGCCTGAGCGAGAGTTGCCTCGCTTGGGCGAGAAATGGAAAACTCGGGCTGTTGACACTGTGAGATTCTCGCCTGAGCGAGAATCCCTCGCTTGAGCGAGAGGAAGCCTGTTGGGACTGTGAGATTCTCGCTTGAGCGAGAGTGGTAGATCTGAGTTTTTAAAATAGGCGAGATTTTCTCGCCTGAGCGAGAAAGGGCTCGCATGAGCGAGAACCCGATAACTGCTATTTAAAAATAGAAACCCCAAACACATTTTAGGGTTAGAACTTTGAAGAGAAGAGAGAGAAGAGAACTTTCAAGAGCAAGAGATGGTTCTAACTCTTCTTCTTCCTCTCTAACTTGTTTTGGGTATGTTGGATCTATTTTCAAAACATGAGAAACCATGGAAACGCACCCTTTAGAGTTATGGTCGTTTTATGATGTTTTTCGCATATAACCGATTCTTGCTAAGAAGTTCTAGCACAATCTGCAGGTGCTCAGCATGTTTCCCTCGGCTTTTGGAGTAAATCAAAATGTCATCAATGAATACCACTACGAAAGTATCTAAAAACGGATGAAAAATTCGATTCATGTAGTCGGTAAATATTGCTGGAGCATTTGTTACCCCAAAAGGCATGACCAAATATTCAAAATGTCCATACCTGGTCCTAAACGCCGTCTTAGGAACATCTTCCGACTTCACACGAAGTTGGTGATAGCCCGACCGAAGATCAATTTTTGAGAACACCACCACTCCTCTCAACTGATCCATCAAGTCATCGATCTGAGGCAACGGGTATTTGTTCTTAACAGTGACCTTATTTAACTGCCGGTAGTCGGTACACAACCGCATACTACCATCCTTTTTCTTAACTAACAAAACAGGCGCACCCCAAGGTGAGACGCTAGGACGAATGAACTTCTTTGCCAACAAGTCCTCAACCTGCTTTTTCAACTCCGCCAATTCTAACGGTGCCATCCTACAAGGAGCGATAGAGATGGGCCCCGTTCCCGGTACCAAATCAATAGAGAATTCGACTTCTCTTACTAGAGGTAATTCCGGAATTTCGCCAGGAAATACTTCAGGAAATTCACGAACTATCGGAATGTCCTCAACTTTGGGTTTTTCACTACCCTCCAGGGATGCCAACAACATAAACACGGCCCCTCCCTCCTTACAAAAAGTCTTGACTTCTTTTGCCGACAATGGCTTCATGTCATTGCCTTCATCAGAAACCTCATCAAGATTCCCGAATACCACGGTCTTATCCGAACAATTTAACATCACATGATTAGTCGACAACCAGTCCATCCCCAAAATTAGATCCAACTGGGTTAGTGGTAAGCAGATCAAATCAACGGTAAAAGTTCTACCGTTTACTACTAATGGACATCGAGACACAACTGTCGATACCACCACAAGCACATTAGTTGGGGTGGACACGACCAAGTCGAAAGGGAACGACTCCGTTTGTAATTTCAGTCTATCCATGCAGTCATTAGATACAAAGGAGTGTGTCGCTCCCGAAGAAAACAACACTAAAAGAGGAATACCTGCCACCATGCAATTACCTTTGATCAGACGATCAACATCGGATGTCTCTGCACCACTCATGGTGAATACTCTGCCAGTAGTCGGAGGTCGATCAGCTCTCACAGCATTTACACTCTTTGTTAGCTTAGGACAATATCTTTTGGTGTGCCCAACCTCCTTCCAGTAGTAACAGGTAAGCATCGTTCCGGGGCATGAGTCACCCATATGGGTTTGGCCACACTTGCCGCATCCGGGCGGAGAGTTCAACCGTGAGTCTCCGGCGTTACCATGAGTCTTCAGCCCAGGTGAAATATTCCCTCGACTACCCGTCGGAGGAGAGTAAGGCTTCCGTTCCTCTTGAAACATCTTCCCTTTTCCTTTGCCGTGGGAGAAGTTCCGTTGAGGGCAATAGTGTTTTGGAGGGTTATCTTTCTTCGCAGCAATGTGCCTCCTCCGCACATTATTCTCATACATCCTACACTTGTTCACTAGTGTAGGAAAATCAGAAATTTCTTCGTGACCAAAAGTCACTCTAAGATCGGGCCTCAACCCCATCTCAAACTTCACACACTTGGACCTCCCGTCCAACTATAGTTCAGCATAGGGGCAGTACCGGATTAACTCTTCAAATTTGGCCGAATATTCCCCCACAGTCATGTTTCCCTGCTCTAGCTGCAGAAATTCTCTCTCCTTCTCCCTCTTCAGGTCTGTAGGAAAATACTTCTGGAGGAATTTACTCTTGAAGGCTTCCCACGTAATGATTTGCCCCTCCATCTCCATGTGTCTCCGGGTCATCTCCCACCAATTCTCTGCCTCCTTCACCAGCATGTAGGTAGCATAGGCCACTCTCTGATCATCAGAACAGCTCATGGCCCTGAATATTCTTTCCAACCCTTGAACCCATTCAATGGCCACATCTGGAGCGAATCCGCCTTGGAACTGACTAGGTTTTCTCTGGCAGAATTCGTCTAGACCTCGATATTCCGTCGGCCCAGGTGGAACTAGTGGGTGTGAACTCGGACTTGGCGTCGGGTTCTGGTTCAGATTGTGCAAGTTCTCATTGACCTGCTGTAACGCCGCCACCATTTACGCCAGTAAATCATTCGGAACATTCTGACTTGCTCCTCTTCCTCTTCCTCTTCCTCTTCCAGCCATGAGTACCTGTACTCACTCAATTATTAGAAGGTGAATGTGTATGAACTCATTGCATACAACACTTAACATTTAGCATTATTCAAACAACTTCAGCACATAAAGGATACAAAGAAGCATGCAAGACCATATCCTAGGCCGCAGGATTAACTATGCTCTGATACCATATTGTAAGGACCGAAATTCTACCATTGAAAATGTTTCTTTTATTTTAAACTTTTCATGCATACAGTCATCACACTACTTTGATTTCTCAATTATCATTCCTTAAAACACTTTCAACGTATAATATTACCATACAATGTATGTTGCGGAAAAACATAATTCATTCAATTTGACTCTAGTGTCTACCGTGTACAACTAGCTATGGGTTTCCAAAATACCCATAGCTACGGGTATACGGAAATACAATCAATCGTATAAGTCATATATCCATAGTTACAAAATATTCCAAGTACTTCAATAAGCACTCATGTACAAGATAGTGCAATGAATGAATCCAAAAATATAAAGCTCCTAAATCTCCCAAAAATGAGTCTCCCTCATATCACCTGTTTATCTACAATGGGATTATCAATGACAAAACACAAAACTCACAAAGGAGTAAGTCATTAATTCCATAAACATCATTATAAGATAATCCACATTATATATAAAAAGAAAGGTTAGTAAACCATCTTCGAAATTCATTTTGTTTTGCTACATAATTTGAGCCAAAGTCACTACACCCCTGGGGGTTAGCTAAAAGCAGATTCTCATTTTCTTAAAAAAAATCATGCTTATATACTCAAGCCAGAGTTTTGCTTATATACTCAAGCCAGAGTCTTGCTTATATACTCAAGCCAGAGTCTTGCTTATATACTCAAGCCAGAGTCTTGCTTATATACTCAAGCCAGAGTTTTTCTTATATACTCAAGCTAGAGTTTTGCTTATATACTCAAGCCAGAGTTTTGCTTCTATACTCAAGCCAGAGTTTTGCTTATATACTCAAGCCAGAGTTTTGCTTCTATACTCAAGCCAGAGTTTTGCTTATATACTCAAGCCAGAGTTTTGCTTCTATACTCAAGCCAGAGTTTTGCTTATATACTCAAGCCAGAGTTTTGCTTATATACTCAAGCCAGAGTCGCTAACCATTCATGGTCGGCTAAAAAAATATTTCTTTTTCATCGAATTCACCATCAATTATTTCCCGTAAATCCACGACACCTTTAGTATAAACACACTCGTATATGTTTATACTAAATACGTGATTCACAATATAATTATTGCATGACTAGAAAATACACAAATTTTCCATCTTCCGTAAATCTACGCCTACTTTGGTATAAACACACCCCTATATGTTTATAATAAATGCGTAATTCACAACTCAATCATTGCATAACCAGAAAATACACATTTTCTATTCCAATTGCACAATTAAAGACTTATCCTTACCTCGGTGAGTGTTGGGTTTGGTTCTTGGCAACTTCTCAAGTTCCACCGACACCGCCTCCAACCTTAGGATCTTTCCTCATCCCACCACATAACACAATGTTAGTCATTTATTCCAAATATCACATAAACAACTCACAGTGCATCATTTATTCATACAAGATATTCATCATAGATATTCAACCATCTAAAACATGCATAATCTCTCATATTCCAATATTTGGAGGTAAACTCATCTTCTACCTCTAGGATTTTACTCACTCTCTCCTTGTACCACATTTTCACTTTTAGGGTTTTTGGGGTTTTCATGAATCAACCCACAACCCTTTCCATTCTTGAGATACTAACTCTAAACCAAGAGTTTACAAGGTAAGTATGACCCAAAATGAACCATCCCTCAAGAGGATGAGTTTCCATGGTTTTCTTCATTTTTTAAGAAGAGATCCAACATACCCCAAAGTGAGTTTAAGAGAGAAAAGAGAGTCAGAATCTAGAGTTTTACCTCTTCTCAAGCTCTTAGATGAGTATCCAAGCTTTTTTCCATTGAAAAGCTATCTTCTCTCACTCTTCTTCTTTTTTAAAAACCCTAGATTATGTTTAGGGGTTTCTCATTAAATGTTGTCTCGTCGGGTTCTCGCTTAAGCGAGGGATCTCTCGCTCAAGCGATAAAATCCCGCCCATTTTAAAAACTCAAATCTGACCCTCTCGCTCAAGTGAGGGATTCTTGCTCAAGCGAGAATCTCATAGTGGCAACAACCCCAAAATGACATTTCTCGCCCAGGCGAGACAACTCTCGCTTAGGCGAGAATCCTCCAGTATAGCCCAGGATTTCACCCTCCTAGGTGAACCTCTCTCGCACAAGCGAGAATCTCTCGCTCAAGCGAGAGTCCGAGGGCTGATACTATGATTTTCAAGACTTGAAATTTGGGGTGTTACAGTAGCTACACTACACCAGATGAACAAGAGCTTGCATAATCTGAATCAGAACCCTGCACCAAGTCTGATATGTGCATTTTTCACATTGTAATCGATTACAACATGTTTGGTAATCGATTACATCAAGTCGTTGAGTTTGTATTTTAAATTTTTAACTGATGTAATCGATTACACCATATGGTAATCGATTACACACCCGACGACTGCTCTTTAAAATAGAAACCCCAAACACATTTTAGGGTTAGAACTTGAAGAGAAGAGAGAGAAGAGATCTTTTCAAGAGCAAGGAGCCTTAGGACCTATCTTAGAGCTTGAGAAGAGGTAAACCTCTTGCTTCTAGCTCTTCTTCCTTCCTCTCTAACTTGTTTTGGGTATGTTGGATCTATTTTCAAAATATGAGAAACCATGGAAACTCACCCTTTAGAGTTATGGTTCGTTTTATGTTGTTTTTCTCTTGTAAACTCTTGGCTTAGATTTGGTATTTGATGAATGGAAAGGTTATGTGGGTTATTCATGAAAACCCCATAAACCCCAAAATGAGAATATGGGTATAAAGAGAAAGAGATGAACATGTATGTTTAGATGTTTGAAAAATTATATTGAAGTAGTTTTGGAGATCTTGAATGTATGTGAATCCCTTGTATGTTTGATGATGAAATACGAGTTATTTATGTGTTATTTTAAATAAATGACTAACATTGTTGTTATTGGTGGAAATGAGGAAAGATCCTAAGGTTGGAGGGAATCGCGGAGGAGACTTTTAAAGTTACCCGGAACCGATCCCCAACACTCACCAAGGTAAGGGATAAGTGTCTCTTAATCATATTTGCCGATATGAGTGAGGTATGTGAAAGAGGTAAAGTGTTAGTAAGGAGAAGTTATTAATGGTATATGATAATAGAAAATGTGTGGATTTTCTGATTACGTATATGATTTATGTGGTATTGCGTATGACTTGCCCTATGTGGTATTGAGTATGACTTGCCCTATGTGGTATTGTGTATGACTTTCCCTATCTGGTATTGTGTATGACTTGCCCTATGTGGTATTGTGTATGACTTGCCCTATGTGGTATTGTGTATGACTTGCCATATGTGGTATTGTGTATGACTTGCCCTATGTGGTATTGTGTATGACTTGCCCTATGTGGTATTGTGTATGACTTGCCATATGTGGTATTGCGTATGACTTGCCCTATGTGGTATTGTGTATGACTTGCCCAATGTGGTATTGTGTATGACTTTCCCTATGTGGTATTGTGTATGACTTGCCCTATGTGATATTGTGTATGACTTGCCGTATGTGGTATTGCGTATGACTTGCCCTATGTGGTATTGCGTATGACTTGCCCTATGTGGTTTTGCGTATGACTTGCCCTATGTGGTATTGCGTATGACTTGCCCTATGTGGTATTGCGTATGACTTGCCCTATGTGGTATTGTGTATGACTTTCCCTATGTGGTATTGTGTATGACTTGCCCTATGTGGTATTGTGTATGACTTGCCCTATATGGTATTGTGTACGACTTGCCCTATGTGGTATGGATAATGATTTGGTCCTACCCGATGTGGTAGGGGATTATATTCGTGAAAGGGCTCGATGAATACGATTAAGGATGAATACGACATGTGAGAAACGAGGACGTTAAGAGCGAAAGTCATATGCATGCTATAGAATATATATTATGGGATATATATACTATAGGGTGAATATGAATGCTGAAAATGAAGACGTTAAGGATAACAGTAGTATTCATGCTATAGGATATATAGTATGGGATATATATGCTATAGTGTGGATATGAATAATGGGAAGAACGATGCTTCGAATGAATGTAATATGCATGCTATAGAATATATATTATGGGATATATATTCTATAGGATGAATATGGATAATGTGGAAATGAACGAAAGAAGATATGAATGTTTGCATTTACGTTATTGTGTTTATAAATTATATTAAAGCTTAATCGTATTTGAAATGTGGATTATCATGTGATGTTAGTTTTGAACTAATGACTTACTCCCTTTTGTTTTGTGTGTTGTTTATGATAATCCCATTGTAGGTAAATGAAGGATCTTGAGGATGAAGCTCAATTAGGAAGCTTTTGTGTTTATTTACTCGATTGTCTTTATTGCTATTTGACATTGTAGTTGATTTGATATTATTTTGGGATAAATGTAATCTGATTAGGATAATATGGTGACATGTAGTTATGGACGTTATAAGTCTGGAAAACCCATAACTGGACGTATGTGATAAAGGCTATCTGAATGAATTATGTTTTTCCGCAACATAAATTTGTATGATAATATAATAGGGTAAAGAGTATTTTCAAAGAGAGATACTTGAGTGTTTTTAATGAAGGTGACGACTGTATGTAACAAAGGATTAAAATAAATGAAAAAATTTCAAGGGTAGAATTTGGGTCCTTACATATTTCTTATGCCTAAAGTCTTATTCCGAGAATGGCCTAATAAAATTTTCGAGGACGAAAATTCCTATAAGAGGGGGAGGATTGTAACACCCCAAATTTATCCTCCTTGAAATTAGGTAACAGTCCTGAGGAGTGGGGCATACTTCCAGATTATCGCTTGAGCAAGAGGACCTCGCCCAAGCGAGAGGATCAGTGTTTTGAAATTGGAAAATTTTGGGAGTCTCGCCCAAGCGAGGAATGGGTCGCTTGAGCGAGAGGAAGCCTGTTGGGACTGTGAGATTCTCGCTTGAGCGAGAATCCCTCGCTTGAGCGAGAGCGTCAGATCTGAAAATTTAAAAAGGCGGGATTTTCTCGCTAGAGGGAGAATGGGCTCGCTTGAGCGAGAACCCGACGACTCCTCTTTAAAATAGAAACCCCAAACACATTTTAGGGTTAGAACTTTGAAGAGAAGAGAGAGAGAGGAGAGCTTTTCAAGAGCAAAGAGCCTTAGGACTCATCTTAGAGCTTGAGAAGAGGTAAACCTCTTGTTTCTAACTCTTCTTCTTCCTCTCTAACTTGTTTTGGGTATGTTGGATCTCTTTTCAAAACATGAGAAACCATGGAAACTCATCCTTTAGAGTTATGGTTCGTTTTATGTTGTTTTTCTCTTGTAAACTATTGGTTTAGAGTTGGTATTTGATGAATGGAAAGGTTTTGTGGGTTATTCATGAAAACCCCAAAAACCCCAAAATTAGAATATGAGTAAAAAGAGAAATGGATGAAATGGATGAAATGTTAAATGTGGATGATGAGTTTGTGCTTTGATGTTGATATATGAGATGAACATGTATGTTTAGATGTTTGGAAACTTGTGTTGATGTAGTTTTGGAAATCTTGAAAATATGTGAATCCCTTGTATGTTTGATGATTAAATGCGAGTTGTTTATGTGTTATTTTGAATAAATGACTGACATTGTTGTTATTGGTGGAAATGAGGAAAGATCCTAAGGTTGGAGGAAATCACGGAGGAGACTTTTAAAGTTACTCGGAACCGATCCCCAACACTCACCAAGGTAAGGGATAAGTGTCTCTAAATCACACTCGCTGATGTGAATGAGGTATGTGAAAGAGGTAATGTGTTTGTAAGAATACTGTTGATACCCTACTCGAAGAGGTAGTGGTTTCTTGTTAATACCCTACCCGCAGTGGTAGTGGATTATTGTGGTTATCCTACCCGGAGTGGTAGTGGATTATTGTGGTTATCCTACCCGGAGTGGTAGTGGATTATTGTGGTTAGCCTACCCGGAGTGGTAGTGGATTATTGTGGTTATCCTACCCGGAGTGGTAGTGGATTATTGTGGTTGTTCTACCCGGAGTGGTAGTGGATTATTGTGAACTCGACCTGCCCGATGTGGTATGGGGATAACTCGACCTCCCTGATGTGGTATGGGGATAATTCGACCTACCCGATGTGGTAAGGTTAATAACTCGACCTTCCCGATGTGGTATGGATAATAACTCGACCTACTCGATGTGGTATGGATAATAACTCGACCTGCCCGATGTGGTATTGGGATAACTCGACCTGCCCGATGTGGTAAGGATAATAACTCGACTTGCCCGATGTGGTATGGATAATAACTCGACCTGCCCGATGTGGTATGGATAATAACTCGACCTGTCCGATGTGGTATGGATAATAACTCGACCTGCCCGATGTGGTATGGATAATAACTCGACTTGCCCGATGTGGTATGGGGGATAACTTGTAACACCCCAAATTTTAATCTTTAAAAATATAGTATTAGTCCTGGAAGCCTCGCTTGATCGAGAGATTCTCGCCTGAGCGAAAAAGGATCAGCTGGGAGGGGGACTATACTGGAGGATTCTCCCCTGGGCGAGAAATGGCAATTTTGGGCTGTTGACACAGTGTAATCGATTACACTCTGCTGGTAATCGATTACACTCTTCTGGTAATCGATTACATCGTATTAAAAGCATCAGATATGTGCATCTGACACAGTGTAATCGATTACACATTTCTGGTAATCGATTACACATTGCTGGTAATCGATTACACATTGCTGGTAATCGATTACATCGTATTAAAAGCATCAGATATGTGCATCTGACACAGTGTAATCGATTACACATTTCTGGTAATCGATTACACATTGCTGGTAATCGATTACACATTTCTGGTAATCGATTACACATTGCTGGTAATCGATTACACATTTCTGGTAATCGATTACATAGTATTAAAAGCATCAGATATGCGCATTTTTCACGTTGTAATCGATTACACCATGTTGGTAATCGATTACAACCCGACGACACCTCTTTAAAACAGAAACCCAAACACATTTTTGGGTTAGAACTTCGAAGAGAAGAGAGAAAGGAGAGCTTTTCAAGAGCAAGGAGCCTTAGGACTCATCTTGGAGCTTGAGAAGAGGTAAACCTCTTGTTACTAACTCTTCTTCTTCCTCTCTAACTTGTTTTGGGTATGTTGGATTTATTTTCAAAACATGAGAAACCATGGAAACTCATTCTTTAGAGTTATGGTTCGTTTTATGTCGTTTTTATCTTGTAAACTCTTGGTTTAGAGTTGGTATTTGATGAATGGAAAGTTTTATGGGTTATTCATGAAAAACCCCCAAAATGAGAATATGAGTATAAAGAGAAAGAGATGAAATGCTAGATGTGGATAATGAGTAGTGCTTTAATGTTGTTATATGAGATGAACATGTATGCTTTGATATTTAGAAACTTGTATTGAAGTAGTTTTGGAAATATTGAAATATGAGATGTTATGCATGTTTTAGATGGTTGAATATTGATGATGAATATTTTGTATGATTAAATGATGCAAAATAAGTTGTTTATGTGATATTTGGAATAAATGACTAACATTGTTGTTATTGGTGGAAAAATCGCGGAGTAGACTTTTAAAGTTACTCGGAACTGATCTCCAATGCTCACCGAGGTAAGGGATAAGTGGCTCTAATTCATACTCACTGATGTGAACGAGGTATGTGAAAGAGGTAATGTGTTGTAAGTTTGATTGTTGTTACCCTACCCGAATAGGGAGTGGTTTATTGTTGTTACCCTACTCGAAGAGGTAGTGGTTGACTGTTATTGTGTCCTACCCGGAGTGGTAGTGAACTGTTTGTTGTGTCCTACCCGGAGTGGTAGTAGACTGTTATTGTGTCCTACCTTAAATGGTAGCGGACTGTTATCGTGTCCTACCCGGAGTGGTAGCGGATTGTTGTTGTGTCCTACCCGGAGTGGTAGTGGACTGTTATTGTTATCCTACCAGGAATGGTAGGGAAGAATTGTGAACTAGACCTACCAGATGTGGTATGGAATATAATACTAGACCTACCCGATGTGGTATGGAGTATAACTAGACCTACCCGATGTGGTATGGAGTATAACACTAGACCTACCCGATGTGGTATGGAGCATAACACTAGACCTACCCGATGTGGTATGGAATATAATACTAGACCTACCCGATGTGGTATGGAGTATAACTAGACCTACCCGATGTGGTATGGAGTATAACACTAGACCTACCCGATGTGGTATGGAGCATAACACTAGACCTACCCGATGTGGTATGGAATATAATACTAGACCTACCCGATGTGGTATGGGGTATAACTAGACCTACCCGATGTGGTATGGAGCATAACACTAGACCTACCCGATGTGGTATGGAATATAATACTAGACCTACCCGATGTGGTATGGAGTATAACTAGACCTGCCCGATGTGGTATGGAGTATAACTAGACCTGCCCGATGTGGTATGGAGTATAACTAGACCTGCCCGATGTGGTATGGAGTATAACTAGACCTACCCGATGTGGTATGGAATATAACAGTAGACCTGCCCGATGTGGTATGGATGATGAACTAGACCTGCCCGATGTGGTATGGATGATGAACTAGACCTGCCCGATGTGGTATGGATGATGAACTAGACCTGCCCGATGTGGTATGGATGACGAACTAGACCTGCCCGATGTGGTATGGATGGTGAACTAGACCTACCCGATGTGGTATGGAGATGTAATTGGATCTACCCGAGGTGGTAGGAGATTATAGTGTGAAAGAACTCGGTGAATACGATTAATGATGAATACGACATATGAGAAACAAGGACGTTAAGAGCGAAAGTCATATGCATGCTATAGGATATATAGTATGGGATATATATTCTATAGGGTGAATATGAATGATGAGAAATGTGAATGTCAAATGAATGTCGTATGCATGCTATAGGATATATAGTATGGGATATATATTCTATACGGTGAATATGAATGATGAGAAATGTGAATGTCAAATGAATGTCGTATGCATGCTATAGGATATATAGTATGGGATATATATTCTATAGGGTGAATATGAATGATGAGATATGTGAATGTCAAATGAATGTCGTATGCATGCTATAGGATATATAGTATGAGATATATATTCTCTAGGGTGAATATGAATGATGGGAAATGTGAATGTCAAATGAATGTCGTATGCATGCTATAGGATATATAGTATGGGATATATATTCTATAGGGAGAATATGAATGATGGGAAATGTGAATGTCAAATGAATGTCGTATGCATGCTATAGGATATATAGTATGGGATATATATATATACTATAGGATGAATATGAGTAAAGTGACAATTAAAGGAAGATGATTATGAATGTTTACAATTCCGTATGTGTGTTTACGAATTATATTAAAGCTTAATTGTATTGGAAATGTGGATTATTGTGTGATGTTAGTTTTGAACTAATGACTTACTCCCTTTTGTTTTGTGTGTTGTTTATGATAATCCCATTGTAGGTAAATGACGGATTTTGAGGATGAAGCTCAATTAGGAAGCTTTTGTGTTTATTTATTCGATTGTCTTTATTGCTATTTGATATTGTAGTTGATTTGACAGTATTTTGGGATAAATGTAATCTGATTAGGATAATATGGTGACATGTAGTTATGGACGTTATAACTCTGGAAAACCCATAACTGGACGTATGTGATAAAGGCTATCTGAATGAATTATGTTTTTCCGCAACATAAATTTGTATGATATTATAATAGGGTAAAGAGTATTTTCAAAGAGAGATACTCGAGAGTTTTTAATGAAGGTGACGACTGTATGTAAGAAAGGATTAAAATAAATGAAAAATTTTCAAGGGTAAAATCGGGTCGTTACATAACTCGACCTGGCTGATGTGGTATGAGAATAAACTCGACCTGCCCGACGTGGTATGGGAAATGAAATCGATGAATACGATTAAGGGTGAATATGAAGGATGAAAATGAGGATGTGAAGGATAAAAGAGATATTCATGCTATAGGATATATATTATGGGATATATATACTATAGGGTGAATATGAATGTTGAGAAATGAGAATGTCAGAATAAAAGTAATATTCATGTTATAGGATATATATTTTGGGATATATATACTATAGGGTGAATATGAATGATGAGAAATGAGAATGTCAGAATAAAAGTAATATGCATGCTATAGGGTGAATATGAAGGATGAGAAATGAGAATGTCAGAATAAAAGTAATATGCATGTTATAGGGTATATATTATGGGATATATATAGTATAGGGTGAATATGAATGATGAAAAGGAAAATGTTAAGAATGAAAGTAATATACATGCTATAGGAGATATATTATGGGATATATGTTCTATAGGGTGGATATGAATAATGAGGAGTACGATGTTTCGAAAGAACGTAATATGCATGCTATAGAATATATATTATGGGATATATATACTATAGGATGAATAACGTGGAAGTGAAAGGAGTAAGATAAGAATACTTACATTTACGTATTTGTGGTTATACATTATATTAAAGCTTAATCGTATTTGAAATGTGGATTATCATGTAATGTTAGTTTTTGAACTAATGACTTACTCCCTTGTTTTGTGTGTTGTTTATGATAATCCCATTGTAGGTAAAAGAAGGATTTGAGGAGGAAGCTCACTTAGCAAGCTTATGTGTTTATTAACTTGATTGTCTTTATCGCTACGTTAACATCGTAGTTGATTTGATAACATTTTGGGATGAATGTAAATCTGATTAGGACAATACTGAGATATGTAGTTATGGAGGTTATAACTCTTAGAAACTCATACTGGTTGTATGTGGTAATTACTAAATGAATGAATTATGTTTTTCCGCAACATGAATTGCATGATAATATAATAGGTTAAAAGATTAGTGTCAAGGAATGATTTTTGAAGGTTTTTTAGTAAAATAATGAATGTATGTAAGGAAAGATTTTAAATAACCAAAAAAATTTGAAGGATAGAATTTGGGTCCTTACAGGAAACATCGATCAAGACGACGATCTTTTATTCTAGTTCGTTTTCTTTTCTTGTTTCTTATTGAACATATGGGAAAAACCAGTTTTTATACAAAACTATTTTCTGTTGGACTTAATCGATTAACCTACAGCTTAATCGATTAACGATCCCAAGAAATCCAAGATTTCAGCTACTATAACTTCATTTAATCGATTAATCTCATACTTAATTTTTATAACGGGTTCCCATTTTCATTTAATCGATTAACACAAGTTGTAATCGATTAACTGTGTTGAAAAGTGTTTTCTTTGATGCATGATGAACCTTCTACATAATGTGTATATGCATGATACATGATTATGAAGATATATGTGATAAATTCAGTTTGATGCACTAAAATCATGTTATCATATGTAATTGCATTAGCATGTCAATCATGTATGAGTGTATGCAAGTATCGTTTTAGTTAAATTCAATTTTATACTTTGTAAGACTTCCATTCTAGGCTCACCTAGCCTATATTCTACCAAATCAATCATCTTAAGACTCTAGAAATATAAAATCTTAGCCTAAGTCTACTTGATTGATCTTGAGCATTGACCTTGTTGTTTGTTGAGTTGCAAGTGTCTTCAAGCTTGCTTATCAACCTTGTTTTAATTTTGTCTTATCCTTGTCTTATATATGTCTTCACTTTGTCTTCATCAAAACAATACAATGATGCATACTTCATTTCCATCTCCCCAATGTGATGATGAATGCTTGCATTCTCAATCTTGTTCTAGGTTTGGTATTCCAACTTCCTTTTTCCAAGAGCCATTGCATGTCACAGAATTAGCGCGTTTCAAGGGAACTATATTCAAATAGGGCCATTCTCTATGAATGGCTATCTATGGATTAGAGCAGTCACTATCACGCCATGATGAAGCATCTGAGGAAGCTGATTGAGTTGTTGTTTGCTTTAATGAGAATGGACGGATGCTAGTCATGTGCTTGACCATTTTCCCTTGATTGTAGCTCATGTTTATTGGTTAAAAGAGAAGATTTTAATGAAAAGAGGGTGTTTGATAGAGGTGAAGAAGCTTGATTGAAATTTGGAAATGGGGCACACAATCTTCTTCTTGTGAGAGATAGAAATCACTAAACGTGAAATCTTAAATGCATATTTAAGTCTATTCATATATTGTTTTGATGAAAATGACACATCATTGTTTTTGACGAAGACAACTACGTACAATATTATTTACTATGACATACAAAGACAAGAAGATACTCAAGACTCTCTTCTAGTTATATCTTAGTTTATATTTTGTTTTGAGTAAATACCGATTTCAACCCCTTAGGTTTTCCGATCTTACCAGTTTTGTTCCTCAAAAATTGAAAAACCCAATATGTCCACAAAAATTTCAAATGTGGGTCAAATTAGTCCATTTTATGGGCAAATTAGTTCCCAAAAGGTGTTGTAAAACATGCTACAAATGACTAATTTGACTCACATTTGAAATTTTAGCGAATTAACAAAGTTTTCTCAAGAAAACATTGTTGATCATGCTACATTCAACAATCACCAAGCGTGTTGATTGTAATACATTCAACAACGCTTTATCAAGAAAGCATTGTTGAATATGTCAAATCTCCATTTTTTACAACGCCTATTTTTTACAACGCCTGCTAGAACAAGTTTCATTGATTATGATAATAGTATTGTTTAATATAACAATAATTTTAACGCATCAGTTATTATATCAAATAGGTCTTGCATATATATCACACACATTAAGCAACACAAAACACATATATAACCAATACTATTAGATATATGTTTTCTATTACTGCAACAATATTATGTACATTGTGTATTTTTTATCTATACAATACCAATGCATATCTATACTAATTAGTCTACTAATCTATACAATATTTTGAACATAGCCCAATCTTACCTAAGTTTTGTAATTTTATCTTCAGCATATGTTAATACATTAAATTCACATAAAGTCTCTTGCTATTTGCTATTGCTGAATGATCTCCTTTATGATGTACATCGTAGAATAACCGCAATCATTTGAGTTGTTTTGACAAGAGCAATATAATAAACAAAATAACATTAATTTTTCAACATGGGTAAAAACCTTTACATGAAATTTTTATACTATAATCGCTAGAAATTAGGGAAAATACCTTTACATGAATCCATTTGATAAATTTGTGATATATAAATTTGGAGTCCCTTTAAAAGGAACAGTTATAATCCTAATGATAATATTTTTCTTCAAGAAAAATAATACTATATTTGATCACTTACCTAGTGAATATTTTCAGCATGTCAAGGTACTTGTTCGTAATACCACAAACCAATGATTAAAATAATATATTTGTTCTTCAAGGTGATATATGACTATCAACAACCAATGACCCCCTACAAAAATGTGCACTATATTTTGAAAATGTAAAGCACACCACATTCTAGACAAAATAAGTTATATTTACAAACATATTCCAATAAAGTTGTAAGAAATAATTCTTTATCGGATTTTTTTAAAGAATATCAGCTATATATTTAAGTTGTCTCTTTTTTTTCTTTTTAAAATCAAGGGTTCTATCCAATATTAAAAAAAAAAGATGTCATTGGGGGAGACAATAAAATCATTCAGTTTTGATCCTTAAAAATATATTGAAAATGTTTAAAATTACCTATAGCAACACCAAATGAAAAATGTGACCAATTTCCCACACTATAGTAATACAAAATGAAAAAGTGTGAAATTAAAAAAAATAAAGTATTAAATTACATGAATTGAGATGCATTGAGACCCTAAAGTGTTAGTTCATCGCTGTTATATATTAAGAAGTACAAGTGTAATAAAACTAGAGTGTGCAACTATCTTAGATGCTAGCACTGAAGCAATGTAAATGATGATGCCCCTATGTTGTCTTCTCTTCATTGTTACTTTATAAAACACTAACTTTGTTGAGAAGGAACTTCAACATCCCTTGCATCTCAGCTAAATCGTTTCTTGTTCCACGCTTTTGAGGGGGTAAGTAGTCCCATTTGCATACCCCAAATCCTATGCCCCAAATATGAGCAGATTACTCAACCAAATCTAATGTCTTACCAAGTACCTTGTGGAAATTTTGGCTTTGTTCCTCGCCCTACGATGCAGACTTTTCTATTAGTGGAACCTGGCAAAACAAGAAAAATCACATTGTTAACCACTTTGACAAATTCCTAACATATCATAAACTTCTAAATAGTTTTAAAAGATATACACTTACAAAACGGTTTGTCACTTCATGAACAAATGTCTTGTCAGTTATACCATCCTTGTTTTAAGGTCATACACCAACAAAATATTCATATCTATTGATGAAACATTTGAAGGCGTCTAGTTTAGATCTAGTTGTAACATAAAATGAATTATCAATCTAATTAAAAAATAAATTGTGAATTTGCAATATTGTATGATCGATAAAATTTATATAATCATATTTACAATTTTTTCTTCAACTCCTCTAATCCCTTCTATATGGACACAATGGCTTGAATGTTCTTTTGTGGTTATTTTCACTTCCTTTCTGCAAAAATAAACAATAATTACATCAATTAACTTTTAACATACATAAAAAATAAAGATAAATTATACTAAAACGGACAATGATTTTTTTGCCAAGAAAATCTCGTCTTTTGTGTGTCTAGTGACAAAATCCCTCCAATCAGCCTCATAGATAATATTTGCATATTTTGTTAAAGATTTAAGGTTTATCTTTCCCTTAACATCTATGACATACTTTCTAGCATTGGTTTTGAATTTTCTACAACTCTTGCATGCATTTTTAAGTATGTAATCTCTGTGATTCTCACCAATAATAAAAGATGATTGAAAATAATAAATATAAACTTAATGTAAACACATACATGAAGTTATATGAACATGCTATAGGTTAAAATTTGTTACTTACTGTTATATCATTCCAAAAGATATCATTCACACTATCCAATATTTTATCATTTCAAATGCTAAAAGATATTGGCACCACTTGTCTAACCATCACCTCAATATAGCTCACCAATGTATTGTCATCTTTCTTGTTATACAGTTGCCCATTTATATCCCATTATATTGTTAACTTGGGGTTCTTACTTCTTGCACGAATCATTTTCTTCATAGTGGTCATCACATGTGTCCTCTTTTTTATACTCGAGGTAGAATCACCACCAGTATGAGATTCCATTTTTTATCTGCAACAAACAAATTTAAGATAGATGTCATGTTTCATACAAATGTTGTGTGTCATAATCTGGAACCTTAATAAAAACAAAGTTTGATTATGTAGCATAGGCACTTTTTACACATCTTCACACTTTCTACTCACGGTCCATCCATATCAGATTTTCTGCATATCCTAAGCACTAAAAAGCAATTCAAAAGCACTTCCTATAGTTGATAGTAACACGAAGACATCGAGTTGCATTAAAAGGGAAAACCCAAAAAAAGGAAAATTCACATTTTGTTAAATGCACACAAATGTCAGTTGTTGAATGTTGTGGAAGGTTAGTATGTTGAAGTTCGGTGTCATGGAAGCTCAGTTGTTGAATGTCATGGAAGATCAGTTATTAAAGTTTTGTGTTGAGGAATTTTAGTGACATGGGAAGATTTCATTTAGCTGAGAGAATGAATTGTTGGTGTAGCGAAAATGATCGTTGCACAACGTTGGTCACAAGCAATCAAATAAAGTGCATAGAATAAATAAAAGAGAGGAAAAAAAGAATTTGGTAACTGGGTTCAGCCATTTGTGTCTACGTCCCCGGGAGCACTGAGCGGCTACCAAGACATTATTAGGGAATAAAGATTACAAACCCTAGCACACTCAGGGGCCCAAGTGCCCATGGGGTGTTTCTATTTGGTGCTTATATCTTGTGCACATTACAACAAGGGATCTGAGTCCAAAATATAACATTGATACTCTACTCTATTTTAATACTAGGCAATGTGAGACTTCATATAATAACATATTTCAAACATCCCCAACAATCTCCACCTTGATTGAAATAGATGAATATCTCGCTCCTTAGGAAATCTACACAATAATCTTCACCTTAGCGAATATATGACTTCACCTTGCTCAATGCATAACTCTCTGTAACAAATCCTCTACATAAGATTCTGCTCCCCATCAGCATAAACTTTTCTGAGTATCCTTCACGATGTTACCAAGATCCTAGCTCTCCAAACCTTTAGTGCATTTTCCTGTACCGCCATCTAATGGAACACACCGCCTAGCCATCAATTGATAGGAAGTCTTTCGATATATGGAACCTCTACACAAAAGTTCACCAACAACTGTCCTCTTCAATAATCAGTCAAACTGAACCTTGGAGGTTCCTTGGAAAGCCTCAACTGCTACCACCATTGTCTAGCCCGACAATAATAGTTCAAAAGAACTATCATACTCCACCATAAGAAGTATACCTACAGCACACACCTTGCGTAATCCTAATCAATGTTCGTGCTACACCCTTGCATCCAAGCCAATGCCCATGTCACACCCTAAATTTCTACCAATGTCCGTGTTACACCTTGCATCAAAGGCAATGCCCATGCTACATCCTGCAACAAAATTCAGTCAGCGCCGTTGTGCTTTTGTGGATCTACTAACAATTAATATCCTTGACTATTATGTCTCAGACATGCCATTAGGATATTCAACTTCTCATCTCAAATGAGATCATTCTCTCAACATCTAGAGAGATATTGTCAATATATGTCTCAAGGCCAAACTCAACACTTGAGTCTGTATTTGTACATTGATCCTAATCCAGTATATGAACTACTAGGGTTCTGGATCAACATATATGCCCAACCTTAGTTCTGCTAGGTTTTCTTCTCCTTCAACTCCTCTCCTTTATTCTTACATAGTACCTTTGATGCACCTTGTCTAACCAATATGGTTTCACCCTCTTTTGCCTTTATCTAGCACCTGGGTTAGAGACATCTACCAATTGGCTCTGATACCAATTGTTGGTGCAGCGGAAGCGATCGTTGCACAGTGTTGGTCACAAACAATCAAATAAAGTGCATAGAATAAATAGAAGAGGAGAAACAAAGAATTTGGCAACGGGGTTCTGCCAATTGTGCCTACGTCCCCGGGAGCGCTGAAAAGCTACCAAAATATTATTAGGGAATAAGGATTACAAACCCTAGCACACTCATGGGCCCAAGTGCCCATGGGGTGTTTCTATTTGATGCTTATATCTGGTGTACAGTACAACAAGGTATCTGAGTCCAATATATAACATTGATACTCTACTCTATTTTAATACTAGGCAATGTGAGACTTCATATAATAACATATTTCAAACATCCCCAAAATGAATGAGCTGAGTGAAGGGAACATCTGTGATATTTTTTGCTTAAATATTCAATAACATCAACAATGCTCACAACAAAACACCTTTTTGGATCTACACTTTCAACAATACCCACTACACAAAATATTATTCAAAAACGCTCACGAAAACAAGCGTTGTTGGATCTTGACACTCAACAAGGCTCAATACAAACATTTTTCTTCTTTTATTTGAATAAAAAAAGTAAATACACAATAATGTTAATATATTTGTTCTTAAAAAAAATTCATATATAAATTTTGTTTAATTAAATAGAATAATCTAAAAACTATTTGGGGTGAATATTAATAGAATATTTTAGTTAGAGTATTATTATCATATTTTTATTAGAAAAATGTTAGAATATTTTAGTAGTTTAAATTGTAGAATACAAAAAACAATATTCATATATTTTTTATTTCAATATTCAATTTATATCTAAATAATTAACAAATAGAATGTAGGAATTCATATAATAGAATTAATAATATTTTTAATGCACCGGTTCTGTAACTAGCTACACGAAGCGCCACTTTACAAATATGTAATTCAATAGTGCTTACTACAAAAAGCATTGTTGTATATGTGAGAATCAACAACGTTCACTTCAGCGAATGCTATTATATATGTGAGAATCAATACTCTCTGCTTCACTGAGCATTGTTGAATTACCATGTCATAAATTCAATAAGGCAAACTAAAGTCGGTGTTGTAGAAAATTTAACAAAAAGTGATCGAGAGGAAGATATCATCATTATGGACTTTTTCAATGATAATTGTAACGACCCGATTTTCTACCCTTGAAAATTATTCGTTTATTTTAATCATTTCTTACATACAATCGTCACCTTCATTGAAAACTCTCAAGTATCATTTTCGAAAATACTCTTTACCCTATTTTCTTATCATACAAATTTATGTTGCGGAAAAACATAATTCATTCAAATAGCATTTACCACGTACAACCAGTTATGGGTCTCCCAAGGTTATAAAGCCCATAACTACACATATCCGTATTGATCTAAACGGATTTACAGTCATCCCATAATACTATCAAATCAACTACAACGTCACTTAGCAATACAGACAAGCGAGTAATTAAACACAAAAGCTTCCTAATTGAGCTTCATCCTCAAAATCCTTCATTTACCTACAATGGGATTATCATAAACAACACACAAAACAAAAAGGGAGTAAGTCATTAGTTTAAAAACTAACATCACATGATAATCCACATTTCAAATACGACTAAACTTTAATATAAATTATAAACGCAATTACGTAAATGCAACATTCATCTCTTCTTTCGTTCATTTCTACGTTATCCATATTCATCCTATAGAATACATATCCCATAATATATATTCTATAGCATGCATATTATGTTCATTCGAAGCATCGTTCTTCTCATTATTCATATCCACACTATAGTATATATATATATCCCATACTATATATCTTATAGCATGTATATTACTTTTATCCTTAACGTCTTCATTTCCAACATTCATATTCACCCTATAGTATATATATCCCATAATATATATCCTATAGCATGCATATGACTTTCGCTCTTAACGTCCTCGTTTCTCATATGTCGTATACATCCTTAATCGTATTCACCAAGTTCTTTCACAACTATAATCTCCTACCACCTCGGGTAGATCCAATTACATCTCCATACCACATCGGGTAGGTCTAGTTCACCATCCATACCACATCGGGCAGGTCTAGTTCATCATCCATACCACATCGGGCAGGTCTAGTTTATCATCCATACCACATCGGGCAGGTCTAGTTCATCATCCATACCACATCGGGCAGGTCTACTGTTATATTCCATACCACATCGGGTAGGTCTAGTTATACTCCATACCACATCGGGCAGGTCTAGTTCATCATCCATACCACATCGGGCAGGTCTAGTTCATCATCCATACCACATCGGGCAGGTCTAGTTCATCATCCATACCACATCGGGCAGGTATAGTTTATCATCCATACCACATCGGGCAGGTCTAGTTCATCATCCATACCACATCGGGCAGGTCTAGTTTATCATCCATACCACATCGGGAAGGTCTAGTTCATCATCCATACCACATCGGGAAGGTCTAGTTCATCATCCATACCACATCGGGCAGGTCTAGTTCATCATCCATACCACATCGGGCAGGTCTAGTTCATCATCCATACCACATCGGGCAGGTCTAGTTTATCATACATACCACATCGGGCAGGTCTAGTTCATCATCCATACCACATCGGGCAGGTCTAGTTCATCATCCAGACCACATCGGGCATGTCTAGTATTAATTCCATACCACATCGGGTAGGTCTAGTGTTATGCTCCATACCACATCGGGTAGGTCTAGTGTTATACTCCATACCACATCGGGTAGGTCTAATTATAATCCATACCACATCGGGTAGGTCTAGTTCACAATTCTTCACTACCATTCCCGGTAGGATAATGATAACAGTCCACTACCACTCCGGGTAGGACACAACAACAGTCCGCTACCACTCCGGGTAGGACACGATAACAGTCCGCTACCATTTAAGGTAGGACACAATAACAGTCTACTACCACTCCGGGTAGGACACAACAAACAGTTCACTACCACTCCGGGTAGGACACAATAACAGTCAACCACTACCTCTTCGAGTAGGGTAACAACAATAAACCACTGCCTATTCGGGTAGGGTAACAACAATCAAACATACAACACATTACCTCTTTCACATACCTCATTCACATCAGTGAGTATGAATTAGAGCCACTTATCCCTTACCTTGGTGAGCGTTGGGGATCGGTTCCGAGTAACTTTAAAAGTCTCCTCCGCGATTTCCTCCAACCTTAGGATCTTTCCTCATTTTCACCAATAACAACAATGTCAGTCATTTATTCAAAATAACAAATAAATAACTCGTATTTCATCATCAAATACACAAGGGATTCATATATATTCAAGATTTCCAAAACTACTTCAATATAAGTTTTCAAACATCTAAACATTCAAGTTTATCTCATATATCAACATTCAAGCACAAACTCATCATCCACATCTAACATTTCATCTCTTTCTCTTTATACCCATATTCTCATATTAGGGGTTTTTGGGGTTTTCATGTGTAACCCACAACCTTTTCCATTCATACAATATCAACTCTAAATCAAAAGTTTACAAGAGAAAAACAACATAAAACGAACCATAACTCTTAATGATGAGTTTTCATGGTTTCTCATGTTTTGAAAATAAATCCAACATACCCAAAACAAGTTAGAGAGGAAGAAGAAGAGTTAGGAACAAGAGGTTTACCTCTTCTCAAGATCTAAGATGAGTCCTAAGGCTCCTTGCTCTTGAAAAGCTCTCCTCTCTTTCTTCTCTTCGAAGTTCTCACCCTAAAATGTGTTTGGGTTTCTGTTTTAAAGAGGTGTCGTCGGGTTGTAATCGATTACCAACATGGTGTAATCGATTACAACGTGAAAAATGTGCATATCTGATGCTTTTAATACGATGTAATCGATTACCAGGAGTGTGTAATCGATTACCAGGAGTGTGTAATCGATTACACTGTGTCAGATGCACATATCTGATGCTTTTAATACGATGTAATCGATTACCAGGAGTGTGTAATCGATTACCAGGAGTGTGTAATCGATTACACTGTGTCAGATGCACAGGCCTGATTAGTTTATTTGCATGTAATCGATTACCATGATTGTGTAATCGATTACACTGTGTCAACAGCCCAAAATTGCCATTTCTCGCCCAGGCGAGACAACTCTCGCTCAAGCGAGGCTTCCAGGACTGTTACTATAATTTTAAAGACTTAAAATTTGGGGTGTTACAATAATATCTTCCTCTCGATCATATTTGTCCCCTTGAATTCCGTCTATCATTAAACAATGCTCTATACACATGCGCTTGAATGTGCATTGCTTAAAGACAATTTTATTGTAGTCTTCGGTTTCATCTAATAATTCCTTAGCTTTGAACACTCCTGAAGAATGTGGTTTCTTTGCATTGAAGACAATGATTTTTAATTTTCTACCAATATCTTACTCATTTAGTTTTAGTTCATGAATTGGGTTATTAAATATTTTTTGTATAGATTTATCATTTAAAATTCTAAGATTATTCTAGTTCAGCCTTCTATTTTGTATTCTGGTAGAGCCCAAGGAAGCATTAAATTTACATATTAAAATATTTAGTTAAAACTTAAAAGTGTATATTCATAGGCATAAAGCAACACGGGAAGAAATTGTTTATTTATGCAAACTTAAAGTCACTGCTTTGTTAGAGAAGTTTTGTTGGATTTTGAAATAATATTACTATTTTAATTTCATGATATGAACGCAGTACTTTGAATTGTAGTTTTTTTCAACTTGACAAGTGCAGTATTATTACATTATCTTTCCCAAAAACACCATTTTAATTAGAGTTTGGTGCTTGGGAATGAAGTATTTTGATATTTCTGCACTTTAAACTTCTCTATGATTAAGTAATGTTATTTTCAATTTCATAAATATCATATTGAATTTTGGTTTGAACATCTTAAAGTTATAACTGTTCAGTTTCGTAATTGCCTAAAAAAACTTTATAATGTAAAATTTTATATCTCTTTATTCTTAGATTAATTATCTACCAGCAAGATATTTGTCTAATAATGTAAGGCTTTTCTAGATCTCAAAAAGATCAAAATGTCAATAATTCGATTTCTTAGAGGATATTTATTGGGAGGGACAGTCACACATCTCGTAAAGAATTAATTCCTCACACTCCGAAAAGGGGATAAATTTGTAGTACTAAAAAAATTAATTATCTGAAATCCTAAAATAAATGTTGGGTATTCTCTTATATCTATTTTCTCTTCTTCACTCATTCCTTACATCAAGTATTTTCTAGAGTAAGTAGTCTTTTTTGGCTTCTCTTTTCCAATTAGAACAACTTTTTTGTATTGAGGTTCAACAAACTTGATATTGTTAGTTATTAATATATTGTAGCAATGGTACTTGAAATCAAAATGATTTGTGTGTTGAAAAGACACCTGGATTACACAATCAAGCCCATACCCAAGCCCACCCAAGTGATACCAAAGCTTCTCTTGATAATAACTAAAACTTTTGTCTTTTGGTTAATTTTTTTAATTTCCGTTTTCTGTTATTTTAGTTTAGTTTCCTTTTATGGTATTTTTCTGTTTTTCTCTTTCTTGTAAGTTTATTTTCTCTTGATTGGTTCTTAGATCTTGGCTATTTAAGCTCTAAGCGTCCTGACTTGTAAGCAAGAAAGAAATTTAGTCAATAAATCGTTTTCATTTCAAGTTTTTCCTTTGTAAAGCTTTGTGTGAATATTTCCAGAAGCTTTGCAAGTATCTGTTTGTGCAGCATTGTTCAAGTAGGTTCGAAGCTTCTTCCTTAGCCATGAGCTTTCAGTTTTCACATGGTATTAGAGCACCCTCAAGAGGGTGACTCTATTGCGCCATTTGATAAAGCTAATAAAGGTATTTTCTTCTTTCTTTCTTCCTTCCTTTCTTTTATTTTCTTTTCTGCTACAACGTGTCATATGGCTAATCAAATCACATATCCCCCTCTTGATCCCTCAAGCCAATACTATATATATCCCAATGAGACTCCTGGCAGTGCTATTGTTTCCACTCTCCTTGATGGAGATAATTAGCATCCATGGTCAAGAGCTATGACCATGGCTTTAGAAACCAAGAACAAGTTAGAATTCATTGATGGATCTTTGCCTAGACCGCCTCCCCTTGATCCTATGGAAACTATTTGGAGAAGATGTAATAATCTAGTTGTGTCATTGTTAAGCCATTCTATCGAGCCCTCTATTGTACAAAGCGTGCTATGGATGGAGAGTGCACAAGAGATATGGAATGACTTGAAAGAGAGGTATCACCTGTAATGACCCGATTTTTACCCTTGAAAATTTTTCGTTTATTTTAATCATTTCTTACATGCAGTCGTCACCTTTATTAAAAAACTCTAAAGTATATCTCTTTAAACATACTCTTTACCCTATCTTATTATCACACCAATTTATGTTGCGGAAAAACATAATTCATTCAGATAGTATTTATCACATACACCCAGTTATGGGTCTCCCAAAGTTATAAAGCCCATAACTACACATATCCGTATTAATCTAAACGGATTTACAGTCATCCCTTAATATTATCAAATTAACTACAACGTCAAGTAACAAATAAGAAAATCGAGTAGATAAACACAAAAGCTTCCTAATTGAGCTTCATCCTCAAAATCCTTCATTTACCTACAATGAGATTATCATAAACAACACACAAAACGAAGGGAGTAAGTCATTAGTTCAAAACTAACATCACATGATAATCCACATTCAAATACAATTAAGCTTTAATATAATTCGTAAACACACATACGGAATTGTAAACATTCCTTGACTTTCCACTTTACTCATATTCATCCTATATTATATATATCCCATAATATATATTCTATAGTATGCATATTACGTTCTTTCTCAACATCTTCCTTTTTATCGCTCATATTCACCCTATAGAATATATATCCCATACTATATATCCTATAACATGCATACGACATTCATGTGACATTCACATTTCTCATCATTCATATTCACCTTCTATATATCCCATACTATATATCCTATAGCATGCATACGACATTCATGTGACATTCACATTTCCCATCATTCATATTCACCCTATAGAATATATATCCCATACTATATATCCTATAGCATGCATACGACATTTATTACTCCGAGTCATATTTCCATTGGTACTCCCCCAATAATATTGATTTCCTTTGAGTCATATTTCCATTGGTACTCCCCCAATAATATTACTTTCATTTGAGTCATCTTTCTATTGGTACTCCCCCAATAATGTTACTTTTATTGAGTCATCTTTCCTTTGGTACTCCCCCAATAATGTTACTTTTATTGAGTCATCTTTCCATTGGTACTCCCCCAATAATATTAATTTCCTTTGAGTCATATTTCCATTGGTACTCCTCCAATAATATTACTTTCATTTGAGTCATCTTTCCATTGGTACTCCCCCAATAATGTTACTTTTATTGAGTCATCTTTCCATTGGTACTCCCCCAATAATGTTACTTTTATTGAGTCATCTTTCCATTGGTACTTCCCCAATAATGTTACTTATATTGAGTCATCTTTCCATTGGTACTCCCCCAATAATATTACTTATATTGAGTCATCTTTCCATTGGTACTCCCCCAATAATGTTACTTATATTGAGTCATCTTTCCATTGGTACTCCCCCAATAATGTTACTTATATTGAGTCATCTTTCCATTGGTACTCCCCCAATAATGTTACTTATATTGAGTCATCTTTCCATTGGTACTCCCCCAATAATGTTACTTATATTGAGTCATCTTTCCATTGGTACTCCCCCAATAATGTTACTTATATTGAGTCATCTTTCCGTTGGTACTCCCCCAATAATGTTACTTTTATTTCGTTCATAACAGAAAAGCCAAGCATTTTCCAACATAATGCATAAATTACAAACATATCATTTTAAACCATTACCTCTTTCACATACCTCATTCATATCAGCAAGTACGATTTAGAGACACTTATCCCTTACCTTGGTGAATGTTGGGGATCGGTTCCGAGTAACTTTAAAAGTCTCCTCCTCGATTTCCTCCAACCTTAGGATCTTTCCTCATTTCCACCAATAACCACAATGTCAGTCATTTATTCACAATAACACATAAATAACTCATATTTCATCATCAAACATACAAGGGATTCACATATATTCAAGATTTCCAAAACTACTTCAATAAAGTTTCCAAACATCTAAACATACATGTTCATCTCATATAACAACATCAAAGCACAAACTTATCATCCACATCTAACATTTCATCTCTTTCTCTTTATACTCATATTCTCATTTTGGGGTTTTTTTTGGGTTTTCATGAATAACCCACAAAACCTTTCCATTCATCAAATATCAACTCTAAATCAAGAGTTTACAAGAGAAAAACATCATAAAATGAACCATAACTCTAAAGGGTGAGTTTCCATGGTTTCTCATGTTTTGAAAATAGATCCAACATACCCAAAACAAGTTAGAGAGGAAGAAGAAGAGTTAGAAGCAAGAGGTTTACCTCTTCTCAAGCTCTAAGATGAGTCCTAAGGTTCCTTGCTCTTGAAAAGCTCTATTCTCTTCAAAGTTCTAACCCTAAAATGTGTTTGGGGTTTCTATTTTAAAGAGCAGTCATCGGGTTCTCGCTCAAGCGAGCCCATTCTCGCTCAGGCGAGAAAATCCCGCCTATTTTGAAAACTCAGATCTAACCCTCTCGCTCAAGCGAGGGATTCTCGCTCAAGCGAGAATCTCACAGTCCCAACAGGCTCCTCTCGTACAAGCGAGGGATTCTCGCTCAAGCGAGAATCTCACACTGTCAACAGCCCTAGTTTGCCATTTCTCGCCCAGGCGAGGCAACTCTCGCTCAAGCGAGAATCTTCCAGTATAGCCCAGGATTTTACCCTCCCAGGTGATCCTTTCTCGCTCAGGCGAGAATCTCTCGCTCAAGCGAGACTTCCAGGACTATACTATAAATTTTAAAGACTAAAATTCGGGGTGTTACAATCCTCCCCATCTTATAAGAATTTTCGTCCCCGAAAATTAAACATACCCCTGAAAATAATATCATCACCTATACCTTAGGCACAAGGATACTCCACCAAAATCATAATCGATTCTCGAATCCATTAAGATTACTTAGTCGGTCACTAAGGGCATCTACCACTACACCGTGATATCAACCAACCAATTCATGAACTATCTCATCATTTTTCAACAATTAAGACCTCATCCTCTAATAACTCGTATGCCATGAGAACTAAACCGTAATTCAGACTAGAGATCTTTCCCACCTTCGTCAAGAACCATAGGTATCTAGCACCTAACCATCTATCAATCCTAACATACGTTAAGAATCCCGATAACATTCTTGAATTTCAGCGAATGGGGAACTCCTTATCCCATATCTATTTAAATGCATATTTTAACATCCATCATACACTAGCTAGTTTCATCTCCACTCGAGAATCTAGCACAATTTCATTTAACTCGATCCACAAAATACTTACACAATAGAACTCTTAGTGTCTCATTCATTGTACACAATCAACTATCCAGTAATTGTCTAATTACATCAAATATTTCTACCATCAAATCTTATTGTCTATAGAAATTACCGGTTTCTAGCCTCCACTGAAACCATAAAACCATTGATTCACACCAAAGCTAGGTATTCTGTTACCAATCGGCAAGCACAAGTTGACCAACACTCAAACCTACAACTTGCGTTCGGTTTGGTCACCCCAATTCCGTTAGCAAATATAAACTTATTAACCCACTCGCATTATGTCCAGAAATACATGGGCGTCTTATAACACTAAACTTTTAACAACCTCATACCCATTCCGATATGGTTGCTAAAATTTCGGAATTCTCCAACATGATACTAAATCATTACTTAGCCACCAGCTATGTTTTACCCAAAAAAAAATGATTTTCGAAAACGGTTTGAATCCACGACTCATGCCAACCACGTCGTGAAACAAGGTTCGCATACTCATTTCAACACAACCCAAAAATTCTTCTCTCTTATGGTTACACCACACCCATACACCGCAATTACTGACGTTCACGAAACAACAACAACTTTTGCCGGTACAACATTCAACGCAGACAATTGAGGTACACCACCACTATTTCATGCGTTGCCAATGTCCTACCGCAAAAGAACCGTTCATTCGAGACCAAAAGTTTCACGTCTAATAAAATGTATTCATCACATCGACGGGGTAAGTAACTTGACTAGCCTCTTTCTTCGACTATCAGTGTAAATCTTACCCCTTTAGCATACACATACATATCAATGCATACTAAATTTAAATCTTCACCTCAACAATTACACAAACTTATACATAACACGATTTGCTGACCGCTAGTCCATTTCACGGGATTTAATCCAACCAGGACGTCATTGCGCATATCAACACTAAGGCCCACAAAGGGAATTAACCTTTAACAACTCAGATAAGGAAATAAGGATCCCTGACTTAGACCTTTTCCTTGTCAGAATAATTATTCTAAAAGTTAATCATTCATAGAATAAAATTTTAGTTTCCAAAAATACATAGTTCTTTCAAATCGTATTCTCTTGAAGTACTAACGAATTCTTAAATACCCTCTCGTGATGTTTTATAGAATAAACATCCATCCCTTTTTCGAAGGGGATTCCTGACTCTCTTAGCCAACATCGGCCCCATACCACTAGCCTGGTCAGAGATCTCGCACAGATCTCCAACCGCCACCACCTTGTCAGCGCTATTAAATCATAACATGATTCGCCTATAATCCGTCCATCCCCATAATTATATCTAACTGGGATAACGACTAGTAGACTGAATCTACGGTAAATATCACACCATTTATCATCATCGGACACTTGAACATAAACGTCGACACCACCACCAACACATAGATTTGGGGTGGTCACGACCAAGTCGGAAGTACTGACACAGTTTGAAATTTCAGCCAGCTTTTCACATTTAACTCATATATCAGGGAGTGTGTCGCTCCCGAATCAACAACACTAAAAGGAATACCTGTTACCATGTGATTTACCTCTCGCCGGATCATCAACACCCGATGTCCCTGCGCCACTTGGGGTAACCATCCGACCGTGGTCACTTGCCCCTTCAGCATGCATGACCTTAGGTCTCCGATCCAGCTTGGGACAATACCTTTTAATATGCCCAAACTCCTTGCAGTGGAAACATCCCTTCACTTTTCCCGGGCACGTACTCCCATAATGAAGTCTACAGCACTGGTTGCATATGGGAATAGAAACCCCTTCGGTAGGAACGGTAGGTTTCGACCCTTGGTACCCAGGGTTATGACGGACACCAGTTGGAGCATTTGATCGTTGGATTTCATTCACCTTCTCCTCATACATCCCGCATCAGATCAGACTATCCAATTCTGATGTCTCTGCACCACACATGGTAACCACTCTGCCGATAGATTGAGGTCGTCCAGTCCCCATGGCATTCATACTCTGCCGTGACATAGGACAATACCTCTTGACATGTCCGGTCTCTTTGCAATGAAAACAGTGATTTTTCGTTCCTGAACACGATCCTCCGTCATGTTTTCGGTTACACTTGCCGCACCAGGATGGGGAGTTTAGCCGTGACCCTCCGGCATTTGCAAGGGTCCTCAGCCCATGCGATGTGTACCTCCAAGTGCCCGCAGGTGGAAAACAAGGCTTTTTCTCTTCGGGAAATATCTTGCCTTTTCCCCTTCTGTGTACAAAGTTTCTTTGAGGCCCGAAATTCTTGGGGAAATCCGCCTTCATGTTAGTACACCCCATCCCTGGGACCCACTCAACAACCGCATTCGGAGCGAATCCGCTTTGGGACAGAGGGTCTGGACCTGGCGCCACGCTCCGATTCAAACTTCGTAAATTCTCATTCATGCCCTGAAGCACCTCTAACATCTGTGCCAAGAGATCATTGGGAACATTCTGGCTCGTTCCTCTTCCTTTTTTAGCCATGCGTACCTGTACTCATGTACTAATCAGTAAGCTAATTTTCGAACCAGACAAATCAACGCATAACCACATAACAGTTCACTTAAACTACATAGTCCCATCAATTTCAAGATACAAAGAAGCAAGTAAGGCCATACCCTAGGCCGCAGGACTAACTATGCTCTGGTACCATATTGTAACGACCCGATTTTTACCCTTGAATATTTTTCGTTTATTTTAATCATTTCTTACATGCAGTCGTCACCTTTATTAAAAACCTGTCAAGTATATCTCTTTAAACATACTCTTTACCCTATCTTATTATCACACCAATTTATGTTGCGGAAAAACATAATTCATTCAGATAGTATTTATCACATACACCCAGTTATGGGTCTCCCAAAGTTATAAAGCCCATAACTACACATATCCGTATTAATCTAAACGGATTTACAGTCATCCCTTAATATTATCAAATTAACTACAACGTCAAGTAACAAATAAGAAAATCGAGTAGATAAACACAAAAGCTTCCTAATTGAGCTTCATCCTCAAAATCTTTCATTTACCTACAATGGGATTATCATAAACAACACACAAAACGAAGGGAGTAAGTCATTAGTTCAAAACTAACATCACATGATAATCCACATTCAAATACAATTAAGCTTTAATATAATTCGTAAACACACGTACGAAATTGTAAACATTCAAATCATCTTCCTTTACTTTCCACTTTACTCATATTCATCCTATAGTATATATATCCCATAATATATATTCTATAGTATGCATTTTACGTTCTTTCTCAACATCTTCCTTTTTATCGCTCATATTCACCCTATAGAATATATATCCCATACTATATATCCTATAGCATGCATACGACATTCATGTGACATTCACATTTCTCATCATTCATATTCACCCTATAGAATATATATCCCATACTATATATCCTATAGCATGCATACGACATTCATGTGACATTCATATTTCCCATCATTCATATTCACCCTATAGAATATATATCCCATACAATATATCCTATAGCAAGCATACGACATTCATTACTCCGAGTCATATTTCCATTGGTACTCCCCCAATAATATTGATTTCCTTTGAGTCATATTTCCATTGGTACTCCCCCAATAATATTACTTTCATTTGAGTCATCTTTCCGTTGGTACTTCCCCAATAATGTTACTTTTATTGAGTCATCTTTCCATTGGTACTCCCCCAATAATGTTACTTTTATTGAGTCATCTTTCCATTGGTACTCCCCCAATAATGTTACTTATATTGAGTCATCTTTCCATTGGTACTCCCCCAATAATGTTACTAATATTGAGTCATCTTTCCATTGGTACTCCCCCAATAATGTTACTTATATTGAGTCATCTCTCCATTGGTACTCCCCCAATAATGTTACTTATATTGAGTCATCTCTCCATTGGTACTCCCCCAATAATATTACTAATATTGAGTCATCTTTCCATTGGTACTCCCCCAATAATGTTACTTATATTGAGTCATCTTTCCATTGGTACTCCCCCAATAATGTTACTTATATTGAGTCATCTTTCAATTGGTACTCCCCCAATAATGTTACTTATATTGAGTCATCTTTCCATTGGTACTCGCCCAATAATGTTACTTATATTGAGTCATCTTTCCATTGGTACTCCCCCAATAATGTTACTTTTATTTCGTTCATAACAGAAAAGCCACGCATTTTCCAACATAATGCGTAAATTACAAACGTATCATTTTAAACCATTACCTCTTTCACATACCTCATTCATATCAGCAAGTATGATTTAGAGACACTTATCCCTTACCTTGGTGAATGTTGGGGATCGGTTCCGAGTAACTTTAAAAGTCTCCTCCTCGATTTCCTCCAACCTTAGGATCTTTCCTCATTTCCACCAATAACCACAATGTCAGTCATTTATTAACAATAACACATAAATAACTCGTATTTCATCATCAAACATACAAGGGATTCACATATATTCAAGATTTCCAAAACTACTTCAATAAAAGTTTCCAAGCATCTAAATATACATGTTCATCTCATATAACAACATCAAAGCACAAACTTATCATCCACATCTAAAATTTCATCTCTTTCTCTTTATACTCATATTCTCATTTTGGGGGGTTTTTTGGGGTTTTCATGAATAACCCACAAAACCTTTCCATTCATCAAATATCAACTCTAAATCAAGAGTTTACAAGAGAAAAACATCATAAAATGAACCATAACTCTAAAGGGTGACTTTTCATGGTTTCTTATGTTTTGAAAATTGATCCAACATACCCAAAACAAGTTAGAGAGGAAGAAGAAGAGTTAGAAGCAAGAGGTTTACCTCTTCTCAAGCTCTAAGATGAGTCCTAAGGTTCCTTGCTCTTGAAAAGCTCTCTTCTCTCTCTTCTCTTCAAAGTTCTAACCCTAAAATGTGTCTAGGGTTTCTATTTTAAAGAGCAGTCATCGGGTTCTCGCTCAAGCGAGCCCATTCTCGCTCAGGCGAGAAAATCCCGCCTATTTTAAAAACTCAGATCTGACCCTCTCGCTCAAGCGAGGGATTCTCGCTCAAGCGAGAATCTCACAGTCCCAACAGGCTTCCTCACGCTTAAGCGAGGGATTCTCGCTCAAGGGAGAATCTCACAGTGTCAACAGCCCCAGTTTGCCATTTCTCGCCCAGGCGAGGCAACTCTCGCTCAAGCAAGAATCTTCTAGTATAGCCCAGGATTTTACCCTCCCAGGTGATCCTTTCTCGCTCATGCGAGAATCTCTCGCTCAAGCAAGACTTACAGGACTATACTATAAATTTTAAAGACTAAAATTCGGGGTGTTACATCACCAAGGTGGCATGTTCAGAATATTAGAGTTAATTGGCCAGATCCATTCCATCAAAGAAGGCAACTCTTTAATTGATAAGTTCTACACACAAATGAAGGGATAATGACAACAATTGGACAGCTACCAACCAATCCCACCTTGTTATCGTGAAGTCAAATGCAACAGCATATTGATACCAACCATAAAAAGATACAAAGAAAATGAGTATGTGATCTGCTTTCTTAGAGGATTGAATGACCAATTCTCCTTTGTTAGATCGCAGATTATGCTTATGGATCATCTCCCACCAATCAACGAAGTGTTTTCCATGTTAATCCAACAAGATAGGCCAATGCTCTTTGAAGAGCCAAGCTGCTCACCAAATGTGTCAAGAAACACTTATGACAGCAGAACCATCAATGCAAGAGGCAGAGGCAGAACCTTTAGAGGATCCATGAGTGGCAGATCGAATACTCAAGGACGATTTGGCTCTTATGCAAGGGGTAGAGGATAACAAATATGCACATATTGCCAAAGAACAGGACACACCATTGACACCTGTTAGGGATGGCAAAAATACCCGAACCCATGGGTACCCGTCAAAATACCCGCAACGGGTACCCGCAAAAATAGCTCATGGGTGGGAAAGGGTATCATCATACCCGCCCCGCGGGTACCCGCATATAAATTTTAATTAATTATTTAATATTTAGTTATTATTAATTTAACATTATATTTGTTTATTTTATTATTACTTCATAATAAAATTTAGTAATGAGACTATAATCATTAAATTACCATATACATGTCATATTATTTAAGTAAAAATTATTTTTATAGATTAATTATTGTAAAATATATAAAAATATAATTAGAGTTGGAAACTCGTTGGGTACCCGTGGGTACATGCTACCCGCATGGGTACCGACAAATTGTGCGGGTACGGGCACGGGTATGCACTACCCGTGCCCGCCCGTCCCCATTGCCATCCCTAACAATTATTACAAGAAGCATGGCTTTCCACCATAAATTCCACCATGTCGCGCCCGAATTTTCAGCATTCGACCTCTTTAGGCGTCGCCACCATGCCTTTTGCGGTTAAAATGTGGAAAACTCAAATTGAGCCCAAATTAGATTAAATTGGTCTTCTAAACTAGAGTAGTAAGTTCGGGAGTCGGTTATGGATCGAGGAAGGAATTAGCACCCCGTCTGCCCGTTACTAAACAGTACCCTAACTAATTGCATGCTTTTAATTTACCCTTAATTTATTTCTAAAATTTATTAAACAAAACATTTATTTCATTTTTTTTGCGTCTGACAATAGTTTATCTTGCTCCAACTTATCCCTGAGTGGAATAGGGAAATCAAGACTATGTAGGTCTTTTGGGACCAACAAACATGATGTGTAGACAAAGTAGATGGGTGAAGTGAGTAGTTCTTAGATACTGGGGTCATGGGTGGTTTCTTATATTCAGGGGTCTCGATGATTTTTAGATTGAGGGAGTTGTGGAGGAGAGTTTTTTTTTGGAATTGAGGGATCATGGATGTTTCGATACCTAAATATGTTACTTTTCAATACAAAATACCCCGAAATATTTATATTATTTATCTATCATTTCATTTGAAAAATTATTTGGTCCAGACAAAATTGGGTGTTCACACACCACTAACAATTTATTCCTAGGAACTGACTCACAAGTTGATGAAGCAACACAGAATGACAATCTTGGGTCCAAGATAGAGAAATTTGACTCAGCTTGTCTCTTCACACCGGCCCAGCATGATGAATTAAAAGGCATGATTGAAGAATCCATGAAACGAAATTCCCATACCACAAATCAAGTCAGTTCAATCTCTTCTAAAGATACTTTACTTGACCCATCTAATTCAGGAAAATTCTCATGTAAATCTTTAAACCTCTTGTTTGAAAATGCCAAGTCAGGTTATTGGGTCCTTGAAACAAGGGCAACAGATCATGTTTGCCATTCTCTTTCACTCTACCTAAACTACAAGAGAATCAAACCTCTTTTGATTTATTTACCAAATGGAAATCAATTCACTGCTTATCATTCAGGAACCAAAGATTTTTCTAATGATCTTTTCCTAACTAATGTCTTATTTGTTTCAGTCTTTAACTTTAATCTAATTTCCATTTCAAAACGCACCACCTACTTAGTCTGCACCTTGACTTTCTCAACAAATCATTCTCAAATTCAGGACCCGCACTCCTTGAGGATGATTGGTGCAATTAATTTAAGGAAAGGATTATGCGTGCTAACTCAATCCAGCAAGAAATACATTGAACCTCGCCTTTTAAATGTTTACACTAGATATGATGATTACAATATGTGTCACTCTAGACTAGGCCATTTATCTCATAAAAAGATGATTGTAAGGACCCAAATTTTACCCTTGAAAATATTTCCTTCATTTTAATTCTTTCATGCATACATTCATCATATTACTCTAATCACTCATTAGTCATTCCGTAAAAATCCTATTTAACATGTTGTATTACAATACATTTCCTATTACAGAAAAACATAATTCATTCAATTACTCCTTAGTAACCACCGCATACAACTAGTTATGGATTTCCAAGAATCATAATGCCCATAACTACACATATCCAGAGTTACAATACTCAGAATTACATTTATCCCAAAATAGCTTTTAGTCCGTTATAATACAAAAGGGATAGATAGAGGAATGCAAGTTAAGAAACGCATGAAATCCCTAAGTGAGCCTCCTCAAAGTCCCCCGTTTACCTACAATGGGATTATCATAAACAACACACAAAAACAAGGGAGTAAGTCATTAGTTCAAAACTAACATCACATGATAATCCACATTAAGTATAAATAAGCATTGGAATAAATTATCGTCACAAGCACATAAATATAACATTCGTATTTCCTTCCTTCCGTTGCCATGTTGTTCATATTTACCCTATAGTATATGTAACTCCCCAAATTTTAATCTTTAAAATTATAGTATCAGTCCTGGAAGCCTCGCTTGATCGAGAGATTCTCACCTGAGCGAGAAAGGATCACCTGGGAGGGTGAAATCCTGGACTATACTGGAGGATTCTCGCCTGAGCGAGAGTTGTCTCGCCTGGGCGAGAAATGGCAATTTTGGGCTGTTGACACTGTGAGATTCTGTTTTTTTCAACAGTGTAATTGATTACACAATCCTGGTAATCGATTACATGATGATAAACTAATCAGACCTGTGTATTTTACACGATGTAATCGATTACACTATACTCGTAATCGATTACAACATATTAAAAGCATCAGATATGTGCATTTTTACATGTGTAATCGATTACACGATCCTGGTAATCGATTACATGCTGATAAACTAATCAGACCTGTGTATTTTACATGATGTAATCGATTATACTATACTCGTAATCAATTACAACATATTAAAAGCATCAGATATGTGCATTTTTAACTGATGTAATCGATTACACTATATGGTAATCGATTACACTTACGACGATGCTCTTTAAAATAGAAACCCAAACACATTTTAGGGTTATAACTTTGAAGAGAAGAGAGAGAAGAGAGCTTTTCAAGAGCAAGGAGCCTTAGGAATCATCTTAGAGCTTGAGAAGAGGTAAACCTCTTGCTTCTAACTCTTCTTCTTCCTCTCTAACTTGTTTTGGGTATGTTGGATTTATTTTCAAAACATGAGAAACCATGGAAACTCATCCTTTAGAGTTATGGTTTGTTTTATGTTATTTTTATCTTGTAAACTCTTAGTTTAGAGATAGTATCTCAAGAATGGAAAGGGTTGTGGGTTGACTCATGAAAACCCCAAAAACCCTAAAAGTGAAAATGTGGTAAAAGGAGAGAATGAGTAAAATGCTAGAGGTAGAAGATGAGTTTACACCCAAATATTGAAATATGAGATGTTATACATGTTTTAGATGGTTAAATATTGATGATGAATATTTTGTATGATTAAATGGTGCAATATAAGTTGTTTATGTGTTATTTTGAGTAAATGACTAACATTGTTGTTATTGGTGGGAATGAGAAGAGATCCTAAGGTTGGAGGAGATCGTGGAGGAAACTGGTAAAGTTACTCACAAACTGAACCCCAATATGCACCAAGGTAAGGATAAGTCTTTAATGTTGCATTTGAAATAGAAAATGTATATTTTCTGGTTATGCAAAGACTAAATTGTAAATTACGCATTTAGTATAAACATATATGGGTGTGTTTATATTAAAGAAGGCGTAGATTTACGGAAAAAGGAAAATGTGGGTATTTTCTGGTTATGAAATGATCGAGTTGTGAATTACGCATTTAGTATGAACATATATGGGTGTGTTTATACTAAAGTAGGCGTAGATTTACGGAAGATGGAAAAGGTGTGTGTTTCCTAGCCTTGCAATAATTATATTGTAAATCACGTATTTAGTATAAACAGATATGGAGTGTTTATACTAAAGATGACGTGGATTTACGGGAAATGATTGATGGCAAATCGATGGAAGGAAAAATATATTTTTAGCCGACCAGAAATGGTTAGCGACTTCGGCCTGAGTTTATGAGGAAACACTTCGGCCCGAGTTTATGAGGCAACACTTCGGCCCGATTTTATGAGGCAACACTTCGGCCCGAGTTTATGAAGCAACACTTCGGCCCGAGTTTATGAGGCAACACTTTGGCCCGAGTTTATGAGGCAACACTTCGGCCCGAGTTTACGCGGCATGTTTTCTTTATAAAAGAGATGAGAATTTGTTTTTAGCTAACCCTAAGGGGTGTAGCGACTTCGGCTCGAGTTTATGAAGCAACACTTCGGCCCGAGTTTATGCGGCATATTTTTCTTTATAAATGAGATGAGAACTTGTTTTTAGCTAACCCTAAGGGGTGTAGCGACTTCGACTCGAGTTTAAGAAGCAACACTTCGGCCCGAGTTTATTCGGCATGTTCTCTTGGTAAAAGAGATGAGAAATCGCTTTTAGCTAACCCTAAGGGGTGTAGCGACTTTAGCTCAAGTTATGCAGCAAGACAAAATGAATTTCGAAAATGGTTTACTAACCTTTTTTTAATGTGGATTATCTTATAATGACGTTTATTGAATTAACGACTTACTCCTTTGTGTGTTTTGTACTTTTGTCATTGATAATCTCATTGCAGGTAAATAGATGAATGCAGTATGCTAGGTCGGGAGCTTTAGGAGCTTTAGACGTTGGATTCACTATTTATGTTTCATATTCTAAATGATTACTTGTGGATTTAAATGTTTGTAATCATGGCTAACTATTAGTTGGATATTTGTAACCATGCGTAATGTTATTTTGGAGGATCAGAACCTTTGAGGTCTTAGTACTCATAGGGAATGATATGAATGAATTATATTTTTCCGCAATATAAATCGTATGATAATGTAATAGGTTAAAAGATTAGTTCAAGGAATGATTCATGAAGACTTCCAAGTAAAATGATTATGTACGTCATTATTGATTTAGGGATTGAGTGTGAGGAGGGAAATAGATTTTGAAGTAAGGATATTAAATTGGTAACGTGAGTTATGAGTGATTGCATGGAATTTGAATTAAAATGAGAAAAAATTTCAAGGGTAGAATTTGGGTCCTTACAGTATATATTTCTCATAATATATATTCTATAGCATGCATATTCCTTTCATCCAAACATACTCATTATTCATCATTCATATTCACCCTATAGTATATATATCACATAATATATATTCTATAGCATGCATATTACATTCATACCAAACATACTCATTCCTCATCATTCATATTCGCCCTATAGTATATATATCCCATAATATATATTCTATAGCATGCATATTACTTTCATTCCAAACATACTCATTCCTCATCATTCATATTCACCCTATAGTATATATATCTCATAATATATATTCTATAGCGTGCATATTACTTTCATTCCAAACATACTCATTTCCCATTAACCGTATTCACCCTTAATCACATTCAACGAGTCTCCCGCAAAGATAATCCTCTACCACATCGGGTAGGTCTAGTTAATTCTCCATACCACGTCGAACAGGTCTAGTTTATTCTCCATACCACATCGGGTAGGTCTAGTTACTTCTCCATACCACATCAGGTAGTTCTAGTTAATTCCCCCTACCACAACGGGCAGGTCTAGTTAATTCTCCATACCACATCGGGTAGGTCTAGTTACTTCTCCATACCACATCGGGTAGGTCTAGCTAATTCTCCATACCACATCGGGCAGGTCCAGTTAATTCTCCATACCACATCAGGTAGGTCTAGTTTATTCCCCATACCACATCGGGCAGGTCTAATTTATTCCTCATACCGCATTAGGCAGGTCTAGTTTATTCGCCATACCACATCGGGCAGTTCTAGTTTATCCTCCATACCACATCGGGCAGGTCTATACAACAATAATCCACTACCACACTGGGTAGGACAACAACAATAGTCCACTACCACTCAGGGTAGGACAACAGTAATAATCCACTACCACTCAGGGTAGGACAATAGTAATAATCTACTACCACTCAGGGTAGAACAACAACATACTTACAAACATATTACCTCTTACACGTACCTTATTCCCATCATCTCATACAAAATGGAAACACTTATCCCTTACCTTGGTGAGCGTTGGAGTCGGTTTTCGAGTAACTTTACAAGTTTCCTCCGCGATTACCTCCAACCTTTGGATCTTCCCTCATTCCCACCAATAACAAAAATGTCAGTCATTTATTCAAAATAACACATAAACGACTCATATTTCATCGTCAAACATTCAAAAGATTCACATATTTTCAAGGTTTCCAAAACTACTTCAATACGAGTTCGCAAACATCTAAAACATACATATTCATCTCATATATCAACATTAAAACACAACTCATCTTCTACATTTAACATTTCACCCATTTCCCTTTTTACTCATATTCTCATTTTGGGGGTTTTTGGGTTTTCATGAATAAACCCAGAAAACCTTTCCATTCATCAAAAATACCAACTCTAAACCAAGAGTTTACAAGAGAAAAACTGAAAGTGTGCATGTCAAGAGGAACACTTTGGAAAGCTCTCCTTATATGTCTTGGTTTTGATGAGGACAACTTGTGCTAATAAGAGCTTGAAGATCATCAACAAATCAACATGCTTAAGCCTTCCGATTGGTACCTTGCTTAGACTAGACTAGTTTAGGTTGAGTCCAAGGCTTAAGTCACCTAATACATATCTCAATTGCATAAATCTTTTAAATCTTTTTCATCTTGAGATATGTCATTCATAATATGTTCATGCATCATATAAATACATGTACATGTGCATTCTAGGCATAATCTAAGTATTAAACATGTATGAATTTAAGTACATAACATATTTGAAGTTTTTTACACATGAAAGAATGCTGTTAATCGATTACCACTTAGGTTAATCGATTAATCTAACTGTTTGCACAGTGTAATCGATTACAACAAAGGTTAATCGATTAATCTAACATTTTTGTGAAGCTTAATCGATTAAAGCTGTCGTTAATCGATTAACTGGGCTTTAAAATCAATTCTTTATAAACTGCATTTTCAGAATTGATCTCATAAGTTGCATGTTAAATTTTTAGAGAGTTAGAGCATTTTTTCGTGTTAATTGTTGCATCTAGTTGTAAATGCATTTGTGAGCTTAGAAAAGAGAGAATTCTATGCTTTAGGATTGAGTGCTTTTCATGATACATTTCTCATCTTTTATTATCACATGTTCTTGCATCTTTACATGATTCTTGATTAGATGTTTACATATTATGCATTCTGTTTTTCACTAATACATTTTTCATACTGCATGAGCTTGTATTAGGTGATTAGAGTAAAGCCTTATCTTGTTAGATATAAGTCTTGTTATAGCTTAAGTTTACTCTGTATTGTTTTGTTTGAAAAAGTGTTGTAATTGTGGGAATCTCAAGGTGTCATATCACCAAGAGATTGAGTGTGTCTTCACTGAGTGTTAGACTTAGGGATAAGTAAAGAACAAGGTTCTTGGCTGGGGCTACGCCGAAAGAAAGGTTTTCTTTGTCGGTAGGAAGGGAGTCAAACCATAGAATAGGTTTCTTTTTTATCTTGTAAGTGTCTAATTGTTGTAATTGGATAGTGTGTATGTAATTAACATTCATTCAATTATAGTGAAGAAAAATCTCCCAAATCAGCCGGGAGGCTTGGATGTAGTTTGCGGTGGACAAGCAAACGAACCAGGATAAAATTCTTGTTGCAGGACTTTTTCTATCCCTCTCTCTCTTTATTGCATTTGATCGATTAATTTGTTCAGTAGATTTAATTGATAATCTGTTTCTGTACTGTATTGTTTTTACTCTGATAAATTCTGTAAGCTTGGCATAATCGTTTCGTTATCAATTAACTATCGCGCAAGATATTGTACTTGCATCTGCTTACTGTCACGGTTTAATCGATTAAGTGTGGTGTGTTAATCGATTACTTCAGTCTGTTAATCGATTAAGTGGACTGTGTTGAAAGTGTTAATCGATTACCCTGTTTCGTTAATCGATTAATCAAGGTGTTTTTCAGCATTAAGTGTTGTTTTCGAAAAGCGGACATTCTAACCGCTACACCTATTCAACCCCCCCCCCCCCCCTTCTAGGTGTATTGTAACCACTGATACCTAACAAGTGGTATCAGAGCTAGTGCGAAGTGCTAGCTCAACCGCGTATTCGTGATCCTTAGGGAAAAAGAAATGTGTTCGTCAAACCCATTTGGTGGTGATGGTTCATCCGTTAATCGACCACCTATATTCAGTGGTGAAGGGTATGCCTACTGGAAAGTCCGCATGCAAATTTTTATTGAAGCCATAGACTCGGATATTTGGGAATCCGTAGTCAATGGCCCTTTTGTTCCACAGCATCTTGTGGACAATGAACCTAAAGACAAGCCTAAAAGTCTATGGACCGATGATGAGCGCAAAAAGGTGCAGCATAACCTACGCGCCAAAAATATCATCACATCGGCCCTATCCTATGATGAGTTCTTTAGAGTATCGCAGTGCCAAAATGCAAAAGAAATGTGGGACACTTTACAAGTGACTCATGAAGGCACTAGCGAAGTCAAGCGTGCTAGATTAAATGCGCTTACCCATGAGTATGAGTTATTTCGCATGTTACCTAGTGAATCAATCTGTGATATGCAAAAGCGATTTACTCATATTGTTAATCATTTAGTTGCTCTAGATAAATCTTTTGCCAGAGGTGAACTAACTAATAAAGTTTTGCGTTGTCTTGACAGGAAATGGCAACTAAAAGTAACTGCAATTGTTGAATCCAAAGACTTGGATTCTATGCCTCTAGCTACACTATTTGGAAAACTTCAAGAGCACGAAATGGAATTGGGGCGCTTGACTATGCACGAAGATTCAGATCGGAAAAAGAAAAACATCACATTGAAGGCCACGACCTCCAAGTCAAAAGAAGATAAAGATGATGATGAATCTGACTCCGATCTAGATGATGAAACTATGAATCTCCTTGTTCGAAAATTTAGTAAATTCATCAAAAGAAAATGAGGATTCAAGAAGTTTCAGAAGAAAGAAGCGAAAGAGTCAACCAACAAAGGCAAGAACAACAAAGATCGCTTCACTTGCCATGAGTGTGGAAAAGCCGGACATATGAGATTTCAATGTCCTACCTATCTGAAAAAGGTTGATTCAGAGAAGAGCACTCCCAGGGAATTCAAATCCAAGAAAGCTTACATTGTATGGGATGTACCTGAGGAGGAAACAACATCAAGCACTTCTAGTGAGGAGGAGTCAGCGAAGTTGTGTCTGATGGTCAAATCTGACAACAATGGCAACTCAGACTCACATGAGGATAATAATGAGGTATATTCTGACACCTCATCCACTTCGGATGACTTACCCTCTTATGAAGTTTTATATAATGCTTATGTTGAGTTACATGAGGAACTAAAGAAATTGGCTAGAATAAATGTTGATAAGAAAAGGGAAATCCTTAGAAATGAGAAAAAAATTAAGCCAATTACAAAAAGAAGTAGATGAATTAAAATTAGAAAATGAAACCTTAGATCTCATCTATTCTTGTAACACATGTGACTGCTCTGCTAATAATTTATGTCAAAAGCCTGTATGTGAGACTTGCGAGATTTTGCAAGAAGACAATCCTAAACTAAAAGAAAAACTCGAACGTCTCACAAACAGTAAACAGCAATTAGACACACTGCTCAGTCAAACAAGAAACGTTGGTGATCGTACTGGTCTAGGTTATACTCGCTCTGCTAAGAACAAGAGACCATATAGAAAACCTGTAGTTCATACTAAGAATAAAAATCATAAGCGCTCTCCTACATGTTTTTATTGTAATACGTATGGTCATACTTCTTACTCTTGTTACATTAGAAAATATGGTATACCTAGCGGAGTTTATGTATGGATAAAGAAGGGAGATAATTCCCTAATCACTAACAGAAAAGGACCCAACATAATTTGGGTACCTGAGAAAAGCAGGTGATCTATTTTGCAGGTATGTCTTCGAACACAAGGACAAAAATGGTATTTAGACAGTGGATGTTCGAGACATATGACAGGTGATAGATCAAATTTCCTGGATCTATCACTTAAAGGAAAAGGATACGTCACGTACGGAGACAACAACAAGGGAAAGATACTTGGCACTGGAACAGTTGGTAATTCATCTCATACTCAAATTGAAAATGTTCTGTATGTTGAAGGACTAGAACATAATCTTCTGAGTATAAGTCAACTCTGTGACAAAGGTAATCGAGTATCTTTCGATTCTGACTGTTGCATCATTCGTGACATTTTATCTAATAATGTTAAATTTGTTGGTCATCGTATAAATAATATTTACATGGTTAACTTGGATGATGTCACCACATTATTTTCAAAATGTTTTATTTCTAAAGAAGATGACATCTGGCTCTGGCACAGACGCGTTGCACACATCCATATAAAACATCTAGATAAATTATCATCAAACCAACTAGTTGAGGGGCTACCAAAACTAAATTTTAAAACTAGAGAGATTTGTGACACTTGTCAAAAGTGTAAACAAATCAAAAACTCTTTCAAAAACAAAAATGTGATATCCACTTCAAGACCTTTGGAGTTACTCCATATAGACCTGTTTGGACCATCACAAATCATGAGTTTCGGTGGTAGCTACTATGCTCTAGTTATTGTTGATGATTTCTCTCGTCTTACATGGACATTATTTTTATCTGCTAAAAGCGACGCTTTCAACTCTTTTAAAAATCTTGCCAAGCAAATCCAAAATCAACTTAACCTGAAAATAGTATATATACGAAGTGATCACGGGGGAGAATTTGAGAACTTTCAGTTCGACAAATTCTGTGATAAGCATGGCATTATGCATCAGTTCTCCGCTCCTCGCACTCCACAACAAAATGGAGTTGTTGAAAGGAAAAATCGTGTGCTAGAAGAATTAGCGAGAACCATGCTCAATGAAAGTAATACCCCCAAATATTTCTGGGCAGATGCAGTTCATACTGCATGTTATGTTATAAATCGAGTACTGTTAAGGCCTAATTTGAATAAAACTCCTTATGAACTATTAAAAGGCCGTAAACCAAACATATCCCATCTTCACGCTTTCGGTTGCAAATGTTTTATATTAAATAATGGAAAGCGGGCTTTAGGAAAATTTGATTCAAAAGCCGATGAGGGAATATTTTTGGGATACTCGATTCATAGCAAAGCGTTCAGAATTTTTAATAAATATTCTATGCAAGTTGAAGAGTCTATCCATGTACAGTTTGATGAATCTTCTCCAAAAGAGAAGAGAAAGGTCGTATCTGATGATGTTGCAGGTGCTTTGGAAGAAGCATACTCAAAGAACATGGATAATGAAGAAGCAACCAATGAAGAATGTCAAAACAAATCTCAGGAGCATCCAGATATGCCAGTTGTGTGGAAAATCAAGAAAGCTCACCCGATCGACAAAGTAATAGGTGACATATCTACGGGAGTGGTAACCCGTAGTTCCTTACGAAACTTTTGTAACTTTTTAGCTTTTGTATCTCAAATTGAGCCTAAGACCATTGATGAGGCCATTGAGGATGTGCACTGGGGTATAGCTATGCAAGAAGAGCTAAACCAGTTCGAACGTAATAATGTTTGGGACTTGGTCCCTAAACCTAAAGATCATCCTGTGATTGGTACTCGATGGGTCTTCAGAAATAAGCTTGATGAATCAGGCTTAATCATTCGAAATAAGGCACGCTTGGTGGCCAAAGGCTACAACCAGGAGGAAGGTATCGATTATGACGAAACCTATGCCCCTGTAGCCAGATTAGAGGCCATCAGGATGCTACTTTCCTTTGCATCGATTATGAACTTCAAACTATTTCAAATGGACGTAAAAAGCGCCTTCCTGAATGGCTATATTCAAGAAGAAGTTTATGTTAACCAACTGCCTGGTTTTGAAAATTTTAAATATCCGAACCATGTTTATAAACTTAAAAAGGCACTCTATGGTCTCAAACAAGCTCCTAGAGCTTGGTATGATAGACTTAGTACCTTTCTTTTAGAAAAAGGGTTCGAAAGAGGCTTGGTTGACACAACGCTTTTTATTCGTAAATCAGAAAACTCTGTATTACTTGTACAAATCTATGTGGATGACATAATTTTTGGATCTACTAATGATATTTTGTGTAAAGATTTTTCTGAGATGATGCAGGGGGAGTTTGAAATGTCTATGATGGGAGAACTCACATTCTTTCTAGGAGTTCAGATAAAGCAACTAGAAAGTGGGATTTTCATCCATCAGGCAAAATATTGCAAAGAGCTGCTCAAGAAATTTGAGATGAACAATTGTAAGGAAGCTTCCACTCCTATGGCATCTGCTTGCTACCTAGATAAGGACGAAAAAGGAAAAGCAATAGAGGTAACAAAGTATCGAGGAATTATTGGGTCTTTACTTTACTTAACTGCAAGTCGACCTGATATCATGTTTAGCGTATGCATGTGTGCGAGATTTCAATCATCACCTAGAGAATCACATCTTAAAACTGTTAAAAGAATCATGAGATACTTAAAAGGAACAACTAACATGGGATTATGGTATCCTCGGGATGCCTCACTATCCTTGGTAGGTTATTCCGATTCCGATTTTGCCGGATGTAAATTGGATCGGAAAAGCACTAGTGGTACCTGTCACTTGTTGGGCAGTTCATTAGTAGCATGGCACAGCAAAAAGCAAGCCTGTGTTGCTTTGTCCACCGCCGAAGCGGAATACATTGCCGCTGGTGTGTGTTGCGCTCAAATCCTTTGGATGAAGCAGCAACTCAAGGACTATGGTCTTAAACTTGAAAAGATCCCTATTAAATGCGATAATACAAGTGCCATAAACCTTTCCAAGAATCCCGTTTTGCATTCTAGAACTAAGCGTATAGAAATTAGACATCATTTTCTGCGTCATCATGTACTAAAAGGTGACTGCGTTCTTGAATTTGTTGAAACTTCTAAACAATTAGCCGATATTTTCACCAAGCCCCTTCCCAGGGATACTTTCTTTGTTCTAAGGAGAGAACTTGGAATTCTTGATGAACAATATCTTGATTGAAATTTTTTAGTTGTTTACATTATCGTCTAGCCTCTCTATGTCTATGTATCTTTAGCTTAAATGATATTTGTTACAATGCAAAAATATGTCTCTTGATTAATTCTCTCTGTGACTCTGAATGTCTCGATAAATTTGTCACAATGCATGCAAAAGCCTTAAAAAGTTGAAACCATTCTACTGCCTGAAAATCCATTTTTCACTATGTGTAATCGATTACACTTGCTATTAATCGATTACTTGGGCATCAGTTGTTTGAAAATTCGAAATGTTACTATGAGTAATCGATTACACTTTCTGTTAATCGATTACCTAGGCATGAGTCCTTTGAATACTTGAAATTTTTACACTGGTTTAATCGATTAAACCTGCCCGTTAATCGATTAAAACCAGCTTTTTAAAGGCAGACAGTAACTCGGTTTCACACTTTCTTTGGCATTTTCACATTCTCTTTTATACTTTGAGTTTCTAAATCAGTAACAAAACTAATCCAAGTGCACTAAAGTAAAAACACCTCATCCTAACCCTCTCAAACCATCAAGGAATCATACTTCTTCATCCTCATTATACCCCATTTCCAAGGTTCCACCAAGCATAACCTATGTAAGGACCCGATTTTCATAACTCGAAAATTTTTCATTTATTTTAATTTTGTTGTACATACATTCCACATCTTACTCTAACTTTCTCATACTCAGTTCGTGAAACCACCCGTACAGTACATGAAGTTAACATACATCTCATATCTGCGGAAAAACATAATTCATGTATAACTTTCATCGGTAATTACCGCATATATTTAACTATGGATTTCCAAAATTACCCATAGTTACTAATATCCAGCATTACTCAAAAAAAAGTTGATAAGTTAAATGGTTACAATTACAAATCATCCATATAACAATTTCTCAACACCAAAAAGCAAAAACAATAGAATATCCAAGTCTTAAGCTCCTAAAGCCCGAACCAAGCATCATCAACTACCCTGTTTATCTGCAATGGGATTATCAATGGCAAATACACACAACACACAAAGGAGTAAGTCATCGAAACAATAAATACCATTATAAGATAATCCACATTTTAAAGGGGTTAGTAAACCAATTGTTTTGTAATTCACACAACACACAAAGGAGTAAGTCATCGTCTAGTTTCTCTATGTTTATGTTTCTTTAGCGTTTTGATATTTGTTATAATGCAAAAGTATGTCTCTTGATTATTTTTTTGTGATTCTGAATGTTTCAATAAATTTGTCACAATGCATACAAAAGCCTTAAGAAGTTGAAACCATTTTACTGCCTGAAAACCTTTTTTTTACTATGAGTAATCGATTACATCTTCAATTAATCGATTACCTCGGCATCAGTTGCTTGAAAATTCGAAATATTACTATGAGTAATCGATTACATCTTCACTTAATCGATTACCTGGGCATCAGTTCTTTAAAAAATTCGAAATTTTACACTGGTTAATCGATTAAACCTGCCCGTTAATCGATTAAAACCAGTTTTATAAAGGCAAACAGTAGCTCGGTTTCACACTTTCTTTGGCTTTTTCACTTTCTCGTTTATGCTTTGAGTTTCTAAATCTATAACAAAACTAATCCAAAGTGCATCAAAAGTAGAAACACCTCTTCCTAACCCTCTTAAACCATCAAGGAAAATTTTGATCCTACTGAAGTCTATAAGTCATTTCTAAGAGGCCCTCATTTATACATTCAGGGTCAACTGACCAAAGCTGGGTCACTATCTGTTGAGAACAGGCTGCTACACTACATTATTGCTTACATCTTAGTACAGAGGAACACAAATCACGCACAGCCTACTGTGAATGATTTACGTTTCATGTATGCAGTAAAGAATAATGTAATGATTAATTGGCCTGAGGAGATCTTGAAAATTATGAACAGTGTATCTTTATCTCAGTCGAAGCTGCTTCCCTACAGTATCTTCATCTCACGCATTGTTGACTATTTGCGCATTGACGTTTCCGATACTATCATTGTTGAATATACTGACAAGGATCATCTGGTTGGTGAAAGCCTCATACATAAGATGGGTATATACAAGCATGGTAGTACTTGGAAATACCAAGAGGACTACACCACTATTGGTCTGGATTTATCTGATGATGATAATCAGGATGACACAGGTAATCAGCATGCTACAACTCAGGGGGAGCCTTCTGGATCAGCACCTCAGAACTCTGCTTTTGGCTTCGATCAGTTGGAAGCTATGGAGCAACGGCTTAACAACCGCATGGATCTTCACTTCCAAGGACTAAAAGACTCATACTTTGCTGGTATGGAACAGTATGAGGAGCGACAAACTGCGTACTCGGACAACCAATTTCGGGAGTTGAGGAATCTGATTCAATCTACCGCTGAAGCTCAGAATGCCTTGTTTTGTTCAGAATTTCAGAAGCTATCTGTGCTTATCAGGGGAGATCAGAACATTGTCATTTCTGCTGATCACACTAACGATCCTCATCCTCCACCTCAACCTTAGTTTAGAAGACTTTAGACCTAGGATATCTTACCTTAGGTTTATTTCTTCTTTTTGGCACTCTTTGGATTTAGATGTTGTTATGGATTCTAGTCTCTCTGTTGTGTGCCTCTTTCATGTTTTTAATTGACGTTTTCTGGTTATATGGCTGCTAAACATTCTTACTCTTTATGCTACTTTTTATAATTATGTCGAATAGCCTACTCTGTTTATGTGTATGGTTCTTGATCGTATGAGATTTTCTACTTTGATATAGTTAATCTTGTATGCCATTCATTTTACTAGTTTGGCTATTTCTGTTGAATAAACTTGCGCATTTGTTTAATCCTCTTTAACGTAAAACAGGTTAATTGTTAAATCCCAAATTAACTCATTAACTGTGTTTTATGCATTACTCATATCTCTGCCTCTTCTTTGACCTGAGTTATCTTTTTGATAATGTCAAAAGGGGGAGAAAGGTTGTTTTGTTATTTTCTGATTGTGCAGGTTGATCGTAATAACAGCTTCCGATATTTGCGCATCATATCAACCTTGCCAACACAATCTTCAAGCTATTTTCATCACAGCTGTTACATTTGATGTCGAGTTTGTCATCATCAAAAAGGGGGAGATTGAAAGTGTGCATGTCAAGAGGAACACTTTGGAAAGCTCTCCTTATATGTCTTGGTTTTGATGAGGACAACTTGTGCTAATAAGAGCTTGAAGATCATCAACAAATCAACATGCTTAAGCCTTCCGATTGGTACCTTGCTTAGACTAGACTAGTTTAGGTTGAGTCCAAGGCTTAAGTCACCTAATACATATCTCAATTGCATAAATCTTTTAAATCTTTTTCATCTTGAGATATGTCATTCATAATATGTTCATGCATCATATAAATACATGTACATGTGCATTCTAGGCATAATCTAAGTATTAAACATGTATGAATTTAAGTGCATAACATATTTGAAGTTTTTTACACATGAAAGAATGCTGTTAATTGATTACCACTTAGGTTAATCGATTAATCTAACTGTTTGCACAGTGTAATCGATTACAACAAAGGTTAATCGATTAATCTAACATTTTTGTGAAGCTTAATCGATTAAAGCTGTCGTTAATCGATTAACTGGGCTTTAAAATCAATTCTTTATAAACTGCATTTTCAGAATTGATCTCATAAGTTGCATGTTAAATTTTTAGAGAGTTAGAGCATTTTTTCGTGTTAATTGTTGCATCTAGTTGTAAATGCATTTGTGAGCTTAGAAAAGAGAGAATTCTATGCTTTAGGATTGAGTGCTTTTCATGATACATTTCTCATCTTTTCTTATCACATGTTCTTGCATCTTTACATGATTCTTGATTAGATGTTTACATATTATGCATTCTGTTTTTCACTAATACATTTTTCATACTGCATGAGCTTGTATTAGGTGATTAGAGTAAAGCCTTATCTTGTTAGATATAAGTCTTGTTATAGCTTAAGTTTACTCTGTATTGTTTTGTTTGAAAAAGTGTTGTAATTGTGGGAATCTCAAGGTGTCATATCACCAAGAGATTGAGTGTGTCTTCACTGAGTGTTAGACTTAGGGATAAGTAAAGAACAAGGTTCTTGGCTGGGGCTACGCCGAAAGAAAGGTTTTCTTTGTCGGTAGGAAGGGAGTCAAACCATAGAATAGGTTTCTTTTTTATCTTCTAAGTGTCTAATTGTTGTAATTGGATAGTGTGTATGTAATTAACATTCATTCAATTATAGTGAAGAAAAATCTCCCAAATCAGCCGGGAGGCCTGGATGTAGTTTGCGGTGGACAAGCAAACGAACCAGGATAAAATTCTTGTTGCAGGACTTTTTCAATCCCTCTCTCTCTTTATTGCATTTGATCGATTAATTTGTTCAGTAGATTTAATTGATAATCTGTTTCTGTACTGTATTGTTTTTACTCTGATAAATTCTGTAAGCTTGGCATAATCGTTTCGTTATCAATTAACTGTCGCGCAAGATATTGTACTTGCATCTGCTTACTGTCACGGTTTAATCGATTAAGTGTGGTGTGTTAATCGATTACTTCAGTCTATTAATCGATTAAGTGGACTGTGTTGAAAGTGTTAATCGATTACCCTGTTTCGTTAATCGATTAATCAAGGTGTTTTTCAGCATTAAGTGTTGTTTTCAAAAACCGGACATTCTAACCGCTACACCTATTCAACCCCCCCCCCCCTTCTAGGTGTATTGTAACCACTGATACCTAACAAAAACAACATGAAACGAACCATAACTCTAAAGGAAGAGTTTCTATGGTTTCTCATACTTTGAGAAGAGATCCATACACCCAAAAACGAGTTTGAAAGGGAGATTTACCTCTTCTCAAGCTCCTAGATGATTCCCACGAGTTCTTGCTCTCAAAATCACCTTCTCCTCTCTTCTCTCTCAATTTATAACCCTATAATGTGTGTGGGGTTTCTATTATAAAGTAAACTCGTCGGGTTCTCGCTCAGGCGAGAAAATCCCGCCTTCTAAAAATTTCAGATCTGACGCTCTCGCTCAGGCGAGGTAGCTCTCGCTCAAGCGAGGATCTTACAGCCTCGACAGGTCCTGAATGCCACTTTTCTCGTCCAGGCGAGACAAATCTCGCTCAAGCGAGACAACTCTCGCTCAAGCGAGACAACTCTCGCTCAAGCGAGACCACTCTCGCTCAAGCGAGACCACTCTCGCTCAAGCGAGACAACTCTCACTCAAGCGAGAATCCTTCAGTATAGCCTAGGATTTCACCTTCCCAGGTGAGCCTCTCTCGCCCAGGCGACAATTCTCTCGCTCAAGCGAGACTCCCAGGACTAATACTATAATTTAATGACTTTAAAATCTAGGGTATCACAATGATCACCATGTTAATCAAATGCAATAAAACCATAGATCCTTGTGAAGTGTGTCACCTTGCTAAATATAAAAGATTGCCTTATACTGTTAGCACATCTAAATCCACTCTTGATTTTGATTTAATACACATAGACATATGGGGGTCTCTCTCCATACCATCCATATTTGGCCATAGATATTTTTTGACAATTGTGGATGACAAAAGCAAGGAAAGTTGAGGCTACCCCCTTGTTAAAGCATTTGTGTCTTATGTTCACAATCAATTTAATCAGGGAATTAATATCATTAGAAGTGACAATGATAGAGAGTATCTCATGAAATATTTTTACATGTAGAAAGGAATAAAACATCAAACTTCATGTGTTGATACACCCCAACAAAATAGCATTGTAGATAGGAAACACCAACATATACTTGGTGTTGCTGGAGCTCTAATTTTTCAATCTAATCTTCCTAATTGTTTCTCGAATTATGCTACGTTAGGACCTGATCAAGGCCGTACCCGATACAAATAATATAACAATTAAGTATAGTACTAGGAAGTGACTCCTAGGTCGTTTCCCAAAGATTATCTTTCACACAATGGTTCAAACACCTTACACGCACACACACAATGGGGGGGTTTTAGTGGTTGTTATGCTATGAAATTAAGCTAAAATAGAACATAAACAGAAAACAGAATAGTAAAGAGGCTAAATCCCTTTGGTTTCCTTGTTCACAACTCAATCCTCGGTTTCAATATATCAAAATCAGATTCTCAGTGTTCCTTTGTTGAGAGTCGATTAACTAAGCGATGATAAACACACAGTTAAATTGCTAAACCTCTAACTAAGCGAAATTGGCATAAGCAACAAACAGTTAACAAAGTCACACGAATCAAAGCATCAATTTCAGAATCGAAACATTGAATTCCTAATATGTTCATAACTCTAATGTCTAAGCTTCAAACTAAGCGAAATCAAGATAAACATAGAGCATTTACAGATTCACATAAACTAAGCGATTATGTGCTAGAGAACTAATTAACTAAGCGAAAATCAGTTCACAAACCTACAACAAAACCATAGAATTAAGCAAACCACAATCTGAAATAGGATAGAAGATTCAAACATAAAGAAACCGAAATTGCATTAAACAAATAAAGAGAAACCGAAATGCATTAAGCACCAAACCTCAAGAGTGTGATACATTACCAAAGGAATTTAGCACTAAACCTCTAGCCTTCCATGGAGGAAGAAGCAAAACCGAATTTGGAGGCGGAAGAAGATGAAAAACGAAAACCTAAAAGAACCCCAAAAGGGGGAAAACGAAAATTGCTCCTTCCCTCAAGCTGAAAACGAAATGTAATGAAAAATTATTAGTGAAAAACGAAATCCTAAGGTATTAAAGGGTAAAACCGAAATGGGCCCTAAACCATGGGCCCAAAATCTAAAACGGAATTAAAAATCCTATAAATACAATCTTCACTTTAGCACACATCTTCTACTTGTAATGCCTAAAATGTCCTTGGTGCCAAATATGTCCTGAAAATGGAATTAGATTTAATTAGGCTAAATAATCCCAAATTAACTAATTTTAGGAATAATAGTCCAATAAAGCCTAAAACACTAAACAATGCCAAATAAAGTCAATTAGACACCAAGAATCATTAACAATGGTAAAATAAGGTTATTAATGGTGTGTAATATTTGACTCATCAAATACCCCCACACTTAACCTTTTGCACTCCTAGGCAAAATCAAGAAATAATGTTATGCTAACTAGTGCACCAAAGTGAGTCATGTAAGAAGATTATTAAAAACTAGGAAATCAAAAATCCGAAAGATGGCATACTTCACAATGAATTCTAAGAGATGCAAAGAGATGGGCAAAATCAAACACACTAGAATCAAAAGATCAAGAATCAAGATATCCATGTAGATCATCCAATCAATTCAAACATTCAAAGTAACCAATCAAATCAAGAGGTGAGTCACAACAATGATAGATCCTCACAAGATATGCTCTCTAAAGTGTTTACACTAATGTGTCTTAGGTCATAAGTATTTACACTCAAGGCACTTCATGAAAACAAACACAACCATAACCTTGATAAGTTTCTGACATCAACATGACCAACACATGCACATAGTGATCAAAAGGACTTTTCAAGGTTGTAATGGGGCCAAGGACAAGGTAGGATAAATTATGGAATATGTAGCTTAAAACCAAGGGAATAGAGGAGCAATGAGGAATAAGTAAAAAGTAAGACAAAATCAACCCCAACTTCAAGCTCAAATTCCAATCCTCTTTGCCACACTTAACTTTATTCACTTTTTTTTTATCATTTTTTTTTTGTTTTTCTTTTGTTTTGTTTCTCTTTTTGTTGCATTTCTTTTTGCTATTTTTTTTTCTTTTTGTTTTTCAATACACCACACTTATGTACAAAAATGTATTAACCAACCCATGAGTCATACCCAAAAATTATAAGAAATAAAGAACAATGCACCCTTACTTTAATACCCATTCCCAAAACAATTCCAAAGCTCTAAAATTCCCTAAAGTTAGGATAATCATGGTTTTTCACGTATAGGCTTGTAATGATCTATATAACAAAGAAATGGGTAAAAAGGCTCAAAGGGGCTAGCAAAAGGATAATTTCATTCAAGGTAGGCTATATGGCATGTGGCTTATTCAAAAGAAATGCCTAAATCACTTCAAAATGTACAATATGAAAATCAAGTATCAACAAGAAACATGTCAAGTTCTAGAGTACAAGTAATCAAGAGTGCAACAATCACACATGAAAGAATACTAGATGGCATACATCAATCCATCCTCAATTAAGGCTCAAAATCTCACAAGGGACAAGACTATCACAATTGCCTCAACCTTTCAATTCTCAAAAGTTACTTAGCACACAGAAAATGCATGGATTCACAACACAATATCAAGAATCAACTAAAACAAAGCATGAGAAAAAATGTCCAAAATCTAAGAATCAAAGAAAAGCATGCATCAACATAAACCTAAATTAGTCTCCCCCCCCCCACACTTAAACTACACATTTTCCCAATGGAACACAGCCAGAATATCCACGCAGTTATATTAGAAATTGTAATTGGACAAGTGCAATAAAAAGTAAGGAAGGAGAGAAAGAAATAAAAACTCCCTTAATCATGGAGGGAGGAAATCAAACTAACTAGCAAGGACAGTCCCCAAAGCATAAACAGCAATGTCGCACTCAAGGTCAAATGGGGGTGTCCAATCAGGTGCCTGCAAAACATATGGAAAGAAAGTAGCAAAGCTAGGCTTTGTTGCAGCCTGAACCTGAACAAATAAATCAGATTGTTGTCTGATTCCTGCATCAATTGTGTTAGTGCAATGTGAATGTGTAACAGGAGAATCAACAACAATATTAATAAATTCATCAATACAAGAGTCACACATCTCAGAATCAGTGCATGCATGGAAAGTGTACAATGAAGTGCAAGGAACATCAATATCAATGTTCAAAAACTCATCAATGCAAAAACTACATGTTTCAGAATTAGTGCATGCATGACAAGTGTATGAATCAGTTAATGACGAAGCATGAAAATCATGAAGAAAATTAGAAAGGTGTGTATCATGGAACTCATGAAGCAAATCAAGGTGGAAAACAAAGTGGCCCTCGGATGGATGCTTTAAAGCATCAAAAATGTTAAACCGAGCCACTTTATCATCGAATTCCATTGAAAGTGTCCCAGCATGGACATCGATCTTGGTTCGGGCTGTTCTCAAGAATGGTCTCCCCAAAATAATTGGAGCTGTGTTACTGGGGGATCCCTCTTCCATGTCAAGAATGTAAAAATCAGCAGGAAAGATCAGTTGATCAACCTGAACCAAGACATCCTCTACCAAACCAGCAGGGTATGCAGTACTCCTATTTGCTAATTGGATTACCACACCCGTAGGTTGCAAGGGTCCAAGTGAAAGGAATTTAAATACATTCATAGGCATAACATTAATGGATGCTCCTAAATCAAGCATGGCATTTTCAAATTTTCTATTACATATAATGCAAGGTAAAGTAAATGTACCTGGGTCCATACACTTTTCAGGGATGTGAGGAACAGGCATACCTATCATGGCAGAAACATTTCTTCCCATGTTGATCCTTTCATTACCTTTCAGCTTCCTCTTGTGAGTGCACAATTCTTTCAGAAACTTGGCATATCTCGGAATATGCTTGATGGCATCAAGAAGAGGTATGTTCACCTCAACCTTTCTAAATGTATCCAAGAGGTCCTTGTCCAGCTCTTCCATATTCCCCATCTTCTTGGTTGGAATAATTTTTGGTGGAAATGGAAGAGGAATAGAAAATGGTTGTTGTACAGCACTTGGGGAAGGTTGATTTGCATGAGTTTCTCTAGTTGTGTTCTCATTTTCTACTAAAACAGATTTATTCCTTTTGAACAAAATTTGTTCTAGGTGTAGGAACTTCAGTCTGTTTGCCTGAACTAAGGGTGATGACACTCACATTCCTTGGGTTAAGCACAGTCTGAGAAGGTGACTTGTCAGAATTATGTGACTGCAATGTGTTTAGTGAAGTAGCCATCTGCCCCATCTAGGTAGTTAGATTCTGAATTGAAGACTCTTGTCTTTGAATTGAAGCTCTGGTTTCTTGCTGGAATTGCATATTCTGCATCGCCATCTGCCTCACCAATTCTTCCAAAGAGGGTTCAGTAGGTGCAGGATTGTTAATCATTTGATGCCTCTGTTGTTGGATTGGTGGGGGCACATATGATGGTCTATTCTGCCCAACATTATTGTTCTGAAATGGTGCCTGATTTTTCCAACCAGGATTGTATGTGCTTGATGAGGGTGGATCATAATGTTGCTGCTGATGTGGAGGTTTGTTGTTGTATATGTTTGCAGCATATGCCTCAGGATGATCACCAGTTCTTGGCTCAAGCAAAGAAGGACACATATCACTATAATGGTCACTTGAGGTGCAAATGCCACATACTCTTGCCATTGAAGATTTTTGCTGATTTATGGCTAACTAAGTGATCAAGGTGGTGAGGGAATCAATTTTAGTCTCAAGCTTGTCTTGCCTTGCTACATTTGTCCCAACGTCATGGACTCCTCTTACAACTATGGCATCACCACTCCTTGCATTGAATTGTTGAGAATTGAAAGCCATCTTCTCAATCAAACATCTTGCCTCAAAAGGAGTCATGTCCCCAAGTGCACCACCACTAGCAGCATCAATTATACTCCTATCCATATTGTTCAGTCCCTCATAAAAATACTGCAGGAGCAGTTGCTCAGAGATCTGATGATGAGGGCAACTAGAACACAATCTCTTAAACCTCTCCCAGTACTCATACAAGATCTCAGCATGTTGTTGCCTAATTCCAGATATATCCTTTCTGATTGCAGCGGTCCTGGATGCAGGGAAGAATTTACCCAAGAATGACCTATTAAAGTCACCCCAACTTGTGATGGAACCAGGAGCCAGATAGTACAACCAGTCCTTTGCAGGGCCTTCAAGTGAATGAGGAAAGGCCTTTAGACAAATGTGATCCTCCATAACATGATGTGGTTTCATGGTTGAGCAGACAACGTGGAACTCCTTAAGATGTTTATGAGGATCCTGACCTGCAAGTCCATTAAACTTAGGCAACAAATGGATTAGTCCATTTTTAAGCACATATGGTACATCCTCATATTGGATACACAAACTGTCATAAGTAAAATCAGGGGCAACCAACTCCCTTAATGTCCTCTCACGGGGACCAGGAGGAGTAGGTGGCTGAGCCATATTAACAGAATGCACATAATCATATATTCAGAATGCACAAAAACAGAATGCTCAAAAGCAGTATTTTCAGCAACAGGATGTTCAGAAACAGAAACAAAATTAGTATCTAAAGTCCTATTTTGTCTAACTAACCAATGATATGTTCTATCAATTTCGGGAATTATTGAATGCAAAATGCATGCATTCCTCCTAGTCATGCATTACAGTCAACAGTAGGAAGAAAGTAATGCAGTAGTAATGGAAATTCATGTTATAATTGTAGAATCAACCAAGTATTTGCATCAATAACATCCTAAAATCATATAGAACATGTAAAAAAAGTTTCAAGAAAAAATTCAAAGCCTAACTATGTTAAAAATGCAAAACAGTTTCACTATAAACCTTGAAAAATAAACAATAAACATTAAAAAATAAAAAAGAAATAGTAAAAATGGTTTTTTTGGATTTTTGGTTCGTAGCTGACAGACTACGTGTGTGACAGTGGGTATAACTTATTTTTCTACCCCAAATGCATATGTCATATGTCCAATTCTGATATACAGAATTTTCACCAAAAATGCACTATAAAAATGACTAACTAAACTACACTACACTAAACTAAGCTTTATGAAACTATAGAGAACCTTTGTATGAATCGATAATCCCCGGCACCGGCGCCAAATTTGATCGAGGAAGTGAGGTACCCAATACAAATAATATAACAATTAAGTATAGTACTAGGAAGTGACTCCTAGGTCGTTTCCCAAAGATTATCTTTCACACAATGGTTCAAACACCTTACACGCACACACACAATGGGGGTTTTAGTTGTTGTTATGTTATGAAATTAAGCTAAAACAGAACACAAACATAAAACAAAATAGTAAAGAGGCTAAATCCCTTTGGTTTCCTTGTTCACAACTCAATCCTCGGTTTCAATATATCAAAATCAGATTCTCAGTGTTCCTTTGTTGAGAGTCGATTAACTAAGCGATGATCAACTCACAGTTAAATTGCTAAACCTCTAACTAAGCGAAATTGGCATAAGCAACAAACAGTTAACAAAGTCACACGAATCAAAGCATCAATTTCAGAATCGAAACATTGAATTCCTAATATGTTCATAACTCTAATGTCTAAGCTTCAAACTTAGCGAAAACAACATAAACATAGAGCATTTACTGATTCATATAAACAAAGCGATTATGTGCTAGAGAACTAATTAACTAAGCGAAAATCAGTTCACAAACCTACAACAAAACCGTAGAATTAAGCAAACCACAATCTGAAATAGGATAGAAGATTCAAACATAAAGAAACCAAAATTGCATTAAACAAATAAAGAGAAACCGAAATGCATTAAGCACTAAACCTCAAGAGTGTGATACATTACCAAAGGAATTTAGCACTAAACCTCTAGCCTTCCATGGAGGAAGAAGCAAAACCGAATTTGGAGGAGGAAGAAGATGAAAAACGAAAACCTAAAAGAACCCCAAAAGGGGGAAAACGAAAATTGCTCTATCCCTCAAGCTGAAAACGAAATGTAATGTAAAATTATGAGTGAAAAACGAAATCCTAAGGTATTAAAGGGTAAAACTGAAATGGGCCCTAAACCATGGGCCCAAAACCTAAAACGGAATTAAAAATCCTATAACTAAATACAATCTTCACTTTAGCACACATCTTCCACTTGTAATGCCCAAAATGTCCTTGGTGCCAAATATGTCCTGAAAATGGAATTAGATTTAATTAGGCTAAATAATCCCAAATTAACTCATTTTAGGAATAACAGTCCAATAAAGCCTAAAACACTAAACAATGCCAAATAAAGTCAATTAGACACCAAGAATCATTAACAATGGTAAAATAAGGTTATTAATAGTGTGTAATATTTGACTCATCAGGACCCAAATTCTACCGTTGAAATTTTTTTGAAACTTCATTCATGAAAGTGAAGTGATTACTTTTAAAAGACATTATTCAAACGATTTAGAAAACCGGATTGCATATATATATATATATATAAGTTCAATTCATCTTTCAGGTGCGGAAATAATCAATCATTCATTTCATTAAAAACATGTCATTACACTTCTTTTCAATTACATAATTTATACAATTATCCTTTCTCGAATAAGCTTTTATTACAATTATTAATCTCGTCTCATTACACCATTTAGAGGAGTTCAATTTCATAATATAGTCACTACCACATGATTCTCAGATTACATGCATTAATCAAATACCACCTTGAATACATAAAGTAACTACTCAATCTTGTACTCTTATCATCGATCATCCAATGCGCTACAGCCACAACCTGAACTCAAATACATAACACATACAAGCAGAAACAAAGGGGAGTAAGAATCAACTACGGCGACCTCAACGTGGAATTACATGGAGCAATAACATTAAATTATTACAACCTATGCAACATCTAACATCAATCATATTAAACATATATCAATAGTACATCCATCCATACATTAACCAGATCATGCACATACCTTCAATTAGCATAATCATCATATCTCACATAGATAATTCAAGCAAATAAGTACAACATACCATGGGATAGTCACTTCTTCATTTAGAATCTATTCCAGCATACTTATACGATTTATCCAATTCAATCTTCATCTTAAATCAACACACAATAATCTCTTCCAATAATCACAACAACCTTATACACAAGACATTAACATACTTACACAACATTACAATACTTTCCAAAGTAAAACCACTTTCAATACAATACTATACCACATAGGGTTAATCATACGATGCTACATAGAGCCAATACCATGAAGGGCAAGTCAGTCATTACTCAAAGAGCCAATACCACGAAGGGCAAGTCAGTCATTGCTGAACGAGCCAATACCACGAAGGCAAGTCATACATTGCTACGAATAGCCAATGCCACGAGGTCAAGTCATACATTGCTACGAATAGCCATTACCACGAAGGCAAGTCATACATTGCTACGAATACCCAATACCACGAGGGCAAGTCATACATTGCTACGAATAGCCATTACTATGAAAGCAAGTCATACATTGCTACGAATAGCCAATACCACGAGGGCAAGTCATACATTGCTACGAATAGCCAATACCACGAGGGCAAGTCATACATTGCTACGAATATCCAATACCACGAGGGCAAGTCATACATTGCTACGAATAGCTAATAACACGAGGGCAAGTCATACATTGCTACGAATAGCCAATACCATGAGGGCAAGTCATACATTGCTACGAATAGCCAATACCACGAGAGCAAGTCATGCATTGCTCAACCTCATAAGGGAGCTAAAAATATATTTTCTTCCCATTGTTTCACTATCATATACAACCAGAAAATCCACGCATTTTATAACATCATATATGATTTTAAAAAATTCTCTTACATCACATTTTACCATAATACCCACAACTACAACCATGTCAATATAATCATACTCATCCCATTCTTTACTATTTATATATAGCTCACAACACAATCACTATCATATAACATAATCATATCCATTTATTTCCATTAAGCAACTCATCACACAATCATTATTACAAACATACCCATATTTGTTTATAACAAATAAGCGACTCACAACTTAGTCATTATCATAAATATACTCATATCTTTGTATCACAATAAACAACTCATAACATATATATCTTCATACAACATATTAACGATAGAACCATTTCTCATGACGATGTATAACCATAAATGAGCATATTGCATTTCATTTAATAAAACGGTTTCCTACACATATATCTCCACCTTTATGGCTAATACATCACCTTGGAAAATAAAGACTCTCACATGGACCACAAACTTCCAAGAGAGTTTCTATTCGTTAACATTCTCCGTTTCTTGAGGGAAATCGAAGAAGATGACTCTAATGAAATACTATAAAATCACAATGGTCTTCTCCCTCACCTTAGGTTGCGTAAGCTCCGTTGCTCCGCAAAAGAGCCACATCTCCCTCCATCTCCTTCAATCTCTAATGTTCCATTTTCACTGCCAAAGCCCTCCATTGTGCCACTAAGAAGCAAGACGAGGAGAAATAAAATGAAGATTAGGATTTTTGAAACCCCTATTTTACTTTTACAGCTACGCAGCCTCGCTCGAGCGAGAATGGCTCGCTTGGGCAAGAATTTTGCAACTTTTCAACTTTTCAACTCTGACGCTCTCGCCCAGGCGCAGATTTCTCGCTCAAGCGAGAATCCAGAAGCAAGGTCAAACTTCTTTGGTCGGGGCGAGAATTCTAGCTCAAGCTAGAATTTGACAGATTTTCTAGATTTCACTCTCACTCAAGCGACCACTTCCTCGCTTAAGTGAGGTTCCCAGAAAACCTAGCCTCCTACTTGGGCGAGGTCCTCTCGCTTAAACGAGAATGGTCAAATATACACTCCAACACGCTATGTTTTCTAATCATTCCGAAAACGAAAATTGAGGTGTTACAATCCTTCCCCTAAAAAGAAATTTCGTCCCCAAAATTTTTATTAGGTTACTCTCAGGAAAATATTATCATTGCCTAGACTTTAGGCGTAAGGTATACTCAACCAAACTTAGATCCAATCATCTAAACCATTAAGATCACTTAGACGACAAACAAGACCACATACCACATAACAATGATACTACATGGTCAATTCATGGACTAACCTTTCAAAGTCCATTTACCAAGGCCAAATATCAGGACAACGAGGACGATTAATATATTTATCACAATCGGAATAAAGATTTCCAAGTATTCATCAAGAACAATAGATCCCTTCGATCTATCAAAATAACAATCGTTCAGAACGATCAACACATACAGTGAGATTCACAATCACACCTTCGAAGTGTAGGACTCAATACCCATCATTTACCAAGATGCACTAGATTGCATCCAACATACAATAGCTAGATCGACATCCACTCGATGGAAATAGCGTCATTTCATTTCAAACATGAAAAATAGACACACTTAAATCAAAATTATACATAGCATTTCAAACTTGTACTCACTACCACACAGAAACAAGTCATTCATTCAACGAGTAGCATTTAGACAAACAAGATTTTCCAGAGTTTTTCAGAGCACCAAATACAATCATCAAGTAATTATCCAATCCAGTCAAACATTCTTACAACAAACGGAGGCAGTAGAAGAAGATTCGCAAATTCATAGCCTCCACTAGGCGTACAAGACCGTAGGCCCACTCAAATCACATGCTTTATTACCAATGATCATTTGCAAATTTACAAACATTCAATCCAATAACATACGTTAGATATGGATACCCCAATTACACTTGCAAATATACACTTAGTACTCAAATTTGCACCACGTCTAGAAACACATGGTCATAATTGCATTCCCAAGTTTTTAACAACATCAAATTCATTCAAGATACCATTGTTAAAAATTTGGATCTTCATCAAGGAAACTTAATTAATGCTTAGCCAAATGCTACACTTCACCCAAAATGATTTTTGAAAATAGATTAGATGTAAGATTCATGGCAATCACTTCGTGAAAGTAAGGTTTTCATAACCATTTCAAAATAACTTAAAAACCCTTTTCTCATACAACAGTGAACCTCCAAATCACAATTGTCAAAAGGCTAGTTAGTTCTGGAGTTACATTCCATTCAGGACATGAGAGTCCCCATAGCCCATTTACAGAAACATACTTATGCCATAACATTGCAATTATGCATAACAATTACTGACGCACATGAAACAAAAACCAGTTTTGTAAGCACAATATCAAAGCAGTTAATTTGTGTTCATTACCACTATATCGTGCATGGCAAATATTCAACTAAAAAAGGTCAATCATCATAGACCAAAAGTTTCATGTACAAAAATCAAAACAACTTTGCTATTCCCAGTACTACTTCCTTCAAAGAGCATAGAAACAAAATTTTGTTTATCGATTAACCCGCTAAAACTTAAACAATACAACATCCATGTTCATTATCAAAGCTCAAATTTATGCACCTATAAGAAATCACTGGCACAATGAAAATTTATCACTATAGCATTTGCATGCTTATTATTTTTCGTACTGACTCGTTTTGATCACCCACCATGAGTCACTTCAAAATAACAACATATCCAAATGTTCACTTTTATTCAAATGCATTCATCACAATGACGTGGTAAGTAACTTAACTAACCTCATTCATTACCTTGAAACATAAGTTTTACCCCTTAACATAAATATATAGATAAATGCAAACAAAGGAGTATAACCTTTTGCAACTCATAAAAATACATGAATCATTTACATTTCCTCGTTAACACAATATTTTTCATTTCCTCGTTAACACAATATTTTACTAAGGATACAAGACTTAGTCCTTTCAAAATACACTAGGTATCTTTCATTTACATTTCCTCGTTAACACAATATTTTTAAAACTAATACTTCATGATCAGCAGGTTCCATACAACATATCCATTTACGTGTTCACATGAATCATTCTCATTACTATTCAAGTCATTACGGACACAGTTAACATATTGCTTCTAGAATTCACACATCACGGAACAAATTATCGGATATTAACAATTAATCTCAAAGAGATATTTCACCATTGTCATACAGAACATGTTACACACAAATTCCTCATTTCATTCAACTTTCTAAACCCTCTCGCATTGTAAGCAAACTCATACGCATGAATAATTCAAGATGTACATGTTCATTTCAAGGCCAAACATGCAAGTACATGCTAGCAGACTTTTACAAGTTAAAATTTGGCATGGTTACATGTCATATAGTGAAAATGTCAATCTAGCCACCGAGTTTAATAAACGGTCAATCATTGCACCATGCATATTAGTTTTAATCCAGAAGAACGACAAGAGAACTAACAACATATCTCAAATAGAAACATGTAGGAAACCACATAGAACATTCTATCTTTATCAAGAGCTAACATTCCTCTTATCATTAAAATCATCAATCAAGTAAAAATCCAATTTTCAAGGCATAAGATATATTTCTTTCAAGGTTTATACTCTCATGATGTAAACAAGATCCTCAATCCTCATTCAGATGTCCCATTGGACGACTATTATCTTAATCTTGTTCAACTAGAACCATAGAGACATATAAGTATAAATCCAAGAAAGCTAATTTAATCATTCCTCTTCAATGATCTTAACCATAGTGTTAAAAGAAAATTCACATCAAGAGGTTAACCAAAGCTCAAACAAGAGATCCACCACTAGGAACTCTCAACAAATAAATCTCACACTAAGAAATCTACAAGGACCCAAATTCTACCATTGAAAATTTTTCTTATCTTAACTCATGCAAACACATATTTTCCATATATCTTATGATTGGTAACCCAAGGTACGTTACATTAGTTACCTTGATTATTTTCGGATCATTTTATCATGCAGTATTCATATATATTTATGGGTTTCCAAAATCATAATACCCAAGGTTACAAACATCCAAAAATATAATGACCATGGTTACAAATATTCAAATCCGCAATTAGTCAATTATGATACAAAAAGTGAAAATAAAGTAATCCAGATTTAAAAGCTCTTAAGGCTCCAAGTCAAGCGTCCTTAATTTATCCAATTACCTGCAATGGGATTATCAAATGGCAACACACTGAAACATACAAAGGAGTAAGTCATTTAATTCAATATATGTCATTTAAATATAATCCACATTTATAAACAGAGTTAGATAAACAATTTAAACTTTCCAACATAAAATCAGTACATATCATTATATCCCTTACTACCTCATCCAACCATTCTTACTTTCACCTTCTTCGATGTCAAACCTTGTTACCCTCCTTTTCTTTTCTGTTTTACATAGCCATTTCCCACTTTTACATACTTTCACAATACCACATAGGGCAAGACATTCAATTCACTACCACTTGGGCAAGACATTCAATTTCAATACCACTTCGGCAAGACATTCAATTTCAATACCACTTGGGCAAGACATTCAATTTCAATACCACTTGGGCAAGACATTCAATTTCAATACCACTTGGGCAAGACATTCAATTTCTTTGATACTTCCCACATCTTATTCCATTTGAGTCATCCACATATAACTATATATCTCATATTTCATAACTCGGAATAAATGCTTATCCTTACCTTGGTGAGTGTTGGGTTTGGTCCTTGGTAACTTTGCAAGTTCCACCGACACCGCCTCCAACCTTAGGATCTTTCCACATCCCCACCAAACAACAACAAAAGTTAGTAATTTATCATCAACAACATATAAACAACTCATAGTTCATCCTTAACCATACAAAAGATTCATACATTTTCAATGTTTTCAAAAATCACTTTCATTAGAAGTTTTCAACATTAAAACATACATATTCATCTTCTGTTTTATATTAGAACACATACTCATCTTCTACATCTACCATTTCACCCATTTTCCTCTTACACCACATTTTCATTTTTGGGGGTTTTGGGGTTTTCATGAACCAACCCACAAACCCTCTCCATTCTTTGAAGACCAACTCTAAACCAAGAGTTTACAAGAGAGAAACTAAATACAACGAACCACAACTCAAAAGGAAGAGTTTCCATGGTTTCTCACATTTTGAGAAGAGATCCCATACACACAAAATGAGTTTGAAAGGGAGAAAGAGAGTTAGAATCAAGAGATTTACCTCTTCTCAAGCTTCTAGTTGATTCCCACGAATCCTTGCTCCTAAAATCACCTCCTTCTCTCATCTCTCTCTAGTTCTAACCCTAAATGTGTTTGAGGGTTTCTATTTTTAAAGTTTCAGCGTCAGGTTCTCGCTCAAGCGAGCCTTTTCTCACCAAGCGAGAAAATCCCGCCCATTTTAAATTTCAGATCTGGTGTTCTCGCTCAAGCGAGGATCCTCCAGTGTCAACACCTCTCTCCCTCGCCCAGGCGAGAATCCTTCAGTAAACCCCAGTATTCCACTCACCCAGGTGAGCCAACTCTCGCCTAGGCGAGCCCTTTCTCGCTCAGGCGAGATTTCCAGATAAAATCCTGGGAGGAACTATGACCCTCTCGCTTGGGCGAGGCTCTCTCGCTCAAGTGATAATTTGGCAGTATGTCCCACACTTTAGGACTGTTACTACAACTTAAGAAATATACATTCAAGGTGTCACAAAATCCAACCGGAAAATCACAACCACAAACTCCCCATAAACAATTCCAACAAGTTGTTCACAACCAGAAACTTTTCAGCATGAGTTTCAGCAGAGAATTCCCAACAAGGGACTCGCAACAAGAAATTCAACAAGGAGCTCATACTAGAGAATTCAACAAGAGTATTACAAAAAGAAATTCTCCACGAAAATCACAACAATGAATTTTCAACAAGTGTAAGGACCCAAATTCTACCCTTGAAATTTTTTGTTTATTTTATTCTTTTCACATACATTTTTCTTACAATTTTAAAAATCATAAATTCAATAACCTTATTTTAATCCCACTTTCCCGTTCATACTCATTCCAAAACGCAATATCCACATACACGTTCATTTAACATAAAATCATAATTCATAGTATTGTATCTTGGTAACTACCGCATACAACTAGCTATGGGTTTCCAAAATACCCATAGCTACAAATATCCAGAGCTACAATTATAAAAAAAATTATAATGATCATGGTTACAAATACTTAAATCCGCAATATTCAATCACGATACAAAAATCCGCAATAATCTTTGCCTCATTTAAAACTTTGCTAGCATATGTATAGCATGAAAAAATTTAGATTTCCGCTGCCCTAGTACAGCTCCAACTTCATAATCACTAGCATCAAACGTCAGTTCAAAATTTAAATGCCAGTCAGGAGCTACTATGACAAGATCAGAGACAAATTTTTTTTCCAACATTTAAAAAGCATTTGCACACTCAGCAACAAAGTGAAAAACAGTATCTTTGTTAAGTTGATTACTGAGTGCTTTTGCAATTTTAGAAAAATATTTTATGAAACGTCTATAAAAACCTGCATGTCCAAGGAAACTTCTGATTCCCTTGACATTAGTTTGTGGTGGCAACTCCTTGATGACTTAAATTTTGACCTAATCCACTTCAATACCTCGAGCAGAGATTTTATGCCCCAGAACCACTCATTCAGTCACCATGAAGTGACATTTCTCCCAATTTAGTACCAAGTTGGTTTCTATGCATCTCTTCAGCACTATTTCCAGATTTGCTAGGCAACCCTCATATGATGACCAAAAACTGAGAAGTCATCCATGAACACTTCAATACAATGTTCCACCAAATCTGAGAAGATGGCAAGCATGCACCTTTGAAAAGTTGTTGGTGCATTACACAACCCGATTGGCATTTTCCTATACGCGATGACACCAAATGGACAGGTGAAAGCTGTCTTCTCCTGATCATATGGATCGACGGTGATCTGATTGTATCCAGAATATCCATCCAAAAAACAATAGAATGCTTGGCCAGCCAGTCTCTCGATCATCTGGTCCATGAATGGCAGAGGAAAATGATCCTTCCTAGTTGCTTGGTTCAATTTCCGATAGTCTATACACATTATCTAGCCCGTGACCATTCTGGTTGGGATTAACTCATCTTTATCATTCTTCACTACAGTCATACCCCCTTTCTTTGGCACCAAAGGAAATAAGACTCGAAACTTATTGGGGGAGTACCAATGGAAATAAGACTCGAAACTTATTGGAGGAGTACAAATGGAAATAAGACTCGAAACTTATTGGGGGAGTACCAATGGAAATAAGACTGGAAACTTATTGGTGGAGTACCAATGGAAATAAGACTCGAAACTTATTGGGGGAGCACCAATGGAGATAAGACTCGAAATATAATGACATAAATGGTAAATCACTTAGTCACTACAAATATATATGGGTATGTTTGTAGTGATGATAGGTGTATTTATTGTTTATGTATTGGTGGAGTGCCAATGAAAATAAAACTCGTTTTAGCCGACTAGAATGGGTTAGCGACTCTAGCTCGAGTTATGTAGCATGGTTTTTCAAAAGTATAGATGACAAAAAAGGTTTTTTAAGAGTATTTAAATTATATCACTGTGAAAACTATTAAATGTGGATTAATTGACATGGAGTTTCGTTGAATTAATGACTTATTCCTTTGCGTTGTTTGTGCATGGTAAATGTTAATCCCATTGCAGGTAGGTGGACGGAGAAGGATGATTTTGAGTAGGGGATTAGAGACTTTTGTTTTTAATGTCTCTTATTACATTCTTTTGTAACCTGAATTGATTGTAATTGAAGTAACTAATGGTACTATGAATTCTATTTTTGTGTATGATACTAATCAGGGAGACTAGTAACTCGGGATATATGTAACTATGGGTTTTTTGGAAACCCATAGCTAATTGTATGCGGTGGTTACTAGGTTATATTAATGAATTATGTTTTTCTGCTATCGAATGTTGTATGTTACTTATGGTTCAAAGATAGGGTGTGAGTGTGAAGTGAGACTTTTAAAATAAATTTAATCACTCGGTAATTATGATTGATTGATTAAATGTATGGAATTGGATTAATAAGGAATAATTTTCAAGGGTAGAATTTCGGGTCGTTACAGTATGTGGTATGTGGTATTGTATAGCTTTAATCGGTGAATGTCTGACTTGCCCTATGTGGTATTGTATAGCCTTAATCGGCGAAAGTCTGACTTGCCCTATGTGGTGTAGAGCCTTAATCGGCGAATGTCTGACTTGCCCTATGCGGTATTGTATAGCCTTAATCGATGAATGTCTGACTTGCCCTATGTCGTATTGTATAGCCTTAATCGGCGAATGTCTGACTTGCCCTATGTGGTATTGTATATGTTGTAGAAGTTTGGCATTACTTTGGGAGTATTGTATTGCTTGGAAGTCTTGTATTGCTTTAAAAGTAGGATATTGCCTTCGGGTATGGAGTGGTCGTTGAGTATTGTGTGTACCTATGGCATTGTGATTCTTGATGATGATTGGATTGGGTGAATTGCATAAGTAAGTTATATTAGATACTAATCGAAGACGTGAATATCTTACAGTATGTTGAAATGATTGCGTGTGTTGTTTATATATGTTGATATGGTTGATTGTAGTTGTTGTATAGGTTGTAGCACTTTAATGTTATTACTCCATGTAATTCCAGGATGCGGTCGCCGTTGTTGGTTCTTACTCCCTCTGTCTTTCTTTGTCTATGTCATATATATGAGTTCAGGATGTTGTTGTAGCGTCGTGGGTGTCTGCTGATAGGAATACAGACTGGAGTAGTTTCTTTATGTATTCCGAATTTGTATTTATATAATGTATGTACTATGAGAAATATGTTTAAGCAATTCTTTTGTATAAATGATCTCTTTTGAAAGATGTAATAAGACTAGTATAAATACCTTAATCAGTGATGTCATTGAAAAGGAATAATTGTATGTATTATGGGTTAAAATGGAACGTGATGGCATGCTATTGATGAAAAGAAATTATTGATTATTTCGGCATTTTTGTTGTGAGACTTAACTGATATTGGAATTCACTCATATTTTCCACATCGATTAAGTAATATCTTCCAAATATCAATCACTTCACTTTCATGAATAAAGTTTTAAATTTTATTGGGTTACAAAAATCGGGACGTTACAATTTGGTATCAGAGCAGTTTTTTCCTACCCAGCTTGGGGTTATGGACTAGTTACTATTTCTCTGTGTGACTTTGAGGTGTCTGTTTGGTCGTAATTCTTGCCTTATTCTATGATGCATTTTCTTTGTTATGATTATTACCATGTTTTATTGTGAATTACTTGTTGAGTTTCTTAGTGGAGACTTCTGGTTGTTAACAAGTCATTAAATGTCTTGCTGCAAATTCTTAATGAAGTGTGTAACACCCTGAATTTTAGTCTTTAAAATTATAGTATTAGTCCTGGAAGTCTCGCTTGAGCGAGAGATTCTCGCCTGAGCGAGAAAGGATCCTCTGGGAGGGTGAAATCCTGGGCTATACTGGAGGATTCTCGCCTGAGCGAGAGTTGCCTCGCCTAGGCGAGAAATGGCAAACTAGGGCTGTTGACACTGTGAGATTCTCGCTTGAGCGAGAGCGTCAGATCTGAAATTTTAAAAAGAGAGAGAGGAGAGCTTTTCAAGAGCAAAGAGCCTTAGGACTCATCTTAGAGCTTGAGAAGAGGTAAACCTCTTGTTCCTAACTCTTCTTCTTCCTCTCTAACTTGTTTTGGGTATGTTGGATCTATTTTCAAAACATGAGAAACCATGGGAACTCACCCTTTAGAGTTATGGTTCGTTTTATGTTGTTTTTCTCTTGTAAACTCTTGGTTTAGAGTCGATATTTAATGAATGGAAAGGTTTTGTGGGTTATTCATGAAAACACCAAAAATCCCCTAAAATGAGGATATGAGTATAAAGAGAACGAGATGAAATGTTAGGTGTGGATGATGAGTTTGTGCTTTGATTTTAATATATGACATGAACATGTATGTTTAGATGTTTGGAAACTTGTATTGAAGTAGTTTTGGAAATATTGAAAATATATGAATCCTTGTATGTTTGATGATGAAATATGAGTTATTTATGTTTTATTTTTAATAAATGACTGACATTGTTGTTATTGGTGGAAATGAGGAAAGATCCTAAGGTTGGAGGAAATCGGAGAGGAGACTTTTAAAGTTACTCGGAACCGATCCCCAACGCTCACCAAGGTATGGGATAAGTGTCTCTAATTCATACTCACTGATGTGAATGAGGTATGTGAAAGAGGTAATGTGTTGGTAAGTTTTATTGTTGTTACCCTACATGAAGAGGTAGTGGTTTATTATTGTTTCCCTACCTGAAGAGGTAGTGGTTTATTGTTCATACCCTACCCGAAGAGGTAGTGGTTTATTGTTGGTACCCTACCCGGAGTGGTAGTGGGCCGTTATTGTGTCCTACCCGGAGTGGTAGCAGACTGTTATTGTGTCCTACTCAGAGTGGTAGTGGACTGTTATTTTGTCCTACCCGGAGTGGTAGAGGATTGTCATTGTGTCCTACCTGGAATGGTAGTGATTATTGTGAACTCGACCTGCCCGATGTGGTATGGGGTAATAATAACTCGACCTGCCCGATGTGGTATGGGGTAATAATAACTCGACTTGCCCGATGTGGTATGGGGTAATTAACTCGACCTGCCCGATGTGGTATGGGGTAATAATAACTCGACCTGCCCGATGTGGTATGGGGTAATAATAACTCGACCTGCCCGATGTGGTATGGGGTAATAATAACTCGACCTGCCCGATGTGGTGTGGGGTAATTAACTCGACCTGCCCGATGTGGTATGGGGTAATAATAACTCGACATGCCCAATGTGGTATGGGGTAATAATAACTTGACCTGCCCGATGTGGTATAGGGTAATAATAACTCGACCTGCCCGATGTGGTATGGGGTAATAATTAACTCGACTTGCCCGATGTGGTATGGGGTAATAATAACTCGACCTGCCCGATGTGGTATAGGGTAATAACTCGGCCTACCCGATGTGGTATGGGAAATGAAATTGATGAATACGCTTAAGGATGAATATAAACGATGAGAAATGTGGATGTCACATGAATGTCGTATGCATGCTATATGATATATAGTATGGGATATATATACTATAGGGTGGATATGAATAATGAGAAGGATAATGTTTCGAACGAACCTAATATGCATACTATAGAATATATATTATGGGATATATATACTATAGGAAGAATATGAGTAAAGTGGAAATTAAAGGAAGATGATTTGAATGTTTACAATTCCGCATGTGTGTTTACGAATTATATTAAAGATTAATCGTATTTGAAATGTGGATTATCATGTGATGTTAGTTTTTGAACTAATGACTTACTCCCTTTCGTTTTGTGTGTTGTTTATGATAATCCCATTGTAGGTAAATGAAGGATTTTGAGAAGGAAGCTCACTTAGGAAGCTTTTGTGTTTATTAACCTATTTGTCTTTATTTGCTACTTTACGTTGTAGTTAATTTGATAACATTATGGGGTGACTGTAACTCCGTTTAGATTAATACGGATATGTGTAGTTATGGACTTTATAACCCTGGGAGACCCATAACTGGTTGTATGTGGTAAATGCTATTGGAATGAATTATGTTTTTCCGCAACATGAATTTGTATGATAATATAATAGGGTAAAGAGTATTTTCAAAGAGTGATACTTGAGAGTTTTTAATGAAGGTGACGACTGTATGTATGAAAGGATTAAAATAAATGAAAAAAATTTCAATGGTCGAATTTTGGGTCGTTACAAAGTGCTTGTTGAAAACTTATTGCTGAATTTCTTGTGGTGAAGTCCTTGTTGGGAATTCTTTATCGAAACTCTTACTGTGAAGTTATGGTTGTGAACCTCTTGTTAAATTGCTTGTTGTGAGCTTCTGGTTGTGATTTTCCTACTGAATTTCTTGACGTGAAATTTACTTGTTGAGTATTTCTCGTGGCGAATTTCTGGTTATGAGCTTTTTGTGGATTTCTTGTTGCGAACTTTCTTTTATCGCTAACTTTGAGGTGATTTAAAAGAAACGATTAAATTAGCTTTCTTTAGTTTACTCATATGTCTTCATCGTTATGGTTGAAAATAAATTTTACTGGTGATCATTCGCCATACGATTCAATGGGGGATTGCATATTTCGTTTACGTTGTAAGAATAGGAAACTTTTGAAAAATGTATTATATACCTTGGGAATAAGATTTTTAAATTCGATGGTTGATTTTATAGAAATTGAAAATGCATAAAGGTGTGATATAATATTTTCTTGTCATTGATAGCTTATGGTATGGAGAATAATAACAATCTCTTTAATTAGAATACAAAATTGATGCTAAGTACAATCTCGTGTTATAGGAGATTATAGGTAGAGTTAGCAGACAATATGAGTGTGCTACTAAACTCTGTTGATTGTTGATAATGAAAGAATATTATCTCTTGCTAGTGTTAGAATATTGTATATCATGAAAACATGTATGTCATTCTATTTGGTTTCCTCCATGTTCCTAGTTGAGATATGGTGTTAATTATGTCGTCACTCTTCGTAACCGAAACAAATATGCAAGATGTGGTGATGTAGAACTTAATCGATTAGTAGACTTTGTGGCTAAATCTACATCTTTATTATATGACATGTAAACATGCAATTTTCTTTTGTAAAAGCTCTAGCATGTGCTTTGTCTGGTTTGCCTGGAAATAAAAGTGTACACATTGATTAATTCTTTGATATAATTTTTGTTGCAATGCATCAAAGTTTAGAAATTCAAATTAGATGATGAACTTGTGTGTAACATGTTTGGTATGACAATTGTGAAATATCTCTTTGAGATTAATTGCTAATGCTTTGCAATTTGATCCTTGGTGCGTGAATTCTGGAAATAATATAAATTATCTTTGTAATCACATGAAGAGTAATTTGAAGGATTCCTAGGAACATTTAAATGAGTATGTTCGTTGAATGTTGTTGATCATAAAGTATTGGTTTTGGGAGTATTGTGCTAACAAAGCAAAAGGGGGTAAAGAAAGGAACCTTATGTGTTTTGGAAGAGACTAAGTCATGTATATTTTTACTAGAAGGTAAAACTTCTAGTTCAAAATATTGATTGAAGTTGGTTAAGTTACCTAAATGATATTGTGATGAGAGTGATTGCATGAGAGTTGAATCTTAGGATGTATTTTTGTTTGAAAGTAACTCCCTAAACTGTTGGTAACCAAAAGTGAGTCAGTATAAGAAAATGTGCAAACTAAAGTAATAGTGACAAAATCTCCTTATGCTAATGCCTTTTGAGGTGTGTATGAGTACAAGCTATGATGATTAACATTGATGTTGTCTTATTTAATTTCAGTGAGTTATTACTAAAGTAATAGTGACATAATTAGTCTTGAAGCTACCAGATGCATTGTGTTGCCATAACCAACCAACCTCATATGTACACAACCTAGGAACAACCCAGTCAGAGATCAATTGAAGAACCTCATGGGAAAGAAGAGTCGACAAACTATCAAAAACCCAAGAATCACCTCTACATAGATCACCGACACAGAGAAGAGTATAAAAAATATGAACATAATCCACCATGTTACAGTTTCTACAAAACCCAGACCAATTGTCATACTAGAAAGACTGAGCACCAATATCGTTATAAAAACTATAGCCATATTTGAGCATCGCGGTAGCTTTCAAAATGCTTTTCCAAGTATAGGAAACACAAGGCTTCTGACTAACAAACAACATCGAGGGTTCACCCACATACTTACCCGTCAAAACATTGCACCAAAGTTTACTTTGATCAGATAATATGCTCCAATAAAGCTTACCAAGGAGAGAAATGTTCATTTAGTGCGGATAATGAAAGCCAAGACCACCATGACGTTTGGGTTTAGTAATAGTATCCCACTTGAGTAGGTTAAGACTATGCTTCCAAACATCCCCACCCCAAAGAAAATTATGAGTCATTTTATCAATGTCATTGCACACGACCTAAGGAATCCACATAGTTTGCATTGTGTAAGTAGGAATAGAGTTAAGAACATATTTTGCCTATCGGCCTTATTCAGAATGTTAGACTTCCAAGTAGCCATACGCCTTTGAATCTTCTCTGTAATAGGATTAAGCATGGACCTTGCCACCCTTCCTTGAAAAAGTGGTATACCCAAATAGATATCCAGGTTGCACACAGCCCGCATAGAACAAATATTCACAAAGCTATTCCATCTTCTTGTGGGAACATTCCTAGAACACATATACTTAGACTTATCCACATTTACCTTATGGCCAGATGATTTACAGACGTCATCCAGAGTTTGCGTTCAACCTCACTTGAGCCTTCAAAGTTTTATAAAAGAGGAGAACATCATCTGCGAACAAAATATGGGATAGGGATGGCCCACCCCTTGACAGTTTTCAAGACAACCACGAGACATAATAAACCTTCTGCTGAATAGAGAGGGCTAACTTCTCCAAGAACAGAACAAAAAGATACGGAGATATTGGATCATCCCGACGAAGACCTCTAGTTGGCACAAATTTATCCAAGCTAGATCCATTCTAGAGAATAGACATGCTACCACACCTCACACACCTCATAATGAGATCCACACTAACCAGAGGAAAACCAAACTCAGTCAAGGTAATCTGCAAGAAATACAAATTGATTCTATTATAAGATTTTCCAGGTCCACCTTCAATGCCATAATACCCTTCTTCGACTTGGTCCCATTTAGAGAATGCATAACTTCTTGAGCTAGAATGATGTTATCATAAGTATCTCTCACTGAAATAAAACTATTGTGTAACGGCCCAACTAGATCATCCAAAAATGGTCTCAGTCTGTTAATCAGGACCTTCATGATCACCATTTAGATGATATTGCACAAGCTAATAAGTCTCAGTTCCTTCAAAGAAGTATGGTTATTAACTTTAAGAATAAGCACCACCAACGTCTCCACAAGCCGACTATGAGTAAAACCAAGTCTAAATGCATCATGCACCAAAGACTAGACCTTGACCCCCACAATATTCCAATACTTCTTAAAGAAATAGGGTTGGAAACCATTAGGGCTAGGAGCTTTGAAGGATTACATACTCAAAACAATATTAGTCATTTCCTCCATAGTAACTATGGCAGACAAAGCATCAACACCTCCATTAGACAATTTAGGAGTTCGAATATGACAATAGTCTAAATCAACATCAGTAGTGACACAGAATAAATCCATGAAATAACGTTTGTAACGTCCCGATTTTCTACCCTTGAAAATTTTTCATTTATTTTAATCCTTTCTTACATACAGTCGTCACCTTCATTGAAAACTCTCAAGTATCTCTCTTTGAAAATACCCTTTACCCTATTATATTATCATACAAATTTATGTTGCGGAAAAACATAATTCATTTAGATAACATTTACCACATACATCCAATTACGGGTTTTCCAAGGTTATAACGTCCATAACTACATGTCACCATATTATCCTAATCCGATTACATTTATCCCAAAGTGCTATCGAATCAACTACAACGTCGAATAGCAATAAAAACACTCAAGTAAATAGACACAAAGACTTCCTATTTGAGCTTCATCCTCAAAATCCTTCATTTACCTACAATGGGATTATCATAACAACACACAAAACACAGGGAGTAAGTCATTAGTTCGAAACTAACATCACATGATAATCCACAGTCAAATACAATCAAGCTTTAATGTAATTCATAAACACACATACAAAATTATAAACATTCAAATCATCTTCCTTTAATTTCCACTTTACTCCTATTCATCCTATAGTATATATATCCCATAATATATATGCTATAGTATGCATATTATGTTCGTTCGAAACATCATCGGTCTCGTTCTTCATATCCACCCTATAACATATATATCCCATAATATATATCCTATAGCATGTATATTACTTTCTTTCTCAACATCTTCCTTTTTATCGCTCATATTCACCCTATAGAATATATATCTCATACTATATATCCTATAACATGCATACAGCATTCATGTGACATTCACATTTCTCGTCATTCATATTCACACTATAGAATATATATCCCATACTATATACCCTATAGCATGCATATGACTTTCATTACTCCGAGTCATCTTTTCATTGGGCCTCCCCCAATAATGTTACTTTCAATTGAGTCATCTTTTCATTGGGCCTCCCCCAACAATGTTACTTTCATCGGAGTCATCTTTTCTTGGGCCTCCCCCAACAATGTTACTTTCATATGAGTCTTATTTCCTTTGGTACTCCCCCAAATAGATTGAATTCGTTTCGAGTCTTATTTCCTTTGGTACTCCCCCAAATAGATTGAATTCGTTTCGAGTCTTATTTCCTTTGGTACTCCCCCAAATAGATTGAATTCGTTTCGAGTCTTATTTCCTTTGGTACTCCCCCAAATAGATTGAATTCGTTTCGAGTCTTATTTCCTTTGGTACTCCCCCAAATAGATTGAATTCGTTTCGAGTCTTATTTCCTTTGGTACTCCCCCAAATAGATTGAAATCATTTTGAGTCTTATTTCCATTGGGACTCCCCCAAATTAGATTGAAATCATTTTGAGTCTTATTTCCATTGGGACTCCCCCAAATTAGATTGAAATCATTTTGAGTCTTATTTCCATTGGGACTCCCCCAAATTAGATTGAAATCATTTTGAGTCTTATTTCCATTGGGACTCCCCCAAATTAGATTGAAATCATTTTGAGTCTTATTTCCATTGGTTCTCCCCCAATAATGTTACTTTTATTACCATAACAGAAAAGCCACGCATTTTCCAACATAATGCATAAATTACAAACGTACCATTTTAAACCATTACCTCTTTTACATACCTCATTCATATCAGCAAGTATGATTTAGAGACACTTATCCCTTACCTTGGTGAGTGTTGGGGATCGGTTCCGAGTAACTTTAAAAGTCTCCTCCGCGATTTCCTCCAACCTTAGGATCTTTCCTCATTTCCACCAATAACAACAATGTCAATCATTTATTCAAAATACCACATAAATAACTCGTATTTCCTCATCAAACATACAAGATATTTACATATTTTCAAGGTTTCCAAAACTACTTCAATACGAGTTTCCAAATATCAAAGCATACATGTTCATCTCATATAACAACATTAAAGCACTACTCATTATCCACATCTAACATTTCATCTCTTTCTCTTTATACTCATATTCTCATTTTGAGGTTTTTGGGGGTTTTTCATGAATAACCCATAAAACTTTCCATTCATCAAATAACAACTCTAAACCAAGAGTTTACAAAATAAAAACAACATAAAACGAACCATAACTCTAAAGGATGGGTTTCCATGGTTTCTCATGTTTTGAAAATAAATCCAACATACCCAAAACAAGTTAGAGAGGAAGAAGAAGAGTTAGTAACAAGAGGTTTACCTCTTCGCAAGCTCTAAGATGAGTCCTAAGGCTCCTTGCTCTTGAAAAGCTCCCTTCTCTCTCTTCTCTTCGAGTTCTAACCCTAAAATGTGTTTGGGGTTTCTATTTTTAAAGAGCAGTCGTCGGGTTCTCGCTCAAGCGAGCCCATTCTCGCTCAGGCGAGCCCATTATCGCTCAAGCTAGCCCATTCTCGCTCAAGCGAGAATATCACAGTAGCAATTTTCGCTTAACGCATAGATGTAATCGATTACATGGATTGTGTAATCGATTACATAGTGTAAAATGCACATATCTGATGCTTTTATCTGCATGTAATCGATTACATGGATTGTGTAATCGATTACATCATGCACATCTGATGCTTTTATCATCATGTAATCGATTACATGTATTGTGTAATCGATTACATCATGCACATTTGATGCTTTTATCATCATGTAATCGATTACATGGATTGTGTAATCGATTACATCATGTAAAATGCACATATCTGATGCTTTTATCTGCATGTAATCGATTACATGGACTGTGTAATCGATTACACTGCCCAAAATTGCCATTTCTCGCCCGGGTGATACAACTCTCGCTCAGGCGAGAATCCTCCAGTATAGCCCAAGATTTCACCCTCCCAGATGCACCTCTCTCGCTCAAGCGAGAATCTCTGGATCAAGCGAGGCTTCCAGGACTGATACTCTAATTTTTAAAGACTAAAATTCGGGGTGTTACAACGTTGATCTGCCTCCTCCAAAAGATTGCAATTTGTATGCCACACGCCATCGTCAAGGAATAAGCCATGAATTTTGTTTCTCTTCCTTCTCACAATAGTTCGAGTGTGGAAGAATATGTTGTTTCTATCTCACAACTTAACCCATTGTTCCCTTGACTTCTAAAACCAAAGCAACTCCTCTTGCTTCAAAATATAATTGTATTCCCACTGAAGCTGGGTTTCAAACCTCATAATGTCTCTATCATCCATAGTGTCCATTTTAAGTTGAACCCCTTGATCCTAGCCTCAACTCGATGTTTCCTTCTAAAGATGTTCCCAAAAAGTGTTCTTGTCAAAGATTAGAGCCTCCTCCCTTACTTTAGCAAGCTCATCCACAATGTTCCCAACACCATGAGATCAAGCATCTGAAACTATTGACCAAAGATCCTTATGAAGTGTTTAAGCTTCCTTGAACCGGAAAGGCCTATTTGAAGCATCAGCACTATCTCCCTCGCATCTAATTAACTTGGGACAATGATCGGAGTGAAGTTGAGTGAGTTTTCCCACATAGACTACAGGGAATATAGTTCTCTAGGAAGAATCATACAAACCTGTATCTAAGCGCTTAGAAATATTGCACCCACCATCTACCCTATTGAACCAACTAAACTTGCTAACAACTCTACCTAAGTCTAAAAGCCCACACATGTCCAGGAATTGAGAAAACGTTTGGGGCCTTGTAGCAATGAAATTGGCAACTATGTAAAATTTCATTATATTTTGGACCCTTAAAGCAATTGAGAAAGTTATTCATTATTATTATTATATTAGTGCTGTAAATTGAACTTTTTAGTTAAATTTTCTTGAATGATATGTAGTTTTCAGTGTTGACATTCAACAAACTTTATTCAAATGAAAACATTTTCCAAGTTGGAATTAAAAACACTTCATTCAATGAGGAGCCTATGTGTAAAACATAATTGTACATCTTTATTAATGCATCACCTTTCAGGATGTAATATGTAACGACCCGATTTTCTACCCTTGAAAATTTTTCATTCATTTTAATCATTTCTTACATACAGTCGTCACCTTCATTGAAAACTCTCAAGTATCATTTTCGAAAACACTCTTTACCCCATTATATTATCATACAAAGTTATGTTGTGGAAAAACATAATTCATTCAAATAGCATTTACCAAATACAACCAGTTATGGGTCTCCCCAAGTTATAAAGCCCATAACTACACATATTCATATTAATCTCAACGGATTTACAATCATCTCATATTGTAATCAAATCAACTACCATCAAATCATTAACTATGGAAACACGTCTCCCTTACAAACCTTTTACCTCTTTCACATACCTCATTCATATCAGTGAGTATGAATTTGAGCCACTTATCCCTTACCTTGGTGAGTGTTGGGGATCGGTTCCGAGTAACTTTAAAAGTCTCCTCCGCGATTTCCTCCAACCTTAGGATCTTTCCTCATTTCCCACCAATAACAACAATGTTAGTCATTTATTCCAAATATCACCTAAACAACTTATTTTGCATCATTTAATCATACAAAATATTCATCATCAATATTCAACCATCTAAAACATGCATAACATCTCATATTTCAAAATTTCCAAAACTACTTCAATACAAGTTTCTAAATATCAAAGCATACATGTTCATCTCATATAACAACATCAAAGCACTACTCATTATCCACATCTAACATTTCATCTTTTTCTCTTTATACTCATATTCTCATTTTGGGGGTTTTTGGGGTTTTTCATTAATAACCCATAAAACTTTCCATTCATCAAATACCAACTCTAAACCAAGAGTTTACAAGATAAAAACAACATAAACGAACCATAACTCTAAAGGATGAGTTTCCATGGTTTCTCATGTTTTGAAAATAAATCCAACATACCCAAAACAAGTTAGAGAGGAAGAAAAAGAGTTAGGAACAAGAGGTTTACCTCTTCTCAAGCTCTAATATGAGTCCTAAGGCTCTTTGCTCTTGAAAAGCTCTCTTCTCTCTCTTCTATTCAAAGTTCTAACCCTAAAATGTGTTTTGGGTTTCTATTTTATAGACACTGCGATAAGTGTAATCGATTACAAGTATAGTATAATCGATTACACTGTGTAAATTACAGAGGCATCGTCGCGATGTAATCGATTACCAACATAGTGTAATCGATTACATTGTGTCAGATGTACATATCTGATGCTTTTAATACGATGTAATCGATTACCAGGAGTGTGTAATCGATTACGCAGTGTCAGATGCACAGGTCTGATTAGTTTATCAGCATGTAATCGATTACCATGAGTGTGTAATCGATTACACTGTGTCAACAGCCCAAAATTTGCCATTTCTCGCCCAGGCGAGACAACTCTCGCTCAAGCGAGACTTCCAGGACTGTTACTATAATCTTGAAGACTCAAATTTAGGGTGTTACATAATATAAGAAAAATATATAATTTTTATTATTATTTAATATACTAGATTATATTCTATGATTTTCCATATTATAAATTGTGAATAAGATTTTGCTTCTGACTTTGACACAGTTTTAATGAAGACACCAAAATCACAAAAAAAAAAAATTTGAAGAAAAAGAAGAGCAAACTTCAAGATTTAATGGAGTCTAAGTCTTCAATAGATACTTCTATCCTTAAGCTCTAAATTATGTTTAGAAGGAATGCTAAAGAGATATTAAAACTATTTTGAAAAGAACTGAAAAAACTTAGACAATTTAAAACAAATTTTCAAAATGCTAAGTAACAGATAATTAACCTAAGTAATAGGTTACTAGACCTAGGTAGCAGGTTACCTGAACTGTGTGACGAGTTGTAAGAGGTTACTGAGACTGCATAGCAGTTTACCCCTACTGAGTAAACAATTATCCAACAAAACTAACATAATGTAACCGATTATTGTAAAGCAACAACCGGTTATTACTGAATAGAAAGTTTAGGTAATCGATTACATGAAGCTATAACCGATTATATGATGTTGCTAAACCAAAATTTTCAAATCCAAACTGAATGAGTTTCATTTCAATCGTGTCACAACTTCGTGTGAAGGTATATTTGTCAATTGGAAGCCTATTTATAGGCCTTGGAACACTCATTTTAACATGTGTTTTCCGAAGAACTTTCTTATACAATTCTCTATACTTCTATGCAACTTTTGTTCAAAACTTACAGATTTTTCTTAAGTTGCTATAAGTGCAAGTTCTAAACTTTTTTTAAAACCTAAACACTTCTAAGAGCATTGATTACTAAGTGTATTGAGATCAAAAGGATTGTAAGTTATAGAAATTTCATTTGTGAGTGCGTAAGGTACGAGGAGTCTCGGGGAGAGAAATTATAAATACAACTCAGAGTATCTAGTAAAGAAATCTCTTGTAGTACAAGAGTACTAGAAGTAGCCTTAAGGTGAACCAGTATAAATATATGTGTTCTTTCTCTCTTGGTGCCTTAAAATTTAATTAAGTGCTTTAATTAAGTGCTCTAACTTTAGGGGATTGTGATAATAGTTTCCTACCTTATTAAGTTTTTGAAACACTAACCAGTGTCATTAGACTTTGTAACACCCCAAATTTTAAGTCTTTAAAATTATAGTATCAGTCCTCGGATCCTCGCTTGAGCGAGAGATTCTCGCTTGGGCGAGAGAGGTTCACCTGGGAGGGTAAAATCCTGGGCTATACTGGAGGATTATCGCTTGAGCGAGAGTTGTCTCGCCTGGGCGAGAAATGACACTTTGGGGATGTTGACACTATGAGATTCTAGCTTGAGCGAGAATCCCTCACTTGAGCGAGAGGGTCATAGTTGAGTTTTTAAAATGGGCGGGATTTTCTCGCTTGAGCGAAAGAAAGCTCGCTTAAGCGAGAACCCGACGAGAACATTAAATGAGGGAAACCCTAAACACATTTTTAGGTTAAGGATTGAAGAGAGGTGAGAGAAGAGAGCATACCCAAGGTCTAGGAGCTTTGATTCTTGTTCAAGAGCTTGAGAAGAGGTAAAACTCTCTATCCTAACCCTCTTCTTTTCTTGAGAACCCATTTTTGGTATTATGGATCTCTTCTCAAACATGAGAGAAGCCATGGAAACTGATCCTTTTGAGTTATGTTTCGTTTTATGTTGTTTTATCTTGTACACTCTAGGTTTAGGGTTAGTATTTCAAGAATGGAAAGATGAGTTGATTGACAATGTTACAATATGAGATGATATATATGTTTTAGATGGTTGAAAACTCTTAATGAAAGTAGTATAGAACCATTGAGAATATGATAAATATCTTGTATGTTTAAATGATGCAATATAAGTTATTTATTTGTTATTTGGAATGAATGACTAACATTGTGTTATGTAGTGGGAATGAGGAAAGATCCTAAGTTTGGAGGTGGTGCCGGTGGAACTTACGAAGTCACCAAAAACCAAACCCAACACTCACCGAGGTAAGGATAAGTATTTAATTTATGCATTGTGTTGGAAAATGCGTGGATTTTCTGTGATGGATGATAGATAAAATGTGAATCACTTAATCATTTTGAACATATATGGGTATGTTGATAATGGTTAGAAGTGAAATTATTGTTTACTTATTGGGGGAGTACCAATGGAAATAAGACTCGAAATGAAATCATGAAATGTAAATCACTTTGTAGTTATAAGCATACGGGGATATGTTTATAATGATGTCGGGTGCATTTATCATTTCTGTTATTGGGGGAGTACCAATGGAAATAAGACTCAGAATGAAATCATGAAATGTAAATCACTTTGTAGTTATAAGCATATGGGGATATGTTTATAATGATATCGGGTGTATTTATCATTTTTGTTATTGGGAGAGTACCAATGGAAATAAGACTCGAAAATGAAATCAATAAATTGTAAGTCACTTTGTAGTTACAAGTATATACGTTATGTTGTAATGATGTCGGGTGCAATTATTGATTATTTATTGGTGGAGTGCCAATGGAAATAAAACTCGGATAATACAATAAACTGTAAGTCACTTTGTAGTTACAGGCATATACGCTATGTTGTAATGATGTCTGGTGCGTTTGTTGTCTAATTATTGGTGGAGTGCCAATGGAAATTAAACTCGGAAACAAAGTAAATAAATGATAAATCACTGAGTCACTACAAATATATATGGGTATGTTTGTAGTGATGATGGGTGGATTTATGGTTTATGTATTGGTGGAGGGTCAATGAAAATAAAACTCGTTTTTAGCCGACCAGAATCGGTTAGCGACTCTAGCTCGAGTTATGGAGCACGTTTTTTTTCAAAAAGTACGGAAGACGAAAATGGTTTTAAGAATATTTAATTTATATCATTATCTAAACCTGTTAAAGGTGGATTAACTTACACTGGAGTTTTATTGAATTGATAACTTATTCCTTTGCGTTGTTTGTGTATGGTAAATGTTAATCCCATTGCAGGTAGGTGGACGGAGAAGGACGATTTTGAGTAAGGGATTAGAGACCTTTGTTTTTGATGTCTCTTTGTCCATTCTTTTGTAACTTTAATTGATTGTAATTGAAGTAACTAATTGCACTATGAATACTATTTTTTGTACGTGATATTGATCATGGAGACTAGTAACTCGGGATATATGTAGTTATGGACGTTTTGGAACCCATAGATAATTGTATGCTTACTAGGTTATATTAATGAATTATGTTTTTCTGCTATTGAATGTTGTATGTTTCCTTTGGTTCATAGAGTGGGTGTGAGGGAGAAGCGAGACATTTAAAATAAATTTAGTCACTCGGTAATTATTATTGAATGTAAAAGGTATGGAATTGGATTTAATAAGGAAAAAATTTCAAGGGTAGAATTTCGGGTCGTTACAATATGGTATCATAGCATAGTTAATCCTGCGACCTAGGATATGGCCTTGCATGCTTCTTTGTATCCTTATGTGCTGAAGTTGTTTGAATGATGCTAAATGTTAAGTGTTGTGTGCACTGTATTTGTACAATTCGCTTACTAACAATTGAGTGAGTAAAGGTACTCATGGCAGGAAGAGGAAGAGGAAGAGGGGCGAGTCAGAACGTCCCGAATGATTTATTAGCTCAAATGGTGGCGTCGCTACAGCAAGTTAACGAGAACTTGCAGAACCTGAACCAGAATCCGACACCAAGCCCAAATCCACATCCACTAGTTCTAGCTGGGCCGGCAGAATATTGGGGCTTAGATGAGTTCTGCAGGAGGAACCCCACTCAGTTCCAAGGGGGATTTGCTCCTGAAGCTGCCATCGAGTGGGTCCAAGGGGTAGAGCGGATCTTCAGAGCCATGAACTGCACTGAGGCTCAGAAACTAACCTATGCTACTTACATGCTGGTGACCGAGGCTGAGAACTGGTGGGAGTATACTCGGCGACAGATGGAAGCCGAAGGTCGACTGATCTCCTGGGGTACCTTCAAGGAGAAGTTCCTACACAAGTACTTTCCCGCTGATTTGAAAAGGAAGAAGGAGATGGAAATTCTGAAGTTGGAACATGGGAACATGTCAGTAGGAGACTATGCGGCCAAGTTTGAAGAGTTGGCCCGATTTTGCCACTACGTCGAGTTGGAAATGGACGGAAGGTCCAAATGTGCCAAGTTCCAATCGGGTTTGAAACCCAAGTTGAAAAGTATGTTTGGGCACCAAGAGATTGCTGATTTCCCTACACTGGTGAATAAGTGTAGGGTGTATGAAGGTGATTTGGCAGCTGATGAAGCGACGACATCTAAGGTGGTTCCTTCCAAACACTATGGACCTCAACGAAACTTTCCTCACAGGAAGGGGAAAGGGAAGGCGTTTCATGAAGAGAGGAAGCCTTCTTTTCCTCCGACGAGTAATCGGAGTTATCCTTCGCATGGGTCGAGGACTCATGTCACTGCTGGAGGGTCACGGTTGAACGCTCCCTCTCTGTGCAACAAATGTGGCCGAATGCATGTCGGTGACTAGTGCCCCGGAATGGCGCTTAGTTTCTTTTATTGCAAGGAAGTGGGGCATATTCGAAGAAATTGTCCTAAGCTACCGCAGAGCGTGAATCCTGTGAGGGTTGAACGACCTCGGTCCACGGGCAGAGTGTTCACCCTGAGTGGTGCAGAGGCATCAGGCGTAGATGGCCTGATTAAAGGTAATTGCATGGTGTCAGGTATTCCTCTTTTAGTGTTGTTTGATTCGGGAGCGACACACTCCTTTGTATCTATTGACTGCATGGATAGACTGAATTTACCAACTGAGTCGTTGCCTTTCGACTTGGTCGTGTCCACCCCAACTGATGTGCATGTGGTGGTGTCGACAGTTGTGTCTTAGTGTCCGGTGGTGGTGAACGGTAGGGATTTTATAGTGGATTTAATCTGCTTACCACTATCCCAGTTAGATTTGATTCAGGGAATGGACTAGTTGTCAGCAAATCATGTGGTGCTTCATTGTGTTGATAAGACCGTGATGTTTGGAAATCCATATGGGATTTCAGAGGGAGTTAGTTGTATGAAGCCGATGTCGGCAAAAGAAGTCAGGACTTCCTGTAAGGAGGGAGGGACCGTGTTCATGTTGTTGGCATCCCTGGAAGGTATTGAGAAGTCCAAGGTTGAGGACATTCCAATAGTTCGTGAGTTTCCGGAAGTCTTTCCTGGTGATATTCCGGAATTACCTCCCTTGAGAGAAGTTGAATTCTCCATTGATTTAGTGCCGGGAACGGGACCCATCTCTATAACTCCTTATAGAATGGCACCGTTAGAATTAACTGAGCTGAAAAAGCAGGTTGAGGAATTGTTGGCTAAGAAATTTATTCGCCCGAGTGTCTCGCCGTGGGGTGCACCTATTTTGCTAGTTAAGAAGAACGACTGTAGTATGCCATTGTGTACCGATTACAGGCAGTTGAACAAGGTTACGATTATTTACAAATACCCATTGCCTCGGATTGATGACTTGATGGATCAGTTGAGAGGGGCGGTAGTGTTTTCTAAGATTGTTCTTCGATCGGGCTACCATCAACTTCGGGTGAAAACATATGACATTCCAAAGACTGCTTTTAGGACAAGGTATGGACATTTCGAGTATTTGGTCATGCCTTTTGGCGTAACAAATGCTCCAGCAATATTTACCGACTACATGAATCGGATTTTCCATCCGTATTTGGATTCATTTGTAGTGGTATTTATTGATGACATTCTGGTTTACTCCAAAAGCCGAGAGGAACATGCAGAGCACCTAAGGATTGTTCTAGAACTCCTGAGTAAGAACCAGTTGTATGCGAAATTGTCTAAGTCTGAATTCTGGTTGGAGTCGGTGAACTTTCTAGGGCATGTGATAACCAAGGAAGGGGTAGTTGTGGATCCTTCAAAGGTGGAAGTGGTCACGGAATAGGTCGTGCCCAAGTCGGTTACTGAAATCCGGAGCTTCCTGGGTTTAGCAGGCTATTATCGGAAATTCATTGAGGGATTTTCGAAGTTGGCACTACCATTGACTAAGTTCACTAGGAAAGGAGAACCGTTTGTGTGGACGTTTCGTTGTGAAGAAAGCTTTCAAGAGTTGAAGCGAAGGTTAACTATGGCGCCTGTAAGGACCCAAATTCTACCCTTGAAATTTTTTCTCATTTTAATTCAATTCCATGCAATCACTCATAACTCACATTACCAATTTAATATCCTTACTCCAAAATCTTATTTCTCTCCTCACACTCAATCCATGAATCAATAATGTCATACATAATCATTTTAATTAGAAGTCCTCATGAATCATTCCTTGAAAAAATCTTTTAACCTATTATATTATCATCCAATTCATATTGCAGAAAAACATAATTCATTCATATCATTCCCTATGAGTACTAAGACCTCAAAGGTTCTGATCCTCCAAAATAACATTACGCATGGTTACAAATATTCAACTAATAGTTAGCCATGATTACAAACATTTAAATCCACAAGTATTCATTTAGAATACGAAACATAAATAGTGAATCCGAAGTCTAAAGCTCCTAAAGCTCCCGACCTAGCATACTCCATTCATCTATTTACCTGCAATGGGATTATCAATGACAAAAGTACAAAACACACAAAGGAGTAAGTCGTTAATTCAATAAACGTCATTATAAGATAATCCACATTAGAAAAAGGGGTTAGTAAACCATTTGTTTTATAAATTCATTTTGTGCTACATTACTTGAGCCAAAGTTTTGCTACATAGCTTGAGCCAAAGCGTTGCTACATAACTTGAGCCATAGTATTGCTACATAGCTTGAGCCAAAGCGTTGCTACATAACTTGAGCCAAAGTATTCCTACATAGCTTGAGCCAAAGCATTGCTACATAACTTGAGCAAAAGTATTGCTTCATAACTTGAGCCAAAGTGTTGCTACATAGCTTGAGCCAAAGCATTGCTACATAACTTGAGCCAAAGTATTGCTTCATAACTTGAGCCAAAGTGTTGCTACATAGCTTGAGCCAAAGCATTGCTACATAACTTGAGCCAAAGTATTGCTTCATAACTTGAGCCAAAGTGTTGCTACATAGCTTGAGCCAAAGCATTGCTACATAACTTGAGCCAAAGTATTGCTTCATAACTTGAGCCAAAGTGTTGCTACATAGCTTGAGCCAAAGCATTGCTACATAACTTGAGCCAAAGTATTGCTACATAGCTTGAGCCAAAGCATTGCTACATAACTTGAGCCAAAGTCTCTAACCATTCATGGTCGGCTAAAAATATATTTTCTTTCCATCGAATTCACCATCAATCATTCCCTGTAAATCTACGCCATCTTTAGTATAAACACACCCATATATGTTTATGCTAAACACGTGATTTACAATATAATTATGGCATAACCCGTAAACACACACATTTTCCTTTTCCGTAAATCTACGCCTTCTTTAATATAAACACACCCATATATGTTAATATTAAATGCGTAATGTACAACTTAGTCTTTGCATAACCAGAACATACACATTTTCTATTTCAAATGCAAAATTAAAGACTTATCCTTACCTCGGTGAATATTGGGGTTCGGTTTGTGAGTAACTTTACCAGTTTCCTCCGCGATCTCCTCCAACATTAGGATCTCTTCTCATACCCACCAATAACAACAATGTCAGTCATTTATTCAAAATAATACGTAACGACACATATTTCATCATCAAACATACAAGAGATTCACATATATTCAAGATTTCAAAAACTACTTCAATATAAGTTTTCAAAGATCTAAACACACATGTTCATGTCATATATCAACATCAAAGCATTTCATCTCTTTCTCTTTATACCCATATTCTCATTTTAGGGGTTTTTGGGTTTTCATGAATAACCCACATAACCTTTCCATTCATCAAATACCAACTCTAAACCAAGAGTTTACAAGAGAAAAATTACATAAAACGAACCATAACTCTAAAGGATGAGTTTCCATGGTTTCTCATATTTTGAAAATAGATCTAACATACCCAAAACAAGTTAGAGAGGAAGAAGAAGAGTTAGAAACAAGAGGTTTACCTCTTCTCAAGCTCTAAGATGAGTCCTAAGGCTCCTTGCTCTTGAAAAGCTCCCTTCTCTCTCTTCTCTTCAAGTTCTAACCCTAAAATGTGTTTGGGGTTTCTATTTTTAAAGAGCATTCATCGGGTTCTCGCTCAAGCGAGAATCTCACAGTGAGCAATTCTTGCTCAGCGAATAGATGTAATCGATTATCATATGGTGTAATCGATTACATCAGTTAAAAATGCACATATCTGATGTTTTTAATATGTTGTAATCGATTACGAGTGTAGTGTAATCGATTACAAAATGTAAAATACACATATCTGATGCTTTTATCAGCATGTAATCGATTACCAGGACTGTGTAATCGATTACATCATGCAAAATACAAATATCTGATGCTTTTATCAACATGTAATCGATTACCAGGACTGTGTAATCGATTACACTGCCCAAAATTGCCATTTCTCGCCGAGGCGAGACAACTCTCGCTCAGGCGAGAATCCTCTAGTATAGCCCAGGATTTCACCCTCCCAGGTGATCCTTTCTCGCTCAAGCGAGAATCTCTCGCTCAAGCGAGACTTCCAGGACTGATACTCTAATTTTTAATGACTAAAATTCGGGGTGTTACAGCGCCCGTGTTGGTTCTTCCTTGTACGGATAAGGATTTCAGTGTGTATTGTGATGCTTCCAAGCAAGGTTTGGGTTGTGTCCTGATGCAAGAGGGGAAAGTGGTTGCCTATGCTTCTCGTCAATTGAGAACACACGAGCAGAACTACCCTACGCATGATTTAGAATTGGCAGCAGTGGTTTTCGCTTTGAAAATTTGGAGGCACCATCTCTATGGTATAAGGTTTGTGGTGTACAACGACCACAAGAGTTTGAAATATATGTTCGACCAAAAAAAGCTGAATATGAGACAGAAGAGATGGATGGAATTTTTAAAGGACTATGATTTTGGATTGCAGTACCACCCAGGGAACGCTAATGTAGTAGCCGACGCTCTCAGTCGGAAGTCCTTGCATGTGTCAGCTTTGATGATTAGGGAAGGGAAACTGATTGAGGAGTTCAGGGATATGAACGTAGACGTCCAGATGAGACCTCATAGTATGACATTGGGTATGTTGACGGTCACGAATGAACTATTTGTTCAAATCTGAGTACTGCAAGTTGGGGATATTGAGTTGATGGAATAACGGGATTTGATGATGAGTGGAAAGGAAACTGACTTGGTAATGGACTCTAGTGGGATGATGCGTTACATGGGGAGAGTGTGTGTGCCTCGTGATGAAGGGCTACGGAACAGTATTTTGGAGGAGTCCCATAAGAGCAAGATGAGCTTTCACCCAGGAACAACGAAAATGTACCAAGACTTGAAGAAGTTGTTTTGGTGGTCTGGGTTGAAGAGAGATGTGGCGTCATATGTTTCGAGTTGTTTAATATGCCAGAAATCAAAAATTGAGCATCAACGACCGGAGGGGGAGTTACAATCTCTAGAAATCCCCGTTTGGAAGTGGGATAGTATCTCCATGGATTTTGTGTCTGGTTTTCCGAAGACTCAGAAGGGATATGATTCGATATGGGTGATCGTGGATCGGTTAACTAAATCTGCTCACTTTCTGCCTATGAACATGAGGTACTCTTTGGAGAAGTTGGCAGAACTGTATATCCGGGAAATTGTCCGTTTACATGGAATACCGTCAAGCATTGTGTCGGATAGGGACTCCCGTTTCACTTCAAAATTTTGGACGAGTTTGCAAACCGCGTTGGGAACTAAGTTAAAGCTGAGTTAAGCTTATCATCACCAAATGGACGGTCAATCAGAAAGGACAATACAGTCATTGGAGGACCTTTTAAGAGCCTGTGTCTTGGAACAACCAGGGAGTTGGGATAGCATGTTGTCGTTGATCGAGTTTACCTACAACAATAGCTTCCATTCGAGTATTGGGATGGCACCTTATGAGGAATTGTATGGTAGGAAGTGCCGAACTCCAGTGAGTTGGTTTGAGACTGGGGAGAACTTAATATTGGGGCCCGAAATGGTCCAGGAGACGACGGATAAGATCAAGAAAATCCGGGAACATATGAGAATCGCCCAAAGTCGACAGAAGAGCTATTATGATAAGAGACGGAAACCTCTTGAATTTGACGAGGGAGATCATGTGTTCATGAGAGTTGTTCCGACTACCGGTATCGGTAGAGTGTTGAAGTCTCGTAAGCTGACTCCTTGATTTATTGGGCCGTATCAGATATTGAAGAGAATTGGGCCGGTAGCATATCGTATTGCTTTACCTCCTTTGTTGTCCAATCTCCATAATCTATTCCATGTGTCTCAGTTGAGGAAATATGTTGGAGATCCATCTCATGTGGTTGAGTCTGATCAGATAGAGTTGAAGGATAATTTGACTTTTGCAACGTTGCCCATGAGAATCATGGATACCAATGTAAAGAGATTGAGAGGCAAGGATATTGCCTTGGTAAAGGTGTTGTGGAGCCAAGTGGACGAAGGAGACGCTACTTGGGAAGTTGAGCAAGAGATGAGAGAGGATTACCCCCATTTGTTCGAATCGAGGTATGTTTAATTTTCGGGGACGAAAATTCTTAAAAGAGGGGGAGGATTGTAACACCCCAAATTTTAAGTCTTTAAAATTATAGTATTAGTCCTCGGATCCTCGCTTGAGCGAGAGATTCTCGCTTGGGTGAGAGAGGTTCACCTGGGAGGGTGAAATCCTGGGCTATACTAGAGGATTCTCGCCTGAGCGAGAGTTGTCTCGCGTGGGCGAGAAATGACACTTGGGGGATGTTGACACTGTGAGATTCTCACTTGAGCGAGAATCCCTTGCTTAAGCGAGAGGGTCAGTGTTGAGTTTTTAAAATGGGCGGGATTTTCTCGCTTGAGCGAGAGAAAGCTCGCTTAAGCGAGAACCAGACCAGAACATTAAATTAGGGAAACCCCAAACACATTTTTAGGTTAAGGATTGAAGAGTGGTGAGAGAAGAGAGCATTCCCAAGGTCTAGGAGCTTTGATTCTTGTTCAAGAGCTTGAGAAGAGGTAAAACTCTCTATCCTAACTCTCTTCTTCTCTTGAGAACCCATTTTTGGTATTATGGATCTCTTCTCAAACATGAGAGAAGCCATGGAAACTCATCCTTTTGAGTTATGTTTCGTTTTATGTTGTTTTATCTTGTAAACTCTTGGTTTAGGGTTAGTATTTCATGAATGGAAAGGGTTTGTGGGAAGATTAATAAAAACCCCAAAAACCCTAGAGAGAGAAAAATGTGGTTAGAGAGAGAGAGTGGGTAAAATGCTAGAGGTAGAAGATGAGTTGATTGACAATGTTACAATATGAGATGATATGTATGTTTTAGATGGTTGAAAACTCTTAATGAAAGTAGTGTAGAACCGTTGAGAATATGATAAATATCTTGTATGTTTAAATGATGCAATATAAGTTATTTATTTGTTATTTGGAATGAATGACTAACATTGTGTTATGTGGTGGGAATGAGGAAAGATCCTAAGTTTGGAGGTGGTGCCGGTGGAACTTACGAAGTCACCAAAAACCAAACCCAACACTCACCGATGTAAGGATAAGTCTTTAATTTATGCATTGTGTTGGAAAATGCGTGGATTTTCTGTGATGGATGATAGATAAAATGTGAATCACTTAATCATTTTGAACATATATGGGTATGTTGATAATGGTTAGAAGTGAAATTATTGTTTACTTATTGGGGGAGTACCAATGGAAATAAGACTCGAAATGAAATCATGAAATGTAAATCACTTTGTAGTTATAAGCATACGGGGATATGTTTATAATGATGTCGGGTGCATTTATCATTTCTGTTATTGGGGGATTACCAATGGAAATAAGACTCAAAATGAAATCATGAAATGTAAATCACTTTGTAGTTATAAGCATACGGGGATATGTTTATAATGATGTCGGGTGTATTTATCATTTTTGTTATTGGGGGAGTACCAATGGAAATAAGATTCGAAAATGAAATCAATAAATTGTAAGTCACTTTGTAGTTACAAGCATATACGTTATGTTGTAATGATGTCGGGTGCAATTATTGACTATTTATTGGTGGAGTGCCAATGGAAATAAAACTCGGATAATACAATCAACTGTAAGTCACTTTGTAGTTACAGGCATATACGCTATGTTGTAATGATGTCGGGTGCGTTTGTTGTCTAATTATTGGTGGAGTGCCAATGGAAATAAAACTCGGAAACAAAGTAAATAAATGATAAATCACTGAGTCACTACAAATATATATGGGTATGTTTGTAGTGATGATGGGTGGATTTATGGTTTATGTATTGGTGGAGGGTCAATGAAATTAAAACTCGTTTTTAGCCGACCAGAATGGGTTAGCGACTCTAGCTCGAGTTATGGAGCACGATTTTCAAAAAGTACGGAAGACGAAAATGGTTTTAAGAAGATTTAATTTATATCATTGTTTAAACCTATTAAATGTGGATTAACTTAAACTGAAGTTTATTTGAATTAATGACTTATTCATTTGTGTTGTTTGTGTATGGTAAATGTTAATCCCATTGCAGGTAGGTGGACGGAGAAGGACGATTTTGAGTAGGGGATTATAGACCTTTGTTTTTGACGTCTCTCTGTCCATTCTTTTGTAACTTTAATTGATTGTAATTGAAGTAACTAATTGCACTATGAATACTATTTTTGTACGTGATATTGATCATGGAGACTAGTAACTCGGGATATATGTTGCTATGGGCGTTTTGGAAACCCATAGCTAATTGTATGCGGTGGTTACTAGGTTATATTAATGAATTAGGTTTTTCTGCTATTGAATGTTGTATGTTTCCTTTGGTTCATAGATTGGGTGAGAGGGAGAAGCGAGACATTTAAAATAAATTTAGTCACTCGGTAATTACTATTGAATGTTAAAGGTATGGAATTGGATTAAATAAGGAAAAATTTTCAAGGGTAGAATTTTGGGTCGTTACAGACTTTAGTTAAGAATTTCAAAAATGTATTTTGGAAAATGTTGTATGTAATAATTTGAATACAAAGATTGCTTGTCAATTCAAAATTTATATATTATGATTCTTTAATAATCCATAATGATATTGATTAACCTGATCAAAAAAATTTATTCACATAAATTAAAAGCAAAATAATTATTGGTCCCACGACATTTAACAATAGATGTTAAACAATTATGACCGGGTCAAATTGATGTTCTAGAGACTATTCAGCCACAATAATTAACCGACTCAACATCGCTTTTACTATTCCTCATCGATAAAAATCTATAATAAAGTTGGGGTCAATGTGATTAGTTAGATTAAATATATTTTTTCAATCAATCACAAATAATATATTCAATCTAAAAGTTTGAAACTAAAGTTGCATAAAAGTGTAGATAATTGTATATGAAAGTTATGAGTTAAATCATATGTTGAAATAGGTGTTCCAAGGCCTTTAAATAAACTTCCAATAAGCCAATATACTCTCTTACACGAAGTTAGGATACGATTGGAATGAAACCATTTGATTTGGATGAAAATTATTCAGTTTGAATTTGAAAAATATAGTTTAACAGTTTTGCCTAATCATTTACATCATGGTGTAATCGATTACCCAAACATTCTTTTCAATAATAGCTGGTTACTATTTTACCATAATCGGTTATAATATGCCAATTTTTCTGGGCAACTGTGTACTCATTCAGGTAACCTATTATGCAGTCCCAGTAACATGTTACCAATTGTCGCATAATTCAGGTAACCTATTTCCTAGGTCTAGTAACATGTTACTCTCGTCAAGTTAATTGTTACTTAGCATTTTCAAAATTCTTTTAAATTGTTTAAGCGTTTTCCAATTCTTTCAAAATAATTTTAACATCTTTTGAGCATTGTTTACTAAACATACTCAGAGTTTAAAGGATAGAAATATTAATTTAAGACTTAGACTCTATTTGAAGTTTGCTCTTCTTTGTCTTCAAAGTCTTCTTCCTTTTTCTTCTTTTTGTGATCTTGGTGTCTTCATTAAAACCGTGTCAAGTTTAGTTGCAAGATCTTATTCAAAATATCATTATTTAGATGATGCATTGGATGCTAGGTTGCTGGAATTAGCCAATGTTCATATAGATGAAAATGGTCGATATGATGACTAAGGTTTTACAGAGATGGAAGTTTGAAACTTGTGTGGGATTGCGGGTTTGGCAATCATCTCCACGTTGTTATGAGGGCAGATTGGTTGGGTTTTGGGCCTCCTTCTTATGTGGAGAAAGACCATTTGTTGGAAGTCCATTTATACCACTTACCCTAGTAGAGAGAGATTTGATTAGAGTCAGAGTGTGTGTTCAGTTTTAGCTAGAGAGACAATAGAAAAGTGAGAGAGAATGGAAATTAATCATGATGGAACATATAGTTGATATGATAGATTTGTCACTGTTTCATCGTTCACTGTTGGATCGAGGTGAAATTTGCACAATAGGTACACAACTTCTGGTACGCACTTGATTTTGAATTGTTATATAAGTGACATATAAACTAAGGTGAGAGAAGTTGAGAAATTAGAGTAGCTGATTTTTTTGGTTTTTTGTGCTACACACTCTTAGTTCTCTAATTCCAGTTTGTTGATATGTTGTTTGTCATATTGTTAAGTACGACCTATGCTGTAATTTGAGACATTACCGTACTCCTAATTTAGTGGAGCTTGACTGACTGACTTATACCTGTGGGTTTTATTTTTCACATTGGGAAGATTTTTCACGTTAAAATTTTAGTGTCCATTGTATGATTATAGTTGTTGCAATTATCTACTCATCATAGAGTTGTCATTGTTATTCTCATGAATTTCACATTACTACACCCATTCGGCCTTTATATAATAAAAGGACTCGTGGGCATACTAAAGTACAGTTAAAATATTTTATTATTATTAACCGATATAGTTTAATAATTTAGTATTGTTAAATAGCCACATATGGCGACATAAGGAAAAATATACTACATTTTCTAAAAAAAATTCCTTATGTTATATTTTTAGAAATTATAAATATTCCAACTAACTAAGAATTTATCAACAAACCTATAAATGTCAATAACATTCACTAGCCCATCATGCAATTATGGCAACTTTGATGCAGATGCGACACAAGTGTGCTATATAGAACCCATAATTATGAAGAGGTTCAACTGTTTTATCTACAATTTGTAATTTCATATATTTTATTCTTATACAAAAAAGATTCATTCTTGGAGGACAAGTTTACGTTTGCATTTATTAATTTTTACACTCAACTTATTGTTTGGTTTAATATTTTATTGATTATAATGATTATTATATTATATTATCATAGTTAGTGTAGAATTAAATTCAACATCTGTTTGTAAGAAAAATATATGAAATTACTCACAACCCGTTAAGAATGTCACCAAAAAATATATTAGCCCTAAGTTGCAAAAAGTCTTCTATGTATAAAGGATACTAATTTTTTTGTCCTCGTGACTTGCTTTAAATTCTCATTTTCATTTAATATTTCCGTACAAATCATATTTATTTTCTTATGATAGATAGGAGCTCTCATCTCTACCCGACACATGACCTACAAAATGTCTGGACGGATCCTAGATGTAGTGTATGGTCCGAGTTACAACAAAACTTCTCCGGTTTTTGTGTTCTAGACTAAAAGAAAATTAATGAGTAGTGGATCATTAAGGGAAATTGCCTGCCCGAAGTAGTAGTGGATCATTAAGGGAAATTGCCTGCACGAAGTGGTAGTGGATCATTAAGGGAAATTGCCTACCCGAAGTGGTAGTGGATCATTAAGGGAAATTGCCTACCCGAAGTGGTAGTGGATCATTAAGGGAAATTGCCTACCCGAAGTGGTAGTGGATCGTTAAGGGAAATTCCCTACCCGAAGTGGTAGTAGATCATTAAGGGAAATTGCCTACCCGAAGTGGTAGTGGATCATTAAGGGAAATTGCCTACACGAAGTGGTAGTGGATCATTAAGGGAAATTGCCTACCCGAAGTGGTAGTGGATCATTAAGGGAAATTGCCTACCCGAAGTGGTAGTGGATCATTAAGGGAAATTGCCTACCCGAAGTGGTAGTGGATCATTAAAGGAAATTACCTACCCGAAGTGGTAGTGGATCATTGAGGAATTACCTACCCGATGTGGTAGTGGATTATCAGAGTTGTGTGAACGACCAGATGTGGTAAAGAGTAAGCTTGATGGCGAGAATAAGCAATGGGACAAAAGTATTTGAGATAAACGAATATGCATGCTATAGGATATATAGTATGAGATATATATTCTATAGGGTGAATATGGATGATAAAGTGGAAGATGTGAACAATGAAAGTCATATGCTTGTTATAGGGTATATAGTATGGGATATATTCTATAAGATGAATATGAAGGATGAGAACTAAGAATGTCACAATGAAAGTCGTATGCATGTTATAGAATATATAGTATGGGATATATATTCTATACGGTGGATATGAATGGTGAGAAGTATGAGGTTTCGAAATAACGTAGTAGGCGTGCTATCAAATATATATTATGGAATATATATATAGTATAGGACGAATATGAACAACATGGAAATGAAAGAAAGAATAAATGAACATTTACATTTACTTATTTGTGGTTATGAGTTATACCCATGCTTAATTGTATTTGAATGTGGATTATCATGTGATGTTAGTTTTTGAACTAATGACTTACTCCCTGTGTTTTGTGTGTTGTTTATGATAATCCCATTGTAGGTAAATGAAGGATTTTGAGGAGGAAGCTCACTTAGGGAGATTTTGTGTTTATCAATTTGATTGTCTTTTTGCTACTTGACATTGTAGTTGAATTGATGACATTTTGGGATAAATGTAATATGATTAGGATAATACGGAGATTTGTAATTATGGACTTTATAACTCCGGGAAACCCATAACTGGTTGTATGTGGTAATTGCTAATTGAATGAATTATGTTTTTCCGCAACATAACTTTGTATGACAATACAATAGGGTATAGAGTATTTTCAAAGAGTGTTTCATGAGGGTTTTTAAGTAAGGTGATAGATGTATGTAAGAGAGGATTAAAATAAATGGAAAATTTTCAAGGGTAGAATTTGGGTCCTTACAATATGGTATTAGAGCATAGTTAATTGTGCAGCCTAGGGTATGGCCTTACTTGCTTCTTTGTAACATGTTTATAATTTGACTAATTGTTATATGTGGATTGAATGCTTAAAGCATGTAGCTTTGGTATGATGACATGTAACGTGCTATGAGACTATGTGATAGCCTGAATTATGTGAGTTAAATTGTGTACTGACTACCAATGAGCGCTGGTTAAAACATGGCTGGAAGAGGGACGAGTCAGAACGTCCCGAATGATTTGTTAGCTCAGATAGTGGCGGCGCTACAGCAGGTCAATGCGAACCTGCACAATCTGAATCAGAACCCTACACCAAGTCCGAGTTCGCAAAACCCAGTCCCACCCGGACCGGCAGAGTACCAAGGGTTGGATGAGTTTTGCAGTAGGAACCCCAGTCAGTTCCACGGGGGATTTGCTCCTGATGCTGCCCTTGAGTGGATTCATTTTCGGAGGCTCAGAAATTGGCCTACGCCACCTACATGCTAGTGACGGAGGCCGAGAACTGGTGGGAGTTCACTAGACGCCAAACGAAGACGGAGGAACAATTGATTTCCTGGGTTACTTTCAAGGCAAAATTCCTTCACAAATATTTCCCTGCTGATCTGAAAAGGGAGAAAGAAATGGAGTTCTTGAAGTTGGAACAAGGAAATATGTCTCTCGGGGAATACGCGGCTAAATTCGAGGAATTGGCCCGGTTTTGTCCCTACTCTGAGTTGGAAGTGGATGGACGATCCAAATGTTCTAAATTTGAATAGGGCTTAAGGCCCAAGTTGAAGATGATGTTTAGACATCAGGAGATTGCCGACTTTGCTACTTTGGTCAACAAGTGCCGGATGTACGAGAATGATCTGAAGATGGACGAGTTGGCAACTCTCGGAACACTTTCTCCCCGGAACTATGGACCTCAAGGCAACCATATGCGGGAGAGAGGAAAAGAGATAGTGGAGGATGACCGAAAACCTTACGCGACACCTACTGGACATCGTGACAGGAATTTCCAAGGGTCAAGACCACCTACCTTTCCTACCGGAGGGGTTTCTACTCCTTTGTGCAACAAGTGTGGCGGACTCCATCATGGGAGCACATGCCCGAGGTCGGATAATAAATGTTTCTACTGCAAGGAATTGGGACACATCAAAAGGTATTGCCCAAAACTAAGTCGACGGATGAATGTCGTCCACGCTGAGAGGGCAAGGGTCCATGGTCGAGAGGTTACCCCGAAGGGCGCAGGGACATCAGGTGTTGATGATCCGGCGAGAGGTAAATCGCATGGTGACAGGTATCCCTTTTAGTGTTGTTTAATTCGGGAGCGACACACTCCCTATAATTGCTGAATGTGTGAACCGACTGAGATTATACACAAGTTGTTGTTTTCATCGTGGTTGTATCCACTCCACCTAGTTTACCGGTGGTGGGTGTCGATGTGGAAGTCTCAGTGTACGGTTGGGGTAAATGGTAGAACCTTTACCATAGTGTTGATATGCGCAATGATGTCCCAGTGGATTAAATCCTAGAAATGGACTAGCGGTCAGCAAAAATCGTGTTATGCTTAACTGTATGTAATTGTTGAAGTGAAGATTTAAAATCTTGTTGCAGTAATACGTATGTGTATGCTAAGGGGTAAGATTTACACTGATAGTCGAGGAAAGAGGCTAGTCAAGTTACTTACCCCGTCGATGTGATGAATACATTTTATTAGACGTGAAACTTTTGGTCTCGAATGACCGGTTCTTTTGCGATAGAACATTGGCAATGCATGAAATAGTGGTAGTGTACCTCAATTGTCTGCGTTAAATGTTGTCCGGCAAAAGTTGTTGTTGTTTCGTGAACGTCAGTAATGACGGTGTATGAGTGTGATGTAGCCATATGAGAGAAGGAGTTTTGGGTTGTGTTGAACTGATTATGTAAACTTTGTTTCATGAGTCGTGGATTCAAACCGTTTTCGAAAATCATTTTTCTTTGGGTGAAACATAGCTTGTGGCTAAGAAATGATTTAGTATCATGTTGGAGAATTCCGAAATTTTAGCAATTGTTAGAAGTTTAGTGATATAAGACGCCCATGTATTTCTGGACATAATGCGAGTGGAATAATAAGTTTATATTTACTAACGGATTTGGGGTGACCAAACCGAACACAAGTTGTAGGTTTTAATGTTGGTCGACTTGTGCTTGCCGATTGGTAACTAGTTTTGGTGTGAATCAATAGTTTTATGGTTCAGTTGAGGCTAGAAATCGGTAATTTCTTTAGACGATAAGATTTGATGGTAGAAATATTTGAGGTAATTGGACAATTACTGGATAGTTTGATTGTTTACAATGGATAAGACACTAAGAGTCCTATTGTGTAAGTATTTTGTGGATTGAGTAAAACGAAATTGTGCTAGATTCTCGAGTGGAGATGAAACTAGCTAGTGTATGATGGATGTTAAAAGATGCATTTAGATAGATATGAGATAAGGAGTTCCCCATTCGCTGAAGTTCGAGAGTGTTATCGGGATTCTTAACGTATGTTAGGATTGATAGATGGATAAGTGCTAGAGATCTATGGTTCTTGATGGATATAGGGAAATTCTTTAGTCTGAACTATGGAATTGTTTCCCATGGCACTTGAGTTATTAAAGGCTGAAACCTTAATATTTGAACATTGATGAGTTAGTTCATGAATTGGTGGGTAATATCACGGTTTAGTGAGGTAAGCCCTTAGTGACTGACTAAGTGATCTTATTGGATTAGAGAATCGAATTGTGATTTTGGTCGAATATTCTTGTGCCTAAGGTCTAGGTGATGATATTATTTTCCTAGATATGTTTAATTTTCGGGGACGAAAATTCTTATAAGAGGGGGAGGATTGTAACACCCTAAATTTTAGTCTTTGAAATTATAGTATTAGTCCTAGAAGTCTCGCTTGAGCGAGAGATTCTCGCCTAAGCGAGAAAGGATCACCTGGGAGGGTGAAATCCTGGGCTATACTGGAAGATTCTCGCCTCAGCGAGAGTTGCCTCGCTTGGGCGAGAAATGGCAAACTGGGGCTGTTGACACTGTGAGATTCTCGCCTGAGCGAGAATCCCTCGTTTGAGCGAGAGGAAGATGACCGGAAACCTTATGCGGTAACTACTAGACATCGTGATCGGAGTTTCCAAAGGTCAAGCCCACCTACCGTTCCTACCGATGAAGTTTCTATTCCAATGTGCATCAAGTGCGGTAGACTTCATTATGGAAGTACGTGCACGGTTAAAGGAAATGGATGTTTCCACTACAAGGAGCTTGGGCATATTAAAAGGTTTTGTCCCAACCTGCATCGGAGGCTGAATGTCACTCATGCCGAGGAGACAAGGAACCACGATCGAAGGGTTACCCCGAGTGGCGCAGGGACATCAAGTGTTGATGATCCAGCGAGAGGTAAATCGCATGGTAGCAGGTATCCCTTTTAGTGTTGTCTAATTCGGGAGCGACACACTCCCTATATTTACTGAATGTGTGAACCGACTGAAATTGTACACCAAGTTGTTGTTGTCGACTTAGTTGTACCCACCAACCTAGTGTACCGGTGGTGGATGTCAATGTGGATGCCTCAGTATACGGTTGGGGTAAATGGCAGAACCTTTACCATAGTGTTGATATGCGCAATGATGTCCCAGTGGATTAAATCCTGGAAATGGATAGCGGTCAGCAAATCGTGTTATGCTTAACTGTATGTAATTGTTGAAGTGAAGATTTAAAATATTATTGCAGTAATACGTATATGTATGCTAAGGGGTAAGACTTATACTGATAGTCGAGGAAATAGACTAGTTAAGTTACTTACCCCATCGATGTGATGAATACATTTTATTAGACGTGAAACTTTTGGTCTCGAATGACCAGTTCTTTTGCATTAGGACATTGGCAACGCATGAAATAGTGGTGGTGTACCTCAATTGTCTGGGTTGAATGTTGTACCGGCAAAAGTTGTTGTTGTTTCGTGAACGTCAGTAATTGCGGTGTATGGGTGTGGTGTAACCATAGGAGAGAAGAAGTTTTGGGTTGTGTTGAAATGAATATGCGAACCTTGTTTCACGACGTGGTTGCCATGAGTCATGAATTCAAATCGTTTTCGAAAATCATTTTTGGGTAAAACATAGCTTGTGGCTAAGTAATGATTTAGTATCATGTTGAAGAATTCCGAAATTTTAGTAACCATATCGGAATAAGTATGAGGTTGTTAAAAGTTTAGTGATATAAGACGCCCATGTATTTCTGGACATAATGCGAGTGGGTTAATAAGTTTATATTTGCTAACGAAATTGGGGTGACCAAACCGAACGCCAGTTGTAGGTTGGAGTGTTTGTCGACTTGCACTTGCCGATCGGTAACAGGGTACCTAGTTTTGGTATGAATCAATGGTTTATGGTTTTAGTTGAGGCTAGAAATCGGTAATTTCCTTTCGATGATAAGATTTGATGACGAAGATATTTGATGTAATTGGACGATTACTGGATAGTTTGATTGTGTACAATGGATGAGACACTAAGAGTATTATTGTGTACGTATATTGTTGATTGAGTAAAATGAAATTGTGCTAGATTTCTGAGTGGAGATTAAACTAGCTAGCGTATGATGGGTGTTAAATGAGGCATTGGAGTGGATGAGGGATAAGGAGTTTCCCATTCGCTGAATTGCGAGAGTGTATAGAGATTCTTAACATAGATGAGGATTGTTAGTTGGATCAGTCCTAGACACGTATGGTTCTTGACAAATATAGGGAAGATCTTTTGTCAGAATCACGGTTTAGTTCTCATGGCATTCGAGTTATTAAAGGTTGAGATCTTAATATTTGGACATTGAGGAGTTAGTTCATGAATTGGTTTGGTGATATCACGGTTTAGTGGTGTATACCTTAGTGACCGTTTAAGTAATCTTAATGGATTAGAGGATCGATTATGATTTTGGTTGAGTATTCTAGTGCCTAAGGTCTAGGTGATGATATTATTTTCCGAGGTATGTTTAATTTTCGGGGACGAAAATTCTTATAAGAGGGGGAGGATTGTAAAATCCTAAATTTTGAGTCTTTAAAATTATATTATCAGTCCTGGAAGTCTCGCTTGAGCGAGAGATTCTCGCCTGAGCGAGAAAGGATTCCCTGGGAGGGTGAAATCCTTGGCTATACTGGAGGATTCTCGCCTAAGCGAGAGTTGCCTCGCCTGGGCGAAAAATGGCAAACTGTGGCTGTTGACACTGTGAGATTCTCGCTTGCGTGAGAATCCCTCGCTTGAGCGAGAGCGTCAGATCTGAAATTTTAAAAAGGCGGGATTTTCTCGCCTGAGCGAGAATGGGCTCGCTTGAGCGAGATGTTAGGATATATGGCCACCTAAGAGGGGGGGGGGGTGAATTAGGTGTAGAGACTTAAATTCAATATTTCTACTTTTATTTTAAAACTTTGCAAGTTTAATGAGTTTTTCTATCAGCGGAAGTAATAAACAAAATAGTTGAGTAAAAGTAGATGATAATGCAAAATGTAAAAAGTTAAGGGAAGAGAAGATCACACCAAGATGTATACTGGCTCACCTTCAATCTGAAGGCTGGTCCAGTCCTTCTTGTTACCAAGAAGATTTTTCCACTATTGCAAGAACCAATGTTACACCTTCTTCGTCTTCTTCCAAGACTACTCACCTATTCCACTAGGCACTAGGCTAACACCGTTCTTCACAATATACTGCACTTCACCACACTTGGTGAAATGTTTACAAGATACTAACTTGTATTCTTAAGATGGTTTTTTTTTACAAGGCTTTTGAATGAGTGACTCTCTAATAGTAATTGAAACTTTACGGATTGAATCACTCACTAAATGATCACTTAATTTAGAATCAACTAACTTGGATAAAGGCTTTTGTTTATGCTTAAGACTTTGAATAATTTCCAGAATTGGAAAGATATGAAAATTGATATCAAAGTCTTAACACTTATGAATGAATGACAAAAATTATGAGAACTTTGTGACTTTGTGAGTATGAAAGTTGTATTCAGAATTCTATTTAAAAGCAAGTCATAGAACACCTATTTATAGTGTTTAATTCGTGCACATGAACCAGTATGAGTTTGTGAAAAGTTAAGAGCTACATTAGTTCATTCAAAACAGAACCAATATACTGTTCTGGTATGTGTAATCGATTACCATATTGTGTACTCGATTACACTAGTTAAAAATTTTAAAAACAAACTCAACGGATTGATGTAATCGATTACCAAACATTGTGTAATCGATTACAATATGAAAAAATGCACGTATCTGATGCTTTTAATATGTTGTAGTCGATTATGAGTATAGTGTAATCGATTACATCATGTAAAAATTTAAAATACAAAACTCAACGGATTTATGTAATCGATTACCAAACATGGTATAATCGATTACAATGTGTAAAACGTACATATCTGGTAATTTTAATATGTTGTAATCGATTACTAATATGGTGTAATCGATTACATCATAGAAAATGTACAGGTATGATGAGTTTATCAACCTGTAATCGATTACCATGATGTAATCGATTACCAGGGTTTTGTAATCGATTACATCATGGAAAATGTACAAGACTGATGAGTTTATCAATATGTAATCGATTACCAGAGTAGTGTAATCGATTACAGTGTTTAAAAACAGAACACTTATGCTTTAGTGCAAATGATCTTGGTTTTATGCATGAGTTTTTCAGAATTTAGCCGTTATCGTATTGTTAAGAGATTTTAAGATTAAGTATCGTTTTACCTAAAAGACTTAGACTACACATATGAGCTTCTTTGACTTTTGATTTGCTAGTCTTCTTTTTGCATTTGATGACATAGTGAGCATCATCAAAACCTTAGCCATAGGTTAGGAAAGATCACCATCTTCACAATCTCCCCCTTTTTGATGATGGCAAACTATGTCTTGACAGTTGATTCATATTTAGTAGTTCTCCCCCTGTCTTTAGGTCTTATTGCATATCTTTGTGAAAATATTTTATGCCTGAAATAAATTTGAACAAACGAAACATACCCTTTTCTCCCCCTTTTGACATTATCAAAAAGGAGACTAGGAATAGCAGATTAAGCATAATAATGAAAGGATAATATGCAGAAAATCATTCATAATTTAACTTAATTCTTTTTCAGCCAAAATACCAAGCTCTTTCCTAATTTTGAAGAAGGGTTCTTTTCCTAAAGGCTTTGTGAAAATGTTAGCCATTTGTGCATGTGTGTCAACAAACTTAAGTTCAACATCCTGCTTAAGAACATGGTCTCTTAGAAAGTGATGTCTAATGTCTATATAGTTTTGTTCTAGAGTGCATTATAGGATTCTTAGAGATATTAATGGCACTTGTATTGTCACACAAAATGGGAATGCAGCCTATGTCAATACCATAGTCACACAATTGTTGTTTTAGCAACAAAACTTGGGCACAACAACTACCAGCAGCAATATATTCTGCCTCAGCGGTACTTAAGGCTACACTAGCTTGTTTCTTATAGGACCAAGCAATTAATGCATTGCCAAAAATGTGACAAGTACCACTAGTACTTTTTCTTTCGGTTTTGCAACCGGTAAAGTCAGAATCAGTATATCCAATTAAATTACATAGACTGCCTTTTGGATACCATAAACCAACATCCAAAGTTCCTTTTAAGTATTTTAAGATTCTTTTTACGGCAGTCAAATGCGACTCTTTTGGACAGGATTGATATCTAGCGCATAGACACACACTAAACATAATATCAGGCCTACTAGCAGTAAGATACAGCAAAGATCCAATCATGCCTCGATTTTGTTATATCTATGGGGTTACCTGATAAATCCTGATCTAGATATGTGTTAGTACCCATAGGTGTGGCTATCTCTTTACAACTGTCCATTTCATATTTCTTTAAAAGCTCTTTGCAATATTTAGTTTGACTGATAAAGATTCCACTACTCGTTTGTTTAATTTGCAAACCAAGGAAGAAGTTTAATTTGCCCATCATGGACATTTCAAACTCTCCCTGCATCATGTTTGCAAATTCACTACATAAAGATTCATTTGTGGAACCAAAAATGATATCGTCAACATAAATTTGCACAAGCAGAGTATGATCATCAAGTCTTTTGATAAAAAGAGTGGTATCGACTTTTCCTTTTGAAAAGCCTTTGTTACACAAAAAAGTGCTTAAACGATCATACCATGCTCTTGGGGCTTGTTTTAACCCATAAAGAGCCTTTTTCAACTTATAAACATGAGTGGGATGATGATGGTCTTCAAAACCAGGGGGTTGACTGACATACACTTCTTCTTCTATATATCCATTTAAGAAGGCACTCTTAACATCCATTTGGTAAAGTTGGAAGTCTAATGAGCATGCATAGGCTAAGAGCAATCTAATGGCTTCTAGTCTAGCCACAGGAGCAAAGGTTTCTTCATAATCTATTCCTTCTTCTTGATTATAACCTTGTGCTACCAACCTAGCTTTGTTTCTAACTATTATGCCATTTTCATCTAATTTATTTCTAAAGATCCATTTGGTTCCTATGATTTGCTTGTTACTAGGTCTAGGGACTAGTTCCCATACTTGGTTTCTTTTAAATTGATTTAACTCTTCATGCATAGCAATCATCCAATGTTCATCATCAATAGCATCATTTATCTTAGAAGGTTCTATTTGAGAAACAAAAGCCATGTTAAGACATGCATCTCTAAGACTAAGTCGAGTAGTTACCCCTTTATTGATGTCACCAATGATGTTGTCAATTGGATGATCTCGGTGTGTTCTCCATTCTTGAGGAAGGCCATCGTGTTCTCGAGTAGAGATATGAGGTAGTTTTTCTTCTTTCATCATTTGCTCTAGGTTGAGTTGTTCCATTGACTTTGTGACTTCATTTTGAGAGGTGCTTGGTAAATCACTGTCATGATCATCACAAACAACTTTTTCTTCCATAGAAGGGTTAGATTCATCAAAAGAAACATGTATAGATTCTTCGATGGTTAAAGTTCTTTTATTAAAAATTCTATAGGCTTTGCTTGTGAGTGAATAACCAAGGAATATTCCTTCGTCAGCTTTAGCATCAAATTTACCAAGTTTACTCTTTCCATTGTTAAGAACAAAACATTTACACCCAAAAATATGCAAATGAGAGATATTTGGCTTTCTACCTTTATATAGTTCATAAGGGGTCCTTTTCAAAAGAGGTCTTATTAGCACTCTATTGGACACATATCAAGCATTATTAATAGCATCAGCCCAAAAGTATTTGGGCAGATTGGTTTCATTTATCATGCTTCTTGCTAGTTCTGCTAAAAGCTTTATTTTTGTGTTCCGCAACACCATTTTGTTGTGGAGTCCTTGGTGTAGAAAAATTGTGTGAAATTCCATGTTCATCACAATATTCTTCAAATAAAGCATTTTGAAATTCCCCACCATGATCACTCCTTATAGAAGTAATTTTCATGGATTTTTCATTTTGAACACGACTGGCATACTTTCTAAAAACATGAAAAGCTTCATTTTTATGAACTAACAAGAATGTCCAAGTATATCTAGAAAAGTCATCAACTAGAACAAAACCATAGTAATTTCCTCCAAAGCTTTTGATGCTAGAGGGGCCAAATAGATCCATATGAATTAATTCTAATGGATTATTAGTAGAAACTATATGCTTAGGTTTAAAAGAAGTTTTCTTTAATTTACTCTTTTGGCATGCAACACATAATTTATTACTAGCATATTTCTTTTTAGGCAAGCCAATGACTAAGTCATGTTTTACTAATTTGTTTAAATGATTCATGTGAATGTGAGCAAATCTCCTATGCCATAACCATGCATCATCATTATTGACAGATAAACACTTGATTTTTAATGATTGGTCACTTAAGGAAATCATAAATATGTTATTTGTTCTTTTTCCGAAAAGTTTAGTCTTATGAGTCTTGCTATCTTCTATAGTACATAAGTCCTTCTTAAAGATGACATTTAAGCCTTTATCACATAGTTGACTTATGCTAAGAAGATTATGTTTTAAGCCATCAACATATAAGACATTTTCTATAGTAACATGTGGAGGTTTACCAATCCTTCCAATTCCTAAAATTTTACCTCTATTGTTATCGCCATATGTGACAAATTCATCTTTTGGTAGAATAAAGCTGAACTTTGATTTGTCACCAGTCATATGCCTTGAGCAGCCACTGTCTAGGTACCATAGATCGTTTTCTGCTCCAAAGCATACCTACAAAATAAATTTATATTTTAGATTTAGGTACCCAAAGTGATTTGGGTCCTTTTATGTTAGTGCCTTTCTCAACCCATACAAATTTACCTTTTGGTACTCCATAATTTTTAACATAACAATTGTTAGGAGTATGCCCATGATGATTACAATAATTACATGTATAATTATAGATCAAGTTATTACTTTTAAAATTTTTGGGGGAAGTGTAGAAATCTGAGTTCTTAAATTTTAGTACAGCCCTTTCATTGACATAAGGAAGTTTACTAACACTTTCCGTTATAAAGACAGTTTTGTTTTGGCCACTATTATTATTAGGAGAATAACCAATCCCTCTTTTGTTATTTGAAGGGCGTTGATTCAACAAGATTTTGTCCAAGTTTTTAGTGCTCCTATTTAAAGTGTTTATTTCATTTGTTAATACATGTATTTTGGATTCTTTTTCTATACATTTATTACAAATAGTGAGTTTGTTTTGAGAGTTGACTTTACTTTCTAATTCTACAATGGTTTTCTTTTGTTTAGAACATATTTTAGAAAGCTTTAGAAATTCATCATGCAATTCATTAAAAGCTTCTTGTAACTCATCATAACTATGTAATTCAAAAGAGTTACTAACCTCATCAAGTTCATCTTCTGATTGGTGTGAAGCCATTAGTGCTATTTGAGCATTCTCTTCATTGTCGGAGTCAGATGATGAGCTTATATCATTGTCATCCCAAACTATATAAGCCTTCTTTGTTTTATTGTTGTAATTGTTGACTTTGTTGATGTTGAATTTCTTGCTATAGTTGTCCATCTTTTTAAGAGTAGGACAATCTGCTTTTATGTGGCCACTTTTGCCGCATTCAAAGCAAGTGATGTTTTGAGAGGAGGAATTTTCATTTTTTCTTGAAAATTTGTTATTCTTGAAGTTTTTGCTTTTCTTCAAGAATTTATTAAATCTTTTGGCTAGAAGAATCATGTCCTCGTCGTCATCAATATCACTATTTCTATCTTTTGTGACAGTATTTAGAACAATTGATTTGTGTTTCTTTTCTATTTCTTCATTTTGCTCTAATCTCCCTAATTCTAATTCATGTTCTTGCAATTTACCAAAGAGGGTTGCAAGAGACATTTTAGACAGACTCTTCTTTTCTGATATGGCAGTAACTTTGGGTTGCCAATTTCTATTTAGGGACCTAAGAACTTTTAAGTTTAAGTCATTAGTAGATAGGTCTTTTCCTAAGGCAATGAGATGGTTAGTAAGGTGGGTAAATCTTTTCTGCATGTCTTGTATTTTCTCACCAGGAAGCATTCTAAAGAGGTCATACTCTTGTGACAGAGTATTGAGTCTTGAACGCTTAACTTCATCTGTTCCTTCGTGGGTGGTCTCTAAGGTTTCCCACATCTCTTTTGCAGTTTTGCAATTTGAGATTCTAAAGAATTCATCCATTCCCAAAGCCGAAGTTATAATGTTCTTGGCTTTTAGATCATATTGAACTTTTCTTTTATCTTCATTATCCCAAGCACTTTTTGGTTTTGTTTCTACTATACCACAACTAAGATGTCTTGGAATAAAGGGACCGTTTTCAATGGCGTCCCAAATTTCTAAGTCTTGAGACTCAATGAAGATTCTCATCCTAATTTTCCAGAAATCGTAATATTCACCATTAAAGTTAGGTGGACGATTTATATTGGATCCCTCTCCTAGATATTGTTTTGAGGCCATAGTTAGGATCTTAGGAGAAAATTACCTAAACTTAAGCTCTGATGCCAATTGTTAGGATATATGGCCACCTAAGAGGGGGGGGGGGGGGTGAATTAGGTGTAGAGACTTAAATTCAATATTTCTACTTTTATTTTAAAACTTTGCAAGTTTAAAGAGAGTTTTTCTATCAGCGGAAGTAATAAACAAAATAGTTGAGTAAAAGTAGATGATAATGCAAAATGTAAAAAGTTAAGGGAAGAGAAGATCACACCAAGATGTATACTGGTTCACCTTCAATCTGAAGGCTACGTCCAGTCCTTCTTGTTACCAAGAAGATTTTTCCACTATTGCTAGAACCAATGTTACACCTTCTTCGTCTTCTTCCAAGACTACTCACCTATTCCACTAGGCACTAGGCTAACACCGTTCTTCACAATATACTGCACTTCACCACACTTGGTGAAATGTTTACAAGAGACTAACTTGTATTCTTAAGATGGTTTTTTTTTACAAGGCTTTTGAATGAGTGACTCTCTAATAGTAATTGAAACTTTACGGATTGAATCACTCACTAAATGATCACTTAATTTAGAATCAACTAACTTGGATAAAGGCTTTTGTTTATGTTTAAGACTTTGAATAATTTCCAGAATTGGAAAGATATGAAAATTGATATCAAAGTCTTAACACTTATGAATGAATGACAAAAATTATGAGAACTTTGTGACTTTGTGAGTATGAAAGTTGTATTCAGAATTCTATTTAAAAGCAAGTCATAGAACACCTATTTATAGTGTTTAATTCGTGCACATGAACCAGTATGAGTTTGTGAAAAGTTAAGAGCTACATCAGTTCATTCAAAACAGAACCAATATACTGTTCTGGTATGTGTAATCGATTACCATATTGTGTAATCGATTACACTAGTTAAAAATTTCAAAAACAAACTCAACGGATTGATGTAATCGATTACCAAACATTGTGTAATCGATTACAATGTGAAAAAATGCACGTGTCTGATGCTTTTAATATGTTGTAATCGATTACGAGTATAGTGTAATCGATTACATCATGTAAAAATTTAAAATACAAAACTCAACGGATTTATGTAATCGATTACCAAACATGGTGTAATCGATTACAATATGTAAAACGTACATATCTGGTACTTTTAATATGTTGTAATCGATTACAAATATGGTGTAATCGATTACATCATAGAAAATGTACAGGTCTGATGAGTTTATCAACCTGTAATCGATTACCAGGGTTGTGTAATCGATTACATCATGGAAAATGTACAAGACTGATGAGTTTATCAATATGTAATCGATTACTAGAGTAGTGTAATCGATTACAGTGTTTAAAAACAGAACACTTATGCTTTAGTGCAAATGATCTTGGTTTTATGCATGAGTTTTTCAGAATTTAGTCTTTATCGTATAGTTAAGAGATTTTAAGATTAAGTATCGTTTTACCTAGAAGACTTAGACTACACATATGAGCTTCTTTGACTTTTGATTTGCTAATCTTCTTTTTGCATTTGATGACATAGTGAGCATCATCAAAACCTTAGCCATAGGTTAGGAAAGATCACCATCTTCACACGAGAACCCGACGACTGCTCTTTAAAATAGAAACCCCAAACACATTTTAGGGTTAGAAATTTGAAGAGAAGAGAGAGAGAGGAGAGCTTTTCAAGAGCAAAGAGCCTTAGGACTCATCTTAGAGCTTGAGAAGAGGTAAACCTCTTGTTTCTAACTCTTCTTCTTCCGCTCTAACTTGTTTTGGGTGTGTTGGATCTATTTTCAAAACATGAGAAACCATGGAAACTCATTCTTTAGAGTTATGGTTCGTTTTATGTTGTTTTTCTCTTGTAAATTCTTGGTTTAGAGTTGATATTTGATGAATGAAAAGGTTTTGTGGGTTATTCATGAAAACCCCAAAAACCCCCAAAATGAGAATATGAGTTTAAAGAGAAAGAGATGAAATGTTAGATGTGGATGATGAGTTTGTGCTTTGATGTTTGTAACACCCCAAATTTTAAGTCTATAAAATTATAGTATCAGTCCTCGGATCCTCGCTTGAGCGAGAGATTCTCGCTTGGGCGAGAGAGGTTCACCTGGGAGGGTGAAATCCTGGGCTATACTAGAGGATTCTCGCCTGAATGAGAGTTGTCTCGGCTGGGCGAGAAATGACACTTTGGGGCTGTTGACACTGTGAGATTCTGGCTTGAGCGAGAATCCCTCGCTTGAGCGAGAGGGTCAGAGTTGAGTTTTTAAAATGGGCGGGAACCCGACCAGAACATTAAATGAGGGAAACCCCAAACACATTTTTAGGTTAAGGATTGAAGAGAGGTGAGAGAAGAGAGCATTCCCAAGGTCTAGGAGCTTTGATTCTTGTTCAAGAGCTTGAGAAGAGGTAAAACTCTCTATCCTAACTCTCTTCTTCTCTTGAGAACCCATTTTTGGTATTATGGATCTCTTCTCAACATGAGAGAAGCCATGGAAACTCATCCTTTTGAGTTATGTTTCGTTTTATGTTGTTTTATCTTGTAAACTCTTGGTTTAGGGTTAGTATTTCAAGAATGGAAAGGGTTTGTGGGTTGATTAAGAAAAACCCCAAAAACCCTAGAGAGAGAAAAATGTGGTTAGAGAGAGAGTGGGTAAAATTCTAGAGGTAGAAGATGAGTTGATTGACAATGTTATATTATGAGATGATATGTATGTTTTAGATGGTTGAAAACTCTTAATGAAAGTAGTATAGAACCATTGAGAATATGATAAATATCTTGTACGTTTAAATGATGCAATATAAGTTATTTATTTGTTATTTGGAATGAATGACTAACATTGTGTTATGTGGTGGGAATGAGGAAAGATCCTAAGTTTGGATGTGGTGCCGGTGGAACTTACGAAGTCACCAAAAACCAAACCCAACATTCAACGAGGTAAGGATAAGTCTTTAATTTATGCATTGTGTTGGAAAATGCGTCGATTTTCTGTGATGGATGATAGACAAAATGTGAATCACTTAATCATTATGAACATATATGGGTATTTTGATAATGGTTAGAAGTGAAATTATTGTTTACTTATTGGGGGAGTACCAATGGAAATAAGACTCGAAATGAAATCATGAAATGTAAATCACTTTGTAGTTATAAGCATATGGGGATATGTTTATAATGATGTCGGGTGTATTTATCATTTCTGTTATTGGGGGAGTACCAATGGAAATAAGACTCGGAATGAAATCATGAAATGTAAATCACTTTGTAGTTATAAGCATACGGGGATATGTTTATAATGATGTCGAGTGTATTTATCATTTCTGTTATTGGGGGAGTACCAATGGAAATAAGACTCGGAATGAAATCATGAAATGTAAATCACTTTGTAGTTATAAGCATACGGGGATATGTTTATAATGATGTCGGGTGTATTTATCATTTCTGTTATTGGGGGAGTACCAATGGAAATAAGACTCGGAATGAAATCATGAAATGTAAATCACTTTGTAGTTATAAGCATATGGGGATATGTTTATAATGATGTCGGGTGTATTTATCATTTCTGTTATTGGGGGAGTACCAATGGAAATAAGACTCGGAATGAAATCATGAAATGTAAATCACTTTGTAGTTATAAGCATACGGGGATATTATTATAATGATGTCGGGTGTATTTATCATTTTTGTTATTGGGGGAGTACCAATGGAAATAAGACTCGGAAATGAAATCAATAAATTGTAAGTCACTTTGTAGTTACAAGCATATACGTTATGTTGTAATGATGTCGGGTGCATTCATTGACTATTTATTGGTGGAGTGCCAATGGAAATAAAACTCGGATAATACAATAAACTGTAAGTCACTTTGTAGTTACAGGCATATACGTTATGCTGTAATGATGTCGGGTGCGTTTGTTGTCTAATTATTGGTGGAGTGCCAATGGAAATAAAACTCGGAAACAAAGTAAATAAATGGTAAATCACTGAGTCACTACAAATATATATGGGTACGTTTGTAGTGATGATGGGTGGATTTATGGTTTATGTATTGGTGGAGGGTTAATGAAAATAAGACTCGTTTTTAGCCTACCAGAATGGGTTAGCGACTCTAGCTCGAGTTATGGAGCACGTTTTTTTTCAAAAAGTACGGAAGACGAAAATGGTTTTAAGAAGATTTAATTTATATCATTATTTAAACCTATTAAAGGTGGATTAACTTACACTGAAGTTTTATTGAATTGATGACTTATTCCTTTGCGTTGTTTGTGTATGGTAAATGTTAATCCCATTGTAGGTAGGTGGACGGAGATGGACGATTTTGAGTAGGGGATTAGAGACCTTTGTTTTTGATGTCTCTTTGACCATTCTTTTGTAACTTTAATTGATTTTAATTGAAGTAACTAATTGCACTATGAATACTATTTTTTGTACGTGATATTGATCATGGAGACTAGTAACTGGGGATATATGTATCTAATTGTATGCGGTGGTTACTAGGTTATATTAATGAATTATGTTTTCCTGCTATTGAATGTTGTATGTTTCCTTTGGTTCATAGAGTGGGTGTGAGGGAGAAGCGAGACATTTAAAATAAATTTAGTCACTCGGTAATTATTATTGAATGTTAAAGGTATGGAATTGGATTAAATAAGGAAAAAATTTCAAGGGTAGAATTTGGGGTCGTTACAATGTTGATATATGAGATAAACATGTATGTTTAGAAGTTTGGAAATCTTGAATATATATGAATCCCTTGTAAGTTTGATGATGAAATATGAGACCCATAACTGGTTGTATGTGGTAAATACTATTAGAATGAATTATGTTTTTCCGCAACATGAATTTGTATGATAATATAATAGGGTAAAGAGTATTTTCAAAGAGTGATACTTGAGAGTTTGTAATGAAGGTGACGACTGTATGTAAGAAAGGATTAAAATAAATGAAAAATTTTCAAGGTAGAAAATCGGGTCGTTACAATAATGGTATGAAAATCGGGTCGTTACACTATCTCTTTATCAATTTTATGAGACCATATCTATTTTCTCACAAAAGTATGACACTCTACCTATCACTATTTTTTATGTTTAGAAAAATATATTTAAGTTAAAAATGAAAATTGAAAAATTTATTTAACCAATCACAAACACCAAGATACGAAGTTATATATATATATATATATATATATATTGTTTTGGAATAGATGATGTTGATCCAACTTTATTATAATTGTTTTCAAAGAGGAATATTAAAATTTAAAAGCGATGTCGAGCCGGTTAATTATTGTATAGTCTCTAGCACATCAACTTGACCCATTCATAATTGTTTAGCATCTATTGTTAAATGTTGTGACGGCCAATAATTATTTTGCTTTTAATTTTATGTGAAATCAAAATTTTTGATCTGGTTATATCATTATGGATTATTAATGAATCAAAATATATAAATTTTGAATTGACAAGCAATCTTTGTATTCAAAGTATTGCATACATCATTTTCCAAAATACAATTTTGAAATTCTTAAAAAAAGTATAATGACACTAGTTAGCGTTTCCCAAAATTAATAAGGTAGAAAACTATTATCACAATCCCCTAAAGTTAGGGCAGTTAATTAAATTGTAAGGTACGAAGAACTTAGATCTTCTGTCCTATTTAGTGTTTCCAATTGTGTCCCGGGCCAATCACAATGTGTCAATAAAAAATTTATAATAATATAAAATAATATTATATATTATTTAATGTAATTTTATTGTATGTAAACAGAGAGACATGGTCCATTTGAGACAAAGGATCCCTTTTTAGACATGAAGTGTGATAACCAGGGTTCATACTTTTGATGCTCACTCTAGCCCTTTGCCATTCCCTTCTCTCATATCTCCTTGCTTCATAACAATTATCATTAATCATATTCGAGAGAATTTAGTAATTGTTAGAAAAGAATAATGAATAATGATAACGTACATATATTATTAATACAACACTATTCAATAATCTCTTCCTATTTAGACCCTCCTTCTAAAAAGGAATGTTAAATTTAATCACAACGTTAAAATTATTAATATGGGTGTAATTACCTATACTAAATAAACTAGTAAGTAACCTGTGCATTTGCACGGGACCCTCCCTTCCTATTGATTAAGAACACACATGACATGTAATGACCCAAATTCTACCATTGAAAATTTTTCGTTTATTAAAAATCTTTCCTTACATACATTCATTATTTTACTGAAAAACCTTCATGAATCATTCCCTGACACTAATCTTTTAACCTATTATATTATCATGCAATTCATGTTGCGGAAAAACATAATTCATTTATTTAGTAATTACCACATACAACCAGTATGAGTTTCTAAGAGTTATAACCTCCATAACTACATATCTCAGTATTGTCCTAATCAGATTTACATTCATCACAAAATGTTATCAAATCACCTACAATGTAAAAGTAGCGATAAAGACAATCAAGTTAATAAACACATAAGCTTCCTAAGTGAGCGTCCTCCTCAAATCCTTCTTTTACCTACAATGAGATTATCATAAACAACGCACAAAACAAGGGAGTAAGTCATTAGTTCAAAAACTAACATTAGATGATAATCCACATTTCAAATACGATTAAGCTTTAATATAATTTATAACCACAAATACGTAAATGTAAGTATTCTTATCTTACTCCTTTCACTTCCACGTTATTCATATTCATCCTATAGTATATATATCCCATAATATATATTCAATAGCATGCATATTACGTTCTTTCGAAACATAGTGTTTCTCATTATTCATATCCACCATATAGAACATATATACCACAATATATTTCCTATAGCATGTATATTACTTTCATTCTTAACATCTTCCTTTTCATCATTCATATTCACCCTATAGTATATATATCCCATAATATATATCCTATAGCATGCATATTACTTTTATTCTGACATTCTCATTTCTCATCATTCATATTCACCCTATAGTATATATATCCCATAATATATATCCTATAGCATGAATATCTCTTTTATCCTTCACCTCCTCATTTTCATCCTTCATATTCATCCTTAATCGTATTCATCGATTTCATTTCCCATACCACATCGGGTAGGTCGAGTTTATTCCCATACCACATCGCGCAGGTCGAGTTATCCCCATACCACATCGGGCAGGTCGAGTAATCCCCCATACCACATCGGGCAGGTTGAGTTATTATCCATACCACATTGGGAAGGTCGAGTTATCCCCCATACCACATCGGGCAGGACGAGTTATAATCCATACCACATCGGGCAGGTCGAGTTATTATCCATACCACATCGGGCAGGTCGAGTTATCCCCATACCACATCGGGCAGGTCAAGTTATTATCCATACCACATGGAACAGGTCGAGTTATCCCCCATACTACATCGGGCAGGTCGAGTTATTATCCATACCACATTGGGTAGGTTGAGTTATCCCTATACCACATCGGGCAGGTCGAGTTATTATCCATACCATATCGGGCAGGTCGAGTTATCCTCATGCCACATCGGGCAGGTCGAGTTATTATCCATACCACATCGGGCAGGTCGAGTTATCTGTAACACCTCAATTTTTTTTTCGGATTGATTGGAAAACTTAGGGTGTTGAGGTGCATGCTTGACCATTCTCTCTTGGACGAGAGGGTCTCGCCTAAGCGAGGGACTCAACTTTTTAAGTTTGAGAAGTAATGGAACCTCGCCCAAGCGAAGAAGTGGTCGTTTGAGCGAAAGTGAAATCTGGAAAAGCTGTCAAATTCTAGCTCGAGCTAGGATTTTCGCCCAGGCTAGAGGGGGGCATTAGAATACTTCCCGATTCTCGCCCGAGCGAGAAATCCGCGCCCAGGCGAGAGCTTTCTAGTGTGAAATGTGAAAAAGTCGCGAAATTCTCGCCCAACCGAGCCGTTCTCGCCCGGGCGAGAGCGTTAGAGCTATAAAAGTGAAAAAGGGGATCTAGAAACCCTAATCTTCATTTTCTTTCTCCCCCTTTCTCTCCCAACGGTGGCTCCACCCAAATGGACCATTTATCCCTCGACTAAGCCTCAAAACTCATCAAAACCTTCCTCTTGCTTCATGTTGACACATCTGGAAAAGCTTGGAGGTGAAAAAACAACAATGGAGGTTGGAGGAGATGAAGGGAGATATGGCTCTTTTGCGGAGCAACGGAGCTTACGCAAGCTAAGGTGAGGGAGAAGACCATTGTGGTCTTAGAGTATTTCATTAGAGTCATCATCTCCGATTTCCCTCAAGAATCGGAGCATATTAACGGATAGAAACTCTCTTGGGAGTTTGTGGTCCATATGAGAGTCTTTATTTTACATGAGGATGTATTAGCCATAAAAGTGGAGATATATGTGTGGGGAAAACCGTCTATTTAAGTAAATCGCTATATGCTCATTTATGGTAATACACCGTCATTAAAGATGGTTCTAACGTTAATGTGTATATGATGAAGAATATGTTATGTGTGGTTTGTTTATGATAATGGTTATGTTGTGTGATAATGAAGGTGTGTGAGATATTTATGGTCATAAGCATAAATGAGTATGTTGTGGGTTGTTGATTGTTATAAACATACATGGGTGTGTTTGTAACAATGAATGTGTGATGAGTTGTCAATGTGTTAAAATGGATAAAGGTATGTTTGTGACAATAAAGGTGTTGTATGTTATTTATGGTGATAAAATAATGAGATGCCTTGTGTTGATTGTGTATGACATGGATGTGAGTGTAATGTAGAAACTCGACCTCCCCGATGTGGTATGGGGTAATAACTCGACCTGCCCGATGTGGTATGGGGTAATAACTCGACCTGCCCGATGTGGTATGGGGTAATAACTCGACCTGCCCGATGTGGTATGGGGTAATAACTCGACCTGCCCGATGTGGTATAGGGTAATAACTTGGCCTGCCCGATGTGGAATGGAAAATGAAATCGATGAATACGATCAAGTGTGAATATGAATGATGAGAAGTGAGAATGTCACAAAGAATGTCATATGCATGCTATAGGATATATAGTATCCTATAGGGTGAATATGATTGATGAGAAGTGAGAATGTCACAAAGAATGTCATATGCATGCTATAGGATATATAGTATGCAATATATATCCTATAGGGTGAATATGAATGATGAGAAATGAGTATATTTGTGATATATAAATATGCACACTATAGAACACATATAGTATGGGATGTATGTGTACTATAGGGTGAATATGGATAATATGTGATAAATAAATATGCACACTATAGAACACATATAGTATGGGATGTATGTGTACTATAGGGTGAATATGGATAATATGTGATGAATAAGTATGCACACTATAGAACATATATAGTGTGGGATATTTGTGTACTATAGGGTGAATATGGATATTATGTGTTGATTGAGATATGCTTATCATGATTGATGATTAGATGTGTGTGGTTTTAATACTTTAATGTCATTACTCCATGTAAATGCACGCTACGGTCGCCGTAGTCGGTTCTTACTCCCTCTGTCTTTCCTTGTAGGTGTTGTATATTTGGGTTCAGGTTGTGGAGGTAGCGCATTGGACGCTTGCGGAGAAGAGTACATGATAGAGTAGTGGATAATATGTAATTGATATGTCATATGATAAGTATTTGTAATATGAAGAACATGTTAAAGTGGATTGATGTATAAACAACTTTCTTGTAAGTGTATAGTGAACTGGATCTAATGTTTGTATTTAAGGTACTTTTGAGAAAGGGTAATTGTATAAAGGATGTATTTGAACGGAAGTGTAATGACATGCTTTTGAAATGAATGGTGTTTGGAATATTTCCGCCTTGTAAATTTATAAACATATTTACTCAAGTTTCCGAACTGTTCGAGTAATGTCTTTCAGAAGTAATCACTGCACTTTCATGAATAAGGATTTTAAAAGAGAATTTTCGAGTTATGAAAATCAGGTCGTTACATTATCCCCATACCACATCGGGCAGGTCGAGTTATCCCCCATACCACATCGGATAGGTCGAGTTATTATGCATATCACATCGGGCAGGTCGAGTTATCCCCATACCACATCGGGCAGGTCGAGTTATCCCCATACCACATCGGGAAGGTCGAGTTATTATCCATACCACATTGGGCAGGTCGAGTTATCCCCATACAACATCGAGCAGGTCGAGTTATTATCAATACCACATCGGGCAGGTCGAGTTATCCCCATACCACATCGGGCAGGTCGAGTTATCCCCATACCACATCGGGCAGGTCGAGTCATCCCCATACCACATCGGGCAGGTCGAGTTATTATCCATACCACATCGGGCAGGTCGAGTTATCCCCATACCACATCGGGCAGGTTGAGTTATTATCCATACCATATCGGGCAGGTCGAGTTCACAATAATCCACTACCACACCGGGTAGGATAACCACAATAATCCACTACCACTCCGGGTAGGATAACCACAATAATCCACTAACACTCCGGGTAGGATAACCATAATAATCCAATACCACTCCGGATAGGATAACAACAATAATCCGCTACCACTTCGGGTAGGGTATCAACAATAAACCACTACCTCTTCGGTTAGGGTATCAACAGTATTCTTACAAACACATTACCTCTTTCACATACCTCATTCAGATCATCGAGTATGATTTAGAGACACTTATCCCTTACCTTGGTGAATGTTGGGGATCGGTTCCGAGTAACTTTAAAAGTCTCCTCCCCGATTTCCTCCAACCTTAGGATCTTTCCTCATTTCCACCAATAACAACAATGTCAGTCATTTATTCAAAATAACACATAAACAACTCGCATTTCATCATCAAACATACAAGGGATTCACATATTTTCAAGATTTCCAAAACTACTTCAACACAAGTTTCCAAACATCTAAACATACATGTTCATCTCATATATCAACATCAAAGCACAAACTCATCATCCACATTTAACATTTCATCCATTTCTCTTTATACTCATATTCTCATTTTGGGTTTTTTTGGGTTTTCATGAATATCTAAGGACCCAAATTCTTCCCTTGAAATTTTTTCCTGATTTAATCCAATTTCATGCATTTAACGATAATTATAATTGCCGAGTGAATGAACTCATTTAAAAGATCTCACTTCCCTCCTCAACCCAATCTATAAACCGAAAGTAACATACCAAATTAGATAGCAGAAAAACATAATTCGTATTAATGTAACTTAGTAACGACCGCATACAATTAGCTTTGGGTTTCCAAAACACCCATAGCTACATATAATCCGAGTTACTAGCTTCCATGATTAATGCCATGTATGTAACACCCCAAATTTTAAGTCTTTAAAATTATAGTATCAGTTATCGGATCCTCGCATGAGTGAGAGAGGTTCAACTGGGAGGGTGAAATCCTGGGCTATACTGGAGGATTATCGCCTGAGCGAGAGATGTCTCGCCTGGGCGAGAAATGGCATTTGGGGCTGGTTGACACTGTGAGATTCTCGCTTGAGCGAGAGGGTCAGAGTTGAGTTTTTAAAATGGGCGGGATTTTCTCGCTTGAGCGAGAGAAAGCTCGCTTAAGCGAGAACCCGACGAGAACATTAAATGAGGGAAACCCCAAACACATTTTAGGTTAAGAATTGAAGAGAGGTGAGAGAAGAGAGCATTCCCAAGGTCTAGGAGCTTTGATTCTTGTTCAAGAGCTTGAGAAGAGGTAAAACTCTCTATCCTAACTCTCTTCTTCTCTTGAGAACCCATTTTTGGTATTATGGATCTCTTCTCAAAATGTGTAAAACCATTGAAACTATCTCTTTCGAGTTGTGGTTCATGTTATGTCGTTTGTACCTTGTAAACTCTTGGTTTTGAGTTAGTATTCCAAGAATGGAAAGGGGTTTGTGGATTGACTCATGGAAACCCAAGACCATAGAGAGAGAAAATGAGGTTAGAGAGGAAAGATGGGTAAAATTCTAGAGGTAGAAGATGAGTTGCTTTACAATGTTAAAATATGAGATGATGTGTATGTTTTAGATGGTTGAAAACTCTTAATGAAAGTAGTATAGAACCATTGAGAACATGATAAATATCTTGTACGTTTAAATGATGCAATATAAGTTATTTATTTGTTATTTGGAATGAATGACTAACATTGTGTTATGTGGTGGGAATGAGGAAAGATCCTAAGTTTGGAGGTGGTGCCGGTGGAACTTGCGAAGTCACCAAAAACCAAACCTAACACTCACCGAGGTAAGGATAAGTCTTTAATTTATGCATTATGTGGAAAATGCGTGGACTTTCTGTTATGGATGATGGGTAAAATGTGAATCACTTAATCATTATGAACATATATGGGTATGTTGATAATGGTTAGAAGTGAGTTTAAGGTTTACTTATTGGGGGAGTACCAATGGAAATAAGACTCGAAATGAAATCATGAAATGTAAATCACTTTGTAGTTATAAGCATACGTGGATATGTTTATAATGATGTCGGGTGTATTTATCATTTCTGTATTGGGGGAGTACCAATGGAAATAAGACTCGAAACTTATCGGGGGAGTACAAATGGAAATAAGACTCGAAACTTATTAGGGGAGTACCAATGGAAATAAGACTCGAAACTTATTGGGGGAGTACCAATGGAAATAAGACTGGAAACTTACTGGGGGAGTACCAATGGAAATAAGACTCGAAACTTATTGGGGGAGTACCAATGGAAATAAGACTCGAAACTTATTGAGGGAGTACCAATGGAAATAAGACTCGAAATATAATGACATAAATGGTAAATCACTTAGTCACTACAAATATATATGGGTATGTTTGTAGTGATGATTTATCTATTGGTGGAGTGCTAATGAAAATAAAACTCGAAATATGTTTTATGTATTGGTGGAGTGCTAATGAAAATAAAACTCGTTTTAGCCGACTAGAATGGGTTAGCGACTCTAGTTCGAGTTATGTAGCATGGTTTTTCAAAAGTATAGATGACAAAAAAGGTTTTTAAGAGTATTTAAATTATATCACTGTGAAAACTATTAAATGTGGATTAACTGACTTGTATGGAGAAGGATGATTTTGAGTAGGGGATTAGAGACTTTTGTTTTTAATGTCTCTTTTTACATTCTTTTGTAACCTTAATTGATTGTAATTGAAGTAACTAATGGTACTATGAATCCTATTTTTGTGTATGATACTGATCAGGGAAACTAGTAACTCGGGATATACGTAGCTATGGGTGTTTTGGAAACCCATAGCTAATTGTATGCGGTGGTTACTAGGTTATATTAATGAATTATGTTTTTCTGCTATCGAATGTTGTATGTTACTTATGGTTCAATGATATGGTGTGAGTGTGAAGTGACACTTTTAAAATAAATTTAATCACTCGGTAATTATGATTGATTGTTAAATGTATGGAATTGGATTAAATAAGGAAAAAATTTCAAGGGTAGAATTTCGGGTCGTTACAATATGGTATCAGAGCATAGTTAATCCTGTGACCTAGGGTATGGCCTTGCATGCTTCTTTGTATCCTTATGTGTTGCAGTTGTTTGAATGATGCTAAATGTTAAGTGTTGTGTGCACTATATTTATACAATTCGCTTACTAACAATTGAGTGAGTATAGGTGATCATGGCAGGAAGAGGAAGAGGAAGAGGGGCGAGTCAGAACGTCAAGAATGATTTGTTAGCAAAGATGGTGGCGGCGCTACAGCAGGTCAATGCGAACTTGCACAATCTAAACCAGAACCCGGCACCAAGCCCGAGTTCACATCCACTAGTTCCACCAGGACCGGCGGAATATCGGGGCTTTGATGAGTTCTGCAGGAGGAACCCCACTCAGTTCCAAGGGGGATTTGCTCCTGATGCTGCCATCGAGTGGATCCAAGGGTTAGAGCGAATCTTCAGAGCCATGAACTGCACTGAGGCTCAGAAAATCACCTATGCTACTTACATGCTGGTGACCGAGGCTGAGAATTGGTGGGAGTATACTCGGCGACAGATGGAAGCCGAAGGTCGACTGATCTCCTGGGGTACCTTCAAGGAGAAGTTCCTACACAAGTACTTTCCTGCTGATTTGAAAAGGAAGAAGGAGATTGAATTTCTGAAACTAGAACAGGGGAACATGTCAGTAGGAGACTATGCGGCCAAGTTTGAAAAGATGGCCCAATTTTGCCCCTACGCCGAGTTGGAAATGGACGGAAGGTCCAAATGCGCCAAGTTCGAATCGGGTTTGAGGCTCAAGTTGAAAAGTATGTTTGGGCACCAAAAGATTGCTGATTTCCCTACCCTGGTGAACAAGTGTAGGGTGTACGAAGATGATTTGGCCGCTGATGAAACGGCGACATCTAAGGTGGTTCCTCCCAAACACTTTGGACCTCAACGAAACTTCCCTCACGGAAAAGGGAAGGGCAAGGCGTTTCATGAGGAGAGGAAGCCTTGTTTTCCTTCGACGAGTAATCGGAGTTATCATTCACATGGGTCGAGGACTCATGTCACTGCTGGAGAGTCCCGTTTGAACGCTCCCTCTCTGTGCAACAAATGTGGCCGAATGCATGTCAGCGACTCGTGCCCCGAAATGGTGCTCACTTGTTTTCAGTGCAAGGAAGTGGGACATGTTCGAAGAAATTGTCCTAAGCTACCGTAGAGCGTGAATACTGTGAGGGTTGAACGACCATAATCCACAGGCAGAGTGTTCACCATGAGTGGGGCAGAGACATCGGGCGTTGATGGCCTGATTAAAGGTATTTGCATGGTGTCAGGTATTCCTCTTTTAGTGTTGTTTGATTCGGGAGCGACACACTCCTTTGTATCCATTGACTGTGTGGACCGACTGAATTTACAAACTGAGTCGTTGCCTAACGACTTGGTCGTATTCACCCCAACTGATGTGCCTGTGGTGGTGTCGGCAGTTGTGTCTCGGTGTCCGGTGGTGGTAAACGGTAGGGATTTTACCGTGGATTTAATCTGCTTACCACTATCCCAGTTAGATTTGATTTTGGGGATGGACTGGTTGTCAGAAAATCATGTGGTGCTTAATTGTGCTGATAAGTCTTTAAAATTATAGTATCAGTCCTCGGATCCTCGCTTGAGCGAGAGATCCTTGCTTGAGCGAGAGAGGTTCAACTGGGAGGGTGAAATCCTGGTCTATACTGGAGGATTCTCGCCTGAGCGAGAGATGTCTCGCCTGGGCGAGAAATGGCATTTGGGGCTGGTTGACACTGTGAGATTCTCGCTTGAGCGAGAGGGTCAGAGTTGAGTTTTTAAAATGGGCGGGATTTTCTCGCTTGAGCGAGAGAAAGCTCGCTTAAGCGAAAACCCAACGAGAACATTAAATGAGGGAAACCCCAAACACATTTTAGGTTAAGAATTGAAGAGAGGTGAGAGAAGAGAGCATTCCCAAGGTCTAGGAGCTTTGATTCTTGTTCAAGAGCTTGAGAAGAGGTAAAACTCTCTATCCTAACTCTCTTCTTCCCTTGAGAACCCATTTTTGGTATTATGGATCTCTTCTCAAAATGTGTAAAACCATGGAAACTCTCTCTTCCGAGTTGTGGTTCATGTTATGTCGTTTGTACCTTGTAAACTCTTGGTTTTGAGTTAGTATTCCAAGAATGGAAAGGGGTTTGTGGATTGACTCATGGAAACCCAAGACCCTAGAGAGAGAAAATGAGGTTAGAGAGGAAAGATGGGTAAAATGCTAGAGGTAGAAGATGGGTTGCTTTACAATGTTAAAATATGAGATGATATGTATGTTTTAGATGGTTGAAAACTCTTAATGAAAGTAGTATAGAACCATTGAGAACATGATAAATATCTTGTACGTTTAAATGATGCAATATAAGTTATTTATTTGTTATTTGGAATGAATGACTAACATTGTGTTATGTGGTGGGAATGAGGAAAGATCCTAAGTTTGGAGGTGGTGCCGGTGGCTCTTGCGAAGTCACCAAAAACCAAACCCAACACTCACCGAGGTAAGGATAAGTCTTTAATTTATGCATTATGTGGAAAATGCGTGGACTTTCTGTTATGGATGATGGATAAAATGTGAATCACTTAATCATTATGAACATATATGGGTATGTTGATAATGGTTAGAAGTGAGTTTAAGGTTTACTTATTGGGGGAGTACCAATGGAAATAAGACTAGAAATGAAATCATGAAATGTAAATCACTTTGTAGTTATAAGCATACGTGGATATGTTTATAATGATGTCGGGTGTATTTATCATTTAAGACTCGAAACTTTTTGGGGGAGTACCAATGGAAATAAGAATCGAAACTTATTGGGGAGTACCAATGGAAATAAGACTCGAAACTTATTGTGGGAGTACCAATGGAAATAAGACTCGAAACTTATTGGGGGAGTACCAATGGAAATAAGACTCGAAATATAATGACATAAATGGTAAATCACTTAGTCACTACAAATATATATGGGTAAGTTTGTAGTGATGATAGGTGTATTTTTGTTTTATGTATTGGTGGAGTGCCAATGAAAATAAAACTCGTTTTAGCCGACAAGAATGGGTTAGCGACTCTAGCTCGAGTTGTGTAGCATGGTTTTTCAAAAGTAAAGATGACAAAAAAGGTTTTTAAGAGTATTTAAATTATATCACTGTGAAAACTATTAAATGTAGATTAACTGACATAGAGTTTTATTGAATTAATGTCTTATTCCTTTGCGTTGTTTGTGCAGGGTAAATGTTAATCCCATTGCAGGTAGGTGGACGGAGAAGGAAGATTTTGAGTAGGGGATTAGAGACTTTTGTTTTTAATGTCTCTTATTACATTCTTTTGTAACCTTAATTGATTGTAATTGAAGTAACTAATGGTACTATGAATCCTATTTTTGTGTATGATACTGATCAGGGAGACAAGTAACTCGGGATATATGTAGCTATGGGTGTTTTGGAAACCCATAGCTAATTGTATGCGGTGATTACTAGGTTATATTACTGAATTTTGTTTTTCTGCTATCGAATGTTGTATGTTACTTATGGTTCAAAGATAGGGTGTGAGTGTGAAGTGAGACTTTTAAAATAAATTTAATCACTCGGTAATTATGATTGATTGTTAAATGTATGGAATTGGAATAAATAAGGAAAAGTTTTCAAGGGTAGAATTTCGGGTCGTTACAATGTACAACAATCAGGTTTATAATTACAAAATAATTAGTTCAAGTACAACCAATGAGGTTACAAAAGAATGGATAAGAGACATCAAAATAAAAGTCTCTAAGCTCCTTAAGGTTACATGCAATGGGATTAACATTGACAATACACCAAGAAACACAAAGGAGTAAGTCGTTAACTAAACAAATATAAATGTAAGTTAATCCACATTTAATAAGGTCAAATAAACGGTTTAAAATCAAGTTTACTTAAAAGCCAATTTCAACGTTCATACTTTTGAAAACCATGCTACATAACTTGAGCCAAAGTTTGCTACATTGCTTGAGCCAAAGCTTGCTACATAACTTGAGCCAAAGTTTGCTACATTGCTTGAGCCAAAGCTTGCTACATTACTTGAACCAAAGTTTGCTACATTACTTGAGCCAAAGTCGCTAACCAATCATGGTCGACTAAAAACGAGTTTTATTTCCATGGCACTCCACCAATACATTTTTCCGAGTTTTATTTTCATTGGCACTCCACCAATACAAAAACAGTAAATGCACCCGACATCATTACAAACATATACATATATGCTTATAACTACAAAGTGATTTACGAATCATTTTATTACACCGAGTTTTATTTCCATTAGCACTCCACCAATACATAAACGGTAAATCCACTCCTCGTTGTTACAAACATACCCATATATGTTTATAACAACTAAGTGATTTACGCTTCATTGCATTATTCCGAGTATTATTTCCATTGGTACTCCACCAATACATAAACGGTAAATCCACTCCTTGTTGTTACAAACATACCCATATATATTTATAACAACTAAGTGATTTACGCTTCGTTGCGTTATTCCGAGTAATAATTCCATTGGTACTCCACCAATACATAAACGGTAAATCCACTCCTCGTTGTTAAAAACATACCCATATATCTTTATAACAACTAAGTGATTTACGCTTCATTTCGTCATCCATATCAGAAAATCCACACATTTTCTATCACAGTGCATAAGTTAAAGACTTATCCTTACCTCGGTGAGTGTTGGGTTTGGGTTCTTGGCAACTCCTCAGGTTCCACCGACACCGCCTCCAACTTTAGGATCTTTCCTCATCCCACCATATAACACAAGGTTAGTCATTTATCCCAAATATCGCATAAACAACTTATATTACATTATTTAACCATACAAGATATTCATCATATTTTCAACATTAGAAAGTAAACTCATCTTCTACTTCTAGCATTTTAACCATTTTCCATTTTAACCCCATTTTATCTTTAGGGTTTTGGGGTTTTCATGACTAACCCCTCACACACTCTCTCATTTCTTGAAATACTAACTTTATACCAAAAGTTTACAAGATAAAATCACATAAAATGAACCATAACTCAAAAGGGTGAGTTTCCATGGTTTCTCTCACTTTGAGAAGAGATCCAACATACCAAAAATAGGTTTTAAAGAGAGGATGAAAGTTAGAATCAAGAGTTTTACCTCTTCTCAAGCTCTTAGATGAGTATGAAAGCTTCTTGCCCTTGGAAAAGCTCTCTTCTCTCACCTCTCTTCTTTTCTTAACCTAAAAATGTATTTGGGGTTTCTCTCATTTAATGCTCTCGTCGGGTTCTCGCTCAAGCAAGAAAATCCCACCCATTTTAAAAACTCAGATCTGACACTATCGCTCAAGCGAGGGATTCTCGCTCAAGCGAGAATCTCACAGTCTCAACAGTCCCAAAATGCCATTTCTCGCCCAGGCGAGACAACTCTCGCTCAGGCGAGAATCCTCCAGTATAGCCTAGAATTTCACCCTCCTAGGTGAACCTATCTCGCCCAAGCGAGAATCTCTCGCTCAAGCGAGGATCCTAGGACTGATACTATAATTTTAGAGACTTAAAATTCTGGGTGTTACAAATAACCCACAAAACCTTTCCATTCATCAAATACCAACTCTAAACCAAGAGTTTACAAGAGAAAAACAACATAAAACGAACTGTAACTCTAAAGGATGAGTTTCCATGGTTTTTCATGTTTTGAAAAGAGATCCAACATACCCAAAACAAGTTAGAGAGGAAGAAGAAGAGTTAGAAAGAAGAGGTTTACCTCTTCTCAAGCTCTAAGATGAGTCCTAAGGCTCTTTCTCTTGAAAAGGTCTCCTCTCTCTCTTCTCTTCAAAGTTCTAACCCTAAAATGTGTTTGGGGTTTCTTTTTTAAAGAGGAGTCGTCGGCTTCTCGCTCAAGCGAGCCCATTATCGCTCAGGCGAGAAAATCCAACCTTTTTAAAATTTCAGATCTGACGATCTCGCTCAAGCGAGAATCTCACAGTCCCAACAGGCTTCCTCTCGCTCAAGCGACCCATTCCTCGCTTGGGCGAGACTCCCAAAATTTTCCAATTTCATTACACTGATCCTCTTGCTTGGGCGAGGTCCTCTCGCTCAAGTGAGAATCTGGAAGTATGCCCCACTCCTCAGGACTGTTACCTTATTTTAAGGAGGATAAATTTGGGGTGTTACAATCCTCCCCCTCTTATTGGAATTTTCGTCCTCGAAAATTGTATTAGGCCATTCTCGGAAATAATTTCATCGCATAAGAAATACCCCACCAGAATCATACACGATCCCCTAATCCATTAAGATTACTTAAACGGCCACTAAGGGCATACACCACTAAACCGTAATTTCACAAAACCAATTTATGAACTAACTCATCAATGTCCAAATATTAAGATCCCAGCCTTGAATAACTCGAATACCATGAGAACTAAACCGTAATTCAGACTAAAGATTTTTCCTATATTCGTCAAGAACCATAGGTCTCTAGGACTTATCCAGCTAACAATCCCCACACACGTTAAGAATCCCGATAACACTCCCAAAATTCAGCGAATGGGGAACTCCTTATCCCTCATCCACCCCTAAAGCCTCGTTTAACATCCATCATACACTAGCTAGTTCCACTCCCACTCAAGAAACTAGCATAATTTCATTTTACTCATTCCACAAAACGCCTATATAATAAGACTCTTAGTGTCTCTTCCATTGTACACAATCACACTATCTAGTAATTATCCAATTACGTCCAGTATTTTTGTCGTCAAATCTTACCATAGAAAGGAATTACCGATCCTTAGCCTCAATTGAACCCATAAAACCATCAATTCACCTCAAAACTAGATACTCTGTTACCAATCGACAAATGCAAGTCGACAAACACTCAATCCCTCAACAGGCGTTAGGTTTGGTTACTCCAATTTCGCTAGCAAATATAAATTTATTAACCCACTTGTATTACGTGTAAGGACCCGATTTTCATAACTCGAAAATTTTTGATTTATTTTAATTTTGTTGTACATACATTCCACATCTTACTCTAACTTTCTCATACTCAGTTCGTGAAACCACCCGTACAGTACCTGAAGTTAACATACATCTCATATCTGCGGAAATACATAATTCATGTATAACTTTCATCGGTAATTACCGCATATGTTTAACTATGGATTTCCAAAATTACCCATAGTTACTAATATCCAGCATTACTCAAAAAAGGTTGATAAGTTAAATGGTTACAATTACAAATCATCCATATAACAATTTCTCAACACCAAAAAGCAAAAACAATAGAATATCCAAGTCTTAAGCTCCTAAAGCCCGAACCAAGCATCATCAACTACCCTATTTATCTGCAATGGGATTATCAATGGCAAATACACACAACACACAAAGGAGTAAGTCATCGAAACAATAAATACCATTATAAGATAATCCACATTTTAAAGGGGTTAGTAAACCAATTGTTTTGTAAATTTCTTTTTTTTGTGCTACATTACTTGAGACAAAGTTTTGCTACATAGCTTGAGCCAAAGCGTTGCTACATAACTTGAGCCAAAGTATTGCTACATAACTTGAGCCAAAGTATTGCTACATAACTTGAGCCAAAGTTTTGCTACATAGCTTGAGCCAAAGCGTTGCTACATAACTTGAGCCAAAGTATTGCTACATAACTTGAGCCAAAGTATTGCTACATAACTTGAGCCAAAGTTTTGCTTCATAACTTGAGCCAAAGTATTGCTTCATAACTTGAGCCAAAGTATTGCTGCATAACTTGAGCCAAAGTTTTGCTACATAACTTGAGCCAAAGTTTTGCTACATAGCTTGAGCCATAGCATTGCTACATAACTTGAGCCAAAGTTTTGCTACATAGCTTGAGCCAAAGCATTGCTACATAACTTGAGCCAAAGTTGCTAACCAATAATGGTCGGCTAAAATCATATTTTCTTTTCATTGATACAACATAAATCCGTAAACAGTAAATCCACGCATACCATTATCATAGACACACCCATATATGTTTACCATAACTAAGCGATTCATCACTTTATCGTACTCACACTCAGAAAATACACACATTATCCATTACCATATACCATTTAAAGACTCCTCCTTACCTTGGTGCGTGTTGGGTTGGGTTCTTGGTAACTGCGCTAGTTCCACCGTCACCGCCGCCAACTCCAGGATCTTTCCCATTCCCACCATACAATCACAATGTTAGTCATTTATTCCAAATATCACATAAACAACTTATATTGCATTATTTAACCATACAAGATATTCATCATATTTTCAATGTTGCTAAACTACTTTCATCATAAGTTTACAATATTTAAAACATACATATTCATCTCATATTTCAACATTAGAAAGCTTATTCATCTTCTACCTCTAGCATTTTACTCATTTTCCTCTTTAACCTCATTTTCACTTTAGGGTTTTGGGTTTTTCATGAATCAACCCCAAAACCTTTCCATTCTTGAAATACTAACTCTAAACCAAGAGTTTACAAGATAGAAACAACATAAAACGAACCATAACTCGAAAAGATGAGTTTTCATGGTTTCCCTCATTTTGAGAAAAGATCCAACATACCTCAAAACAAGTTTCAAAGGGAAAAAGAGAGTTAAAAATCAAGAGATCTACCTCTTCTCAAGCTTCTAATGACTCAGAAGCCTCCTTGCTCTTGAAAATAATCTTTCCTCTCACTTCTCTTTTGGTTAACCCTAATAAATGTGTTTGGGGTCCCCAATTTAATGTAACAGCGCCGGGTTCTCGCTTAAGCGAGCCAATTCTCGCTCAAGCGAGCCCATTCTCGCTCAAGCGAGCCCATTCTCGCTCAAGCGAGCCCATTCTCGCTCAAGCGAGCCCATTCTCGCTTAAGCGAGAATCTCACAGTAGCAATTTTCGCTCAACGCATAGATGTAATCGATTACATGGATTATGTAATCGATTACATCATGTAAAATGCACATATCTGATGCTTTTATCATCATGTAATCGATTACATGGATTGTGTAATCGATTACATCATGCACATCTGATGCTTTTATCATCATGTAATCGATTACATGTATTGTGTAATCGATTACATCATGCACATCTGATGCTTTTATCAGCATGTAATCGATTACATGGATTGTGTAATCGATTACATCATGTAAAATGTACATATCTGATGCTTTTATCAGCATGTAATCGATTACATGGATTGTGTAATCGATTACACTGTCCACAATTGCCATTTCTCGCCCAGGCGATACAACTCTCGCTCAAGCGAGAATCCGAGGACTGATACTATAATTTTAAAGACTTAAAATTTGGGGTGTTACAATCCTCCCCCTCTTAAAAGAATTTTCGTCCCCGAAATTCAAACATACCTCAATTCGAACAAATGAGGGTAATCCTCCCTCATTTCTTGCTCAACCTCCCAAGTAGCATCTCCTTCGTGTACTTGGCTCCACAACACCTTTACCAGGGCAATCTTCTTGCCTCTCAATCTCTTGATACTCGTATCCATGATCCTCACGGGCAACGTTCCGAAAGTCAGGTTTTCCTTCAACTCTATCTGGTCCGACTCAACCACATGGGATGGATCCCCAACATATTTTCTCAACTGAGATACATGAAACACATTATGGAGATTTGACAACAACGGAGGTAAAGCAATACGATACGCTACCGGTCCAATTCTCTTCAATATTTGATAAGGCCCAATAAATCGAGGAGTCAGTTTACGGGATTTCAAAACTCTACCAATACCGGTAGTCGGAACAACTCTCATGAAAACATGATCTCCCTCGTTAAATTCAAGAGGTTTCCGTCTCTTATCATAATAGCTCTTCTGTCGACTTTGGGCGATTCTCATATGCTCCCGAATTTTCTCGATCGCATCCGTCGTCTCCTGGACCACTTCGGGTCCCAATATCAAGTTTTCCCCAGTTTCAAACCAACTCACTGGAGTTCGACACTTCCTACCATACAACGCCTCATAAGGTGTCATCCCGATACTCGAATGAAAGCTATTGTTGTAGGTGAATTCAATCAAAGGTAACATACCATCCCAACTTCCTGGTTGTTCCAAGACACAAGCCCTTAGAAGATCTTCCAATGATTGTATAGTTCTTTCCGACTGACCATCCGTTTGTGGATGATAAGCTGAACTTAATTTCAACTTAGTTCCCAATGCGGACTGTAAACTAGTCCAAAAGTTGGAAGTAAAACGAGGATCTCTATCCGACACAATGCTCGACGGTATCCCATGCAACCGAACAATATCTCGGATATACAGTTCCGCCAATCGTTCTAGGGAGTACCTCATGTTCATCGGCAAGAAATGAGCAGACTTAGTCAATCGATCCACTATTACCCATATCGAGTCGTACCCTTTCCGAGTCTTCGGAAAACCAGACACAAAGTCCATGGAGATACTGTCCCACTTCCAAACGAGAATTTCTAGGGATTGTAACTCTCCTGCTGGCCGCTGATGCTCAATCTTGGCTTTCTGACATACCAAACAACTCGAGACATATGAAGCCACATCCCTCTTCAACCCTTACCACCAAAACAATTTCTTCAAATCTTGGTACATCTTGGTAGCTCCCGGGTGAAAGCTCATCTTGCCCTTATGAGACTCTTCCAAAATACTCTTCCGTAATTCCTCATCATGAGGCACACAAACCCTCCCGTTATAACGCAACATTCCACTAGGGTCTGATGCGAAATTAGTTTCCTTTCCACTTAGCATTAAATCCCGTTTTGCCATTATCCCAACATCCTCAACTTGCAAAACTCGGATTTTCTCAAACAGTTCATTGGTGACTTTCAACATCCCCAAAATCATACTATGAGGTTTTATCTGAACATCCAAATTCATATCTCTGAACTCTTCAATCAGTTTCCCTTCCCTAATCATCAAAGCCGACATGTGTAAAGATTTCCGACTTAGCGCATCAGCCACTACATTGGCCTTTCCCGGATGGTACTGCAATCCAAAATCATAATCTTTGAGGAATTCTATCCACCGTCTCTGTCTCATATTCAATTCCTTTTGGTCAAATAGGTACTTCAAACTCTTGTGGTCGCTGTACACCTCAAATCTCACACCATAGAGATGGTGTCTCCATATTTTTAAAGCAAAAACCACTACGGCCAATTCCAAATCATGAGTAGGGTAGTTCTTTTCGTGCGTCCTTAACTGACGAGAAGCATAGGCAACCACTTTCCCTTCTTGCATCAGGACACAACCCAAACCTTGCTTGGAAGCATCACAATAGACACTGAAATCCTTATCCGTACAAGGAAGGACGAAAACTGGCGCCATAGTTAACCTGCGTTTTAACTCTTGGAAACTTTCTTCACATCGAACTGTCCACACATACGATTCCCCTTTCCTAGTGAGTTTTGTCAAAGGTAGTGCCAACTTCGAAAACCCTTCTATGAATTTCCGATAATACCCGGCCAAACCCAGAAAGCTCCTGATCTTAGTGACTGACTTGGGCACTGCCCATTCCATAACCGCTTCAACCTTTGAAGGATCTACCGCCACTCCTTCCTTGGATATCACATGTCCAAGAAAATTTACTGACTCCAACCAGAAGTCACATTTTGACAGCTTTGCATACAACTGATGCTTGCTAAGAAGTTCTAGCACAATCCGCAGGTGCTCAGCATGTTCCTCTCGGCTTTTGGAGTAAATCAAAATATCATCAATGAATACCACTACGAAAGTATCCAAATACGGATGAAAAATCCGATTCATGTAGTCGGTAAATATTGCTGGGGCATTCGTTACACCAAAAGGCATGACCAAATACTCGAAATGTCCATACCTTGTACGAAACGCCGTCTTAGGAATATCTTCGGTCTTCACACGAAGTTGGTGGTAACCAGACCGAAGATCAATCTTCGAAAACACTACCGCTCCCCTCAACTGATCCATTAAGTCATCGATCCGAGGCAACGGATACTTGTTCTTAATAGTGACCTTGTTCAACTGCCGATAGTCGGTACACAACCGCATACTACCATCCTTTTTCTTAACCAACAAAACAGGCGCACCCCATGGCGAGACGCTAGGACGAATGAACTTCCTTGCCAACAAGTCCTCAAACTGCTTTTTCAACTCCGCCAATTCTAACGGTGCCATCCTATAAGGAGCTATAGAGATGGGTCCCGTTCCAGGTACCAAATCAATAGAGAATTCAACTTCTCTTACCGGAGGCAATTCCGGAATCTCACCAGGAAATACCTCAGGATACTCACGAACTATCGGAATATCATCAACCTTGAATTTCTCACTCCCCTCCAGGGATGCCAACAACATAAACACGGCTCCCCCCTCTTTACAGGAAGTCCTGACTTCCTTTGCCGACAACGGCTTCATGTTCTTGACCTCCCCATAAATCTCATCTAGATCCCCGAATATCACGGTCTTATCAGCACAATTTAGCATTACATGATTCGCCGACAACCAGTCCATCCCCAGAATTAGATCCAACTGGGTTAGTGGTAAGCAGATCAAATCCACGGTAAAAGTTCTACCATTTACCACTACCGGACATCGAGACACAATTGTCGATACCACCACAGGCACATCAGTTGGGGTGGATACGACCAATTCGAAAGGCAACGACTCAGTTTGCAATTTCAGTTTATCCACGCAGTCATTAGACACAAAGGAGTGTGTCGCTCCCGAATCAAACAACACTAAAAGAGGAATACCTGCCACCGTACAATTACCTTTGATCAGGCCATCCACATTCGATGTCTCTGCACCACTCATGGTGAACACTCTACCAGTGGTTCTAGGTCGTTCAGTCCTCACATCCTTCGCGCCCTGCCATACCTTAGGACAATATCGTTTAGTGTGCCCCGCTTCCCTGCAGTGGAAGCAGCTAAGTGTCGTTCCCGGGCACCACTCACCAACATGATTCTTGCCACACTTGTTGCAAAAGGACGGAGATTGAACTTGTGATCCTCCTGCCTTAGTATGTGGCCTCGGTCCATGTGAACTACTTCCTCGATTCCCAGCAGTAAAGGAGTATGGTTTGTGCTCCTCTCAGAAAGCCTTACCCTTTCCCTTTCCAAAACTCCTTTGAGGCCCAAAGTGTTTTGGAGGATTGGTTCGAGGAGTCTCCACTTCGTCATCAGTCAAGTCGTCCTCAAACATCCTGCACTTGTTTACCAGAGTGGCAAAATCCGCGATCTCTTGATGCCTGAACATCCGTTTCAGCTTGGGCTTCAGGCCCGATTCAAATTTGGAACATTTGGACCTTCCGTCCATTTCCAACTCAGCGTATGGAAAAAACCGGGCCAATTCCTCAAACTTGGCTGCGTACTCTCCCACAAACATGTTACCCTGCTCCAACTTCAAAAACTCCATTTCCTTCTTCCTCTTCAGATCAGCAGGAAAATATTTCTGAAGGAATTTCTCCTTGAAGGTAATCCATGTAATCACTCGCCCCTCTGTTTCCATCTGCCGCCTAGTAAATTCCCACCAATTTTCAGCCTCCTTCATCAACATATAAGAAGCGTATGTCACCTTCTGAACGTCACTACAACCCAGGGCTCGGAATATGCGTTCCAAGTCTTGAATCCACTCAATTGCCGCATCCGGAGCAAACCCTCCTTGGAAGTGACTTGGATTCTTCTTGCGGAACTCACTCAACCCACGGTACTCGGCCGGTCCCGGTGGAACTAAAGGTTGTGAGCTAGGACTTGACGCGGGGTTCTGATTCAGATTGTGCAAGTTCTCGTTAACCTGTTGTAATGCCGCAACCATCTGTGCCAATAGGTCGTTCGGAACATTCTGACTCGCCCCTCTTCCTCTTCCTCTTCCTGCCATAGGTACCTGTACTCACTCACTTGTCAGTAATTGAATTTATATAATAACAGTGTACATACCCACTTAACAATCATCACAATTCAAACAAGCTCAACACATAAAGTTTTCAAAGAAGCATGTAAGGTCATATCCTAGGTCGCAGGATTAACTATGCTCTGATACCAATATTGTAAGGACCCGATTTTCATAACTCGAAAATTTTTCATTTATTTTAATTTTGTTGTACATACATTCCACATCTTACTCTAACTTTCTCATACTCAGTTCGTGAAACCACCCGTACAGTACCTGAAGTTAACATACATCTCATATCTGCGGAAATACATAATTCATGTATAACTTTCATCGGTAATTACCGCATATGTTTAACTATGGATTTCCAAAATTACCCATAGTTACTAATATCCAGCATTACTCAAAAAAGGTTGATAAGTTAAATGGTTACAATTACAAATCATCCATATAACAATTTCTCAACACCAAAAAGCAAAAACAATAGAATATCCAAGTCTTAAGCTCCTAAAGCCCGAACCAAGCATCATCAACTACCCTGTTTATCTGCAATGGGATTATCAATGGCAAATACACACAACACACAAAGGAGTAAGTCATCGAAACAATAAATACCATTATAAGATAATCCACATTTTAAAGGGGTTAGTAAACCAATTGTTTTGTAAATTTCTTTTTTTTTTGTGCTACATTACTTGAGACAAAGTTTTGCTACATAGCTTGAGCCAAAGCGTTGCTACATAACTTGAGCCAAAGTATTGCTACATAACTTGAGCCAAAGTATTGCTACATAACTTGAGCCAAAGTTTTGCTACATAGCTTGAGCCAAAGCGTTGCTATATAACTTGAGCCAAAGTATTGCTACATAACTTGAGCCAAAGTTTTGCTTCATAACTTGAGCCAAAGTATTGCTTCATAACTTGAGCCAAAGTATTGCTACATAACTTGAGCCAAAGTTTTGCTACATAACTTGAGCCAAAGTTTTGCTACATAGCTTGAGCCAAAGCATTGCTACATAACTTGAGCCAAAGTTTTGCTACATAGCTTGAGCCAAAGCATTGCTACATAACTTGAGCCAAAGTTGCTAACCAATAATGGTCGGCTAAAATCATATTTTCTTTTCATTGATACAACATAAATCCGTAAACAGTAAATCCACGCATACCATTATCATAGACACACCCATATATGTTTACCATAACTAAGCGACTCATCACTTTATCGTACTCACACTCAGAAAATACACACATTATCCATTACCATATACCATTTAAAGACTCCTCCTTACCTTGGTGCGTGTTGGGTTGGGTTCTTGGTAACTGCGCTAGTTCCACCGTCACCGCCGCCAACTCTAGGATCTTTCCCATTCCCACCATACAATCACAATGTTAGTCATTTATTCCAAATATCACATAAACAACTTATATTGCATTATTTAACCATACAAGATATTCATCATATTTTCAATGTTGCTAAACTACTTTCATCATAAGTTTACAATATTTAAAACATACATATTCATCTCATATTTCAACATTAGAAAGCTTATTCATCTTCTACCTCTAGCATTTTACTCATTTTCTTCTTTAACCTCATTTTCACTTTAGGGTTTTGGGTTTTTCATGAATCAACCCCAAAACCTTTCCATTCTTGAAATACTAACTCTAAACCAAGAGTTTACAAGATAGAAACAACATAAAACGAACCATAACTCGAAAAGATGAGTTTTCATGGTTTCCCTCATTTTGAGAAAAGATCCAACATACCTCAAAACAAGTTTCAAAGGGAAAAAGAGAGTTAAAAATCAAGAGATCTACCTCTTCTCAAGCTTCTAATGACTCAAAAGCCTCCTTGCTCTTGAAAATAATCTTTCCTCTCACTTCTCTTTTGGTTAACCCTAATAAATGTGTTTGGGGTCCCCTATTTAATGTAACAGCGCCGGGTTCTCGCTTAAGCGAGCCAATTCTTGCTCAAGCGAGCTCATTCTCGCTCAAGTGAGCCCATTCTCGCTCAAGCGAGAATCTCACAATAGCAATTTTCGCTCAACGCATAGATGTAATCGATTACATGGATTATGTAATCGATTACATCATGTAAAATGCACATATCTGATGCTTTTATCATCATGTAATCGATTACATGGATTGTGTAATCGATTACATCATGCACATCTGATGCTTTTATCATCATGTAATCGATTACATGTATTGTGTAATCGATTACATCATGCACATCTGATGCTTTTATCAGCATGTAATCGATTACATGGATTGTGTAATCGATTACATCATGTAAAATGCACATATCTGATGCTTTTATCAGCATGTAATCGATTACATGGATTGTGTAGTCGATTACACTGTCCACAATTGCCATTTCTCGCCCAGGCGATACAACTCTCGCTCAAGCGAGAATCCGAGGACTGATACTATAATTTTAAAGACTTAAAATTTGGGGTGTTACATTACGTCTAGAAATACATGGTCATCATCGTATCACCACATCTTTTAACAACCTCATATTTATTCAGATATCGTTGCTAAAATTTTGGGATTCTCCAACATGATCTTCAAAGTTCTAACCCTAAAATGTGTTTGGGGTTTCTATTTTGAAGAGGAGTCGTCGGGTTCTCGCTCAAGCGAGCCCATTCTCGGTCAGGCGAGAAAATCCCGCCTTTTTAAAATTTCAGATCTGACGCTCTCGCACAAGCGAGAATCTCACAGTCCCAACAGGCTTCCTCTCGCTCAAGCGACCAATTCCTCGCTTGGGCGAGACTCCCAAAATTTTCCAATTTCAAAACACTAATCCTCTCGCTTGGGCGAGGTCCTCTCGCTCATGCGAGAATCTGGCAGTATGCCCCACTCCTCAGGACTGTTACCTAATTTCAAGGAGGATAAATTTGGGGTGTTACAATCCTCCCCATCTGTTAGGAATTTTCGTTCTCGAAAATTTTATTAGGCCATTCTCAGAAATAATGTCATCGCATAAGAAATACCCCACTAGAATCATACACGATCCGTAATCCATTGAGATTACTTAAACTGCCACTAAGGGCATACACCACTAAACCGTAATTTCACAAAACCAATTCATGAACTAACTCATCAATATCCAAATATTAAGATCCACCCTTGAATAACTCGAATACCATGAGAACTAAACCGTAATTCAGACTAAAGATTTTTCCTATATTCGTCAAGAACCATAGGTCTCTAGGACTTATCCAGCTAACAATCCCCACAAACGTTAAGAATCCCGATAACACTCCCGAAATTCAGCGAATGGGGAACTCCATATCCCTCATCCACCCCTAAAGCCTCGTTTAACATCCATCATACACTAGCTAGTTCCACTCCCACTCAAGAAACTAGCATAATTTCATTTTACTCATTCAACAAAACGCCTATACAATAAGACTCTTAGCGTCTCTTCCATTGTACACAATCACACTATCCATTAATTATCCAATTACGTCCAGTATTTCTGTCGTCAAATCTTACCATAGAAAGGAATTACCGATCCTTAGCCTCAATTGAACCCATAAAACCATCAATTCACCTCAAAACTAGATACTCTGTTACCAATCGACGAATGCAAGTCGACAAACACTCAATCCATCAACAGGCGTAAGGTTTGGTTACTCCAATTTCGCTAGCAAATATTAATTTATTAACCCACTTGCATTACGTCTAGAAATACATGGTCATCATCGTATCACCACATCTTTTAACAACCTCATATTTATTCAGATATCGTTGCTAAAATTTTAGGATTCTCCAACATGATCTCCAACAGTTATTATTCACATCAATTACTCTTAAATCATGAGAATAATTCTCTCCAACAGTTATTATTGAATAATTATCAACAATTTATATAAATGATCATTTTAGTACTAAAGTTTGTGTAGATGTAAAAAGAAAAGAAAACAAAAGGTTTGAATTTTTGACATTTTATTATTTTTAATTATATGATACAAAACGGTTCAAAAAATTGCGAAGCATAACCAAACTACAAAAGAAGATAGAATATCATTCGATTTATTGATTTTATCATTCTCAATGCACCCAAGTGATGGCGATAACATAAACAACAATTCAAAAGTCTTAACAATTAATAAAATGCACCTATGTGACATGGAAAATTGTCCATTGAAAATCCAAACATTAGTGCTTTTGAGGTATTATTGACTTATACGATACATTTGAGAGTAGGGATGGCAATGGGTACCCGGATCTGCGAGTACCCGCTAATAATACCCACAACGGGTCAGGTCTGGATCCATGTTTTAGACCCGTGGGTAATTTAAACCCACGATTTTAAGACCCGATTTTAGATGGTTCTGGATCCAAGTAATGAGGTACCCATACTCGTGGGTACTCGAACCTGTTAGGTGTAATGAATGCCCCAACAATATTTACCGACTACATGAATCAGATTTTCCATCCGTATTTGGATTCATTCGTAGTGGTATTTATTGATGGCATTCTGGTTTACTCCAAAAGCCGAGAGGAACATGTGGAGTACCTGAGAATTTTTCTAGATCTTCTGAGTAAGAATCGATTGTATGCTAAATTGTATCATATTTAACATTATACTACAGTATTTCTTTTAGTAATGTAACATGTTTAATTATTTAACTATTTTTACATGACATGTAGACTGTATTTGTAAATATTAAACTTTGCTATATATAAAATGATTACTTATCATTGGTGTACTGTTGCCCACTTTTTATGTATATAATACAATAAACTTAAAACTAAATTAATTGATAAAGAACATGGAAATATAATAAGATAAATGTGTTGATGAGAAGAACATCATTTTTTGTAATGTAAGGAAACTGGCTAAATAAGATTCGAATTGAGAAGAATCACAAAAATAACAAAATGTTCCATAATAATGTATTTGACCCAACTGTATTTGCAAAAGAGATTATTTAACAAATAATGAAATCAGGTAAAGGTAATCTATTAACTATATAATATAAAATAAAAAGCTTTTCTTGGATGTGTGTTAATAGTTGGATACTTTTTTTCTCGCCCAAGCAATTCCAAAATCATATAATGCATTGTTTCACATTCAATCATTTTCTCATCAAATATTTCATTTAAACTTTATTGAAAAAAATTCATTTTCCCAAAAAATCATTTATATATTAATTATTCATTATTATTATTAAATACATATTCTTGATTTCCAAATTGAATCATCATTTATTTCTCTCCCCATTTCGTTTTATATCTTTTATTCATCTCTCTAATGTCATTTCATATATTTCTCTTCATCTTTCACATTTTATTTCATATCTTTCTATTATGCAAAGAGTAAAATACCATTTCAAACTTTTGTTTTTCGTTTGAAATAGTATATGTTTGTTCTTAAACCGTTTGATATTTTTTATGTACTTTTCTATCATCTTCGGTTAAGAGTTTGCATTTTTATCACTTGCATGTACTTTTCTAGCATGTTCCTTTTTGTTTTAAACGACTTGCATATGTTTGGATGAAGGGTTTGAAATTTATTCAAATTTCGTTCCTTTTTTTGTTTGTATATTACTTCAATAATTTGATCTTCATTTACTACTATATTTCTATCATTGATCTGTAAAGTTTACATTTTTTTGTCATTTGTGTTATAAAAAAGTTTTGTTTTATTATTATTATACCTATCGAAGTTCAGTTGAATGATTTCATTCCTTCAGCTTTTGTTATTTTTTCCTGTATATTGTGTCAATGTTTTGATATAGAATTTCTGGAACACAATTTTGGAAAAGTTTTTTTCTACTTAATTTATATTATTGTTGCAACTAGATGCAGTGGAATCCAGAAATTGAGTTGTTCATTCATGTCATATGGGTTTGCAATTCATAGAAAGTTGTTTATATTTTCTACAATGTACTCATATTTAGGATTCAATTCATTCTTCATCTTATTTTTCACTTATTTTTTCATTGACACAAATGTTTATAAAAAATTTAGAAGAAAAAAGTTGGAAAAATTTTTTGTCATTGGAATTTAAAATGAGAAACAACAAATGAATTTTCCATTCATGTTTTCCATTTAAAATTACTATTATGATGAGTGCTTGAAAATTAAAATCGAGGCTGACATAACCACTCTTATTGTTTTATTGGCCATTGAATTCTTAATTTTAAGAATATGAAGAGTTTCTACTTACTTGAAATTTTTTAGCCTTCAAAATAAATAATTCATTATTATCATTAGAACTCAAAAAAAAAATGTGTAGACCCAATGAAATTAATGAATTGGAGAGGAGAAATCTCAAGTACAATTTAAATGTGAATAAATGGATAATAACTCAATTTGATTATAAGAAATTTACAAGTGATGATTAATGCATCATTTAAGATTTGAAACAAATAGAAAATAATTGAGATTATTTTGTGTATTTTTTTCTCACTTAAATGTGTAAATATGGTCATATGCATTTTTCTTTCATTTAACATCTTCTCCATTAACAATTATATCATCTAATTTGAGTAGTTCGTTCATCAATAATTCAATAAGATCAAGCAAATTTGTTTATGCAACCTTCTTACCTTTACTAATTATATTCAATATTATATTCATTAATAATATTTCACCACCCAAGTAACTATTTGACAAATTAATAATTTTATTATTCAATATTATAATCTCACTTTTCGGAACAAAATCTTAATATAATCCTGTCACCTTCCATTATGTAGTTATTTAATTTAAATTAGAAAAATCTATATATTTTCACCTCATTTAATATTTGCATTAATCTGCCTACTATATTTAATGTTTACTATTACTCAAAGAATTACTGTATTTTTCACCCCATCAAAGTTTTGTGATGATTTTCCCACTTAATTTTAATATCATAGTTCAAATTCTTTGGATTTTAATTTTTACTATTATAATTAAAAAATCAAATTCGAAATTGAAGTTTTTTAAAATATTTTTTAATAAAAAGACCCATATAATATCAATATTTGATTTCCCTACTTTATTAAAAAAAATTAATTTTGAAATTGAAAAAATCATTTTATTTTCTACAACTTTAACAATATTTATTTTAAAAAAACACATAGTATCATGTTTCGATTTCTTATTTTAATTAGAAATTTCAAAATTGAAATAATCAGCTATTTACTATTACTATATAACAAAAAGAACTCTTGCCACATCGACTAGAGACACATGTCATCACCTCATACAATATTTTCCCTCTAAAAGCTTCTTAACTCTTAGTGTCGAGCCTCACATAGAAGGTCAAAACATTCGTTTACCATTTGTTTCAATTTGAACATAATAATCCATTAATAACATATTAACAATTTTTATATCTTTTTTCAGTTTAATTTCATTTCTACCCCTACCTATCCCCTACCTCTTCATCTCTCTCATACTTATAATGGGACATTTCATTCATCGGATTTATTTTGTCGTCATCACAAAAACACGTGTTTTTCTGTTTCTCTCTCAACAAACTTCTTTTTCTCCTTTTTTTATTATTTCATTATGCCTACTCATTATCGTTTTTGTTTTTTCTTTCTCTTCTAACAATCCTCTTTACAATGCATTTTTTCATTAAATATTTTTGTTTATTTTGTAGATCTATTCTTATTTTGTATATCTCATATTTAAAGTGCAGTTTTTGTTCATTTTATATATATGTTGTTATTTTGTAATTTTTTTTCTTATTATATCATTGATTTTTGTTTATTTTTCATTGATTTCCTTATTTTGTACATGTGTTCTAGAGAAAATTCATTATTTTGTAGATTTGTTCTTCTAATGTAAGGACCCGATTTTCATAACCCAAAATTTGTAAAACTTTATTCATGAAAGTGAAGTGGTTACTTTTAAAAGACATTACTCAAACGATTTAGAAAACCTGATTGAATATATATATATATATATATATATATATATATATAAAAGTTCAATTAATCTTTCAGGTGCAGAAATAATCAATCGTTCACTTCATTAAAAACATGTCATTACACTTCCTTTCAATTACATAATTTATACAATTATCCTTTCTCAAATAATATTTTTGTTACAATCATTAATCCCATCTCATTACCCCACTTAAAGGAGTTCAATTTCACAATAGAGTCACTACCACATGGTTCTCATATTACATAAATAAATCAATTACATGATTCTCATATTACATGCATTAATCAAATACTACCTTAAATACATAAAGTAACTACTCAATCTTGTACTCTTCTCAGCGATCATCCAATGCGCTACAGCCACAACCAGACTCAAATACATAACACATACAAGCAGAAACAAAAGGGAGTAAGAACCAACTACGGTGACCGTAACGTGGAATTACATAGAGTAATAACATTAAAGTATTACAACCTTACACCATCTAAAATCAACCATAATACACATATACCAATGATACACCAATCAATAAATAAAATCACATAATGTTCACATATTCAATCACATATCATCATATCTCACTTTAATCAACATAGATCATAATCCAATTTATATCTATAATTATGCTATATAACGTGAGCCAAAGAGTGCTACATTGCTTGAGCCAAAACTTGCTACATAACTTGAGCCAAAGTGTGCTACATAACTTGAGCCAAAGTGTGCTACATTGCTTGAGCCAAAGCTTGCTACATAACTTGAGCCAAAGTGTCACTACATAACTTGTGTAACACCCTAAATTTGAGTCTTTAACATTATAGTATCAGTCCTGGGATCCTCGCTCGAGCGAGAGATTCTCGCATGGGCGAGAAAGACTCACCTGGGAGGGTGAAATCCTGGGCTATACTGGAGGATTCTCGCCTGAGCGAGAGTTGGCTCGCCTGGGCGAGAAATGGCATTTTGGGGCTGTTGAGACTGTGAGATTCTCGCTTGAGCGAGAATCCCTCACTTGAGCGAGAGGATCAGATCTGGGTTTTTAAAATGGGCGGGATTTTCTCGCTTGAGCGAGATGAGCTCGCTTAAGCGAGAACCCGACGAGTTGCATTAAATGAGAAACCCCCAAACACATTTTAGGGTTAAGAAAAGAAGAGAGGTGAGAGAAGAGAGCTCTTCCAAGGGCAAGGAGCTTTGATACTCATCCAAGAGCTTGAGAAGAGGTAAAACTCTTGATTCTAACTCTCTTTTTCTCTTTGGAACTCTTTTTGGGTATGTTGGATCTCTTCTCAAAAATGAGAGAAACCATGGAAACTCACCCTTTTGAGTTATGGTTCATTTTTATGTCATTTTATCTTGTAAACTCTTGGTATAGAGTTAGTATTTCAAGAAAGAAGAGGGTTTGTGGGTTGAGTCATGAAAACCCCAAAACCCTCAAGAGAAAATGTGGTTAAAATGGAAAATGGGTAAAATGCTAGAGGTAGAAGATGACTAATATCGAAAATATGATAGATATCTGGTATGGTTAAATAATGCAATATATGTTGTTTATATGATATTTGGAATAAATGACTAACATTGTGTTATATGGTGGGATGAGGAAAGATCCTAAAGTTAGAGGCGGTGTCGGTGGAACTTGAGGAGTTGCCCAGAACCCAAACCCAACACTCACCGAGGTAAGGATAAGTCTTTAACTTATGCACTGTGATAGAAAATGTGTGGATTTTCTGATGTGGATAATGAACTGTATAGTAAATCACTTAGTTGTTATAAGCATATATGGGTATGTTTGTAACAACGAGGAGTGGATTTACCGTTTATGTATTGGTGGAGTGCCAATGGAAATAATACTCGGAATAATGCAATGAAGCGTAAATCACTTAGTTGTTATAAGCATATATGGGTATGTTTGTAACAACGAGGAGTGGATTTACCATTTATGTATTGGTGGAGTTGTAACACCCAAAATTTTAAGTCTTTAAAATTATAGTATCAGTCCTCGGATCCTCGCTTGAGCGAGAGATTCTCGCTTGGGCGAGAGAGGATAAGATGTGAATCACTTAATCATTATGAACATATATGGGTATGTTGATAATGGTTAGAAGTGAATTTACGGTTTACTTATTGGGGGAGTACCAATGGAAATAAGACTCGAAAATGAAATCATGAAATGTAAATCACTTTGTAGTTATAAGCATACGTGGATATGTTTATAATGATGTCGGGTGTATTTATCATTTTTGTATTGGGGGAGTACCAATGGAAATAAGACTCGGAATAAAGCAATAATTGTAAGTCACTTTGTAGTTACAAGCATATACGTTATGTTGTAATGATGCCGGGTGCATTTATTGACTAATTATTGGGGGAGTACCAATGGAAATAAGACTCGGAATAAAGCAATAATTGTAAGTCACTTTGTAGTTACAAGCATATAAGTTATGTTGTAATAATGTCGGGTGCATTTATTGACTATTTATTGGGGGAGTACCAATGGAAATAAGACTCGGATAATACAATAAACTTGAGTCACTTTGTAGTTACAGGCACATATGCTATGCTGTAATGATGTCGGGTGCGTTTATTGTCTATTTATTGGGGGAGTACCAATGGAAATAAGACTCGAAATATAAAGTAATAAATGGTAAATCACTTAGTCACTATAAATGTATATGGGTATGTTTGTAGTGATGATGGGTGTATTTATGGTTTATGTATTGGTGGAGTGCCAATGAAAATAAAACTCGTTTTAGCCGACCAGAATGGGTTAGCTACTCTAGCTCGAGTTATGTAGCATGGTTTTTCAAGAGTATAGATGACGAAAAAGGTTTTAAGAGTATTTAAATTACATCACTGTCTAAACCTATTAAATGTGGATTAACTTACATTGAAGTTTTATTGAATTAATGACTTATTCCTTTGTGTTGTTGGTGTATGGTAAATGTTAATCCCATTGCAGGTAGGTGGATGGAGAAGGATGATTTTGAGTAGGGGATTAGAGACCTTTATTTTTGGTGTCTCTTTATCCATTCTTTTGTAACTTTAATTGATTATAATCGAAGTAACTAATTATACTATGAATATTATTTTGTATATGATATTGATCCCGAAGACTAGTAACTTAGGATATATGTAGCTATGGGTGTTTTCGAAACCCATAGCTAATTGTATGCGGTGGTTACTAGGTTATATTAATGAATTATGTTTTTCTGCTATCGGATGTTGTATGCTACTTTGGTTATAGATTGGGTGTGAGAAAGGAAGTGAGATCTTTTAAGTAAGTTCATTTACTCGGTAATTATAATTTATCGTTAAATACATGAAATTGGATTAAATAAAGAAAATATTTCAAGGGTAGAATTTCGGTTTGTTACAGGAGTGCCAATGGAAATTATACTCGAAATAATGCAATGAAGCGTAAATCACTTAGTTGTTATAAGCATATATGGGTATGTTTGTAACAACGAGGAGTGGATTTACCGTTTATGTATTGGTGGAGTGCCAATGGAAATAATACTCGGAATAATGCAATGAAGCGTAAATCACTTAGTTGTTATAAGCATATATGGGTATGTTTGTAACAATGAGGAGTGGATTTACCATTTATGTATTGGTGGAGTACCAATGGAAATAATACTCGAAATAATGCAATGAAGCGTAAATCACTTAGTTGTTATAAGCATATATGGGTATGTTTGTAACAACGAGGAGTGGTTTACCGTTTATGTATTGGTGGAGTGCCAATGAAAATAAAACTCGGAAAATGTATTGGTGGAGTGCCAATGAAAATAAAACTCGGAAAATGTATTGGTGGAGTGCCAATGGAAATAAAACTCGTTTTTAGCCGACCATGATTGGTTAGTGACTTTGGCTCAAGTAATGTAGCAAGCTTTGGCCCAAGCAATGTAGCAAACTTTGGCTCAAGTAATGTAGCAAGCTTTGGCTCAAGTAATGTAGCAAGCTTTGGCTCAAGCAATGTAGCAAACTTTGGCTCAAGTTATCTAGCATTGTTTTCAAAAGTATGAACTTTGAAATTGGCTTTTAAGTAAACTTGATTTTAAACCGTTTATTTAACCTTATTAAATGTGGATTAATTTACATTGATATTTGTTGAGTTAACTTCTTACTACTTTGTGTTTCTTGGTGTATTATCAATGTTAATCCCATTGCAGGTAGGTGGAAGGAGTATGGGTGTTTTTTATTAGGAGCTTAGAGACTTTTATTTTGATGTCTCTTATCCATTCTTTTGTAACCTCATTGGTTGTACTTGAACTAACTATTTTGTAACTATGAACATGATTGTTGTACATGGTATTAATCATGGAAACTAATAACTCGGGATATATGTAGCTATGGGTATTTTGGAAACCCATAACTAATTGTATGCGGTCGTTACTAAGTTACATTAATACGAATTATGTTTTTCTGCTACCTGATTTGGTATGTTACTTTTGGTTTATAGATTGAGTGTGAGGAAGGAAGTGAGATCTTTTAAATAAGTTCATTCACTCGGTAATTATAATTTATCGTTAAATGCATGAAATTGGATTAAATAAGGAAAAAATTTCAAGGGTAGAATTTGGGTCCTTACAACTTGAGCCAAAGTATCGCTACATAACTTGAGCCAAAGTATCGCTACATCACTTGAGCCAAAGTATCGCTACACAACTTGAGCCAAAGTATCGCTACATAACTTGAGCCAAAGTATCGCTACATAACTTGATCCAAAGTATCTCTACACCTCTCAAGGGAGCTAAAAAGAGGTTTTCTTTTCATTGTTTCACAACCGATAACAACCAGAAAATCCACGCATTTATCAAATACAATAAACCAGTTATATGCTTCTTCTTACAACAACATCATTCAAAATATAATCATTTTCACTACGACCTTCTCACGTCACCACCTCATCATAACACCAAATACCACATCAATGTCATACGCACAATGCATCTCATTTCTTACCACAATAAAACAACTCACGACAAAATCATCGTCACATAACGTAATCATGTCCTTTTATCACAAATAACCAACTCGCAACATATTCATCATCACATAATATATTCATGTCCATCTATTGCCAATAAACAGCTCATCACACAATCATTATTACAAACATACTCATATCTGTTTATAACAAATAAGCGACCCACAACTTAGTCATTATCATAAATATATTCAAAGCTCTTTATCACAATAAACAACTCATAACATAATTTTCATCATACAACATATTAACGATTGAACCATTTCTCATGACGATGTATTACCATAAATGAGCATATTGCATTTTAATCTAATAAAACGGTTTTTACCACTCATATATCTTTACATTTACGGCTAATACCTCTTCATGGAAAATAAAGACTCTAACATGGACCACAAACTTCCAAGAGAGTTTCTATCTGTTAATATTCTCCGATTCTTGAGGGAAATCGGAGAAGGTGACTCTACTAAAATACTCTATGACCACAATGGTCTTCTCCCTCACCTTAGGTTGCATAAGCTCCGTTGCTCCGCAAAAGAGCCCCATCTCCCTCCATCTTCTCCAATCTCGATTGTTCCATTTTTCACCTCCAAGATTTCCAAAATGTGCCACCAAGAAGTAATAGAAAGAGGTTTTGATGAGCTTTGATGTATAGTGGAGAGGAAAATGGTTCATTTGGGTGGAGCCGTCGTTGGGAGAGAAAGGAGAGAAAATAAATTGAAGATTAGGGTTTTTGAAATCCCTCTTTTACTTTTATAGTTGCGCAGCCTCGCCCGGGCGAGAATGGCTCGCTTGGGCGAGAATCGGGCAGCAAGCTCAGACTTCTCTGACCTGAGCTAGAATTCTAGCTCGAGCTAGAATTTGATAGCTTTTCTAGATTTCAGTCTCACTCAAGCGACCATTTCCTCACTTAAGCGAGATTCCTAGAAAACTCATACTAGAACACCTAGCCTCTCACTTGGGCGAAGTCCTCTCGCTTAAACGAGAATTTTCCAATATCCACCTCAATACTCTAAGTTTTATAATCATTCCGAAAACGAAATTCGAGGTGTTACATCTAACGATTCTCTTCATTAGCTTCTGATAAGCAATGGTATCATGCTTAGGGACGGATAAACATTCAAAATCTATGGTTGTTGGTTGTTTGTTTGTTTTTCTTATTAATCTATTTATCTCCTCATCATATCTCACCATTATCATTTTCTCTCCTCATGTGCAGTTTGATTCTTCCTTTAAGCATCTCTGCAGATTAGTTTTCTCTCTCTTAATCTCTAATTTTATTTATATATATTTTATTCAAAGATTCACTAATTTTCTACAACATATTTATCTCATCATCATATCTTACCATAATTATTTTCTCTTTTCATTTCCATTTTGGTTATTCCTTTAAAGCATCTTTGCGGGTTATTTTTCTCTCTATTCATCTTTTATTTTATTTTTATACACTTTTTTATTCAAATAATAATATTTTTTATTTTGAATTTTTTCAGAAACACCTAGAGTGTATCCTCCTCTTAAATTTCTTTTGATTTAAGTTTCAGCCTCAAATATGATATTAGATTATGTGTACTTCAATAATTCAACTGATAAGAATATAAAGTTTCTTCATTATTTTAAAAATAGAGGTGCAACTGTTCATGGATGTTAACATAATCATATTCTTTTACCTTGGAGTCCATGTTATGGTAAAAACAAAACTTTAATGTTATCTAATTAAAATATACTATAAGTACAATTTCTCTTCATCTTATATTTTCATTGAATTTATTAACCAGTACATGTGTTACATATTTATCAAAAAATGGTGTGACACCCTAGATTTTAAAGTCATTAAATTATAGTATCAGTCCTGGGAGTCTCGCTTGAGCGAGATAATTGTCGCCTAGGCGAGAGAGGCTCACTTGGGAAAGTGAAATCATGGGCTATACTGAAGGATTCTCGCTTAAGCGAGAATGGTCTCGCTTAAGCGAGGGTGGTCTCGCCTAAGCGAGAGTTGTCTCGCCTGGGCGAGAAAAGTGGTATTCAGGACCTGTCGAGGCTGTGAGATTCTCGCCTGAGCGAGAGGAACCTTGCTTGAGCGAGAGATGTCTCGCCTGAGCGAGAATTGCCTCGCTTGAGCGAGAGCGTCAGATCAGAAATTTTTAAAAGGCGGGATTTTCTCGCCTGAGCGAGAATGGGCTCGCTTGAGAGAGAACCCGACGATTCCACTTTAAAATAGAAACCCCAAACACACTTTAGGGTTAGAACTTTGAAGAGAAGAGAGAGAGGAGAGCTTTTCAAGAGCAAAGAGCCTTAGGAATCATCTTAGAGCTTGAGAAGAGGTAAACCTCTTGCTTCTAACTCTTCTTCTTCCTCTCTAACTTGTTTTGGGTATGTTAGATCTTTTCTCAAAGTATGAGAAACCATTGAAACTCATCCTTTAGAGTTATGGTTTGTTTTATGTTGGTTTTCTCTTGTAAACTCTTGATTTAGAGTTGACATTTGATGAATGGAAACGTTTTGTGGGTTATTCATGAAAACCCCAAAAACCTCCAAAATGAGAATATGAGTAAAAAGGGAAATGAATGAAATGTTAAATGTGGATGATGAGTTTGTGCTTCGATTTTGATATATGAGATGAACATGTATGTTTAGATGTTTGGAAACTTGTATTGAAGTAGTTTTGGAAATCTTGAAAATATGTGAATCCCTTGTATGTTCGATGATGAAATATGAGTTGTTGATGTGTTATTTTGAATAAATGACTGACATTGTTGCTATTGGTGGGAATGAGGAAAGATCCTAAGGTTGGAGGAAATTGCTGAGGAGACTTTTAAAGTTACTCGGAACTGACCCCCAACGCTCACCATGGTAAAGGATAAGTGTCTCTAACTCATACTAGCTAATGTGAAGGAGGTATGTGAAAGAGGTAATGTATTTATAAGAATGTTGTTGTTACCCTACCCGAAGGGGTAATGGATTATTATTGTTACTCTACCCGAGGTAGTGGTGGTTTATTGTTGTTACCCTACCAGAAATGGTAGCGGTCTATTGTTGGTCTATTGTTGATGTCCTAACCGGAGTGGTTGTGTGTTATGTGGAATGAATAATGAACTCGACCTGCCCGATGTGGTATGGGGAATAAACTCGACCTGCCCGATGTGGTATGGGGAATAAACTCAACCTGCCCGATGTGGTATGGGAATAAACTCGACCTCCCCGTTGTGGTATGGGGAATGAACTCGATGAATACGATATAGGGTGAATAAGAATGATGAAAATGAGGATGTTAAGAATAAAAGTAATATGCATGCTATAGGATATATATTATGGGATATATATACTATAGGGTGAATATGAATGATGAGAAATGAGGATGTTAGAATGAAAGTAATATGCATGCTATAGGATATATATTATGGGATATATATACTATAGGGTGGATATGAATGATGAAAATGAGGATGTTAAGAATAAAAGTAATATGCATGTTATAGGATATATATTATGGGATATATATACTATAGGGTGAATATGAATGATGAGAAATGAGGATGTTAGAATGAAAGTAATATGCATGCTATAGGATATATATTATGGGATATATATACTATAGGGTAGATATGAATGATGAAAATGAAGATGCTAAGAAATGAAAGTAATATACATGCTATAGGATGTATATTATGGGATATATGTACTATAGGGTGGATATGAATAATGAGAATAACGATGTTTAGAATGAACGTAATATGCATGCTATAGAATATATATTATGGGATATATATACTATAGAATGAATATGAATAACGTGGAAATGAAAGAAAGAAGATATGAATGTTTACATTTTACGTATTTGTGGTTATAATTTATATTAATGTTTAATCGTATTTAAAATATGGATTATCATGTAATGTTAGTTTTGAACTAATGACTTACTCCCTTGTTTTTGTGTGTTGTTTATGATAATCTCATTGTAGGTAAATGAAGGATTTGAGGAGGAAGCTCACTTAGGAATCTTATATGTTTATTAACTTGAATGCCTTTAGCGTTACTTTGACATTGTAGTTGGCTAGATAATATTTTGAGATGAATGTAATTCTGATTCGGACAATACTGGAGATATGTACTTGTGGACATTATGACTCTTGGAAACCCATAACTAGTTGTATGTGGTAATTACTAATCGAATGAATTATGTTTTTTCTGCAATATGAATTGTATGATAATATAATAGGTTTAAAGAGTAGTTTCAAGGAATGATTCATGAGGGTTTTAAGTAAGATGATGAATGTATGTAAGGGAGGATTAAAATAAATGAAAAATTTTCAAGGGTAGAATTTGGGTCCTTACAAATGGCACCATGATTTTTTACCTCTCTCAAATAGGGATGGCAATGGGTTTCGATTGGTTCGGGTAGTGCATTACCCGAATCCGCCCCATTGCTTCATTTTTTGACCTAGACCTGCCTCAGACCCGTGCCAATACCCGTTGGGTATACTACCAGCGGGTCCTTGGGTACCCAACGGATCCATGAGTACCCATAAATTCAAAAATATTAAAAATAATTGTAATTAATTTATGCACTTGTGTATTTGTTTCCTACGATCTTATATGTTATTCAAACAATCAACAAGAGAAAAAATTATAAAACTTAATTTAAAATTTTAAACATAACTTAATTTGACTATTAAACACAACTTATTTTACTCAAACAAACATTAAAAACAACTTCACCATTACGATGAAAAATTCTTTTAGTAAGAACTCTTCAATTAACATAACATTACAAGATATGTATGAATTAACAACATAACAACACAATTTAACAACATAACTATAACATTTAGGAAGAAATAACGGATTCGGGTACCCACGGGTCTGGGTACCTCATTACCCAGATCCAGACCCATCTAACATCGGGTCTTAAAATCGCGGGTTTCAATTAATCATGGGTCCAAAACATGGATCCAGACCCGACCCGTTGCGGGTATTATTAGTGGGTACTCGCGGATCCGGGTACCCATTGTCATCCCTTCTCTCAAATGTATCGTATAAGTCAATAATACCTCAAAAGCATTAATGTTTGGATTTTCAATGGACAATTTTCCATGCCACATAGATGCATTTTGTAAGGACCCAAATTCTACCCTTGAAATTTTTTCCTTATTTTAATCCATTTATACATACATTCATCATTACACTTTAATCACTCATTAATCGTTACTTAAAACTCTTTTAACCTACCATACCACAACACTCTTCATATGACAGAAACACATAAATATAAACATTCGTATTTCCTTCCTTCCATCGCCATGTTGTTCATATTCACCCTATAGTATATATATCACATAATATATATTCTATAACATGCATATTACTTTCATTTCAAACATACACATTTCTCATCATTAATATTCACTGTTTAGTATATATATCCCATAATATATATTCTATAGCATGCATATTACTTTCATTCCAAACATACTCATTTCTCATCATCCATATTCACCCTATAGTATATATATCCCATAATATATATTCTATAGCATGCATATTACTTTCATTCCAAACATACTCATTTCCCATTAATCGTATTCACCCTTAATCACATTCAACGAGTCTCCCCGCAAAGATAATCCTCTACCACATAGGGCAGGTCTAGTTAATTCTCCATATCACATCGGGCAGGTCTAGTTTATTCCCCATACCACCTCGGGCAGGTCTAGTTTATTCTCCAAACCACATCGGGTAGGTCTAGTTTATTCTCCATACCACATCGGGCAGGTCTAGTTTATTCCCCATACCACATCGGGCGGGTCTAGTTTATTCCCCATACCACATCAGGCGGGTCTAGTTTATTCTCCATACCACATCGGGCGGGTCTAGTTTATTCCCCATACCACATCGGGCAGATCTAGTTTATTTCCCATACCACATCGGGTAGGTCTAGTTTATTCCCCATACCACATCGGGCAGGTCTATACCACGATAATTCACTACCACTTCAGATAGGCAACATCAATAATCTTCTACCACTTCGGGTAAGACAACATCAATGATCCACTACCACTCCGGGTAGGTAACAACAATAATCCACTACCGCTCGGGGTAGGATAACAATAATATTCTTACAAACATATTATCTCTTCCACATACCTTATTCACATCAGCTCATATAAAATGGAAACACTTATTTGCTCAGGCGAGGTAGCTTTCTCTCAAGAGAGGATCCTCTGGCTTAAGCAAGGATCTTACAGCCTCGACAGGTCCTGAATGCCACTTTTCTCGCCCATACGAGACAACTCTCGCTCAGGCGAGACCACTCTCGCTCAGGCGAGACCACTCTCGCTCAAGCGAGAATCCTTCAGTATAGCCCAGGATTTCACTCTTCCAAGTGAGCCTCTCTCGCACAGGCAAACAATTCTCTCGCTCAAGCGAGACTCCCAGGACTGATACTATAATTTAATGACTTTAAAATCTAGGGTGTCACATCATTTCATTTCACACATGAAAAATAGCCACAATTTACTCAAAAATTCTCACTAGCATTTCAAACTTGTACTTGCTATAACATAGAAACAAGGTTGTTATCTAACAATTAGCATTTAGATAAACAAGATTTCTGGAGTCTTTCCGAGAACAATATAAAATCACCAAGTAATTATCCAATTCAGTAAAATATTTCTACCAGAAATGAATGCGGTAGAAGAAGATTTATTGGTTCATAGTCTCAACTAGGCATACAAGGTCGTAGGCCACTCAAATCACATGCTTTGTTACCATTGATCATTGCAAAATATACGACATTCAAATCAATAACATAAGTGTTATATGGATACTCAACTTTAATAGTAGACATACATTTCACACTCAAGTCTACATCATACATAGAATCACATGGTCCTACTTTTCTCACAAAGTTTCTAACAACATCACATTCGTACATGATGCAGTTTCTAAAATTTTGGATTTTCAATCATGAACCTTAACTAATGCTTAGCCAATTACTATCCTTCATCTAAAATGACTTTCGAAAATAGATTAGACAGAAGATTCATGGCAATCATTTTATAACAGCAAGGTTTAACACAACCATGACAAAATGATTCACAACCAATTACTCATGCAATACGGAAAGACTTAACCACAATATTTCAAAAGGTTGTTTAGTTCGATAGTTATATGCCATTCATTACAGTAAATTTCTCTTAGTTCATTGACGGATGTATACATATGCCATAACACCGTAATTATACATAACAATTACTATTGCGTATGAAACAGAAGAAAGTTTTTGAAGGTGCAACATCCAAGCATATAATTGGTGTTCACTACCAATATATATCGGCTATGGCGAGTACTCAACTTTCACAAAGATCAATTACTATAGACCAAAAGTTTCATGCACAAGAATCAAAAATAACTTTACCATTTCATTTACCACCGCTTACGAATAGGGTGAAAGTAAGATTAGTTTATTGGTGACTCACTAAAACTAGAACAACACAATATCAACGTTCATCATCAAAGTTTAAACTTATGCACAAGCAAAAGTCACTAGCATATTGAAAATTTATCACCATAACATTATTATGCCCATTTTGTTTTTCATACCGATTCACTTTTAGTTTCCAAAGGTTTAGAGAATCACTTCAAGTATAAACACATATGAAAATTCCACCTTGATGCAAACACGCTTATCACAATGGCATTTAAATACTTCACCCACTTCAGTCATTACATTGAACCATGAGTCTTACCTTTTAGTATAATCATACAAACTAATGCAAACAAGAAAGTCTAACCTTTAGCAACTCATACAAGTAAGAACATCGGACTTAGTTTCTTCAAAACACACAAGGTACCTTTCTTTACGTTATCCATTTGTTAGTACAATATTTCCAAAACCAATACTGCATGATAAACAACATTCATTATAACATACTCATTCACATGTTCATAGGGATCCTTTAAATTGCTCTATATGTGATTACTAAGATAATTAATATACTGCTTTCAAAACTCACACATCAAGGAACAATTTACGAGGCATTAACAATTAATTTCATAGAGATACTTCACAATTGTCACACGGAACATGTTACCCACAATCTCATCATTCAATTTAAATTTCAACACTTTGATGCTTTGCAAGAAAACATATATCAAAGAATTAATCAATGTATACCTGTTTATTTCCAAAAAAAACCATGCAAGTTACATTCCATAGAACTTTTACAAAAGAAAATTGCATGGATACATATCATGCAATAAAGATGTAGATTTAGCCACACAGTCTACTAACCAGTTCATCACTACATCATGCATATTTGTTTTGGTCTTGAGGAATAACAAGATAACTAAAAACATATCTCAACTAAAGACACGTAGGAAACCATATAGCAAGACATACAACTTTTCGTGATATAGATAATTCTATCTCTAGCAAGAGCTAACATTCCTTTCATTATCAAAAATCATCAATCGAATTAAAAATCCAATTTTCAAGATATAAGATATAGTTCTTTCAAAGTATTATACTCTCATGATGCAAACAATATTCTCAATTCTCTATTAGATGTCACGGTGAACGACCATTACCTTAATCTTGTTCAATTATAACCATAGAGACATATAACCAAATATCCAAATAAAACTAATTTAATCGCTCCTCTTCAATTACCTTAATGTTAGGGATAAAAGAAAATTCACAACAAGGAATCCTCCACGAAATTCACAACAAGGAATTTTCAACAAGCACTTTATCAATAACTCACAACAAGGCATCCAACGATAAGTTCACAACCTGACGCTTACCGCAAGGAATTTAACAATCATCTTTCACATCAACAATTATCACATAGTCAACAAACAATTCACCTAAGTCATACAAAGAAGCATGTAAGGTCATATCCTAGGCCGCAGGATTAACTATGCTCTGATACCATATTATAAGGACCCGATTTTCATAACACAAAACTCTAAAAACTTTATTCATGAAAGTGAAGTGATTACTTTTTAAAAGACATTACTTAAACGAGTTGTAAAACCTTATTGGAAACAAATATTAATTTCATGCGTAATTCAAAATGCAGAAACACTCAAAATACATCCTACTTTAAAAGCATGTTATTACTCTTCCTTTCAAATGCATAATCTATACAATTATCAATTCTCAAAGAATACTTCTATTACAATCATTAAGACATTCTCATTACACATTTTGGAGGAGTTCAATTTTACAAAAGGATTCATCCAACATGGTGCTCATATTAAATACATTAATCATATATCATATCAATTATACAAAGTAACTACTCTACTCTGTGCCCTTCTCTACAAGAATCCAATACGCTATAGCCACCACATGAATTCCAATACATAACACATACAAGCAGAGATAAAAGGGAGTAAGAACCAACTACGACGACCGTAGCGCGGAATTACATAGAGTAATAACATTAAAGTATTACAACCTATACAACATCTAAAATCAACTATATTACACATATGCCAAAGATACACCAATCAATGCATAAAATCACATAATGTTCATATATTTAATCACATATCATCATTTCTCACTTTAACCAACATAGATCATAATTCACATATATCTATAATTAAGCTGCATAATTGGAGTCAAAGTGTGCTACATAACTTGAGCCAAAGTTTGCTACATTGGTTGAGCCATAGCTTGCAACTTAACTATAGCCAAAGTGTGCTACATAACTTGAGCCAAAGTTTGCTACATTGCTTGAGCCAAAGCTTGCTACATAACTTGAGCCAAAGTTTGCTACATTGCTTGAGCCAAAGCTTGCTACATAACTTGAGCCAAAGTTTGCTACATTGCTTGAGCCAAAGCTTGCTACATAACTTGAGCCAAAGTTTGCTACATAGGTTGAGCCAAAGCTTGCTACATAACTTGAGCTAAAGATTACTACATTGCTTGAGCCAAAGCTTGCTACATAACTTGAGCCAAATTTTGCTACATTGCTTGAGCCAAAGCTTGCTACATAACTTGAACCAAAGTTTGCTACATTGCTTGAGCCAAAGTTGCTACATAACTTGAGCCAAAGTTTTCTACATTGCTTGAGCCAAATCTTGCTACATAACTTGAGCCAAAGTTTGCTACATTGCTTGAGCCAAAGCTTGCTACATAACTTGAGCAAAGTTTGCTACATTGCTTGAGCCAAAGCTTGGTACATAACTTGAGCCAAAGTGTGCTACACCTCTCAAGGGATCTAAAAATAGGTTTTCTTTTCATTGTTTCACAACCGATAACAACAAGAAAATCCACGCATTTATCAAATACAATAAAACAGTTATATGCTTCTCCTTACCACCAATAAACAGCTCACAACATAACCATTGTTATATAACATAATCATGTTCTTTTATCTTAAATAACCAACTCACAAAATATTTATCATCACATAATATAATCATGTCCTTTTATCACAAACAACCAACTCACAACATATTCATCCTCACATAATATAATCACGTCCATTTATCACCAATAAACATTTCATAACACAATAATTTTCACAAACAAACTCATATTCACCTAAAACAAATAAACAACTCATAACATATCATTATCATAAACATACTCATGCCTTTTTATCACAAATAAACAAATCACAACACATTCTTCATCATATAACACATTAACGATAGAACCATCTTTCATGATGGTGTATTACAATAAGTAAGCATATCGCATTTCGTTTATTAAAATGGTTTTCCTACACATATATCTCCACCTTTATGGCTAATACATCCTCATGGGAAATAAAGACCCTCACATGGACCACAAAATTCCAAGAGAGTTTCTATCCGCTAATATTCTTTGATTCTTGAGGGAAATCGGAGAAGATGACTCTAATGAAATGCTCTAAGACCACAATGGTCTTCTCCCTCACCATAGGTTACATAAGCTCCATTATTCCGCAAAAGAGCTCCATATCCTTCCATCTCCTTCAACCACCATTGTTACTTTTTCACCTCCAAGATTCCCCAAATTGACCACCAAGAAGTAAGAGGAAGAGGTTTTGATGAGTTTTGATGTTTAGTGGAGGGGAGAATGGTTCATTTGGGTGGAGCCGCCGTTGGGACAGAAACCCCTCTTTGACTTTTATAGATGTGTAGCCTCGCCCGGGGAGAATGACTCGCATGGGCGAGAATTTCGCAACTTTTCAACTTTTCAACACAGACGCTCTCGCCCGAGCGTGAATTTCTCGTTCGAGCAAGAATCGGGCAGCAATTTAAGTCTTTAAAATTATAGTATCAGTCCTGGAAGTCTCGCTTGAGCGAGAGATTCTCGCCTGGGCGAGAAAAGCTCACCTGGGAGGGTGAAATCCTGGGCTATACTAGAGGATTCTCGCCTGAGCGAGAGTTGTCTCGCCTGGGCAAGAAATGGCATTTTGGGACTCTTGAGACTGTGAGATTTTCGCTAGAGCGAGAATCCCTCGCTTGAGCGAGAGGGTCAGATCTGAGTTTTTAAAATAGGCAGGATTTTCTCGCTTGAGCGAGAATGGGCTTGCTTAAGCGAGAACTCGACGCTGTTACAGTAAATAGGGGACCCCAAACACATTTATGGGGGTTAACCTAGAGAGAACTGAGAAAAGGGAGCATTTTCAAGAGCAAGAAGGCTTGTGAGTCATTTAGAAGCTCGAGAAGAGGTAAATCTCTTGATTCTAACTCTGTTTCTCTCTTTCAAACTCATTGTGGAGTGTAAAGGATCTCTTCTCCAAAGGTGAAAAACCATGGAAACTCATCCTTTTGAGTTATGGTTCGTTTAATGTTGTTTCTCTATTGTAACTCTTGGTTTAGAGTTGGTATTTCAAGAATAGAATGGATTTGTGGGTTGATTCATTAAACCTCAAAACCCTAAAGTGAAAATGTGGTAAAAGGGGAAAATGAGTAAAATGCTAGAGGTAGAAGATGAGTTTACATTCTAATGTTGAAATAGGAGATGAATAAGTATGTTTTAGATGTTGTAAACTTTTGATTAAAGTAGTTTAGCAACATGGAACATGTGTTAAATATCTTGTGTGGTTAAATAATGCAATATGAGTTGTTTATGTGATGTTTGGAATAAATGACTAACATTGTGTTGTATGGTGGGAATGGGAAAGATCCTAGAGTTGGCATCGGTGGAACTAGTGCAGTTACCAAGAACCCAACCCAACACTCACCAAGGTAAGGAGGAGTCTATAAATAGCATATGGAAATGGATAATATTTGTATTTTCTGATTGTGTATAATGATAAAGTGATGAATCGCTCAGTTATAGTAAACATATATGGGTATGTTTTTGATAATGGAACGCATGGATTTACTGTTTACAGATTGATGATGTATCAATAAAATAAAATATGTTTTTAGCCGACCATAATTGGTTAGCGACTTTGGCTCAAGTTATGTAGCGATGCTTTGACTCAAGCTATGTAGCAAAACTTTGGCTCAAGTTATGTAGCGACGCTTTAGCTCAAGCTATGTAGCAAAACTTTGGCTCAAGTTATGTAACGATACTTTGGCTCAAGTTATGTAGCAATACTTTGGCTCAAGTTATGTAGCAAAACTTTGGCTCAAGTTATATAGCAAGACTTTGGCTCAAGTTATGTAGCGATACTTTGGCTCAAGTTATGTAGCAATACTTTGGCTCAAGTTATGTAGCAAAACTTTGGCTCAAGTTATGTAGCAAGACTTTGGCTTATGTTATGTAGTAATACTTTGGCTCAAGTTAAGTAGCAATGCTTTGGCTCAAGCTATGCAGCAAAACTTTGGCTCAAGTTATGTAGCGATACTTTGGCTCAAGTTATGTAGCGATACATTGGCTCAAGTTATGTAGCAAGACTTTGGCTCAAGTTATGTAGCAATGCTTTGGCTCAAGTTATGTAGCAATGCTTTGGCTCAAGCTATGTAGCAAAACTTTGGCTCAAGTTATGTAGCGATACTTTGGCTCAAGTTATGTAGCGATGCTTTGGCTCAAGCTATGTAGCAAACATGAATTTATAAAACAAATGGTTTACTAACCCCTTTGAAATTTGGATTATCTTATAATGGTATTTATTGTTTTGATGACTTACTCCTTGTATGTTGTGTGTATTTGCCATTGATAATCCCATTGCAGGTAAATAGGGTAGTTGAGAATGCTTGGTTCGGGGCTGTAGGAGCTTAGGACTTGGATATTCAATTTTTGCTTTTTGTGTTGAAAAATTGCTATCTGGATAATTGTATTCGTAACCATTTAACTTATTAACATTTTTGAGTAATGCTGGATATTAGTAGCTATGGGTGATTTTGGAAACCCATAGTTAAACATATGCGGTAATTACCGATGAAAGTTATATATGAATTATGTTTTCCGCAATATGAGATATATGTTAACATCATGTACTCTAAAGGTGATTTTACGAATTGATTATGGGGAAAAGTAGAGTATGATGTGGAAAGTATGTATAAAAGGATTAAAATAAAGGAAAAAATTTCAAGGGTAGAATTTGGGTCCTTACAATACTCATCATTTACCAAGATGCACTAGATCGCATCAAAAAATGCAATAGGTAGATCGACATCCACTCGATGGAAACAATGTCATTTCATTTCACACATGAAAAATAGCCACAATTAACTCAAAAATTCTCACTAGCATTTTAAACTTGTACTTGCTATAACACAGAAACAAGGTAAATATCAAACAATTAGCATTTAGATAAACAAGATTTCTGGAGTCTTTCCGAGTACAAAATAAAATCACCAAGTAATTATCCAATTCAATCAAACTTTTCTACCACAAACGAATGCGGTAGAAGAAGATTTCCTGGTTCATAGTCTCAACTAGGCATACAAGGTCGTAGGCCACTCTGTAAGGACCCAAATTCTACCCTTGAAATTTTTTCCTTTATTTCAATCCTTTTATACATACATTCTACATCTTACTCTAATTTTCCCCCATAATCACTTCGTAAAACTACCTTTATACTACATGATGTTAACATATATCTCATATTGCGGAAAACATAATTCATATATAACTTTCATCGGTAATTACCGCATATGTTTAACTATGGGTTTCCAAAATACCCATAGTTACTAATATCCACTATTACACAAAAATGTTAGTAAGTTAAATGGTTACGAATACAATCATCCAAATAACAATTTTACAACACAAAAAGCAAAAACAGAGGATCCAAGTCCTAAGCTCCTAAAGACTCGAACCAACCATCATCAACTTCCCTGTTTACCTGCAATGGGATTATCAATGGCAAATACACACAACATACAAAGGAGTAAGTCATCGAAACAATAAATACCATTATAAGATAATCCACATTTCAAAGGGGTTAGTAAACCATTTGTTTTATAAATTCATTTTATTTTGCTACATAGCTTGAGCCAAAGCATCGCTACATAACTTGAGCCAAAGTATCGCTACATAACTTGAGCCAAAGTTTTGCTACATAGCTTGATTCATAGCAGTAAGGGAGTATGATTTTTCCGATAATCCCTCAATAACCGACTTCAAAATCCCTCAATAGCCTTGATTCACAGCAGTAAAGTTTAGTCAATGGCAGAGCCAACTTCGAAAATCCCTCAATGAATTTCCGATAATAACCAGCCAAACCCAGAAAACTCTGGATTTCAGTAACCGACTCGGGAACTTCCCATTCCATAACCGCTTCAACCTTTGAAGGATCGAAAGCCACCCTTTCCTTGGATATTACATGTCCAAGGAAGTTCACCGATTCCAACTAGAAATCACATTTAGACAATTTAGCATACAACTGGTTCTTACTCAAGAGTTCTAGAACAATCCTCAAGTGCTCTGCATGTTCCTCCCGGCTTTTGCAGTAAACCAGAATGTCATCAATAAATACCACTACGAATGAATCCAAATACGGATGAAAAATCTGATTCATGTAGTCGGTAAATATTGATGGGGCATTCGTTACGCCAAAAGGAATGACCAAATATTCGAAATGTCCATACCTTGTCCTAAAAGCAGTTTTAGGGATGTCTTTTGCCTTCACACGAAGTTGGTGGTAACCCGACCGAAGGTCAATCTTTGAAAACAACACCGCTCCTCTCAACTGATCCATTAAGTCATCAATTCTAGAAAACGAATACTTATTCTTAATAGTAACCTTGTTCAATTGCCTGTAGTCAGTACACAATCGCATACTACCATCTTTCTTCTTAACCAACAAAACAAGCGCACCCCACGGCGAGACACTAGGACGAATGAACTTCTTTGCCAATAAGTCCTCAACCTACTTTTTCAACTCAGCCAATTCTTATGGTACCATCCTATAAGGAGCTATAGATATGGGTCTCGTCCCAGGTACCAAGTCAATAGAGAATTCAACTTCTCTCACTGGAGGCAATTTCGGAATATCACCAGGAAATACCTCAGGAAACTCACGAACTATCGGAATATCCTCAACCTTGGGTTTCTGAATACCCTCCAAGGATGCCAACAACATAAATACGGCTCCTCCCTCTTTACAGGAAGTCCTAACTTCCTTTTCCGACAATGGCTTCATATAACTAACCTCATCAGAAATCCCAGCTGGATATCCGAATACCACGGTCTTATCAGCACAATTAAGCACCACATGATTCGCCGACAACCAGTCCATTCCCAGAATTAGATCTAACTAAGACAATGGTAAGCAAATCAAATCCACGGTAAATGTCCTACCGTTTATCACTACAGGACATCGAGACACAATTGTCGACACCACCACCGGCACGTTAGTTAGGGTGGATACGACCAAGTCGAAAGGCAACGACTCAGTTTGCAATTTCAGTCTATCCATACATTCAATAGATACAAAGGAGTGTGTCGCTCCTGAATCAAACAACACTAAAAGAGGGATACCTGCCACCATGCAATTACCTTTTATCAGGCCATCTACACCCGATGTCTCTGCACCACTCATGGTGAACACCCTACCAGTGGTTCTAGGTCGTTCAGCCCTCACATCATTCGTGCCCTGCAGTAGCTTAGGACAATATCGTTTGATGTACCCAGTTTCCTTGCATGGAAGCAGCTAAGTGTCGTCCCAGGGCACAACTCACCAATATGATTCTTGCTACATTTGTTGCAAAAGGAAGGAGATTGAACTTGTGATACTCCCGCCTTAACATGTGGCCTCGGTCCATGCGAACTATTTCCCCGATTCACAGCAGTAAGGGAGTATGGTTTTTGTTCCTCTTGGAAAACCTTACCCTTCCCTTTTCGATAACTCTTTTGAGGTCCAAAGTGTTTCGGAGGATTGATTCGAGGAGTCACCACTTCATCTTTAGTGAGGTCGTCCTCAAACATCCTGCACTTGTTTACCAGGGTGGCAAAATCTGCGATTTCTTGATGTCTGAACATCCTTTTTAGCTTGGGCTTCAGGCCCAATTAAAACTTAGAACATTTGGACCTTCCGTCTTCTTCCAACTCAGCATATGGACAAAACCGAGCCAAAACCGAGCCAATTCCTCAAACTTGGCCGCATACTCTCCCACAGACATGTTACCCTGCTCCAACCTCAGAAACTCCATTTCCTTCTTCCTCTTCAGATCAGCAGGAAAATATTTCTCAAGGAATTTTCCCTTGAAGGTAGTCCATGTAATCACTCGCCCCTCCGTTTCCATCTCTCACCGAGTAAATTCCCACCAATTTTCAGCCTCCTTCATCAACATATAAGAAGCATATGTCACCTGCAGAACGTCACTACAACCCATGGCTCAGAATATGCGTTCCAAGTCTTGAATCCACTCGTTCGTCGCATCAGGAGCTAACCCACCTTGGAAATGGCTAGGATTCTGCTTGCGGAACTCATTCAACCCACGGTACTCGGTCGGCCCCGGTGGAACTAAAGGTTGTGAGCTAGGACTTGACGCGGGGTTCTGGTTCAGATTGTGCAAGTTCTCGTTAACCTGTTGTAATGCCGCCACCATCTGTGCCAACAGGTCATTCGGAACATTCTAACACGCTCCTCTTCCTCTTCCTGCCATAGGTACCTGTACTCAAGTACTAGTCAGTAAACACTTTCTAATAAGGTAAGTGTTACATAAGCACACAACAGTCAATGCCCACTAAGCAATTCAAGCACACACAGATCACAAAGAAGCATGTAAGGCCATACCCTAGGCCGCAGAATTAACTATGCTCTGATACCATGTTGTAAGGACCCAAATTCTACCCTTGAAATTTTTTCCTTTATTTCAATCCTTTTATACATACATTCCAGATCTTACTCTAATTTTCCCCCATAATCACTTCGTAAAACTACCTTTATACTACATGATGTTAACATATATCTCATATTGCGGAAAACATAATTCATATATAACTTTCATCTGTAATTACCGCATATGTTTAACTATGGGTTTCCAAAATACCCATAGTTACTAATATCCACCATTACACAAAAATGTTAGTAAGTTAAATGGTTATGAATACAATCATCCAAATAGCAATTTTACAACACAAAAAGCAAAAACAAAGGATCCAAGTCCTAAGCTCCTAAAGCCACGAACCAACCATCCTAAACTTCCCTGTTTACCTGCAATGGGATTATCAATGCCAAATACACACAACATACAAAGGAGTAAGTCATCGAAACAATAAATACCATTATAAGATAATCCACATTTCAAAGGGGTTAGTAAACCATTTGTTTTATAAATTCATTTTATTTTGCTACATAGCTTGAGCCAAAGCATCGCTACATAACTTGAGCCAAAGTATCGCTACATAACTTGAGCCAAAGTTTTGCTACATAGCTTGAGCCAAAGCATTGCTACATAACTTGAGCCTAAGTATTGCTACATAACTTGAGCCAAAGTCTTGCTACATAACTTGAGCCAAAGTATCGCTAAATAGCTTGAGCCAAAGCATCGCTGCATAACTTGAGCCAAAGTATTGCTACATAACTTGAGCCAAAGTTTTGCTACATAGCTTGAGCCAAAGCATCGCTACATAACTTGAGCCAAAGTATCGCTACATAACTTGAGCCAAAGTTTTGCTACATAGATTGAGCCAAAGCATCGCTACATAACTTGAGCCAAAGTATTGCTACATAACTTGAGCCAAAGTTTTGCTACATAGCTTGAGCCAAAGCATCGCTACATAACTTGAGCCAAAGTCGCTAACCAATTATGGTCGGCTAAAAACATATTTTCTTTTCATTGATACATCATCAATCCGTAAACAGTAAATCCACACGTTCCATTATCATAAACATACCCATATATGTTTACCATAATTAAGCGATTCATCACTTTATCATTATACACAATCAGAAAATCCACATATTATCCATTTCTATATGCTATTTAAAGACTCCTCCTTTCCTTGGTGAGTATTGGGTTGGGTTCTTGGTAACTGCACAAGTTTCACCGACACTGCCGCCAACTCTAGGATCTTTCCCATTCCCACCATTCAACACAATGTTAGTCATTTATTCCAAATATCACATAAACAACTCATATTGCATTATTTAACCACACAAGATATTTAACGCATGTTCCATGTTGCTAAACTACTTTCATCAAAAGTTTACAACATCTAAAACATACATATTCATCTCCTATTTCAACATTAGGAAGCTTATTCATCTTCTACCTCTAGCACTTTACCCATTTTCCCCTTTAGGGTTTTGGGGTTTTCATGACTCAATCCACAAACCCTCTCCTTTCTAGAAATACTAACTCTATACCAAGATTTTACAAGATAAAATAACATAAAACGAACCATAACTCAAAAGGGTGAGTTTCCATGGTTTCTCTCATTTTGAGAAGAGATCCAACATACCCAAAACAAGTTTCAAAGGGAAGAAGAGAGTTAGAATCAAGAGATCTACCTCTTCTCAAGCTTCTAAATGACTCACAAACCTTCTTGATCTTGAAAATGCTCCCTTCTCTCACTTCTATCTAGGTTAACCCTCATAAATGTGTTTCGGGTCCCCTATTTAATGTAACAGCGTTGGGTTCTCGCTTAAGCGAGCCCTTTCTCACTCAAGCGAGAAAATCCCGCCTATTTTAAAAACTTAAATCTGACCCTCACGCTCAAGCGAGAATCTCAGAGTCTCAACATTCCCAAAATGCCATTTCTCGCCCAGGCGAGACAACTCTCGCTCAGGCGAGAATCCTCCAGTATAGCCCAGGATTTCACCTTACATCAGGACAACTCTCGCTCAGGCGAGAACTCTCGCTCTGTTGTAAAAAATTCTAATTTTAATAGCAGAAAAACTAGCCATACATCAGGAGTTTCCAAAAGCTTTGAAAATAATTAGAGGTCATCCTATTGGTAAATTTAGAGGTGATATCATCAAAGGTGTGGTAACCTAAAACTCCATTCAAAATATTTGTAGCTTTTGTTTTCTCAAATAGAACCTTAGAAGATGGATGAAGCTATCCCTAAACCTAGATATTGTCCCATAATAGGAAATAAATGGTCCATAGAAACACACTTGATGAGTATGGCCTTATCATTAGTAACACGACTAGACTTGTGGCTAAGGGCTACAACCATAAGAGGTTATAGACTATGATGTAACGTATACACTCATAGCAAGATTAGAAGCAATTAGGATGCTTGTAACATTTGCATCTTTTATGAACTTCAAATTTTTTTAAATGGATGTGAAAAGTGCATTTCTTAATGGTTTCATTCAATAAGATGTCTATGTTGATCAACCAATCAACCTTAAAAATTTTGAATATCCAAACCATGTTTTTAAACTTAATACAACTTTGATATGATCTTAAGCAAACTCTAAGAGATTGATATAATAGACTAAGCAAGTTTCTTTGAAAAAAAAAGGTTTGAAAAAGGGAAGGTTGTTATAACACTCGTTATTCATAGAACTAAGTCAGACATTTTGTTTGTACAAAACTATGTTGATGATACTATATCTGGTGCCACTAAAAATAATTTCTACAAGAATTTTTCGAAAATTATGACAATTGAGTTCTAACTTCAACATGTAGATGATGGGAGAATTCAATTTCTTTTTAAGTTAATAAATCAAATAGTTTGATGGTGGTCCCTTTGTTAATCAAGTCACAAACAGCATTAAAGGAAAATTTATATGATTAAAGTTAAGAAAATAACTACACCAATGGCAACATTGTGTTGCTTGGAAAATAATGAGAAATGGAAAGTTGTGGAGGTAATAGAATATTGAACTTCAGTTGGTTCTTTATCATAACTAACTATAATAAGGATATTGTGTTATAGAGTTTGTTGAAATTGCTAAGCAATTAGCCGATATTTTTACAAAAACCTCTTCAAATGCATAAATTCTTATACATTAGAAAAATAACTAGGAATTCTTCATGCAAAATATATGGCTTAATTGTTCTTAAGTTTCAGTCACTTATTTCCAATTTGCTTTATTCGGTAATTGTATATTTGAAAATCTTTGTGTAATCGATTAATGATTGATTATATGATTTTTATTTTTCAAAATTTTCAAGAGTGAAGTTCTTAGAACTAAGAGAGAAGCTCATAAATTTATTCACCATTTCTGTTATACAATCATACTTTGCATATCCATCTCAATTGATTAGATCAACACATCAAGGTGAATCATTTATACAACAAGAATAGATTATTCTTTTTCAAGAAAAGGGATATTAGAGAAGTATTGTACCCTCCTATTATTATAGGGGATTATAAGATAGAAGAATGAAAGTGGTTTTTTTCTCAAAGAGATATGGGACCTCAACGGGTTAGAGGTTAAATCTACGGATTAGGAGTGAATATGGAAGATTGTGTGAAAAATCCTTAGATCATCAAAATGGGAATGGAAGTAGTGAATCTTGTTTGGAGTGAAGCAGGATAAATTCTGTTTGTCATTCTCTATTTCCTTTAACTCTTTTAATTTCTATTTACAACTTTATTCAATCATTAATATGGTGTAAATCATTATTACTTTACATTCTTGTTCTTTATTCCATCATTAATATGGTGTAAATCATTATTACTTTACATTATTGTTCTTTATTCCATCATTAATATGGTGTAAATCATTATATATATAGCATTATGTTCTTCATCAATTCTTGTTTTCATATGTATTTGAATTGTAATCATTACTAATCGGTTATCTAGTTGGATAAATGACCATGCACTTTGCATAATTGTATATTAATCAATTTTATTGGATAATTTTGTGTGTATTAAAGCTAATAATGAAATAACCTCGCACCTATTCAACACCCCTTCTAAGTGTACGTGTGTAAAGAGCCCTTATTTACCTAACAATGTCATGAAGAGAGAAACATTTTCAATGAAATGCTCTTTCATTGGAACAACGCGATTATATACGGTCGTAAGCGATGTTGGAGGGTAGCATGGATTAAACTTCTAGAGAACAAGATTCAAAGATGTGAGAGAAAAAGGTTTTGGGGAACATGTTATGAAAATATTCATGTGTAACGTTTAATTTTGATGGAACATATACCTTTCAAAATTAGGAGGCAATTCACCCAATTAAGAATCGTTTCTGCATGGTCGGGGAGATTAACTAATTTTGTAAAGAGTTTTTGCATTGGTTGAAAATACACCTATTCATAGTTCATTTAAAATATTTACAAACATTTTACCACTTATTTATTTGTAATAGATCTTATTTTAAACTCCCATGTGGAACTCTTTTTTCCCACTAGTACATAAAGCATATATATAGAGAGAGAGTAAAAAGTTCAAACAATTTTAAGGACTTCATTTCCAAACTGCGATTTGTATCATATTTAACATTATACTACAGTATTTCTTTTAGTAATGTAACATGTTTAATTATTTAACTATTTTTACATGACATGTAGACTGTATTTGTAAATATTAAACTTTGCTATATATAAAATGATTACTTATCATTGGTGTACTGTTGCCCACTTTTTATTTATAGAAAAATAGAGTTTAATTAAAAGATTATAATAATACAATAAACTTAAAACTAAATTAATTGATAAAGAACATGGAAATATAATAAGATAAATGTGTTGATGAGAAGAACATCATTTTTTGTAATGTAAGGAAACTGGCTAAATAAGATTCGAATTGAGAAGAATCACAAAAATAACAAAATGTTCCATAATAATGTATTTGACCCAACTGTATTTGCAAAAGAGATTATTTAACAAATAATGAAATCAGGTAAAGGTAATCTATTAACTATATAATATAAAATAAAAAGCTTTTCTTGGATGTGTGTTAATAGTTGGATACTTTTTTTCTCTCCCAAGCAATTCCATAATCATATAATGCATTGTTTCACATTCAATCATTTTCTCATCAAATATTTCATTTAAACTTTATTGAAAAAAATTCATTTTCCCAAAAAATCATTTGTATATTAATTATTCATTATTATTATTAAATACATATTCTTGATTTCCAAATTGAATCATCATTTATTTCTCTCCCCATTTCGTTTTATATCTTTTATTCATCTCTCTAATTTCATTTCATATATTTCTCTTCATCTTTCACATTTTATTTCATATCTTTCTATTATGCAAAAAGTAAAATACCATTTCAAACTTTTGTTTTTCGTTTGAAATAGTATATGTTTGTTCTTAAACCGTTTGATATTTTTTATGTACTTTTCTATCATCTTCGGTTAAGAGTTTGCATTTTTATCACTTGCATGTACTTTTCTAGCATGTTCCTTTTTGTTTTAAACGACTTGCATATGTTTGGATGAAGGGTTTGAAATTTATTCAAATTTCGTTCCTTTTTTTGTTTGTATATTACTTCAATAATTTGATCTTCATTTACTACTATATTTCTATCATTGATCTGTAAAGTTTACATTTTTTTGTCATTTGTGTTATAAAAAAGTTTTGTTTTATTATTATTATACCTATCGAAGTTCAGTTGAATGATTTCATTCCTTCAGCTTTTGTTATTTTTTCCTGTATATTGTGTCAATGTTTTGATATAGAATTTCTGGAACACAATTTTGGAAAAGTTTTTTTCTACTTAATTTATATTATTGTTGCAACTAGATGTTGTGGAATCCAGAAATTGAGTTGTTCATTCATGTCATATGGGTTTGCAATTCATAGAAAGTTGTTTATATTTTCTACAATGTACTCATATTTAGGATTCAATTCATTCTTCATCTTATTTTTCACTTATTTTTTCATTGACACAGATGTTTATAAAAAATTTAGAAGAAAAAAGTTGGAAAAACTTTTTGTCATTGGAATTTAAAATGAGAAACAACCAATGAATTTTCCATTCATGTTTTCCATTTAAAATTACTATTATGATGAGTGCTTGAAAATTAAAATCGAGGCTGACATAACCACTCTTATTGTTTTATTGGCCATTGAATTCTTAATTTTAAGAATATGAAGAGTTTCTACCTTGAAATTTTTTAGCCTTCAAAATAAATAATTCATTATTATCATTAGAACTCAAAAAAAAAATGTGTAGACCCAATGAAATTAATGAATTGGAGAGGAGAAATCTAAAGTACAATTTAAATGTGAATAAATGGATAATAACTCAATTTGATTATAAGAAATTTACAAGTGATGATTAATGCATCATTTAAGATTTGAAACAAATAGAAAATAATTGAGATTATTTTGTGTGTTTTTTTCTCACTTAAATGTGTAAATATGGTCATATGCATTTTTCTTTCATTTAACATCTTCTCCATTAACAATTATATCATCTAATTTGAGTAGTTCGTTCATCAATAATTCAATAAGATCAAGCAAATTTGTTTATGCAACCTTCTCACCTTTACTAATTATATTCAAGTGTACACATCTAACCAATTTCAAATCATTAATAATATTTCACCACCCAACTAACTATTTGACAAATTAATAATTTTATTATTCAATATTATAATCTCACTTTTCGGAACAAAATCTTAATATAATCCTGTCACCTTCCATTATGTAGTTATTTAATTTAAATTAGAAAAATCTATATATTTTCACATCATTTAATATTTGCATTAATCTGCCTACTATATTTAACGCTTACTATTACTCAAAGAATTACTGTATTTTTCACCCCATCAAAGTTTTGTGATGATTTTCCCAATTAATTTTAATATCATAGTTCAAATTCTTTGGATTTTAATTTTTACTATTATAATTAAAAAATCAAATTTGAATTTGAAGTTTTTTAAAATATTTTTTAATAAAAAGACCCATATAATATCAATATTTGATTTCCCTACATTATTAAAAAAAATTAAATTTGAAATTGAAAAAATCATTTTATTTTCTACAACTTTAACAATATTTATTTTAAAAAAACACATAGTATCATGTTTCGATTTCTTATTTTAATTAGAAATTTCAAAATTGAAATAATCAGCTATTTACTATTACTATATAACAAAAAGAACTCTTGCCACATCGATTAGAGACACATGTCATCACCTCATACAATATTTTCCCTCTAAAAGCTTCTTAACTCTTAGTGTCGAGCCTCACATAGAAGGTCAAAACATTCGTTTACCATTTGTTTCAATTTGAACATAATAATCCATTAATAACATATTAACAATTTTTATATCTTTTTTCAGTTTAATTTCATTTCTACCCCTACCTATCCCCTACCTCTTCATCTCTCTCATACTTATAATGGGACATTTCATTCATCGGATTTATTTTGTCGTCATCACAAAAACACTTGTTTTTCTGTTTCTCTCTCAACAAACTTATTTTTCTCCTTTTTTTATTATTTCATTATGCCTACTCATTATCGTTTTTGTTTTTTCTTTCTCTTCTAACAATCCTCTTTACAATGCATTTTTTCATTAAATATTTTTGTTTATTTTGTAGATCTATTCTTATTTTGTATATCTCATATTTAAAGTGCAGTTTTTGTTCATTTTATATATATGTTCTTATTTTGTAATTTTTTTTCTTATTATATCATTGATTTTTGTTTATTTTTCATTGATTTCCTTATTTTGTACATGTGTTCTAGCGAAATTCATTATTTTGTAGATTTGTTCTTCTAATGTAAGCACCCGATTTTCATAACCCAAAATTTGTAAAACTTTTTTCATGAAAGTGAAGTGATTACTTTTAAAAGACATTACTCAAACGATTTAGAAAACCTGATTGAATATATATATATATATATATATATAAGTTCAATTAATCTTTCAGGTGCAGAAATAATCAATCGTTCACTTCATTAAAAACATGTCATTACACTTCCTTTCAATTACATAATTTATACAATTATCCTTTCTCAAATAATATTTTTGTTACAATCATTAATCCCATCTCATTACCCCACTTAAAGGAGTTCAATTTCACAATAGAGTCACTACCACATGGTTCTCATATTACATAAATAAATCAATTACATGATTCTCATATTACATGCATTAATAAATACTACCTTAAATACATAAAGTAACTACTCAATCTTGTACTCTTCTCAGCGATCATCCAATGCGCTACAGCCACAACCAGACTCAAATACATAACACATACAAGCAGAAACAAAAGGGAGTAAGAACCAACTACGGTGACCGTAACGTGGAATTACATAGAGTAATAACATTAAAGTATTACAACCTATACACCATCTAAAATCAACCATAATACACCTATACCAATGATACACCAATCAATAAATAAAATCACATAATGATCACATATTCAATCACATATCATCATATCTCACTTTAATCAACATAGATCATAATCCAATTTATATCTATAATTATGCTACATAACGTGAGCCAAAGAGTGCTACATTGCTTGAGCCAAAACTTGCTACATAACTTGAGCCAAAGTGTGCTACATAACTTGAGCCAAAGTGTGCTACATTGCTTGAGCCAAAGCTTGCTACATAACTTGAGCCAAAGTGTCACTACATAACTTGTGTAACACCCTAAATTTGAGTCTTTAACATTATAGTATCAGTCCTGGGATCCTCGCTCGAGCGAGAGATTCTCGCATGGGCGAGAAAGACTCACCTGGGAGGGTGAAATCCTGGGCTATACTGGAGGATTCTCACCTGAGCGAGAGTTGGCTCGCCTGGGCGAGAAATGGCATTTTGGGGCTGTTGAGACTGTGAGATTCTCGCTTGAGCGAGAATCCCTCACTTGAGCGAGATGATCAGATCTGAGTTTTTAAAATGGGCGGGATTTTCTCGCTTGAGCGAGAATGAGCTCGCTTAAGCGAGAACCCGACGAGTTGCATTAAATGAGAAACCCCCAAACACATTTTAGGGTTAAGAAAAGAAGAGAGGTGAGAGAAGAGAGCTCTTCCAAGGGCAAGGAGCTTTGATACTCATCCAAGAGCTTGAGAAGAGGTAAAACTCTTGATTCTAACTCTCTTCTTCTCTTTGGAACTCTTTTTGGGTATGTTGGATCTCTTCTCAAAAATGAGAGAAACCATGGAAACTCACCCTTTTGAGTTATGGTTCATTTTTATGTTATTTTATCTTGTAAACTCTTGGTATAGAGTTAGTATTTCAAGAAAGAAGAGGGTTTGTGGGTTGAGTCGTGAAAACCCCAAAACCCTCAAGAGAAAATGTGGTTAAAATGGAAAATGGGTAAAATGCTAGAGGTAGAAGATGACTAATATCGAAAATATGATAGATATCTGGTATGGTTAAATAATGCAATATATGTTGTTTATATCATATTTGGAATAAATGACTAACATTGTGTTATATGGTGGGATGAGGAAAGATCCTAAAGTTAGAGGCGGTGTCGGTGGAACTTGAGGAGTTGCCCAGAACCCAAACCCAACACTCACCGAGGTAAGGATAAGTCTTTAACTTATGCACTGTGATAGAAAATGTGTGGATTTTCTGATGTGGATAATGAACTGTATAGTAAATCACTTAGTTGTTATAAGCATATATGGGTATGTTGGTAACAACGAGGAGTGGATTTACCGTTTAGTCACTACAAATGTATATGGGTATGTTTGTAGTGATGATGGGTGTATTTATGGTTTATGTATTGGTGGAGTGCCAATGAAAATAAAACTCGTTTTAGCCGACCAGAATGGGTTAGCGACTCTAGCTCAAGTTATGTAGCATGGTTTTTCAAGAGTATAGATGACGAAAAAAGGTTTTAAGAGTATTTAAATTACATCACTGTCTAAACCTATTAAATGTGGATTAACTTACATTGAAGTTTTATTAAATTAATGACTTATTCCTTTGTGTTGTTGGTGTATGGTAAATGTTAATCCCATTGCAGGTAGGTGGACGGAGAAGGATGATTTTGAGTAGGGGATTAGAGACCTTTATTTTTGGTGTCTCTTTATCCATTCTTTTGTAACTTTAATTGATTATAATCGAAGTAACTAATTATACTATGAATATTACTTTGTATATGATATTGATCCCGGAGACTAGTAACTTAGGATATATGTAGCTATGGGTGTTTTGAAACCCATAGCTAATTGTATGCGGTGGTTACTAGGTTATATTAATGAATTATGTTTTTCTGCTATCGGATGTTGTATGCTACTTTAGTTATAGATTGGGTGTGAGAAAGGAAGTGAGATCTTTTAAGTAAGTTCATTTACTCGGTAATTATAATTTATCGTTAAATACATGAAATTGGATTAAATAAAGAAAATATTTCAAGGGTAGAATTTCGGTTTGTTACAGGAGTGCCAATGGAAATTATACTCGAAATAATGCAATGAAGCGTAAATCACTTAGTTGTTATAAGCATATATGGGTATGTTTGTAACAACGAGGAGTGGATTTACCGTTTATGTATTGGTGGAGTGCCAATGGAAATAATACTCGGAATAATGCAATGAAGCGTAAATCACTTAGTTGTTATAAGCATATATGGGTATGTTTGTAACAACGAGGAGTGGATTTACCATTTATGTATTGGTGGAGTTGTAACACCCAAAATTTTAAGTCTTTAAAATTATAGTATCAGTCCTCGGATCCTCGCTTTAGCGAGAGATTCTCGCTTGGGCGAGAGAGGTTCACCTGGGAGGGTGAAATCCTGGGCTATACTGGAGGATTCTCGCTTGAGCGAGAGTTGTCTCGCTTGGGCGAGAAATGGCATTTTGGGCTGGTTGACACTATGAGATTCTCGCTTGAGCGAGAGGGTCAAAGTTGAGTTTTTAAAAATGGGCGGGATTTTCTCGCTTGAGCGAGAGAAAGCTCGTTTAAGCGAGAACCCGACGAGAACATTAAATGAGGGAAACCCCAAACACATTTTTAGGTTAAGAATTGAAGAGAGGTGAGAGAAGAGAGCATTCCCAAGGTCTAGGAGCATTGATTCTTGTCCAAGAGCTTGAGAAGAGGTAAAACTCTCTATCCTAACTCTCTTCTTCTCTTGAGAACCCATTTTTGGTATTATGGATCTCTTCTCAAAGTGTGTAAAACCATGAAAACTCTCTCTTTCGAGTTATGGTTCATTTTATGTCTTTTGTACCTTGTAAACTCTTAGTTTTGAGTTAGTATTCCAAGAATGGAAAGGGGTTTGTGGGTTGACTCATGGAAACCCAAAACCCTAGAGAGAGAAAATGAGGTTAGAGAGGAAAGATGGGTAAAATGCTAGAGGTAGAAGATGAGTTGTTTTACAATGTTGAAATATGAGATGATATGTATGTTTTAGATGGTTGAAAACTCTTAAGGAAAGTAGTATGGAACCATTGAGAATATGATAAATATCTTGTATGTTTAAATGATGCAATAAAAGTTATTTATTTGTTATTTGGAATGAATGACTAACATTGTGTTATGTGGTGGGAATGAGGAAAGATCCTAAGTTTGGAGGTGGTGCCGGTGGAACTTACGAAGTCACCAAAAACCAAACCCAACACTCACCGAGGTAAGGATAAGTCTTTAATTTATGCATTATGTTGGAAAATGCGTGGAGTTTCTGTTATGGATGATGGATAAGATGTGAATCACTTAATCATTATGAACATATATGGGTATGTTGATAATGGTTAGAAGTGAATTTACGGTTTACTTATTGGGGGAGTACCAATGGAAATAAGACTCGAAAATGAAATCATGAAATGTAAATCACTTTGTAGTTATAAGCATACGTGGATATGTTTATAATGATGTCGGGTGTATTTATCATTTTTGTATTGGGGGAGTACCAATGGAAATAAGACTCGGAATAAAGCAATAATTGTAAGTCACTTTGTAGTTACAAGCATATACGTTATGTTGTAATGATGCCGGGTGCATTTATTGACTAATTATTGGGGGAGTACCAATGGAAATAAGACTCGGAATAAAGCAATAATTGTAAGTCACTTTGTAGTTACAAGCATATAAGTTATGTTGTAATAATGTCGGGTGCATTTATTGACTATTTATTGGGGGAGTACCAATGGAAATAAGACTCGGATAATACAATAAACTTGAGTCACTTTGTAGTTACAGGCACATATGCTATGCTGTAATGATGTCGGGTGCGTTTATTGTCTATTTATTGGGGGAGTACCAATGGAAATAAGACTCGAAATATAAAGTAATAAATGGTAAATCACTTAGTCACTACAAATGTATATGGGTATGTTTGTAGTGATGATGGGTGTATTTATGGTTTATGTATTGGTGGAGTGCCAATGAAAATAAAACTCGTTTTAGCCGACCAGAATGGGTTAGCGACTCTAGCTCGAGTTATGTAGCATGGTTTTTCAAGAGTATAGATGACGAAAAAGGTTTTAAGAGTATTTAAATTACATCACTGTCTAAACCTATTAAATGTGGATTAACTTACATTGAAGTTTTATTGAATTAATGACTTATTCCTTTGTGTTGTTGGTGTATGGTAAATGTTAATCCCATTGCAGGTAGGTGGACGGAGAAGGATGATTTTGAGTAGGGGATTAGAGACCTTTATTTTTGGTGTCTCTTTATCCATTCTTTTGTAACTTTAATTGATTATAATCGAAGTAACTAATTATACTATGAATATTATTTTGTATATGATATTGATCCCGGAGACTAGTAACTTAGGATATATGTAGCTATGGGTGTTTTCGAAACCCATAGCTAATTGTATGCGGTGGTTACTAGGTTATATTAATGAATTATGTTTTTCTGCTATCGGATGTTGTATGCTACTTTGGTTATAGATTGGGTGTGAGAAAGGAAGTGAGATCTTTTAAGTAAGTTCATTTACTCGGTAATTATAATTTATCGTTAAATACATGAAATTGGATTAAATAAAGAAAATATTTCAAGGGTAGAATTTCGGTTTGTTACAGGAGTGCCAATGGAAATTATACTCGAAATAATGCAATGAAGCGTAAATCACTTAGTTGTTATAAGCATATATGGGTATGTTTGTAACAACGAGGAGTGGATTTACCGTTTATGTATTGGTGGAGTGCCAATGGAAATAATACTCGGAATAATGCAATGAAGCGTAAATCACTTAGTTGTTATAAGCATATATGGGTATGTTTGTAACAACGAGGAGTGGATTTACCATTTATGTATTGGTGGAGTACCACTGGAAATAATACTCGAAATAATGCAATGAAGCGTAAATCACTTAGTTGTTATAAGCATATATGGGTATGTTTGTAACAACGAGGAGTGGTTTACCGTTTATGTATTGGTGGAGTGCCAATGGAAATAAAACTCGGAGAAATGAAATAAATCGTAAATCACTTTGTAGTTATAAGCATATATGTTATGTTTGTAATGATGTCGGGTGCATTTACTGTTATTTTCGTATTGGTGGAGTGCCAATGAAAATAAAACTCGGAAAATGTATTGGTGGAGTGCCAATGAAAATAAAACTTGGAAAATGTATTGGTGGAGTGCCAATGGAAATAAAACTCGTTTTTAGCCGACCATGATTGGTTAGCGACTTTGGCTCAAGTAATGTAGTAAGCTTTGGCCCAAGCAATGTAGCAAACTTTGGCTGAAGTAATGTAACAAGCTTTGGCTCAAGCAATGTAGCAAACTTTGGCTCAAGTTATCTAGCTTTGTTTTCAAAAGTATGAACTTTGAAATTGGCTTTTAAGTAAACTTGATTTTAAACCGTTTATTTAACCTTATTAAATGTGGATTAATTTACATTGATATTTGTTGAGTTAACTTCTTACTACTTTGTGTTTCTTGGTGTATTATCAATGTTAATCCCATTGCAGGTAGGTGGAAGGAGTATGGGTGTTTTTTATTAGGAGCTTAGAGACTTTTATTTTGATGTCTCTTATCCATTCTTTTGTAACCTCATTGGTTGTACTTGAACTAACTATTTTGTAACTATGAACATGATTGTTGTACATGGTATTAATCATGGAAACTAATAACTCGGGATATATGTAGCTATGGGTGTTTTGGAAACCCATAACTAATTGTATGCGGTCGTTACTAAGTTACATTAATACGAATTATGTTTTTCTGCTACCTGATTTGGTATGTTACTTTTGGTTTATAGATTGGGTGTGAGGAAGGAAGTGAGATCTTTTAAATAAGTTCATTCACTCGGTAATTATAATTTATCGTTAAATACATGAAATTGGATTAAATAAAGAAAATATTTCAAGGGTAGAATTTCGGTTTGTTACAGGAGTGCCAATGGAAATTATACTCGAAATAATGCAATGAAGCGTAAATCACTTAGTTGTTATAAGCATATATGGGTATGTTTGTAACAACGAGGAGTGGATTTACCGTTTATGTATTGGTGGAGTGCCAATGGAAATAATACTCGGAATAATGCAATGAAGCGTAAATCACTTAGTTGTTATAAGCATATATGGGTATGTTTGTAACAACGAGGAGTGGATTTACCATTTATGTATTGGTGGAGTACAACCGATAACAACCAGAAAATCCACGCATTTATCAAATACAATAAACCAGTTATATGCTTCTTCTTACAACAACATCATTCACAATATAATCATTTTCACTACGACCTTCTCACGTCACCACCTCATCATAACACCAAATACCACATCAATGTCATACGCACAATGCATCTCATTTCTTACCACAATAAAACAACTCACGACAAAATCATCGTCACATAACGTAATCATGTCCTTTTATCACAAATAACCAACTCGCAACATATTCATCATCACATAATATATTCATGTCCATCTATTGCCAATAAACAGCTCATCACACAATCATTATTACAAACATACTCATATCTGTTTATAACAAATAAGCGACCCACAACTTAGTCATTATCATAAATATATTCAAAGCTCTTTATCACAATAAACAACTCATAACATAATTTTAATCATACAACATATTAACGATAGAACCATTTCTCATGACGATGTATTACCATAAATGAGCATATTGCATTTTAATCTAATAAAACGGTTTTTACCACTCATATATCTTTACATTTATGGCTAATACTTCTTCATGGAAAATAAAGATTCTAACATGGACCACAAACTTCCAAGAGAGTTTCTATCTGTTAATATTCTCCGATTCTTGAGGGAAATCGGAGAAGGTGACTCTACTAAAATACTCTATGACCACAATGGTCATCTCCCTCACCTTAGGTTGCATAAGCTTCGTTGCTCCGCAAAAGAGCCCCATCTCCCTCCATCTTCTCAAATCTCGATTGTTCCATTTTTCACCTCCAAGATTTCCAAAATGTGTCACCAAGAAGTAATAGAAAGAGGTTTTGATGAGCTTTGATTTATAGTGGAGAGGAAAATGGTTCATTTGGGTGGAGCCGTCGTTGGGAGAGAAATGAGAGAAAATAAAATGAAGATTAGGGTTTTTGAAATCCCTCTTTTACTTTTATAGTTGCGCAGCCTCGCCCGGGCGAGAATGGCTCGCTTGGGCGAGAATTTCGCAACTTTTCAGGTTTTCAACTCTGACTCTCTCGCCCGGGCGCGGATTTCTCGCTCGGGCGAGAATCGGGCAGCAAGCTCAGACTTCTCTGACCTGGGCTAGAATTCTAGCTCGAGCTAGAATTTGACAGCTTTTCTAGATTTCTGTCTCACTCAAGCGACCATTTCCTCACTTAAGCGAGGTTCCTAGAAAACTCATACTAGAACACCTTGCCTCTCACTTGGGCGAAGTCCTCTCGCTTAAACGAGAATTTTCCAATATCCACCTCAATACTCTAAGTTTTATAATCATTCCGAAAACGAAATTCGAGGTGTTACATCTAACGATTCTCTTCGTTAGCTTCTGATAAGCAATGGTATCATGCTTAGGGACGAATAAACATTCAAAATCTATGGTTGTTGGTTGTTTGTTTGTTTTTGTTATTAATCTATTTATCTCCTCATCATATCTCACCATTATCATTTTCTCTCCTCATGTGCAGTTTGATTCTTCCTTTAAGCATCTCTGCAGATTAGTTTTCTCTCTCTTAATCTCTAATTTTATTTATATATATTTTATTCAAAGATTCACTAATTTTCTACAACATATTTATCTCATCATCATATCTTACCATAATTATTTTCTCTTTTCATTTCCATTTTGGTTATTCCTTTAAAGCATCTTTGCGGGTTATTTTTCTCTCTCTTCATCTTTTATTTTATTTTTATACACTTTTTTATTCAAATAATAATATTTTTTATTTTGAATTTTTTCAGAAACACCTAGAGTGTAGCCTCCTCTTAAATTTCTTTTGATTTAAGTTTCAGCCTCAAATATGATATTAGATTATGTGTACTTCAATAATTCAACTGATAAGAATATAAAGTTTCTTCATTATTTTAAAAATAGATGTGCAACTGTTCATGGATGTTAACATAATCATATTCTTTTACCTTGGAGTCCATGTTATGGTAAAAACAAAACTTTAATGTTATCTAATTAAAATATACTATAAGTATAATTTCTCTTCATCTTATATTTTCATTGAATTTATTAACAAGTACATGTGTTACATATTTATCAAAAAATGGTGTGACACCCTAGATTTTAAAGTCATTAAATTATAGTATCAGTCCTGGTAGTCTCGCTTGAGCGAGATAATTGTCGCCTGGGCGAGAGAGGCTCACTTGGGAAAGTGAAATCATGGGCTATACTGAAGGATTCTCGCTTAAGCGAGAATGGTCTCGCTTAAGCGAGGGTGGTCTCGCCTAAGCGAGAGTTGTCTCGCTTGGGCGAGAAAAGTGGCATTCAGGACCTGTCGAGGCTGTGAGATTCTCGCCTGAGCGAGAGGAACCTTGCTTGAGCGAGAGATGTCTCGCCTGAGCGAGAATTGCCTCGCTTGAGCGAGAGCGTCAGATCAGAAATTTTTAAAAGGCGGGATTTTCTCGCCTGAGCGAGAATGGGCTCGCTTGAGAGAGAACCCGATGATTCCACTATAAAATAGAAACCCCAAACACACTTTAGGGTTAGAACTTTGAAGAGAAGAGAGAGAGGAGAGCTTTTCAAGAGCAAAGAGCCTTAGGAATCATCTTAGAGCTTGAGAAGAGGTAAACCTCTTGCTTCTAACTCTTCTTCTTCCTCTCTAACTTGTTTTGGGTATGTTAGATCTCTTCTCAAAGTATGAGAAACCATGGAAACTCATCCTTTAGAGTTATGGTTTGTTTTATGTTAGTTTTCTCTTGTAAACTCTTGATTTAGAGTTGACATTTGATGAATGGAAACGTTTTGTGGGTTATTCATGAAAACCCCAAAAACCTCCAAAATGAGAATATGAGTAAAAAGGGAAATGAATGAAATGTTAAATGTGGATGATGAGTTTGTGCTTCGATTTTGATATATGAGATGAACATGTATGTTTAGATGTTTGGAAACTTGTATTGAAGTCGTTTTGGAAATCTTGAAAATATGTGAATCCCTTGTATGTTCGATGATGAAATATGAGTTGTTGATGTGTTATTTTGAATAAATGACTGACATTGTTGCTATTGGTGGGAATGAGGAAAGATCCTAAGGTTGGAGGAAATTGCTGAGGAGACTTTTAAAGTTACTCGGAACCGACCCCCAACGCTCACCATGGTAAAGGATAAGTGTCTCTAACTCATACTAGCTGATGTGAAGGAGGTATGTGAAAGAGGTAATGTATTTATAAGAATGTTGTTGTTACCCTACCCGAAGGGGTAATGGATTATTATTGTTACTCTACCCGAGGTAGTGGTGGTTTATTGTTGTTACCCTACCAGAATAAAAGTAATATGCATGTTATAGGATATATATTATGGGATATATATACTATAGGGTGAATATGAATGATGAGAAATGAGGATGTTAGAATGAAAGTAATAGGCATGCTATAGGATATATATTATGGGATATATATACTATAGGGTAGATATGAATGATGAAAATGAAGATGCTAAGAATGAAAGTAATATACATGCTATAGGATGTATATTATGGGATATATGTACTATAGGGTGGATATGAATAATGAGAATAACGATGTTTAGAATGAACGTAATATGCATGCTATAGAATATATATTATGGGATATATATACTATAGAATGAATATGAATAACGTGGAAATGAAAGAAAGAAGATATGAATGTTTACATTTTACGTATTTGTGGTTATAATTTATATTAATGCTTAATCGTATTTAAAATATGGATTATCATGTAATGTTAGTTTTGAACTAATGACTTACTCCCTTGTTTTTGTGTGTTGTTTATGATAATCTCATTGTAGGTAAATGAAGGATTTGAGGAGGAAGCTCACTTAGGAATCTTATATGTTTATTAACTTGAATGCCTTTAGCGTTACTTTGACATTGTAGTTGGCTAGATAATATTTTGAGATGAATGTAATTCTGATTCGGACAATACTGGAGATATGTACTTGTGGACATTATGACTCTTGGAAACCCATAACTAGTTGTATGTGGTAATTACTAATCGAATGAATTATGTTTTTTCTGCAATATGAATTGTATGATAATATAATAGGTTTAAAGAGTAGTTTCAAGGAATGATTCATGAGGGTTTTAAGTATGATGATGAATGTATGTAAGGGAGGATTAAAATAAATGAAAAATTTTCAAGGGTAGAATTTGGGTCCTTACAAATGGCACCATGATTTTTTACCTCTCTCAAATAGGGATGGCAATGGGTTTCGATGGGTTCGGGTAGTGCATTACCCGAATCCGCCCCATTGCTTCATTTTTGGACCTAGACCTGCCTCAGACCCGTGCCAATACCCGTTGGGTATACTACCAGCGGGTCCTTGGGTACCCAATGGATCCATGAGTACCCATAAATTCAAAAATATTAAAAATAATTGTAATTAATTTATGCACTTGTGTATTTGTTTCCTACGATCTTATATGTTATTCAAACAATCAACAAGAGAAAAATTATAAAACTTAATTTAAAATTTTAAACATAACTTAATTTGACTATTAAACACAACTTATTTTACTCAAACAAACATTAAAAACAACTTCACCATTAGGATGAAAAATTCTTTTAGTAAGAACTCTTCAATTAACATAACATTACAAGATATGTATGAATTAACAACATAACAACACAATTTAACAACATAACTATAACATTTAGGAAGAAATAACGGATTCGGGTATCCACGGGTCTGGGTACCTCATTACCCAGATCCAGACCCATCTAACATCGGGTCTTAAAATCGCTGGTTTCAATTAATCATGGGTCCAAAACATGGATCCAGACCCGACCCGTTGCGGGTATTATTAGTGGGTACTCGCGGATCCGGGTACCCATTGTCATCCCTTCTCTCAAATGTATCGTATAAGTCAATAATACCTCAAATGCATTAATGTTTGGATTTTTAATGGACAATTTTCCATGCCACATAGATGCATTTTGTAAGGACCCAAATTCTACCCTTGAAATTTTTTCCTTATTTTAATCCATTTATACATACATTCATCATTACACTTTAATCACTCATTAATCGTTACTTAAAACTCTTTTAACCTACCATACCACAACACTCTTCATATGACAGAAACACATAAATATAAACATTCGTATTTCCTTCCTTCCATCGCCATGTTGTTCATATTCACCCTATAGTATATATATCCCAGAATATATATTCTATAACATGCATATTACTTTCATTTCAAACATACACATTTCTCATCATTAATATTCACCGTTTAGTATATATATCCCATAATATATATTCTATAGCATGCATATTACTTTCATTCCAAACATACTCATTTCTCATCATCCATATTCACCCTATAGTATATATATCCCATAATATATATTCTATAGCATGCATATTACTTTCATTCCAAACATACTCATTTCCCATTAATCGTATTCACCCTTAATCACATTCAACGAGTCTCCCCGCAAAGATAATCCTCTACCACATAGGGCAGGTCTAGTTAATTCTCCATATCACATCGGGCAGGTCTAGTTTATTCCCCATACCACCTCGGGCAGGTCTAGTTTATTCTCCAAACCACATCGGGTAGGTCTAGTTAATTCTCCATACCACATCGGGCAGGTCTAGTTTATTCCCCATACCACATCGGGCGGGTCTAGTTTATTCCCCATACCACATCGGGCGGGTCTAGTTTATTCTCCATACCACATCGGGCGGGTCTAGTTTATTCCCCATACCACATCGGGCAGATCTAGTTTATTTCCCATACCACATCGGGAAGGTCTAGTTTATTCCCCATACCACATCGGGCAGGTCTATACCACGATAATTCACTACCACTTCAGATAGGCAACATCAATAATCTTCTACCACTTCGGGTAAGACAACATTAATGATCCACTACCACTCCAGGTAGGATAACAACAATAATCCACTACCGCTCGGGGTAGGATAACAATAATATTCTTACAAACATATTATCTCTTCCACATACCTTATTCACATCAGCTCATATAAAATGGAAACACTTATTTGCTTAGGCGAGGTAGCTTTCTCTCAAGAGAGGATCCTCTGGCTTAAGCAAGGATCTTACAGCCTCGACAGGTCCTGAATGCCACTTTTCTCGCCCATACGAGACGACTCTCGCTCAGGCGAGACCACTCTCGCTCAGGCGAGACCACTCTCGCTCAAGCGAGAATCCTTCAGTATAGCCCAGGATTTCACTCTTCCAGGTGAGCCTCTCTCGCACATGCGACAATTCTCTCGCTCAAGCGAGACTCCCAGGACTGATACTATAATTTAATGACTTTAAAATCTAGGGTGTCACATCATTTCATTTCACACATGAAAAATAGCCACAATTTACTCAAAAATTCTCACTAGCATTTCAAACTTGTACTTGCTATAACACAGAAACAAGGTTGTTATCTAACAATTAGCATTTAGATAAACAAGATTTCTGGAGTCTTTCCGAGAACAATATAAAATCACCAAGTAATTATCCAATTCAATAAAATATTTCTACCAGAAATGAATGCGGTAGAAGAAGATTTATTGGTTCATAGTCTCAACTAGGCATACAAGGTCGTAGGCCACTCAAATCACATACTTTGTTACCATTGATCATTGCAAAATATACGACATTCAAATCAATAACATAAGTGTTATATGGATACTCATCTTTAATAGTAGACATACATTTCACACTCAAGTCTACATCATACATAGAATCACATGGTCCTACTTTTCTCATAAAGTTTCTAACAACATCACATTCGTACATGATGCAGTTTCTAAAATTTTGGATTTTCAATCATGAACCTTAACTAATGCTTAGCCAATGACTATCCTTCATCTAATATGACTTTCGAAAATAGATTAGACAGAAGATTCATGGCAATCATTTTATAACAGCAAGGTTTAACACAACCATGACAAAATGATTCACAACCAATTACTCATGCAATACGGAAAGACTTAACCACAATATTTCAAAAGGTTGTTTAGTTCGATAGTTATATGCCATTCATTACAGTAAATTTCTCTTAGTTCATTGACGGATGTATACATATGCCATAACACCGTAATTATACATAGCAATTACTATTGCGTATGAAACAGAAGAAAGTTTTTGAAGGTGCAACATCCAAGCATATAATTGGTGTTCACTACCAATATATATCGGCTATGGCGAGTACTCAACTTTCACAAAGATCAATTACTATAGACCAAAAGTTTCATGTGTAAGGACCTGATTTTCATAACTCGAAAATTCTCTTTTAAAATCCTTATTCATGAAAGTGAATTGATTACTTTTGAAAGACATTACTCGAACAGTTTGGAAACTTGAGTGAATACGTTTATAAATTTACAATGCGGAAATATTCCAAATATCTTTCATTTCAAAAGCATGTCATTACACTTCCGTTCAAATACATCCGTTATACAATTACACTTTCTCAAAATTACTTTGAATACAAACATTAGATCCACTTCATTATACACTTACAAGAAAGTTGTTTATACATGAATTCACTTTAACATGTTCTTCATATTAAAAATATTCATCGTATAACATATTAATTACATACTATCTACTACTCTATCATGTACTCTTCTCCGCAAGCGTCCAATGCGCTACCTCCACAACCTAAACCCAAATATACAACACATACAAGGAAAGACAGAGGGAGTAAGAACCAACTACGGCGACCGTAGCGTGGATTTACATGGAGTAATTGACATTAAAGTATTAAAACCACACACATCTAACATCATCATGATATGTATATATCAATCAACACATATTATCTATATTCATCCTATAGTACACATATATCCCATACTATATGTGTTCTATAGTGTGCATACTTATTCATCGCATTTTATCCATAATCACCCTATAGTACACATACATCCCATACTATATGTGTTCTATACTGTGCATACTTATTCATCGCAGTTTATCCATATTCACCCTATAGTACACATACATCCCATACTATATGTGTTCTATAGTGTGCATATTTATTTATCGCGTATTATCCATATTCATCCTATAGGATATACATCCCATAATATATATCCTATGACATGCATATGATTTTCATTCTGAGTATACACTTTTCACATCCTTCACATTCCATAATAATTTACCCTTGATCTCATTCAACAATTCTGCACCGTACAAATAATCACCATACCCCATCGGGCAGGTCGAGTAATCCCCATACCACCTCGGGCAGGTCGAGTTTCCACATTACACTCACATCCATGTCATACACCGTCAACACAAGGCATCTCATTATTTTATCACCATAAATAACATACAACACCTTCATTGTCACAAACATACCTTTATCCATTTTAACACATTCACAGCTCATCACATTCATTGTTACAACACACTTATACATGTTTATAAAAATCAACCACTCACAACATACTCATTTTGTTAAACATACTCATATCCATTTTGACACATTCACAACTCATCACACATTCATTGGTACAATCCACCCATACATGTTTATAACAATCAACCACTTACAACATACTCATTTATGCTTATGACCATAAATATCTCACACACCATCATTATCACACAACATAACCATTATCATAAACAAACCATGCATAACATATTCTTCATCATATACACATTAACGTTAGAACCATCTTTAATGACGGGTGTATTACCATAAATGAGCATATAGCGTTTTACTCAACTAAACGGTTTTCCCCACACATATATCTCCACTTTTATGGCTAATACATCCTCATATAAAATATAGACTCTCACATGGACCACAAACTCCCAAGAGAGTTTCTATCCGTTAATATGCTCCGATTCTTGAGGGAAATCGGAGATGATGACTCTAATGAAATACTCTAAGACCACAATGGTCTTCTCCCTCACCTTAGGTTGCGTAAGCTCCGTTGCTCCGCAAAAAAGTCACATCTCCCTTCATCTCCTCCAACCTCCATTGTTGCTTTTTCACCTCCAAGCTTTTCCAAATGTGTCACCATGAAGCAAGAGGAAGGTTTTGATGAGTTTTGAGGCTTAGTGGAGGGAAAAATGGTCCATTTGGGTGGAACCACTGTTGGGAGAGAAATGGGGAGAAAGAAAATGAAGATTGGGGTTTCTAGGTCCCCTTTTTTTCACTTTTATAGTCACTGCGACGAGTGTAATCGATTACCATAAGTGTGTAATCGATTACACTGTGTCAGATGCACATATCTGATACTTTTAATACTATGTAATCGATTACGATAACAGTGTAATCGATTACATCATGAAAAATTACACATGTCTGATCAGATATCTGCATGTAATCGATTACAGTGACCATGCAATCGATTACATCATGAAAAATTACACATGTCTGATCAGATATCTGCATGTAATCGATTACAGGGACCATGTAATCGATTACATCATGAAAAATTACACATGTTTGATCAGATATCAGCATGTAATCGATTACAAGGACCATGTAATCGATTACACTGTGTTAACAGCCCAAAATTGTCATTTCTCGCCCAGGCGAGACAACTCTCGCTCGGGCGAGAATCCTCCAGTATAGCCCAGGATTTCACCCTCCCAGGTGATCCTTTCTCGCTCAGGCGAGAATCTCTCGCTCAAGCGAGACTTCCAGGACTGATACTAAAATTTTAAAGACTAAAATTCGGGGTGTTACAATCCTCCCCCTCTTATAAGAATTTTCGTCCCCGAAAATTAAACATACCTAGGAAAATAATATCACCACCTAGACCTTAGGCACAAGAACACTCAACCAAAATCACAATTCGATTCTCTATTCCATTAAGCTTACTTAATCGGTCACTAAGGGCATACACCACTAAACCGTGATATCACCAAACCAATTCATCAATGTCCAAATATTAAGATCCCAACCTTTAATAACTCGAATGCCATGAGAATTAACCCATAATTCCGACTAAATAATTTCCCTATATCCACCAAGAACCACAAATTCTCTAGCACATATCCATCTATCAATCCTAACATACGTTAAGAATCTCGATAACACTATCTTCACAAAGAGATATAATTATGGAAACTCAAAGTGGTCAATTGAAAAGAATTAACGAATTGCATGCAAGCTATTTGGCTTTCCAATATCCTTTGTTGTTTCCATATGGAGAGGATGGATATAGAAATGATGTATGTCTTCGGGATAGACTGAGTTCTCAAGGGAGAAAAAGGAATCGTGTAACAGTAACAGAATGGATGTCATTTAGAATAGAATAAACTTTTCTACCCCAAATGTATATATAATATGTCCAATTCTGATTAGTGGTTCAAAAGTTGTGTCAAAATATATTTCATCATAGCACCTTTAACAACGCTTGCTTAAAGGAGCACTGTTAAAGATGTCATAAGAACAATGCTTCTTAAATGAGCGCTGTTAAATGTGTCATATTAACACCGCTTGCTTAAAGAAGCGCTGTTAAATGTGTCATATCAACAACGCTTGTTTAATGAGCGTTGTTTTTGCTTAAATAAGCGTTGTTGAATGTGTCATATCAACAAAGCTTGCTTAAATGAGTGTTGTTAAAGGTGTCATATAAATAGCACTTACTTAAATGAGCGTTGTTAAAGGTGTCATATAAATAGCACTTACTTAAATGAGCGTTGTTAAAGGTGTTATATCAACATGTAGTGAATAATGTTATGATGAAATATTATTTTTGAGATAACTTTTAAACCACTAATCAGAATTGAACATATTATATATGCAATTGGGGTAGAAAATTTTCCAAATTTTATCATTACATCAGAAAGGTACACCCCGAATCTCATTTAAGCATTGTTACCTTTAAGCATTGAGTTTTGTTGATATGTCACCTTTAACAACGTTCATTTAAGCAAGCGCTGCTGAATACATTCAAATCAACAACGTTTGCTTAGAATAGCGATGTTGAATGTCATATTTAACAATACTCATTTAAGCGCGGTTAAATGTTTGACTTTTAAGAGCGCTCATTGTAATGAGTGTTATTGATATGTCACCTTTAACAGCACTTTCTTAAAAAGAGCGATGTTGAATATCTTAAACAAACATAACACATCATTTGCTTCAAAGAGTGCTGTTGAAGCTATATTCACTTATCACCTTTAATAGCGCTTGCTTAAAAGAGCGTTGTTGATTATCTTACGTCTTGTATTTAACAGTATTGTGCTAGTAAGCATTGTTGAATAACCACTGTTAAATGTGAATTCTAACGTAGTGATGGTGAATAATTGTTTGATAAGCCTAGGTGATGTTCACCACAAGAATTATGAGATCTTGATAATAACTTAATATTGGTTCAACCAAGAACTAGGAGAAAAAGCTCACTAACAATGGATAATTTCCAATAACTTCGAACTTGCATTTCTAAAGGTCTTTCACATTTACATACAATGTAGGCATCCAACTTTTTGCATCCAATAATAAAAACATAAACCACCACTTGAATAGTCTAGTTATTATAACAATTAGTCACTTATTGTTGATTCTATCCCGCCATCACACATCCCACCCATGGGGAATTTTATTTCACACACTAAAGACCATAAAATACACTTAATCCTATCTTTACTAGCCACCAAATAATTCATGGTATCCAACAAAGTAATAAGCATACGCCTCTCTCTCATCTTTATGTGTTAATTACATTTTCATTTGATTGACACCAATTGAATTAAATGGCTTTATTAACATCATAAAATACTCAAGATTCCTATCACTATGTTATTGAACACGTGAGAAATAGAAGAAGGGGATGCCCAAGGTGTATAAGGGTCCACTTACAGGATTCTTCACTATTGAATGAAAACTTAATGACTTGACTTGATTCACAAAACTACATCACCCCCTTCCCCAAACACGCCACTTTCATGTGGGCCTTCTATTTGGATGGTACAATTTGTCAATTTGAATTCTTCATGAATCAACTTTAAGCTTGCTTCCATTAGAAGTCCAACTAAGTGATTGAGTGCTTGTTGGGCCTTCTTTGCTCTTGTTCTGGTCAATTGGCCACAAAGGCCTTATATGACTTCTTGATCCATATTGGGCTTACTGAGGTTCACATCATCTCCTACTTCTTCAAGTGAATTCGTCATCATATTAGAGTCATTATCACCTTCATCAAAAAAAGACAAGTCAATCACATTAAAAGTTGCACTAACACCCTTATGTTCACTAGGAAGTTCCAACTTATAAGCATTGTCATTGATCTTGGCAACAACTTCAAATGACTCATCTCCTCGTGGTTGAAGCTTTGAATTCCTTTGAGAAGGAAACCATTCCCTCCTCATGTGTACTCAAACCCAATCTCCCGATTCAATGACCACCTTCTTCCTTCCTTTATTGGCTTGCATTTCACATCTTTCGGTCCTTCTTTCAATTTGATTCCTCACTTGTTCATGTAATTTCGTCACATATTCAGCCTTGGTCCTACCATCTTTGCGTTAAAGCTGAAGAGTTAGATAAAGATAATAAATTAGGAGGAGTTAAAAGATTAAAACCATAAACAACCTCAAAAGGAAATAATTTAGTAGCACTATATATGAATATCCTTATTATATACAAACTCCACATGAGGCAAACACTTCTCCCAAGACTTTATGTTCTTTATAGTTACATCCCTTAAAAGGGAAGAAAGTGTCCTATATACAACTTTACTTTGTCCATCCGTTTGAGGATGACAAATAGGGAAGAAAATAAGCTATGTTCCTATCTTCCCCCACAAGCATCATCAATCTATTTGCATGGTATAAAATGTGTCATTTTGGCTACTACTACGAAAATTGAATCTTCACCAATCTTGTCCTAGGAAATCCAGTAACAAAATCCATAGACAAATCAATCCAAGGAGAATCAAGTATAAATAAAGATGTATGTAGGCATAACCTTAGATTTGGACTTTTTACACAATTCATTTTTCACAAATTTTTTGGAGATCATATTTCATATGTGGCCAATGAAAATATTCACGCAACATGTCCTAAGTCTTTTGAATAAAAAATGTCCCATTAGTCCCCCTCATGCGCCTCCTTCACAAGTAAATCCCTTATGGAACTTTTAGGTACACATATCTTTTTTCTTTAAACAAATATCCTTGGTGCCTAAAATAACCATTTTGGGAAGAAAGCACACAACTAGCATAAATATGAAAAAAATTCTTTATCATGCTCATACTCATGCATTCAAGTCCAAATAACTTTCTACTAAGTTATTCCTGGTGCTTCATAACAAGCGTGGAAACTGCATCAACAAATTAGTGGTCCATCATGGCAAGCGTGGGAACTACCTTAAAAAATCCTTGGTTCATCCTGGAAAGCGCGGGAATTGCCTCAATAAATCTCTAGTTCATCATGGAAGGCACGAGAACTACCTCAATAAATTCCTAGTTCATCCTCGAAAGTGCGGGAACTGCCTCAACAAATCTCAGGTTCATCATGGCAAGCGCGAGAACTGCCTCAACAAATCCCTGATTCATCCTGGCAAGCGTGAGAGCTGCCTCAACAAATTACTAGTTCATCATGGAAAACGTAGGAATTGCCTTAACAAATTCCTATCGCATCTTAGTAAGCGTGGGAAATGCCTCAACAATTTTCTAGTCCATCTTGACAAGTGCAGGAACTGCCTTAGCAAATCCCTAAAATTTGTGTAACCATGTTTATCCTAAAAGTTTTCATATTAGCATGGTTTTCAGATTTAGGTTAGTGAGAGTTTTCAATAAATAGGATGCTTTAGAATTTCTAATCCACATCCATAAAATTCCAAAAAATAAAGCAAGGGAAAATACACACTTATTGCCTCGGAGTGTGTGCAGAAAAGAAGAGAAAGGTTGTACTTCACTCATATTAATAGAATTATTAATTGAGATTTAACACCATGTTTTTCTAAAATAATAAAATTAACCCAACCAATTATGTAGAATTGATTGTCTATTGACCATAGGGATGCGTAGGAATAAAGTTTCATCTTACCATACACATAATAAGACCAACATTTCTCGTATGGGGCACAAGCAATAACCCATGCATAATAGATGGAACTAATGAATACCAAATAGGAGAATCCAAGATCATCAAACCCATTATAATTTCATATTTTATTACTGGATTCCCTAGTACTTGAAATGACATAGGCCCTATATAGGAGGGGTATGGGTCTCGTTGTAGCTAAATCTCAACTCTCAAGGATCCCAAATTCAAATTCGGTTAGTATTTTTATATTTCATAATTAATATAATGAATTTGAACTAAGCTTCTAATAAGCCAGGTTTTCACGATTAATTTTAGTATTTGCGATTAACTCGCCATTATTTTTTTGCACGCATAGTATATATAATCACAAATCTATTTGATTGAATTTCAAAACAGAATAGGTTTTTTATATTCTTATGATTACGGTGGAAACAAGCCAATTCAGATTTTGCCTTAAATAAGATAAACCTATATAGCATATAGGAGCATGATGAAATCCCAATCGTTACAAATCTCACCCTGAGAATTTGTCTCTGATTACACTCACCAAATCTTACGTTTTAGAAGTACAACACTTCTAAAATCACTCTTTCTCTTTCACCACACCCTAAGGTGTGATATACAAAAAATTATAATGAAGAACTTTGTTTCTAGGGTTAGGATTGTTATGTATATATAACAATTCAATATTCAATCATTGTATGAAAACACTTGAAAACAAATTTTCAGAAAATTCAGAAAGTTTTGAATAAGTTATTTGAAAAACTATATGAAAGATTCTAGAAAACGTTGTGTGATTGATGTTATGAGAAATTGAATGCCTAGTTCCTTTAAATAATTGGAGTGACATCTATTCGTTTTGGGAGAAGTTGTTTCACTTTGAATTAAAAAAGAAACTACTCTAACAATTATGAGTAATTGATTACTCGAGGTGGGTAATCGGTTACCTAAAGTTTTTGTCTCGTTGAGTACTTGGTTACTCGATTGGCTAATGAGCTACGATCTGAGTATTTTTGCTTGGCAACATGTTACTCAGTTTGGGTAATCGGTTACTCTGTCACAGTAACCCATTACTTAGTTCGAGTAACCTCTACCTCAGCTTTCTGAAAGTTTAATATTTTTCAAGATGACATTTCCTATGAGAATTTGGTGATGCTTAAAGTAAATGACTTTCGGATAGAAGTAGCTATCTTCAAAAGCTAATAAGTCTTGATCTTGTGTTGAACATGCTTCTAAATCTTTAGCGTCTTCAATTTTTTTTTACTTCTTTTGAGCAAAGAAAATACTTGAACCAAGATAAGATTAAAAAACAGAGAAAAGATAAAAGAATTAACTAAAAAACACTCCAAAGTCAATCCATAATCACTGAAGTCTCTGAAAACGACACCAATTTGATAAACGCAATAGCGTGATGCATTACTAAAAAACATTTCAATTAAATGAAGTACAAGGTGTGTAGACACTAGGATCGATATCGAGGAATTAGATTAGTTATTAATTGAGAGAAGAGGTGATTGCAAGTAACAAAAGAGGGGGGTTTGGTTGATTTGATTGCTTTCAATTAATGTAAGAAGGATACTATAAGATTTGAAATCAATTGATGAAAACAGAAATCATCAAGGTAAAACCATTCATAATTTAGTCAATTTTCGTTACTTAAATTTTCGTTACAAACTCCACTACACTATAATTAGTCAATTTCCGGTACTTAAATTTTAGTTATCGTACTATACTAAGACCCATTTCCAATAAACAGAAAACATAATTCATATATTTGCCTCTCAGTAATTACAACATATGGCTAGCTGTGAGATTCCAAAATACCCATAGCTATGAATATCCAGCAATACAAAAATGTAAAACTAAATCAGTTAGGATTTACAATCACCCAAGTAACATGTTACATCAATCAAAAAGCAAAATAAGGATTTCAAGTTCTAAGCTTCTAATGCCTCGAACCGAGCATCCTCAACTATCCCGTTTACCTGCAATGGGATTATCACGGCAGATATACACAACAAACAAAGGAGTAAGTCATTAATTCAATAAATATCATTAAGCGATAATCCATACTTTTAAAGGTTTAAATAAACGACTTGACGTTAAAAGATAAATTCAACATATCATATTTGTCCGTCTCATACCATCCCATCCATCATAATGGATCTACACGTTCATCTATACCATACCTCATCACCTCATTCTTCAATACCACCTCAAATCGTTACCTTCCACATATAAATTTACCTTCTCAATACCACATAGGGCAAGTGATACACAATACCACATAGGGCAAGTCATACACAATGTAACACCCTAAATTTGAGTCATTAAAATAATAGTATCAGTCCTGGGATTCTCGCTTGAGCGAGGGATTCTCGCCTAGGCGAGAGAGGTTCACCTGGGAGGGTGAAATCTTGGGCTATATTGATGGATTCTCGCGTGAGCGAGAGTTAGCTCGCTTGAGCGAGAGTGGTCTCGCCTGGGCGAGAAAAGTGACAATTTGGACCTGTCGAGGCTGTAAGATTCTTGCCTGAGGGAGAGAATCCTCGCTTGAGCGAGAAATGCCTCACATGGGCGAGAGTTCCCTCGCCTGGGCGAGAGGGTCAGATCTGAGTTTTAAAATGGGCGGGATTTTCTCGCTTGAGCGAGAATGACCTCGCTTAAGCGAGAACCCGACGATGTTACATTAAATAGGGGACCCCAAACACATTTATGAGGGTTAACCTAGAGAGAAGTGAGCGAAGGGAGCATTTTCAAGAGCAAGAAGGCTTGTGAGTCATTTAGAAGTTTGAGAAGAGGTAAATATCCTGATTCTAACTCTCTTCTTCCCTTCGAAACTTGTTTTGGGTATGTTGGATCTCTTCTCAAAATGAGAGAAACCATGGAAACTCACCCTTTTGAGTTATGGTTCGTTTTATGTTCTTTTATCTTGTAAACTCTTGGTATAGAGTTAGTATTTCAAAAAAAAAAAGAGGGTTTGTGGGTTGATTCATGAAAACCCCAAAACCCTAAAGTGAAAATGTGGTTAAAGAAGAATATGGGTAAAGTGCTAGAGGTAGAAGATGAATAAGCTTTCTAATGTTGAAATATGAGATGAATATGTATGTTTTAGATGTTCTAAACTTATGATGAAAGTAGTTTAGAAACATTGAAAATGTGTTAAATATCTTGTATGGTTAAATAATGCAATATAAGTTGTTTATATGATATTTGGAATAAATGACTAACATTGTGTTATATGGTGGGATGAGGAAAGATCCTAAAGTTAGACGCGGTGATCGTGGAACTTACGAAGTCGCCAAAAACCAAACCCAACACTCACCGAGGTAAGGATAAGTCTTTAACTTATGCACTATGATAGAAAATGCGTGGATTTTTTGATGTGGATAATGAAATGTATTGTGAATCGCTTAGTTGTTATAAGCATATATGGGTATGTTTATAATGACGAGGAGTGGATTTACTATTTATGTATTGGTGGAGTGCCAATGGAAATTAAAATCGGAATAAAGCAATGAATGGTAGATCACTTTGTAGTTATAAGCATATATGGATATGTTTGTAATGATGTCGGGTGCGTTTACTGTTTATGTATTGGTGGAGTGCCAATGGAAATAAAACCCGGAATAAAACAATGAATGGTAGATCACTTTGTAGTTATAAGCATATATGGATATGTTTGTAATGATGTCGAGTGCATTTACTGTTTATGTTTTGGTGGAGTGCCAATGGAAATAAAACTCGGAATAAAGCAATGAATTGTAAATCACTTTGTAGTTATAAGCATATATGGATATGTTTGTAATGATGTCGGGTGCATTTACCGTTTATGTATTGGTGGAGTGCCAATGGAAATAAAACTCATTTTAGCCCACCAGAATGGGTTAGCGGCTTTAGCTCAAGTTATGTAGCATGGTTTTTCAAAAGTATCAACGATGAAAATGGTTTTAAGTATATTTGATTTAGATCGTTATTTAACCTTATTAAATGTGGATTAACTTACATTGATGTTTAATTTGTTAATGACTTACTCCTTGTGTGTCCGTGTATGGTCAATGTTAATCCCATTGCAGGTAGGTGGAAGGAGTGTGGGCGTTTTGATTAGGAGATTAGAGACCTTTATTTTGACGTTTCTTTGCTCATTCTTTTGTAATCTAATTGGTTGTACTGGAACTAACTATTTGTAACGATGAATATGATTTTGCACATGGTGTTGTCCACGGAAACTAGTAACTCGGTATATATGTAGCTATGGGCATTTTGGAAACCTATAGCCATTTGTATGCAGTAGTTACTAAGTTACATTAATACGAATTATGTTTTTATGTCACATGATCTTGTATGTCACTTTTGGTGTATAGATTGAGGGTGATGAGGGAAGTGAGACTTTTTAAATAAGTACATTCAATCGGTAAATATAAATTATAGTTAAATGTATGAAATTGGATTAAAAGAAGGAAAAATTTTCAAGGGTAGAAATTTGGTCCTTACAATATGGTATCAGAGCATAGTTAATCCTGCGACTTAGGATATGGCCTTTTATGCTTCTTTGTAATCTTTATGTGTTGAAGTTGTGTGAATTGTGCTAATTGTTAAGTGGTTATGTGCACTGTGTTTAGACAAATTCGATTACTGACAAGTGAGTGAGTACATGACTCATGGCAGGAAGAGGAAGAGGAAGAGGGGCAAGTCAGAACGTCCCGAATGATTTATTGGCTCAAATGCTGGCGGCAATACAGCAGGTAAACGAGAACTTGCATTATCTGAATCAGAATCCGACACCAAACCCGAACCCACATCCACTAGTTCCACCTGGACTGGTAGAATATCGAGGTTTAGATGAGTTCTGCAGGATGAACCCCACTCAGTTCCACGGGGGATTTGCTTCTGATGCTTCCATTGAGTGGATCCAAGGGGTGGAGTGGATCTTTAGAGCCATGAAATGTACGGAAGCTCAGAAGTTGACCTATGCCACTTACATGTTAGTGACAGAAGCCGAGAACTGGTGGGATTATACTCGACACCAAATATAAGCCGAAGGACGACTGGTCATTAACAAATTCCTTATCAAGTACTTTCCTGCTGACTTGAAAAGGATGAAAGAGATGGAATTTCGAAGCTGGAGCAGGGAAACATGTCGGTAGGGGACTACACGACCAAGTTTGAAGAATTGGCCCAGTTTTGCCCCTATGCCGAACTGGAAGTGGACGGAAGGTCCAAGTGTGTCAAATTTGAATCGGGTTTGAAGCCCAAGTTGAAAAGTATGTTTGGGCACCAAGATATTGATGACTTCCGTACATTAGTAAACAAATGTAGGGTGTATGAAGATGATTTTGCAGCCAATGAAGCGGCGACATCTAGGGTGGTTCCTCCCAAACACCTTGGGCCTCAACGGAACTTCTCGCACGGAAAAGGGAAGGGGAAGGCGTTTCAAGGGGAAAGGAAGCCTTACTCTTCTCTGGCGGGTAATCAGGGTTATCCTTCGCATGGGCTGAGGACTCATGCCAATGCCGGAGGGTCACGATTGAACTCTCCATCTTTGTGCAACAAATGTGGCTGAACTCATGTCGGTGACTCGTTCCCGGAATGGCACTTACTTGTTTTCATTGCTAGGAGGTTGGACACATCCGAAGAAATTGTCCTAAGTTACCGTAGAGTGTAAATGTTGTGAGGGTTGAACGATCTCGATCCACCGGCAGAGTCTTCACCATGAGTGGTGCAGAGGCATCAGGTGTAGATGGCATGATAAAAGGTAATTGCATGGTGGCATGTATTCCTCTTTTAGTGTTGTTTGATTCGGGAGTGACACACTCCTTTGTATCTATTGACTGCGTGGATAGATTGAATTTGCAAACTGAGTCGTTGCCTTTCGAATTGGTCGTATCCACCCCAACTGATGTGCCTGTGGTGATGTCGACATTTGTGTCTCGATGTCTGGTAGTAGTAAACAGTAGGGCTTTTACCGTGGATTTAATCTGCTTACCACTATCCCAGTTAGATCTAATTCTGGGAATGGACTGGTTGTTTGCAAATCATGTGGTACTTAATTGCGCTAATAAGACCGTGGTATTTGGGAATCCAGATGAGATTTCTGTTGAGGTTAGTCTTAAGAAGCCGATGTCGGCAAAGGAAGTCAGAACTTCCTGTAAGGAGGGAGGAGCCGTGTTTATGTTGTTGGCATCCCTGGAGTGTATTGAGAAACCCAAGGTTGAGGACATTCCGACAGTTCGTGAGTTTACTGAGGTTTTTCTTGGTGATATTCCGGAATTGCCTCCAGTGAGAGAAGTTGAATTCTCCATTGATTTGGTACCGGGAACGGGACCCATCTCTATAGCTCCTTATAGAATGGAACCGTTAGAGTTAGCTGAGCTGAAAAAGCAGGTTGAGGACTTGTTGGCTAAGAAGTTTATTCGTCCTAGTGTCTCGCTGTGGGGCGTGCCTGTTTTGCTAGTTAAGAATAAAGATGGTAGTATGCGTTTGTGTACCGATTACAGGCAGTTGAACAAGGTTACAATTAAGAACAAATATCCATTGCCTCGGATTGATGACTTGATGGATCAGTTGAGAGGGGCAGTAGTATTTTCTAAGATTGATCTTCGATCAGGTTACCATCAATTTCGGGTAAAATTAGATGACATTCCTAAAACTGCTTTTAGGACAAGGAATGGACGTTTCGAGTATTTGGTCATACCTTTTGGCGTAACGAATGCCAAGCAATATTTATCGACTACATGAATCGGATTTTTTATCCGTATTTGGATTCATTCGTAGTGGTATTTATTGATGACATTCTAGTTTACTCCAAAAGCCGGGAGAAACATGTAGAACACCTGAGGGTTGTTCTACAACTCTTGAGTAAGAACCAGTTGTATGCTAAATTGTCTAAATGTGATTTCTGGTTGGAATCGGTGAACTTTCTTGGACATGTAATATCCAAGGAAGGGGTAGCTGTCGATCCTTCAAAGGTTGAAGCGATTATGGAATCGGCAGTGCCCAAGTCGGTTACTGAAATCCGGAATTTTCTGGGTTTGGGTGGCTATTATAGGAAATTCATTGAGGGATTTTCGAAGTTGGCACTACCATTGACTAAGCTCACTAAGAAAGGAGAACCGTATGTGTGGACACTTTGTTGTGAAGAAAGCTTTCAAGAGTTGAAACAAAGGTTGACTACGGCACCAGTGTTGGTTCTTCCTTGTACCGATAAGGATTTCAGTGTTTATTGTGATGCTTCCAAGCAAGGTTTGGGTTGTGTTCGGATGAAGGAAGGGAAAGTTGTTGCCTATGCTTCTCGTTAGTTAAGAACGCACGAGCAAAACTACCCTACTCATGATTTAGAATTGGCTGCAGTGGTCTTTGCTTTAAAAATCTGGAGACACCATCTCTATGGCATAAGGTTTGTGGTGTACAGTGACTACAAGAGTTTGAAATATCTGTTTGATCAAAAGGAGTTGAATATGAGGCAGAGGAGATGGATGGAGTTTCTAAAGGACTACGATTTTGGATGCAGTACCACCCAGGGAAGGCTAATTTAGTGGTCGATGCACTCGGTCGGAAGTCCTTGCACATGTCAGCTTTGATGGTTAGAAAAGGGAAACTGATAGAGGAGTTCAGGAATATGAACTTAGACATCCAAATAAGACCTCATAATATGATACTGGGTATGCTTAAGGTCACAAATGAACTATTTGATCGAATCCGAGTAATGCAAGTTGAGGATAGTGAGCTAATGGTCAAACGAGATTTGATGATGAGCGGGAAGGAAACTGACTTTGTTTCGGACTCTAGTGGGATGATGCATTACAAAGGGAGGGTGTGTGTACCTCGTGATAAGGAATTACGGAAGAGTATTTTGGAAGAGTCCCATAAGAGTAAGATGAGTTTTCACCCGGGAACAACGAAAATGTACCAAGACTTGAAGAAGTTGTTTTGGTGGTCTGGATTGAAGAGATATGTGGCTTCGTGTGTCTCGAGTTGTCTAATATGCCAGAAAGCTAAGATTGAGCATCAACGACCATCAGGAGAGTTACAATCCCTAGAAATTCCCGTTTGGAAGTGGGATAGTATCTCCATGGATTTTGTATCCGGTTTTCTGAAAACTCAGAAGGGATACGACTTGATATGGGTAATAGTGGATTGGTTGACTAAGTCTGCTCATTTCTTGCCGATGAACCTGAGGTACTCCCTAGAACGATTGTCGGAGCTGTATATCCGAGAAATTGTTCGTTTGCATGGGATACCATCGAGCATTGTGTCGGATAGGGATCCCCGTTTCACTTCAATCGTTTGGACTAGTTTGTAGTCCGCTTTGGGAACCAAGCTGAAGTTGAGTTCAGCATATCATCCACAAACGGACGGTCAATCGGAAAGGACAATACAGTCATTGGAGGACCTTTTGAGGGCTTGTGTCTTGGAACAACCAGGGAGTTCGGATGGCATGTTGCCTCTGATTGAATGTACCTACAACAATAGCTTCCTTTCGAGTATTGGAATGGCACCTTATGAGGCGTTGTATGGTAGGAAGTGCCGAACTCCAGTGAGTTGGTTTGAGACTGGGGAGAACTTGATATTGGGGCCCGAACTGGTCCAAGAGATGACGCATAAGATCAAGAAAATCCGGGAGAGTATGAGGATCGCCCAGAGTCGGCAGAAAAGCTATTATGATAAGAGGCGGAAATCTTTTGAGTTTAATGAGGGAGATCATGTTTTCATTAGAGTAGTCCCGACTACCGGAATTGGTAGAGTGCTGAAGTCTCGCAAGCTGACTCCGAGATTTTTGGGCCATATCAAGTATTGAAAAGAATTAGGCCGGTAGCATATCGGATTGCTTTACCTCCGTTATTGTCGAATCTCCATAATGTGTTTCATGTGTCTCAATTGAGGAAATATGTTGGGGATCCATCTCATGTGGTTGAGTCTGATCAGATAGAGTTGAAGGACAACTTGACATTTGAGACGTTGCCTGTAAGGATCATGGATACCAGTGTTAAAAGGTTAAGGGCCTAGGAAATTTCTTTGGTGAAGGTACTGTGGAGCCAAGTAGACGAAGGAGATGCTACTTGGGAAGTGGAACGAGAGATAAGGGAGGATTACCCTCATCTGTTTGAATCGAGGTATGTTTAATTTTCGGGGACGAAAATTCTTATAAGAGGGGGAGGATTGTAACACCCAAAATTTGAGTCATTAAAATTATAGTATCGGTCCTTGGATTCTCGCTTGAGCGAGGGATTCTCGCCTGGGAGAGAGAGGTTCACCTAGGAGGGTGAAATCCTGGGCAATATTGATGGATTCTCGCCTGAGCGAGAGTTAGCTCACTTGAGCGAGAGTGGTCTCGCTTGGGCGAAAAAAGTGACAATTTGGATCTGTCGAGGCTGTAAGATTCTTTCCTGAGCGAGAGAATCCTCGCTTGAGCGAGAGATGCCTTGCCTAGGCGAGAGTTCCCTCGCCTGGGCGAGAGGGTCAAATCTGAGTTTTAAAATAGGCGGGATTTTCTCGCTTGAGCGAGAATGAGCTCGCTTAAGCGAGAACCCGACGCTGTTACATTAAATAGGGGACCACAAACACATTTATGAGGGTTAACCTAGAGAGAAGTGAGATAAGGGACCATTTTCAAGAGCAAGAAGCCTTGTGAGTCATTTAGTAGTTTGAGAAGAGGTAAATCTCTTGATTCTCACTCTCTTCTTCCCTTTGAAACTTGTTTTGGGTATGTTGGATCTCTTCTCAAAATGAGAGAAACCATGGAAATTCACCCTTTTGAGTTATGGTTCGTTTTATGTTATTTAATCTTGTAAACTCTTGGTATAGAGTTAGTATTTAAAAAAAAAAAAAAGGGTTTGTGGGTTGATTCATGAAAACCCCAAAACCCTAAAGTGAAAATGTGGTTAAAGAAGAAAATTGGTAAAGTGCTAGAGGTAGAAGATGAATAAGCTTTCTAATGTTGAAATATGAGATGAATATGTATGTTTTAGATGTTGTAAACTTATGATGAAAGTAGTTTAGAAACATTGAAAATGTGTTAAATAATGCAATATAAGTTGTTTATATGATATTTGGAATAAATGACTTACATTGTGTTATATGGTGGGATGAGGAAAGATCCTAAAGTTGAAGGCTGTGTCGGTGAAACTTACAAAGTCGCCAAAAACCAAACCCAACACTCACCGAGGTAAGGATAAGTCTTTAACTTATGCATTCTGATAGAAAATGCGTGGATTTTTTGATGTGGATAATGAAATGTATTGTGAATCCCTTTGTTGTTATAAGCATATATGGGTATGTTTATAATGACAAGCAGTGGATTTACTGTTTATGTATTGGTGGAGTGCCAATGGAAATAAAACTCGGAATAAAGCAATGAATGGTAGATCACTTTGTAGTTATAAGCATATATGGATATGTTTGTAATGATGTCAGGTGCATTTACTGTTTATGTATTGGTGGAGTGCCAATGGAAATAAAACTCGGAATAAAGCAATGAATGGAAGATCACTTTGTAGTTATAAGCATATATGGATATGTTTGTAATGATGTTGGGTGCATTTATTGTTTATGTATTGGTGGAGTGCCAAAGGAAATAAAACTCGGAATAAAGCAATGAATTGTAAATCACTTTGTAGTTATAAGCATATATGGATATGTTTGTAATGATGTCGGGTGCATTTACCGTTTATGTATTGGTGGAGTGCCAATGGAAATAAAACTCGGAATAAAGCAATGAATTGTAAATCACTTTGTAGTTATAAGCATATATGGATATGTTTGTAATGATGTCGGGTGCATTTACCGTTTATGTATTGGTGGAGGGCCAATGGAAATAAAACTCGGAATAAAGCAAAGAATTGTAAATCACTTTGTAGTTATAAGCATATATGGATATGTTTGTAATGATGTCGGGTACAATTACCGTTTATGTATTGGTGGAGTGCCAATGGAAATAAAACTCGGAATAAAGCAATGAATTCTAAATCACTTTGTAGTTATAACCATATATGAATATGTTTGTAATGATGTCGGGTGCATTTACCGTTTATGTATTGGTGGAGTGCCAATGGAAATAAAACTCATTTTAGCCCACCAGAATGAGTTAGCGGCTTTAGCTCAAGTTATGTAGCATGGTTTTTCAAAAGTATCAACGATGAAAATAGTTTTAAGTATATTTAATTTAGATCGTTGTTTAACCTTATTAAATGTGGATTAACTTACATTGATGTTTATTGAGTTAATGACTTACTCCTTGTGTTTCCGTGTATGGTCAATGTTTATCCCATTGCAGGTAGGTGGAAGGAGTGTGGGCGTTTTGATTAGGAGATTAGAGACCTTTATTTTGACGTCTCTTTGCTCATTCTTTTGTAATCTAATTGGTTGTACTTGAACTAACTATTTGTAACGATGAATATGATTTTGCACACGGTGCTGTCCATGGAAACTAGTAACTCGGGATATATGTAGCTATGGGCATTTTGGAAACCCATAGCCATTTGTATGCAGTAGTTACTAAGTTACATTAATACGAATTATGTTTTTCTATCACATAATCTTGTATGTCACTTTTGGAGTATAGATTGAGGGTGATGAGGGAAGTGAGACTTTTTAAATAAGTACATTCAATCGGTAAATATAAATTATAGTTAAATGTATGAAATTGGATTAAAAGAGGAAAAATTTTCAAGGGTAGAAATTGGGTCCTTACACACAATACCACATAGGGCAAGTCATACACAATACCACATAGGGCAAGTCATACACTATACCACATAGGGCAAGTCATACACAATACCACATAGGGCAAGTCATACACAATACCACATAGGGAACGTCATACATAATGCTACATAGGACAAGCCATTCTCAATACTACATCGGGCAAGTCATACATAATTCAGATACGTAATTAGAAAATCCACACATTTTCTATTATCATATACCATTAATCACTTCTCCTTACCTCGGTACGTGTCGGGGTTGGTTTTGGGTAACTTTGCAAGTTCCTTCGCTACCTCCTCCAACCTTATGATCTTTCATTATCCCCATCACATAACAATAATGTCAGTCATTTATTCCAAATACCACATAAACAACTTATATTGCATTATTCAACTGTACAAGATATTCATCATATTTTCAATGTTTCTAAACTACTTTCATCACAAGTTTACAACCATCTAAAACATACATATCCATCTCATATTTCAACATTGGAAGGTTTAATCATCTTCTACGTCTAACATTTTACCCATTTTCCATTTTAACCACATTTTCACTTTAGGGTTTTGGGGTTTTCATGAATCAACCCACACACCCTTTCCATTGTTGAAATACTAACTCTAAATCAAGAGTTCACAAGATAAAAACAACATAAAACGAACCATAACTCAAAAGGGTGAGTTTCCATGGTTTCTCACATTTTGTGAAGAGATCCACCATACCCAAAATGAGTTTCAAAGGGAAGAAGAGAGTTAAAATCAAGAGTTTTACCTCTTCTCAAGCTCTTAGATGATTCCTAAGACTCCTTGCTCTTGAAAACCCTTTCTCTCTTCACTTCTCTTTAAGTTATCCCCCATAAATGTGTTTGGGAGTCCCTAATAAATGCAACAACATCGGGTTCTCGCTTCAGCGAGCCCGTTCTCGCTCAAGCGAGAAAATCCCGCCTATTTTAAAAACTCAGATTTGATCCTCTCGCCCAGGCGAGGGATACTCTTGCCTAGGCAAGGCATCTCTCGCTCAAGTGAGGATCTTACAGCCTCGACAGGTCCAAATCATCACTTTTCTCGCCCAGGCGAGTCAACTCTCGCTCAGGCGAGACCATTCTCGCTCAAGCGAGCCAACTCTCGCTTAGGCGAGAATCCTTCAGTATAGCCCAAGATTTCACCCTCTCATGTGAGCCTTTCTCGCCCAGGCGAGAATCCCTCGCTTAAGCGAGAATCTCAGGACTGATACTATAATTTTGAAGACTTAAAATTTGGGTGTTACAATCTGTGTGTTTGATCCCAATTCACAATCGTGGATAGGTGAATCTTGATTCTCTACTAGCAAACCGCCTAGACTATGATTTATTGAAGTTAAAAAGAGGAGGGAATCTGCTATCGGACATTTGTGTCACTCCATGTGGCATCAGCTGTGATTGGTTGAAAAAAAAATTATTTAACTTGGTTCAAGTATTCGTTTTGCTTGAAGTTAAAAACATGGAGTGACACAATTTGTGGGACAAAAGATGTGCTCACATTCAAAAGTGACAATTGTCTCTCTCGAAATCCAATTTTCATTCTTACATGGGTTAGAAATCCTAAACATTTCCTTATGTCTTTCAACATATGGCTCAACCTCGTCGACTTTAGGTAAAAAACATAAGTGTGCTTTCTCCAATTATGTTCTTGATATAGACAATATTTGTTTCCCAGTAATCTCATCACCAAATGTTCCTTTCGCATAACGAGACTTTGGAATGCCTACAAATCAACATCGAGAAGGTATGCAGTATATAGTTGAACAACTTCTTCAATAATATATCGCTTAACAATACAATCCCCTGGTCTTGATCGGTTTTTACATACTCTTTTAATGTCTTTATATAACGCTCAAAACGATACATCCATCTCATATAGGATGGACCACATAGTTGTGTCTCTTGAACAAGATGAATGCTTTGATAAACCATTATATCAAACAATGAAGGTGGGAAATACATCTCAAGTTCACACAAAGACAAAATAATATGTGTTTGCAATGCATATAATTTCTTTGGGTCAATCACTTTGCAACAAATTGCCTTGAAGAAGAAGCATAATTTAGTTGTGGTGCCTCACACGTTTTTAGGTAAAATGGATCGTATGCCAATAGGCAAGAAATGCTCCATTAGTACATGACAATCATGAGACTTACGACCTTTTAACTTGAGATATTTCATTGTTACGAGGTTCCGAATATTTGAACAGTAACCCTCTGGAACTTTAACACCATGAAGAAACTTCCAAAATTATATTTTATCTTTCCAAGACCAATGAAATGTACATTTTCCTTCTTTATCGGCCCCAATCCCATTTTTATTCCCATACTAACCAAGACCAATCTTTCACTCAATCCATCTTTGGTCTTACCAGGAACATTGAGTAAGGTACCAAGGAAACTTGATTTTGAATGCTCATCGAAGTACAGGAACCGAGAAGCTTGATTTTGAATGCTCATCGAAGTACAAGACCAAGAAATCTTGATTTTGAATGCTCATCGAGGTAGAGGACCAGGAACGCTTGATTTTGAATGCTCATCAAGGTACATCACCCGAAAAGCTTGGTTTTGAATGCTCATTGAGGTAAATGATCCGAAAAGCTTAATTTTGAATGCTTATCGAGGTACAGGACCCAAAAAGGTTAGTTCTAAATGCTCATCAAGGTACAAGACCCGGAAAGCTTGATTGTAAGTATATTTGTAATGATATGATTGTTTGTAGATATGTGATGCACAAAGTTCATTATGATGTTTGTACAGTTATGATTAATGTATGAATGTGAGTATATATTGATTGGAATGGTGATGTATATCATGTGTGATGTGATTACTATATGCTTGTTTGAATGTAATGGAACGAGAGTAAGACCTATGCGCAAAGGTTCTAATGCATCACTCATGAGTTATATTCTATTTGGGATGACATAAAAAATGCATCAATTTTGTGGATTCAACCATGTAACGACCCGATTTTCATAATCCAAAATTTCTTTTTAAAACCTTGTTCATGAAAGTGAAGTGATTACTTTTGAAAGACATTACTTGAATGGTTTGGAAACTTGAGGGAATACAAATATTAGTTCCATTTATAAATTACAAGGCGGAAATATTCCAAATACATCTCATTTCAAAAGCATGTCATTGCATTTCCTTTCAAATACATAATTTAAACAATTACCCTCTAACCAAGAACACTTTTAATTACAAATATTAACTCAACTTCATTATACACTTTAGGAGGAGTTTCATTTTTCAAAAGAGTTAAACCAACAAGGTTCTCATATTACAAACATTTTCATATAACATGTCAATTACATAAAACACTACTCTACCATGTACTCTTCTCCGCAAACGTCCAATGCGCTACCGCCACAACCTGAACTCAAATACACAACACATACAAGGAAAGACAGAGGGAGTAAGAACCAACTACGGCGACTGTAGCGTGGATTTACAAGGAGTAATAACATTAAAGTATTAAAACCATACACATCTAACATCAATCATGATAAACATATACCAATCAATACCTTATACCACATATTATTCATATACACCCTATAAGCATTCATATTAAGCATTCAGATCTTCTTTATTCCATTTCCATATTATCCATATTCACCCTATAATATATATATATATCCCATAATATATATTCTATAGCATGCATATTTATTTCATTTCAAACGTACTCATTTCTCATCATTCATATTCACCCTATATTATATATATCCCATAATATATATTCTATAGCTTGCATATTCATTCATTACAAATCACTTTCCTTTTCATTACGTAACCCTTTGTACTCCCATCTACTACGATTAACATTTATTTATCCAATGCCACCTCGGGCAAGTCTACACCACGAAGGTGATTTCAATACCACGTTGGGTAAGGCTACACCATGAAGGTGATTTCGTTACCATGTTGGGTAAGTCTACACCACGAAGGTGATTCATTACCACGTTGGGTAAGTCTACACCACGAAGGTGATTCATTACCACGTTGGGTAAGTCTTCACCGTGAAGGTAATTTCAATACCAAATCGGGTAAGTCTACACCGTGAAGGTGATTTAAATACCACATCGGGTAAGTCTACACCGTGAAGGTGATTTCAATACCACATCGGGTAAGTCTACACCGTGATGGTGATTCAATACCACATCGGGTAAGTCTATCCGTTAATATGCTTCGATTCTTGAGGGAAATCAGAGATGATGATTCTAATGAAATACTCTAAGACCACAATGGTCTTCTCCATCTTCCTCCATCTCCTTCAACCTCCATTGTTGCTTTTTCATCTCGAAAGATATCCAATGTTCCATTAAGAAGCAAGAGGAAGAGGTTTTGATGTGTTTTTGAGGTTTAGTGGAGGAAAGAGTTGAAATCCATGGGGAGCCGCCATTGGGAGTGAAAGGGAAGAAAATAAAATGAAGATTAGGGTTTGTGAAACCCTCTCTTTACTTTTATAGTTGGTTCTTCTCGCTTGGGCGAGAAACCCACGATATTTTAATTTTCCAAACACGGACTCTCTCGCTAAGGCGAGATTCTCTCGCTCAAGGGAAGCAACTCTCGCTCAAGCGAGGATCTTACAGCCTCGACAAGTCCTAAATGCCACTCTTATCGCCTAGGCGAGACAGTTCTCGCTCAGGCGAGACCACTCTCGCTCAAGCGACGGCTTTCTCGCTCGGGCGAGATTCCCAGAATTTCCAAAACTAAAACACTGGGTCTCTCGCTTGGGCGAGACCCTCTCGCTCAAGCGAGAATCTAGAAGTATGCCTGATTCTTCAGGACTGTTACCTCATTTCAAAGAGGGTAAATTTTGGGTGTTACAAACCAAAGCGACATCTAACAACTACCGTTGACTTGTATAATAGCTTTCATTTCATCAAAATTGCCAAAGTTTGCTTAAAGACACTTTTCTTTTAAGGTGATCCATAAAATTTCCCTAGTATAGTCTTTAAGAGAATGACTACACTCTACTACTTTGCCCTAGTGTAGGCTGAGTGAAAAATTATTTCCAAAGTATTGTTGTTTTTCTAACAACAAAACTTCCCTAGTGTGCTTGTTATGAATTATCGACTTGATCTAGGAGGCTATAACTTCAGATTCACCAAAACTGCGCCAACTTGGGTGATTGAGGATGTGTAGTAGTAAGTCTTTACTTTGAGGGTGTTCATTTAATTTTCCCTAATTTTTGCCCATAATACCTTATGTAGGCATCTGTCGAGAATTCTGTCATTTTATTATGATCTTAAGCCACCTTTGTAGGTTTTTGACTTAGAACCAGTCATTTTCCTAGGTTTCCCATGTGGGTTTTCAACCTAACACTCTTTATCTTCTCTTTTTTTTTCATTTTCTTTTTCATTTTTTTTAATTTGTTTGTGAAAACCCTCACATGTAGTGGTCTATTTTCATAGAAAGCATAAGACTTGTATAGGCTATCATTTACAATTGTTCTTGAAGGTGATAACTTAATATCTTTCCTTGCTTGGTTGCAGGATTTTTCCTTATTGTGATTGATTCAAGTTATAGAGTCATGAAAAATGTCTTCCCTATTTCCCAGTTTTGGACTTTTATAAATTTTCATAGGAAAACAAGATCAACCCAAACATTGCCCCAGTTTTGGACTTCTTCTGATTTTCCAATATAAAATGTGATCAACCCAATAAATGTCCTAATTTTAGATGTTGTCAATCATCATTTTCTTCAAATTGTTATAGTAGGTTTGGACTGGAATTCTTTAAACCATGAAACATTTCAAAACATGCCCCAGTTTGAAATGCTTCCATTTTCCCTTTGCTTTAGTGCTCCTTATTTTATGCACATCTCTTTAAAATGAAATACTAAAAAAACAATGATCATGTAAACTTTGGAAAGTGTTTGGGCGATGATTGGTGATGTGGTAATGATGATAAAATTTAATTTGGGTTCAGCTTATATGGATGTGGTGGTGGTGATGATAGAATTTAGTTTGTATTTAGGTTGTGAGTGGTGGTGAGGTTATGAATTTTAAATTATGCATTAAAGATGAAATATTTCTATCAAAATTTTATAAGATTAGTGGAGTCAGCGTTTTTCTATCATGATGGGCATCTCAAGAAAATATGTCTTCAACAAGGTCTTTTTAAGCTTGTATTGTGTCTTGGCTAAGGGTTTTTCGTAAAATGATATAAGGCTAAAATATATGTTTCCCATACCCACCTTTCATCTTTCTTCTTTATCCTATTTTCATTAGTTTTCTTGCATGACATAGAACTATCAAGTGAGTTTTAGGGATTGTGATAAGAATAGCCAATGATTTTGGAAACAATATTTCCATGACGTTCCTTTTGTGATCATTGATACTACACTTTTGTCCTAACCATTGCATGAGGTTTTAATTGATGATTCTCAACGAGCTTTTTTGAAAATTTATCGCTATTTTTTTGCATTTCGGTCTAGGAACATTCTTTGTATTCTTTTACTGTCCAATCACATGATTGAAGTGAAAAATGAGTATTATTTTATTTAATAAATGAATGTAAAGAAAATAGTTGAAAAACTACCCACCCTGATTTATTGACATATTAAGGTTTATTCCAAAAATTATCTCCTTTCATGATGTCTAGGCTCAAATGAGGTGACTAGGGACATCTTCTTAGTGTTTGGGAATTATAAAAATGCCTTGTGTCATCAGAAAAATATTCTTGAGATGTACATCATTTTTTGTTTTATATTTGCATCATCCTCCATTTTATTTTTTAATCAAATATCTCGTAGTAATTGATGAATTAATTTATTTGGGCTTACTTTGATATGTGTGTATTTATGGGTAAATATGACTGGTGGAGTATAGTGTGGGATGGTAAGTTAGCATGATCAATGCACTACTATGTAAGTATCAAAATGATATGCACATGAAAGTAAATCCTTATTCATCACAAAACATAGGTCTCCCTTTATTTCATAACCATAATTCTCCTGACACAGTTAAAAGAGTGTATCATATTATTATTTAAACAACTAGGGGTGAACTCTTCAAGAATGAAATCATTTTTTATGTCTTTATCAAATCAAAAAATCTCCTGAAAAATTGATCCATCCCATATCAATTAGATCTCACACCTTGCCTTTAGTTGATTGCAATCATCTGATGACCAATTGTTCCTCCATGGTATTTATAATATGTGAAGAATATCTTGCTCCTGACCTTGCACGGTTTTGATGAAGACACCAATATCACAAAAAGAAGAAAGGAAGAAGACTGACAAAGACTATCGAAGATAAAGCTTCAAGATTTAGAGTCTAAGTCTTTAGGTACTTCTATCCTTACAACTCATTTATTTACTTAGTTAATAATGCTCAAATTTGTTTTCAAGAAAATCTGGAAAAACTAAGTGTGAATAAAAATAATTTTCAAAAACAACATGTAACGGGTTACCATACTTGAGTAACAAGTTACAAGAGTGAGAAAAGAGTTTTCAAACCTCTAACAGATATTAGTAATCCCTTACAGACTTTGGAGTAACAGATTACCATTTTTAGAAAACAAGGTAATCGATTACTCAAAGTAGTGTAATCGATTACTCTAAGGCAAATTCACAAAGCTGTCAAACAGTGTTGTTGAGTAATCGATTACTCAAATCCAGTAATCGATTACACTGTGTGAATTTTCAAAAAGTTGTTAACAGGATTGTTGGGTAATCGATTACCCACTTGCAGTAATCGATTACTGAGAGTTGTTGCATCAGTTTTTCAGATTTTAAGTGAATGGGTTTCACTCCAAACTGATTGTTTTTCATTCAAAACGAAACCTACTCATATCTAAGGGTATTATGGTTGATTGGAAGCCTATATAAAGGCATTGAAAGACTCTCACAACATACAAAACGATACAACAACTCTCATAATAAAATCACAAAAGCTCTTATACTTTTCGTAATTTTCAGCACTTTTCAAAGCAACATACTCTCAAACTTTCTAAGTATTTCTGAGTTGCTTCAAAGTGCTTTCCAAACATTTTCAAAGTTAAAAGAGCATTATTATCTCAAGTATACGAGTTGTTATTGGATTTCAAGTTATAGAAATTGTCATATACACTTGTAAGGCAATCCACGGCAAATTGTACATTCTTCACTTTTGCAAAGTTTACTTACTTTCACAAGGGTGTGAAGAGAAAGGGTGAGTGACTTGGTATAGTGTTTACCAAGGGTGTAACTTGGTATAGTGTTTACCAAGGGTGTTACTTGGAATAGAGTTTTCCAATGGGATTAGATATAAGTGAGTGTGTAAGGTACAAGGAGATCTCGGGGTGAGATATTTGTAATTGCAACTCATTATATTTAATAAAGGAATCTCTTGCGCGTCAAGAGTACTGGACGTAGCCTTCGGTGGACAAGAAGGTGAACTAGTATAAAACACCTGCGTAATCTCTTTCCATTCTCTTTGTTATTTATTTATCCTTCCTAAGTCAATATTTTTCTACACAATATTTCCGCTGCACGTTAACTTTGATATTGCAGAAAATTGGCCATACTTATTGCAACAACTAATTCAACCCCCCTAGTTGCAATCTCAGTCTTACAATTGGCACCATAGCTATTTTTGAGAAAGTTACTCTCAAATTTTGATCCTACTACAACATGGACTCAAGATCATTCCTAGGAGAAGGATCCAACATAAACAGACCTCCAAGCTTTGTTGGAGAGTGTTACGACTTCTCGAAAATCAGAATGAGGATTTTTATAGAGTCGCAAGACTTGGATATCTGGAATGCAATCGAGGAAGGACCTTACGTGCCATTTACCGTTGTCAACGGCATCAGAGAGATAAAGCCAAAATCTTCATGGAATGATGAAGATAAGAAGAAGGTGCAATATGATTTGAAAGCAAAGAATATCCTCACATCGACACTTGGAATAGATGAGTTCTTTAGAGTGTTCAACTACAAATCTGCTAAGGAAATGTGAGACACTTTGGAGACAACTCACGAAGGTACCGAAGAGGTAAAGAGATCGAGACTCTACATTCTATCCCAGGAATACGAGATGTTTCGTATGAGACCTAGAGAGAAGATCTTGGATCTTCAAAAGAGATTCACTCATTTCAGCAACCATCTTATTGCACTTGGCAAAGTGCTGTAAAATTGTGACTTGAACTTAAAAGTTCTAAGGTCACTAACAAGAACTAGGCAACCAAAGGTAACGGCTATTTCGAAAAGAAAAGTCTTTCGAAAATGTCATTCGCTGCTTTATTTGGTAAGTTGCAGGAACACGATCTCGAATTGAGACAACTTGATCAGCACAGGGAACTGGAGAAGAAGAAGAAGAACATTTCTCTCGAGGCAAAAGCTGAGAAATATGATTCATCGGAGGATGAAGACGAAAAAGAAAGACTGACGATAAGAGCCTCTTTGTTAAAAAGGTCAGCAAGTTCCTAAGAAGGAACAAAGGCGGAAGAACCGGACAAATAAAGAAGTTCTCCAAAAGCAATGAGGCCTCCACTTCAAACCAGAATTTTACATGCTTTGAGTGTGGCAAACCTGGCCACATGAAGATGGACTGTCCAAACATCAAAAAGAGTTCTTTCAAAGGAAAGAATGAATTAAATAATGGACGAAGAGCCTACATCGCTTGGCAAGACAACGACACAAGTTCAGCCTCTGAACCAAAAAGCGAAGAGCAGACGCATCTCTCTCTTATGGCGTCTCATCATTCAGACAATGATGAGGTAAATGAATCTATCCCTTTTTCTTCTTCCGAATTGCAAACTGCTTTTAATGATCTACATGATGAATACATGAAATTGTCTAAAATGTTTCTAATACAAAAATCTGAACTAGATTCTCTTAGAAACGTACCTTCATCATCCTCATGTTTAAATTGCATTACTCTTGGCAACAAAGTTTCTATATAGAGTCTTGAACTCAATAAAATGAACAAGAGTAGCAAGAACTTGAGTAAGATCATTAATGATCATAGACACTCTACGGACCGAAGAGGTCTTGGTGTAACACCTCAATTTTTGTTTTCTGATTGATTGGAAAACTTAGGGTGTTGAGGTGCATGCTTGACTATTCTCTCTTGGACGAGAGGGTCTCGCCTAAGCGAGGGACTCAACGTTTTAAGTTTGAGAAGTATAGGAATCTCGCCCAAGCGAAGAAGTGGTCGTTTGAGCGAAAGTGAAATCTGGAAAAGTTGTCAAATTCTAGTTCGAGCTAGGATTTTCGCCCAGGCTAGAGGAGGGCCTTAGCATATTGCCCGATTCTCGCCCGAGCGAGAAATACGCACCCGGGCGAGAGCTTTCCAGTGTGAAATGTAAAAAGTCACGAAATTCTCGCCCAAGCGAGCCGTTCTCGCCCGGGCGAGAGCGTTAGAGCTATAAAAGTGAAAAAGGGGATCCAGAAACCCTAATCTTCATTTTATTTCTCCCCCTTTCTCTCCCAACGGTGGCTCCACCCAAATGGACCATTTTTCCCTCCACTAAACCTCAAAACTGATCAAAACCTTCCTCTTGCTTCATGGTGACACATTTGGAAAAGCTTGGAGGTGAAAAAGCAACAATGGAAGTTGGAGGAGATGAAGGGAGATGTGGCTCTTTTGTGGAGCAACGGAGCTTACGCAACCTAAGGTGAGGGAGAAGACCATTGTGGTCTTAGTGTATTTCATTAGAGTCATCTTCTCCGATTTCCCTCAAGAATCGGAGCACGTTAACGGATAGAAACTCATTTGAGTGTTTGTGGTCCATGTGAGAGTCTTTATTTTACATGAGGTTGTGTTAGCCATAAAAGTGGAGATATATGTGTGGGAAAACCGTTTATTTAATTAAAACGCCATATGCTCATTTATGGTAATACACCATCATGAAAGATGGTTCTAACGTTAATGTATTATATGATGAAGAATATGTTGTGTGTAGTTTTGTTTATGATAATGGTGTGTTATGGATGTTTCATTTTTTATGAACATACATGGGTATGTTTGTAACAAGGATTGGGAGATGTGTTGTTTAATGGCAAAAAGTAGAAATGGTTATGTTGTGTGATAATGAGTATGTTGTGAGTGGCTGATTATTATAAACATGTATGGGTGTGTTGTAACAATGAATGTGTGATGAGTTGTGCATGTGTTAAAATTGATATGAGTATGTTTATCAAAATGAGTATGTTGTGAGTGGTTGATTGTTATAAACATGTATGGGTGTGTTGTAACAATGAATGTGTGTTGAGCTGTGAATGTGTTAAAATGGATAAAGGTATGTTTGTGACAATGAAGGTGTTGTATGTTATTTATGGTGATAAAATAATGAGATGCCTTGTGTTGATTGTGTATGACATGGATGTGGAAACTCGACCTGCCCGATGTGGTATGGGGATTACTCGACCTGCCCGATATGGTATGGGGATTATTTGTACGATGCAGAATTGTTGAACGAGATCAAGGGTAAATTACTACGGAATGTGAAGGATGTGAAAAGTGTATATTCGGAATGAAAATCATATGCATGCCATAGGATATATATTACGGGATATATATCGTATAGGGTGAATATGAATGATGAGAAATGTGTATATTTGGACGAATAAAATATGCACACTATAGCACATATATAATATGGGATGTATATGTACTATAGGGTGAATATGGATAATCTGTGATAAATAAATATGCACACTATAGAACACATATAGTATGGGATGTATGTGTACTATAGGGTGAATATGGATAATATGTGATGAATAAGTATGCACACTAGAGAACACATATAGTATGGGATGTATGTGTACTATAGGGTGAATATGGATAATATGTGTTGATTGATATATGCTTATCATGATTGATGTTAGATGTGTGTTGTTTTAATACTTTAATGTTATTACTCCATGTAAATCCACACTACGGTCGCCGTAGTTGGTTCATACTCCCTCTGTCTTTCCTTGTATGTGTTGTATATTTGGGTTCGGGTTGTGGAAGTAGCGCATTGGACGCTTGCGGAGAAGAGTACATGATAGAGTAGTGGATACCATGTAATTGATATGTTATATGATAAATAATTGTAATTTGAAGAACATGTTAAAGTGAATTCATGTATAAACAACTTTCTTGTAAGTGTATAATGAAGTGGATCTAATGTTTGTATTTAAGGTAATTTTGAGAAAGTGTAATTGTATAAAGGATGTATTTGAACGGAAGTGTAATGACATGCTTTTGAAATGAAAGGTGTTTGGAATATTTTTGCCTTGTAAATTTATAAATGTATTCTCTCAAGTTTCCAAACTCTTCGAGTAATGTCTTTCAAAAGTAATCACTTCACTTTCACGAATAAGGATTTTAATCGAGTTATGAAAATCGAGTCCTTACAGAGTTCATTGATACTCATAACCAACAAGCAGACATATTTACTAAACCGTTAGCAAAAGAACCTTTTTATAAAATTAGACGAGAATTAGGCATTCTCAATGAAGCTTACTTGTCCTAATATGTTTAAATGTTTATATGTATGCTTCATTGTTTATATCCAATGCCTACTTGATCTTAAATTGTGTGTTTTATGCTTTAATTTTCAAGTTTTTAGAGACAAAAATCATTTTTAACATTAGTGGGAAAACAATATGTTACAGTAATCGATTACAGTAATGGTGTAATCGATTACAGAGAGACACTGTTTGAAAATTTTGAATTTTTGAAAGTGAGTAATCGATTACTCACTCAGTGTAATCGATTACTTTGTGCAGTTATATATATGAACTGCTGTATTTTTCAGAAATCCTCCATTTTTTTGTCTCTCCTGTAACTCGAGTTCTCCTTCTCCAAACCTTCTCAATCTCTAAAAACCTCATTTCTACTCCGTTTTGATTGATTTTTGTTGCAAATCACATCACATTTTCGATTCTAAACACTTCTACACATTCTATTTTGTGATTTGTGGCTTCAATCAAAAACCCCCAAATTTCCAAAAACCCTAAACCTTCAAACACCAACAATGGCTTCATCTTCAAAAAGACCACGTTCTTCAAAGTCTAAGCAAGGAGAATCAACTTCCAAGTCCAACCCATTGAACTTGACGAGGCTTCTTGCAAATGACGCTCAAAGGAAGGTCTTCGAAGAAAACTTCCATGGACTCGCCATCTTCACTCATAAATACTGTAACATTCGGAACTTTGAGTTTGAAGATTTTCTTATTCCTTATCTTTTACGGCAACAAAAACTTTTTGACTTTTGCTGTGAAGCGAACGATATCTATCCTAAGCTTGTTCGCGTATTTTACTTCAACAAGAAATTTAGGAAAAATCTTATGACTTCCAATGTTAAGGGAAAGGACATTGTTTTGGATATGAAAACCATTAGTTCTATTTGCTGTGATATACTGATGATAGGCGACATTGCTGGGTTTGGCCTGATATGTGAATGGGATGATTACGATCGCAAGAAATTCTATCTTTCTATGTGTAGAATTTCTAAAGAGGAAATAGAAAGGCGAAACCAACAAATCCTTGGTGAGACTTTTAAGAACAGGGATATCCTATCTATTGGATATCTCACGCTGGAAGATCGTTTGATACATTATTTTTTTTCCTATGTCATTTTGCCGAAATATTCAAACCATTCGCAAATAAGTGACATAGAGCTCCAATTGATGTATGCTATCAAGTTTAACATCAAGATTAATTGGGCTAAGATGATAATGAATCAAATTTGGCATGTTCGCGGCTCCCAAAATCCGTTGCCCTACGCCATCTTCATTACCAAAATCCTTGAGCATTTCGGCGTACCTTTAGAAGGTGAGACCAAAGTGGCCCTCAATCTTCGCGAAAGCAAGGTTGATATTGAGGTTGTCCACAAGATGGGATTCATCATATATCCTGTCACTCGTCGAACCTATAAGAATCGTACCGATCGCCAACCTACTCCTACCGACGAACCAGAACCTACTGCTGAGCCAACCCAGCCTGAGTCTCATGCTCAATCTTCTTCATCTACTGCAATGCCCACTAATCAGATGATTATGGATGAATTGGTTTCTCTTCAAGGCTACAACACCACAAGGATGGATGCTTTCGATACTCAGAGCCAACAAATCCATTACGAACTTCATCGTCTTTCTTCGAGGCTAAGCAACATGGATGTTGATGAAGATAGTTTCGAGCCCGAGTCTTAGATTATTTGTCTAGGTTTCTGAGTTTGTAATGTTTATGGCTATGTATCTTCCATATGGATGTTTAAACATTGTTTGGGTTGTTTCTTGTTATTTCTTGCTGTTTTTTGGATTTCGTGTATGAACATCTTATTTTATTTGTTATGCAATGTGTTAAATTTCGTTTTCATACATGGTGTTAATTATATTATGCTTTTTTTATTACTTGAACTTTCATATACGATGAAATATTGTATGCTATGCTCTACAAATGTCTATTGTGCTAGACTCTTGGCTTTTCTTCTGTTTGATGAAGTCAAAAGGGGGAGAAAAGTTGGGAGATGTGTATTTTCTGTCAATATTCTTTTAGGCACATAACTCCAAAAGAAAGGGGCAGCATACATGCATACATATAGGGGGAGCATACTCAAGACAAGTTGTAACACCCCAAATTTTAAGCCTTTCAAATTATAGTATTAGTCCTGGGATCCTCGCTTGAGCGAGAGATTCTCGCTTGGACGAGAGAGGTTCACCTGGGAGGGTGAAATCCTGGGCAATACTGGAGGATTCTCGCCTGAGCGAGAGTTGTCTCGCCAGGGCGAGAAATGGCATTTTGGGCTGATGGACACTGTGAGATTCTCGCTTGAGCGTGGATCCCTCGCTTGAGCGAAAGGGTCAGAGTTGAGTTTTTTTTAAAATGGGCGGGATTTTCTCGCTTGAGCCAGAGAAAGCTCGCTTAAGCGAGAACCCGACGAGGACATTAAATGAGGGAAACCCCAAATACATTTTACGTTAAGAATTGAAGAGAGGTGAGAGAAGAGAGCATTCCCAAGGTTTAGGAGCTTTGATTCTTGTTCAAGAGCTTGAGAAGAGGTAAAACTCTCTATCCTAACTCTCTTCTTCTCATGAGAATCCATTTTTGGTATTATGGATCTCTTCTCAAAATGAGAGAAGCCATGGAAACTCATCCTTTTGAGTTATGGTTCGTTTTATGTTGTTTTATCTTGTAAACTCTTGGTTTAGAGTTAGTATTTCAAGGATGGAAAGGGTTTGTGGGTTGATTAATAAAAACCCCAAAAACCCTAAAGTGAAAATGTGGTAAAAGAGGAAAATGAGTTAAATGCTAGAGGTAGAAGATGAGTTGCTTTACAATATTAAAATATGAGATGATATGTATGCTTTAGATGGTTGGAAACTCTTAATGAAAGTAGTATGGAACCATTGAGAATATGATAAATATCTTGTATGTTTAAATTATGCAATATAAGTTATTTATTTGTTATTTGGAATGAATGACTAACATTGTGTGATGTGTTGGGAATGAGGAAAGATCCTAAGTTTGAAGGTGGTTCCGGTGGAACATGCGAAGTCACCAAAAACCAAACCCCACACTCACCGAGGTAAGGATAAGTCTTTAATTTATGCATTGTGTTGGAAAATGCGTGGATTTTCTGTTATGGATGATGGATAAAATGTGAATCACTTAATCATTGTGAACATATATGGGTGTAATGATTAGAAGTGAATTTACGGTTTACTTATTAGGGGAGTACCAATGGAAATAAGACTCGAAATTAAATCATGAAATGTAAATCACTTTGTAGTTATAAGCATACGTGGATATGTTTGTGATGATGTCGGGTGTATTTATCATTTTTGTATTGGTGGAGTGCCAATGGATATAAAACTCGGAATAAAGCAATAAATTGTAAGTAACTTTGTAGTTACAACCATATACGTTATGTTGTAATGATGTCAGGTGCATTTATTGACTGTTTATTGGTGGAGTGCCAATGGAAATAAAACTCGGATAAAACAATAAACTGTAAGTCACTTTGTAGTTACAGGCATATATGCTATGCTGTAATGATGTTGGGTGCGTGTGTTGTCTATTTATTGGTGGAGTGCCAATGGAAATAAAACTCGGATAACACAATAAACTGTAAGTCACTTTGTAGTTACAGGCATATACGCTATGCTGTAATGATGTCGGGTGCGTTTATTGTCTATTTATAGGTGGAGTGCCAATGGAAATAAAACTCGGAAACAAAGTAATAAATGGTAAATCACTTAGTGACTACAAATATATATGGGTATGTTTGTAGTGATGACGGGTGGATTTATTGTTTATGTATTGGTGGAGTGCCAATGAAAATAAAACTCGTTTTAGCCGACCAGAATGGGTTAGCGACTCTAGCTCGAGTTATGTAGCATGGTTTTTCAAAAGCACATATGATGAAAATGGTTTTAAGTGGATTTTAACTTATATTGTTGTTTAACTCTATTAAATGTGGATTAACTTACCTTGAAATTTTATTGAGTTAATGACTTATTCCTTTGTGTTGTTTGTGTATGGTAAATGTTAATCCCATTGCAGGTAGGTGAACGGAGAAAGGATGATTTTTGAGTACGATATTAGAGACCTTTATTTTGATGTCTCTTTATCCTTTATTTTGTAACTTCAATTGATTGTAATTGAATCAACTAATTGTACTATGAATACTATTTTTACATGATTTCGATCATGGAGACTAGTAACTCGGGATACATGTAGCTATGGGTGTTTTGGAAACCCATAGCTAATTGAATGCGATAGTTACTAGGTTATACTAAAATGAATTTTGTTTTTCTACTATCGGATTGTATATGTACTTTTGGTTCATAGATCGGGTGTGAGGATGAAGAGAAAAATCTTTTAAATAAATTTATTCACTTGGTAATTATGACTTATCGTTAAATGCATGGAATTGGATTAAATAATGAAATTTTTTTCAAGGGTAGAAAATCGGGTCGTTATACAAGTCATGATATATCATCAAGTATGCTTCTCTCAGAATATTACACTTTCAAGACGACATTGGTTTGTCATCATCAAAAAGGGGGAGATTGTGAAGAAGATCTTGCTCCTGACCTTGGCACGGTTTTGATGAAGACACCAATATTACAAAAAGAAGAAAGGAAGAAGACCGACAAAGACTATCGAAGATAAAGCTTCAATATTTAGAGTTTAAGTCTTTAGGTACTTCTATCCTTACAACTCATTTATTTACTGAGTTAATAATGCTCAATTTTTTTTTCAAGAAAATCAGGAAAAACTAAGTGTGAATAAAAATAATTTTCAAAAACAACATGTAACGGGTTACCATACTTGAGTAACAAGTTACATGAGTGAGAAAAGAGTTTTCAAACCTCTAACAGTTGTGAGTAATCCATTACAGACTTTGGAGTAACAGATTACCATTTTTAGAAAATAGGGTAATCGATTACTCAAAGTAGTGTAATCGATTACACTAAGGCAACATCACAAAGCTGTCAAATAGTGTTGTTAGGTAATCTATTACTCAAATCCAGTAATCAATTACACTGTGTGAATTTTCAAAATGTTGTTAACAAGATTGTTGGGTAATCGATTACCCACTTGCAGTAATCGATTACTGAGAGCAGTTGTATTAGTTTTCAGATTTCAAGTGAAAGGGTTTCACTCCAAACTGATTTCTTTTCATTCCAAACGAAACCTACTCATACCTAAGGGTATTATGGTTGATTTTTAGCCTATATAAAGGCATTGAAACACTCTCACAACATACAACAAGATACAGCAACTCTCATAATAAAATCACACAAAGCTCTTATACTTTTCTGAATTTTCAGCACTTTTCAAAGCAACATACTCTCAAACTTTCTAAGTATTTCTGAGTTGCTTCAAAGTGCTTTCCAAACATTTTCAAAGTTAGAAGAGCATTATTATCTCAAGTATACGAGTTGTTATTGGATTGCAAGTTATAGAAATTGTCATATACACTTGTAAGGCAATCCACAGCAAATTGTACATTCTTCACTTTTGCAAAGTTTACTTTCTTTCACAAGGGTGTGAAGAGAAAGGGTGAGTGACTTGGTATAGTGTTTACCAAGGGTGTAACTTGGTATAGTGTTTACCAAGGGTGTTACTTGGAATAGAGTTTTCGAATGGGATTAGATATAAGTGAGTGTGTAAGGTACAAGGAGATCTCGTGGTGAGATATTTGTAATTGCAACTCATTATATTTAATAAAGGAATCTCTTGCGCGTCAAGAGTACTGGACGTAGCCTTCGGTGGACAAGAAGGTGAACCAGTATAAAACACCTGCGTACTCTCTTTCCCTTCTCTTTGTTATTTATTTATCCTTCCTAAATCAATATTTTTCTGCACAATATTTCTGCTGCACGTTAACTTTGATATTGCAGAAAAATTGGTCATACTTATTGCAACAACTAATTCACCCCCCCCCCCCCTCTTAGTTGCAATCTCAGTTTACATAATGAGCATTCGGGTAGAACCAATTAGTGTATGGAGGTTCCACTTCTTTAAAGGAAAGAGGAGTTATCAAGGACCTCTAAAAACAATGTGGAAACAATTCAAAGTAAGATATTGGAATCTTATCATAATAACTTTTCCTCCATTTTCGAGGTTGTCTTTCTTGATTATGAGCAAGAGGAAAAATTAATTCAGGATACGAGGCTGACATAAAATAATTTTTATGAGGGTTATTGATGAGTGATGTATCAACTACGATTTCCTCATATGCACTTTCGTCTTGTGTTGCCCGTTAAATTGAGTCTTTCACATTTCTCACATTTTCCAAGTGACTCTCTATCTTTTCCCTTCTCATCATCAACTCACAAAAGTCCAAAAAGACACTCCCTAACATTAGACCATATAATGGTGGCTGGAGAGTATCGATAAACATCGAAACATTCTCCTCATCAAATATTTTGGGCTTCACTTGGGCGGTCATTTCTGCCCATCTTTGAACATACTCCCTCAAGGTCTCATCACTTACTTTGGACATTTTCATGAGTACTATCTTTCTAGGAGCTAGATCAATATTGTATGCATATTCGTTAAGGAAAGCATTACATGATCTTTGAAACATCGAATATGAGGACGTTGAAGATGCATGTACCAAATGGTGACAACTCCAGTTAGGCTATCTTGGTTGATATGGATTATTAAATTATCATATTTGACATAGGGAATCATTTTCATAACATACATGGTTAGATGATCCTTAGACAAGATGTTCCTTGATATTTGTCAGACTCAAGTATTTTGAATTTGGGTTGCAACACAAAATTTGGAACTAAGTGTAACACCCTAAATTTTAGTCTTTAAAATTATAGTATCAGTCCTGGAAGTCTCGCTTGAGTGAGAGATTCTCGCCTGAGCGAGAAAGGATCCCCTGGGAGGGTGAAATCCTAGGCTATACTGGAGGATTCTCGCTTGAGCGAGAGTTGTCTCGCCTGGGCGAGAAATGGCAATTTGGGGCTGTTGACACTGTGAGATTCTCGCTTGAGCGAGAGGGTCAGATCTGAGTTTTTAAAATTGGCGGTATTTTCTCGCCTGAGCGAGAATGGGCTCGCTTGTTGAAATACGAGAATGGGTTAGATGTTTGGAAACTTGTATTGAAATAGTTTTGGAAATCTTGAATAAATATGAATCCCTTGTGTATTTGATGATGAAATACGAGTTATTTATGTGTTATACGGAATAAATGACTGACATTGTTGTTATTGGTGAAAATGAGGAAAGATCCCAAGGTTGGAGGAAATCGCGGAGGAGACTTTTAAAGTTACTCGGAACCGGAGTGGTAGTGAACTGTTTATTGTTTCCTACCCGGAGTGGTAGTGAACTGTTTATTGTGTCCTACCCGGAGTGGTAGTGGACTGTTATTGTGCCCTACCCGGAGTGGTAGCGGATTGTTATTGGGTCCTACCTGGAGTGGTAGCGGACTGTTATTGTGTCCTACCGGGAATGGTAGTGATTATTGTGAACTCGGCCTGCCCGATGTGGTACGAGGTAATAATAAATCGACCTGCCCGATGTGGTATTGGTAATAATAACTCGACCTGCCCGATGTGGTATTGGATAATAATAACTCGACCTACCCGATGTGGTATGGGGTAATAATAACTCGACCTGCCCGATGTGGTATGGGGTAATAACTCGGCCTGCACGATGTGGTATGGGAAATGGAATTGGTGAATATGACTGATGAGAAATGTGAATGTCACAATAAATGTCGTATGCATGCTATAGGATATATAGTATGAGATATATATTCTATAGGGTGAATATGAATGATGAGAAATGTGAATGTCACAATGAATGTCGTATGCATGCTATAGGATATATAGTATGGGATATATATTCTATAGGGTGAATATGAATGATGAGAAATGTGAATGCCACAGTGAATGTCGTATGCATGCTATAGGATATATAGTATGGGATGTATATTCTATAGGGTGAATATGAATGATGAGAAATGTGAATGTTACAATGAATGTCGTATGCATGCTATAGGATATATTGTATGGGATATATATTCTATAGGGTGAATATGAATGATGAGAAAAGGAAATGTCACAAAGAGAGTCATATGCATGCTATAGTATATATAGTATGGGATATATATACTATAGGATGAATATGAGTAAAGTGGAAATTAAAGTAAGATGATATGAATGTTAGCAATTACGCAGGTGTGTTTACAAATTATATTAAAGATTAATTGTATTTGAAATGTGGATTATCATGTGATGTTAGTTTTTGAACTAATGACTTACTCCCTTTTGTTTTGTGTGTTGTTTATGATAATCCCATTGTAGGAAAAAGAAGGATTTTGAGAAGGAAGCTCACTTAGGAAGCTTCTGTGTTTATTAACCTATTTGTCTTTATTTTCTACTTGACGTTGTAGTTAATATGATAACATTATGGGATGACTGTAAATCCGTTTAGATTAATACGGATACGTGTAGTTATGGACTTTATAACCCTGGGAGACCCATAACTGGTTGTATGTGGTAAATGCTATTTGAATGAATTATGTTTTTCCGCAACATGAATTTTTATGATAATATAATAGGGTAAAGAGTATTTTCAAAGAGTGATACTTGAGAGTTTTTAATGAAGGTGACGACTGTATGTAAGAAAGGATTAAAATAAAAGAAAAAATTTCAAGGGTAGAAAATCGGGTCGTTACACTAAGCACATGTTTGCAACATCCTTTAGACCATATGAGCATGCCTCGTCAATGACTTTGATCCTTTCAGCTATAGCATTATTCTTCTCCTGATCTTGAGGATTCATATAATTACTTGGGGTAGAGTAGTGGTTGGGATTAATACGGATAGACGGGCTGTTCATATGAGGAGACTTTTTCAGAATAGTCCCTGCTTGAGTTGAGATTGGAGACTAGGTATCATCATGTGAGGCTGGTTTAGCCCATTTCGTCTAAGTTACAAACATGATCTCCATATAGGACCCTCTCTTTCTTCCAGGGCTACTTCATTTTCAACCATGATTACTTTGTGCCGAGTCCAACAATAATGTCTTAAATCATTCTTCAACCGATGAGTACCCTTAGTAATGGATGATGAAATGCCTCTGATATCATTCTTCAACCAATGAGTAACCTTAGGTCTTTCTTGTTCTATGGATTGAAATGCAAACTAATACTCGAAATGATCCATCAAATGCAAGTAATGCCCACCTTGAGTCTATTCCACTAAAAAACTATGACATGTATGATGATGCGTTTGATTTATGTTGAGATGTATAGTTGGTTTGAGAATGCAAATTTTTATGCATATGATGTATGAGAGTGCATGATATGCATGTAATTTTTCATGGATGAGATTGCTTAAAAATGCAATTTGTGACATATTTATGCATGAATGTGACAATATAGTTGAGGATGTATGAAATGATTTTTTATTTTCATGATGAGGATTGGAAGGTTTGTGACAGTAAATGCAATGATAGGATATCATAATGCATGAAATGAAATATTTAAATAAAATAATTTTTTTATGAATGAATTAATAAATGAGCGGATGTGTTTATTATTTTTATTAGTGCATGAATACATGAATGAATGCATGAGCTAATGCATAATAATTTTTTGAATGCATACATGAGTCAATGAAATGATTATTTTTCTTCTTTTCAATGCATCAATGAATGTATATTCGAATAAATAAATGAGTGAATGAATGTTTGAGTTTTTTCTATGAATGAATGAGTCAATGAATTATCCATGAATCAATTATTTCACATGATATAGTTTTTGAGTTAATGCATGCATGGATGGAATGAGTATCGGTGTATGTATGCGCATGTGTATCACTTTTTAGAGCGACGAGCCCTATGTTTTGGATAATTTAGCCATCATTATGATTTAACTTGTTGTACTTTTAAAAAAAAATATATAATTTTTCATATCGTTTAGGATGAACTAGGGCTAAGATGGGTTTCCCTTATTTTTTAGTGACAACCCTCTTTTGGGGAATGGGGCTTCTCCTCAAGGGTGACTATGCAAGTGCCTAATGTTGCAAGATAAGATCTCACACACTATGACAGAATACATCTTTAAAGGCGGTTCTTTAACCGTGCATTCTAGAAAAATGCTGTAAAACAAAAGACGAAGGAAAATTATACAGCGCAACTTTAAGAATTTGCTATTCAAAGGGATAAGCGGATATAATGTCAACAGCGCAACATAAAAAATGCGCGGTTGCATAAGTGCTTTTTTTAATTCGTTATATTTAACAGCGCCTATATTGCACATCGCTGTGAATAGTAATATGTTTAACAGCGCCATCATTGCACATCACTGTTAATAGGAATATGTTTAACAACACCATAGTTAATTGTCGCTGTTGATAGTACTCCTTTATAGCGCATTCGTAGGTATTCACTGTGGATTTTATGGCTTATACGGTGTAATCTAAAACTTGCGATGTGTATTATATATGTTTTAAAATAAATTTCTTAACAACATTCTTTCATCATCTAATGTATTAAATTATTTCCGAACTCCCAGAATTCGTTTTGCTTCGTGATATGAGTTTCTCACGCGAGACAATAATGATATCAGTTTCCCATCAATATTTGAGTCTATATATTTAGCATTTTAATTATACTACATCATTGAAAAAAAATGAAGTTCATCAGAGATATTGATTTATCTTGTAAGAATACTTCATGAATGATGAAATTGGAACATAAAACTATTTTTCGTCGGATGGAAATATTTGCAGATCCTTGCGTTTTCTTGATTTTCATTGATCGTCAGGTGTTTTAATTTACTTATTTATTTAAAAATTTTCATTTATGATTTAATATTTTGATTTGACCCATCATATTATATGTTTATGTAATAGAGGGATAAAATTGAGGCTATAATGAAGGAGAAGTATATTCCACAACTGCCAAATAAATTTAGGCAGAGTTTTAACTATATTCTTGTAAACTTTGAAGCTGTGCCAAATGATTAGTTATATTCATTTTCTAAAAATATTCCTTACAAGCTAATATTTCAAGATGGATCACTATTAAAGAGGTGATTCATTTTTTATGTTTGTAATTATTGAATGGGGTGCTGACCCACACTATATTGAATTTCTTAATTCTCTTTTCGAAGATGAAGAAGATCTAGAGATTCTTAATTTCTCCGATTGAACAATGTTGATGCATTATGCAATTCTGGACATTTATTTTTTTCTCTGTTTTATTGTCTTTTTTATATGTTATTTTCTGGACATTTATTACTATTTTGGATATTTTAATTACCACTGATGAACATTTATTTTCTGGCAATTCTATTTTATTTTCTATGTTTGGCAATTCTATTATATATATGCAGGTATTTGAAAATTTCAGCAATGAAGATTGTCCAACTATCCAGTCAAGTTAGAATAGATTAATATATTGTATAGATTTTAAGGATTTTATTGTGTATAGACTGTAACATAAGCCAGGATTTAATGTTTCAATGTAACAAAACATAAATAAAATGTAATTTTCATTTAATTTTCAGTATATACAATATACAATTTCAATTAATATTTACAATTTCAGTTTTGTTAAATTCATAAGCTATGATGGCATGTATGTTAATACTTAATGTCATATCGCCAAGCATGCAACTTGGTGTGTTAATAAACTTAAAATTTAAAACATATGTTTCAACAGCGAATTAAAACGCATCACTATGGCATATTTAAATGATCCATAGCCAAGTAAAACTCATCGCTGTTGAATATAGAAAATAATGAATGATCCACAGCGAATTAAAACGCATCGCTGTTGCATATAGTAATGTTCCACAGGGAAGTAAAACTCATCGCTGTTGAATATAGAAAATAATGAATGATCCACAGCGAATTAAAACGCATCGCTGTTGAATATAGAAAGTAATGAATTATCTAGAGCGAAGTTAAGCGCATCGCTGTTAAAGATTGAAAAATATCTAAATGGAATATGTGTCGCTCTTTTTTAAATGGTTTTGCTTCGTTATATGGGTTTCTTAGAGAGCATTAAAGATATCAGTTTCCAACATTAAAGATATCAGTTCCCATAAATCTTTTAGTCTATATATTGAAAGAAAATGAAGAAGGATTTCATTGAAACAAAATGAAGTTCATCGGAGATATGAAACTTCAAACTATGTTTCCTGGAGATCTTTGTGTTATGTTTGTTTTTCATGTTGATCATGATGTATTTTGGATTTTGGTTATTTATTTATATTTTTTTCATTTATGATTTATGATTTTCATTTTATATGCTTATGTTCGTAACAACGGGAAAACAAACCTCCAATATTTAACAAAAATGGGAACGAGTCCTTTGTGATGCATGCTATTATTCTAATCGATCAAAACATCAAGCATGCATTATTCATAGCATGCATGTGAAGAAAGAGTTAGTCTGCCCTAGATCTTCAATATTCAACAAAAATGGGAACGAGTCCTTTGTGCTGGACAATATTTCTCATCAATCAAGCCCATATATCATAGCATGCTATGGTTAATCATAGCATGCAATGGTATCTATTATCAATAAAATGGGTTTTCTTGAAAATAAGTAAGCAATGGTTATAATTTGGAATGGTTTTCTTGAAAAAAAGTAAAGAAAATCGTAAGAGAGCATCTAATATGATATTCTTCACTTTGCAAGTACCTTGATTTCTTTGATTCCCTTGCTTACAATATCCTTCACTTGGGTTGGTTCATAATGCTCACAAGAAAACCGCAAAAGAGCATCTATCAAAGAGCATGCATGGATTAACAAATATCTATCCAATGTTCACAAATACAACATCAACACAGCTTAAGGATTAACAAATCTTCAATATTGAACAAAAATGTAAGATTTAGCATTTTTCCATGTAATATTCATTTCAGTTTTCAATATATATAACATTCAATTTCAGTTTATTGTGTATTTTGTACAATATCAATTTCAATATATATAACATTTAGCTTACAATTTCATTTTGCTCAACTTATAACTGTCGTGTTTTAAACGATAAAACATATGTTCAAAGCGAAAAGTTACAATACACTGTTTAGAATAAAAATATCAATGATCAACAGCGAAATAATATGATGCACTGCTGAGAATGAAAAAAATGATTTTGAATTGTAATTAGTTAAATTGTTTAAGTGATCAAGAAATCAACAATCATTTATGCATTTTCGGATAATAATCAGCGAAAATGAATTAATGAATAATCAATAGCAACATATTTCAAAATAATTCCCATTTACGACAACGCAACATATTCATTTTAGACAGCGCACAATTGAAATATGAATTAATGCTATAGTAAGTAGTTGTAACTTGTAATTAGTTTAAAATCATTTATGTGAAAATACGACTTATTAACTTAAATGAATAATCAACAGCGAAAATATATCACTACGATGTGGAAATGTTCAGATTTATTTAAATAATTGAATAAATGAATTTGAATAGTAAGTTTAATTAAGTGATTGGATATGTGCCGTAAGTCTATGAGTCTGTAGACTTTAGTCATGATGAAATTTGTAGATGAAACTGTTTATGTAACCCTTTCAATAGCGTCGGGTTAAATTTTGCTGTTAACTAATACATATTTAACAGCGAAACATATAATGTGAAGAAGATCTTGCTCCTAACCTTGGCACGGTTTTGATGAAGACACTAACATCACCAAAAAGAAGAAAGGAAGAATACTTATCAAGAATAAAGAAGATAAAGCTTCAAGAAAAATAGAAACTAATTCTAATAGGTACTTCTATCCTATAATCTTTAAATACCTTAGTAATAATGCTCAAAACAATTTTTTAAGAAAATTGAAAGTATTCTATGTGTAATAAAAATAATTGTCAAAAATGGTATGTTATGGGTTACTATACTTGAGTAACAAGTTACATGTGTGAGAAAAGAGTTATCCAACATCCAACGACTAAGAGTAATCCATTACTGTCTTTGAGTAACAGCTTACCAGTTTAAGTAAAGTTGGGTAATCAATTACTCAAAGTAATGTAATCGATTACACTAAGACATTTTTGAAATCCTGTTGGACAAAACACTTGAGTAATCGATTACTCAAATTGTGTAATCAATTACACTGTGTTATTTTTGAAAATGTTGTTGGACAGGATGTTTGGGTAATCGATTACCCACTTATTACAGAGAGCTGTTACACCAGTTTTCAGATTTCAAAGTGAAAGGTTTTCACCCCAAACGAAAGTGTTTCATTCCAAACGTAATCTACACTTCCCTAGAGGTGTTATGGTTTATTGGAAAGCCTATATAAAGGGATTAGAACACATAACTCACACAACAACTCATTGAACAAAATCCACACAAGTTTTCCAAAAGCTCTTACACTTTTTCTGAATATTTTCTACACTTTTTAGCAACACACTCTCAAACTTTTAAAGTTATTTTTCAGAGTTGCTTCAAAGTGTTTTATAAGTTTTTTTAGGGTTGTCTATTGTACAAGAGTTGTTTGGATTGCAAGTTAGAATTTTCATATCAACTTGTAAAGGCAATCCTGCCATTGTGTAAATTCTTCATTTTGCAAGAATACTTTCTTTCACAAGGGTGTGAATAGAAAGGGGAAAGAGTTACTTGGAATAGTGTTTTCCAAGGGTGTTTAAATATTAGTGAGTGTGCAAGGTGTAACACCCCAAATTTCAAGCCTTTAAAATTATAGTATCAGTCGTGGGATCCTCGCTTGAGCGAGAGATTCTCGCTTGGGCGAGAGAGGTTCACCTGGGAGGGTGAAATCCTGGGCTATACTGGAGGATTCTCGCCTGAGCGAGAGTTGTCTCGCCAGGGCGAGAAATGGCATTTTGGGTTGATGGACACTGAGATTCTCGCTTGAGTGAGAATCCCTCGCTTGAGCGAGAGGGTCAGAGTTGAGTTTTTTAAAATGTGCGAGATTTTCTCGCTTGAGCGAGAGAAAGCACGCTTAAGTGAGAACCCGACGAGAACATTAAATGAGGGAAACCCCAAATACATTTTTAGGTTAAGAATTGAAGAGAGGTGAGAGAAGAGAGCATTCCCAAGGTCTAGGAGCTTTGATTCTTGTTCAAGAGCTTGAGAAGAGGTAAAACTCTCTATCCTAACTCTTCTTCTCTTGAGAACCCATTTTTGGTATTATGGATCTCTTCTCAGAATGAGAGAAGCCATGGAAACTCATCCTTTTGAGTTATGGTTCGTTTTATGTTATTTTATCTTGTAAACTCTTGGTTTAGAGTTAGTATTTCAAGAATGGAAAGGGTGTGTGGGTTGATTAATAAAAACCCCAAAAACCCTAAAGTTAAAATGTGGTAAAAGAGGAAAATGAGTAAAATGCTAGAGGTAGAAGATGAGTTGCTCTACAATGTTAAAATATGAGATGATATGTATGTTTTAGATTGTTGGAAACTCTTAATGAAAGTAGTATAGAACCATTGAGAATATGATAAATATCTTGTATGTTTAAATAATACAATATAAGTTATTTATTTTTTATATGGAATGAATGACTAACATTGTGTTATGTGGTGGGAATGAGGAAAGATCCTAAGTTTGGAGGTGGTGCCGGTGGAACTTGCGCAGTCACCAAAAACCACACCCAACACTCACACAGGTAAGGATAAGTCTTTAATTTATGCATTGTGTTGGAAAATGCGTTGATTTTCTGTTATGGATAATGTGTAAAGACCAAATTTCTACCCTTTAAAATTCTTCTCATTTTAATATAGATATTTCCTATCGTCTCTATTTTTCTTCAATTAAACAACATTCAATACTCTATAGTCAGTTATCACAATAAACTAGAACCCTTCTTCCCATGGAGCAGAAAAACATAATTCATATATTCCCTTCTTGGTAAATACCGCATATGACTAGCTATGGGATTCCAAAATACCCATAGCTATTAATATCCAGATTTACAAAAAATATAGTACTAATCCAGTTAGGATTTACAATTATTCAATTAACAGTTTACATCAATCAAACAAAAAGAATAAGACTTCGAGTTCTAAGCTCCTCATGGCTCGAACCGGGTATCCTCAATTTCCTCGTTTACCTGCAATGGGATTATCATAACAGATATACACAACAACAACAAAGGAGAAAGTTATCAACTCAATAAATATCAGTAAACGATAATCTACATTTTAAGTTTTATAATACAAGAAGTCATAAACTTATAAAATTCACATCTCCTGTTTATCCCTCTCCACTTATTACATCCACCCTTTTGAATTCACTCATTCATCTCTGTCATACCTTGTCACCTTCTTCATCAATACCATTTCAAATCATTATTTTCCAATTGCACGTTTACCTTTTCATCACCACATGGGTCAGGTCATATACAATACCACATAGGGCAAGTCATACACAATACCACATAGGGCAAGTCATACACAATACCACATAGGACAAGTCATACACAATACCACATAGGGCAAGTCATACACAATACCACATAGGGCAAGTCATACACAATACCACATAGGGAAGTCATACACCGATCGTATACATAATCAGAAGATTCACACATTTTCTATTATCATATACCATTAATAACTTCTCCTTACCTTGGTGAGTGTTGGGTTGGGTTCTTGGTATCTGCACTAGTTCCACCGACACCGCCGCCAACTCTAGGATCTTTCCTCATTCCCACCATACAACACAATGTTAGTCATTTATCCCAAATATTTTATAAACAATTTAGATTGCATTATTTAACCATACAAAATATTCCTCATATTTTCAATGTTGCGAAACTACTTTCATCATAAGTTTACAACATTTAAAACATACATATTCATCTCATATTTCATCATTAGGAAGTAAACTCATCTTCATCCTCTAGCATTTTACCCATTTTTATTTCTAGGGTTTTGGGGTTTTCATGTATGAACCCACAAACCCTCTCCTTTCTTGGAATACTAACTCTATATCAAGAGTTTACAAGATAAAATCATATAAAACAAACCATAACTCAAAAGGGTGAGTTTCCATGGTTTGTCTCATGTTGAGAAGAGATCCAACATACCTCAAAACAAGTTTCAAAGGGAAAAAGGGAGTTAGAATCAAGAGATCTACCTCTTCTCAAGCTTCTAATGACTCTAAAGCCTCCTTGCTCTTGAAAATACTCTCTCCTCTCACTTCTCTTTAGGTTAACCCTAATAATTGTGTTTGGGGTCCCCTATTTAATGTAACAACGTCGGGTTATCGCTTAAGCGAGGGATTTTCTCACTCGGGCGAGAAAACCCCGCCTATTTTAAAAACTCAGATCTGACCCTCTCGGTCAAGCGAGGGATTCTCGCTCAGGCGAAAATCTCATAGTGTCAAAAGCCCCAATTTGCCATTTCTCGCCTAGGCGAGGCAACTCTCGCTCAGGCGAGAATCTTCCAGTATAGCCCAGGATTTCACCCTCCCAGGTGATCCTTTCTCGCTCAAGCGAGAATCTCTCGCTCAAGCGAGGATCTGAGGATTGATACTATAATTTTAAAGACTTAAAATTTGGGGCGTTACAATCCTCCCCCTCTTAAAAGAATTTTCGTCCACGAAAATCAAACATACCTCGATTCGAATAAATGAGGGTAATCCTCCCTCATCTCTTGCTCAACTTCCCAAGTAGCGTCTCCTTCGTCCACTTGGCTCCATAACACTTTTACCAGGGCAATCTCCTTGCCTCTCAATCTCTTTATACTGGTATCCATGATCCTCACGGGCAACGTCGCAAAAGTCAAATTGTCCTTCAACTCTATTTGATCAGACTCGACCAAATGAGATGGATCCCCAACATATTTCCTCAACTAAGACACATGAATTACATTATGGAGATTGGACAACAACGGAGGTAAAGCAATACGATACGCTACCGGTCCACTCCTTTTCAATATCTGATAGGGCCCAATAAATCGAGGAGTCAGCTTATGGGATTTCAAAACCCTACCGATACCGGTAGTCGGAACAACCCTCATGAAAACATGATCTCCCTCATTAAATTCAAGAGGTTTCCGTCTCTTGTCATAATAGCTCTTCTGTCGACTTTGGGCGATCCTCGTGTTCTCTCGGATTTTCTTGATTTTATCAGTAATCTCTTGGACCAGCTCGGGCCCCAATATCAAGTTCTCCCCGGTTTCAAACCAATTCACTGGAGTTCGACACTTTCTACCATACAACGCCTCATAAGGTGCCATTCCAATACTCGAATGGAAAATCCCTTAGAAGATCTTCCAATGATTGTATAGTTCTTTCCGATTGACCGTCCGTTTGTGGATGATAAGCTGAACTTAATTTCAACTTAGTTCCCAATGCAGACTGCAAACTAGTCCAAAAGTTGGAAGTAAAACGGGGATCTCTATCCGACACAATGCTGGACGGTATCCCATGCAACCGAACAACTTCCCGGATATACAGTTCCGCCCGTCGTTCTAGGGAGTACCTCATGTTCATCGGCAAGAAATGAGCAGACTTGGTCAACCGATCCACTATTACCCATATTGAGTCGTATCCTTTTTGGGTCTTCGGAAAACCTGATACAAAGTCCATGGAGATACTATCCCACTTCTAAACGGGAATTTCTAGGGATTGTAACACTCCCGCTGGTCGTTGATGCTCAATCTTGGCTTTCTGACATACTAAACAACTCGAGACATACTAGGCCACATACCTTTTCAACCTCGACAACCAAAACAACTACTTCAAATCTTGGTACATCTTGGTAGTCCCCAGGTGAAAACTCATCTTGCTCTTATGGGACTCCTCTAAGATATTCTTCCGTAATTTCTCATCACGAGGTACACACACTCTCCCCTTGTAACGCAACATTCCACTAGCGTCCAATGCGAATTCGGTTTCCTTACCGCTTAGCATTAAATCCCGTTTAACCATTAGTTCTTCATCCTCCACTTGCATCGTTCTGATTTGATCAAACAGTTCATTAGTGACCTCCAACATTCCCAAAATTATACTATGAGGCTTTATCTGAACATCCAAGTTCATATCTCTGAACTCTTCAATCAGTTTCCCTTCCCTAACCATCAATGTCGACATGTGCAAAGATTTCCGACTTAGCGCATCAGCCACTACATTGGCCTTTCCTGGATGGTACTGCAATCCAAAATCATAATCCTTGAGGAATTCTATCCACCGTCTTTGTCTCATATTCAATTCCTTTTGGTCAAATAGGTACTTCAAACTTTTGTGGTCGCTGTACACCTCAAATCTCACGCCATAGAGATGGTGTCTCCAAATTTTTAAAGCAAAGACCACTGCAACCAATTCTAAATCATGAGTAGGGTAATTTTGTTCGTGCGTTCTTAACTGACGAGAAGTGTAGGCAACAACTTTCCCTTCTTGCATCAGGACACAACCCAACCCTTGCTTGGAAGCCTCACAATAAACATTGAAATCTTTATCGGTACAAGGAAGAACCAACACTGGTGCCGTAGTCAACCTTCGTTTCAACTCCTGAAAACTTTCTTCGCAACGAAGTGTCCACACGTACGGTTCTCCCTTCCGAGTGAGCTTAGTCAATGGTAGTGCCAACATTGAAAATCCTTCAATGAATTTCCGATAATACCCAGCCAAACCCAGAAAGCTCCTGATCTCAGTGACTGACTTGGGCACCGCCCATTCCATAACCGCTTCAACCTTTGAAGGATCTACTGCCACTCCTTCCTTGGATATCACATGTCCAAGAAAGTTTACCGATTCCAACCAGAAATCACACTTTGACAGCTTTGCATACAACCGATTTTTACTAAGAAGTTCTAACACAACCCTCAGGTGCTCAGCATGCTCCTCTCGGCTTTTGGAGTAAACCAAAATGTCATCAATAAATATCACTACGAATGAATCCAAATACTGATGAAAAATCCGATTCATGTAGTCGGTAAATATTGCTGGGGCATTTGTTACACCAAAAGGCATGACCAAATATTCAAAATGTCCATACCTTGTCCTAAAAGTAGTTTTAGGAATGTCCTCTGACTTTACTCGAAGTTGGTGGTAACCCGACCGAAGGTCAATTTTTCAAAATACTACCGCTCCCCTCAACTGATCCATCAAGTCATCGATTCGAGGCAACGGATACTTGTTGTTAATAGTGACCTTGTTCAACTGCCGGTAGTCGGTACACAACAGCATACTACCATCCTTTTTCTTAACCAACAAAACAGGCGCACCCCAAGGTGAGACGCTAGGACGAATGAACTTCTTTGCCAACAAGTCCTCAACCTGCTTTTTCAACTCCGCCAATTCTAACGGTGCCATCCTATAAGGAGCGATAGAGATGGGTCCCGTTCCCGGTACCAAATCAATAGAGAATTCGACTTCTCTTACTGGAGGTAATTCCAGAATTTCGCTAGGAAATACTTCGGGAAATTCACGAACCATCGGAATGTCCTCAACTTTGGGTTTTTCACTATCCTCCAGGGATGCCAACAACATAAACATGGCCCCTCCCTCTTTACAAAAAGTCTTGACTTATTTTGCCGACAATGGCTTCATGTCATTGCCTTCATCAAAAACCTCATCAAGATTTCCGAATACCGCGGTCTTTTCCGCACAATTTAACATCACATGATTAGTCGACAACCAATCCATCCCCAAAATTAGATCCAACTGGGTTAGTGGTAAACAGATCAAATCAACGGTAAAAGTTCTACCATTTACCACTACTGGACATCGAGACACAACTGTCGATACCACCACAGGCACATTGGTTGGGGTGGACACGACCAAGTCGAAAGGCAACGACTCGGTTTGTAATTTCAGTTTATTCACGCAATCTTTAGATACAAAGGAGTGTGTCGCTCCCAAATCAAACAACACTAAAAGCGGAATACCTGCCACCGTGCAGTTATCTTGGATTAGACCATCAACCTCTGATGCCTCTGCACCACTCATGGTAAACACCCTACCAGTGTTTCTGGGTCTCTCGGCATTTCCACCATTTGTCCTTTGGTCGAGTTTAGGACAAAACCTCTTCACGTGCCCTTGCTCTCCACAATTGAAGCACCCATTCCCAGATCCAGGACAAATGCTACCAATGTGTCTCCGATTACACTTACCGCACAATGGGTAGGAGTTCTGAGATGACCCCCTGGTAACAGTAGAGGCGGTTGGTCCTTGGAAACCTTGGTTGCGATGGTGGTGGGGGTGGAGCATAAAGTCGTCGGTCTTGACTCATCCTCTCTTTACCCTTCCCTGGCACAATGTCGCGTTAGGGGCCATAGTTTCGTACAGGATTCACTTTACCAGCATCAGCATCCCTCACCCGTACATTATCCTCGTGCATTCTACACTTGTTCACTAGTGTAGGAAAATCAGCAATTTTTCATGACCAAACGTCACCCTAAGTTCGGGCTTCAACCCCATCTCAAACTTCACACATTTGTCAGCACTGCCGCAATCTGAGCCAATAATGCGTTCTGATCCGATCCTCTTCCTCGTCCTCTTCCAGACATTTTAGTAACGGTTACCTGCACTTATTTGTTCATCAGTACTCACGTTTTACCAGATAAATCACCACATAATCACATAACATTTACCAAAATCACATAATTTACATCAACTAAAAAGTTACAAAGAAGCAAGTAAGGCCATACCCAAGGCCGCAGGACTAACTATGCTCTGATACCATATTGTAAAGACCGAATTTCTACCCTTTAAAATTCTTCTCATTTGTATATAGATATTTCCTATCGTCTCTATTTTTATTCAATTAAACAACATTCAATACTCTATAGTCAGTTATCACAATAAACTAGAACCCTTCTTCCCATGGAGCAGAAAAACATAATTCATATATTCCCTTCTTGGTAAATACCGCATATGACTAGCTATGGGATTCCAAAATACCCATAGCTATTAATATCCAGATTTACATCAATCAAACAAAAAGAATAAGACTTTGAGTTCTAAGCTCCTCATGCCTCGAACCGGGTATCCTCAATTTCCTCGTTTACCTGCAATGGGATTATCATAACAGATATACACAACAACAACAAAGGAGTAAGTTATCAACTCAATAAATATCAGTAAACGATAATCTACATTTTAAGTTTTATAATACAAGAAGTCATAAACTGATAAAATCCACATCTCCTGTTTATCCCTCTCAAGTTATTACATCCACCCTTTTGAATTCACTCATTCATCTCTGTCATACCTTGTCACCTTCTTCATCAATATCATTTCAAATCATTATTTTCAAATTGCACGTTTACCTTTTCATCACCACTTGGGTCAGGTCATATACAATACCACATAGGGCAAGTCATACACAATACCACATAGGGCATGTTATACACAATACCACATAGGGCAAGTCATACACAATACCACATAGGGCAAGTCATACACAATACCACATAGGGCAAGTCATACACAATACCACAAAGGGCAAGTCATACACAATACCACATAGGGCAAGTTTTACACAATACCAGATAGGGAAAGTCATACACAATACCACATAGGGCAAGTCATACACCAATCGTATAGATAATCAGAATATTCACACATTTTCTATTATCATATACCATTAATAACTTCTCCTTACCTTGGTGAGTATTGGGTTGGGATCTTGGTATCTGCACTAGTTCCACCGACACCGCCGCCAACTCTAGGATCTTTCCTCATTCCCACCATACAACACAATGTTAGTCATTTATCCCAAATATTTCATAAACAATTTAGATTGCATTATTTAACCATACAAAATATTCCTCATATTTTCAATGTTGCGAAACTACTTTCATCATAAGTTTACAACATTTAAAACATACATATTCATCTCATATTTCATCATTAGGAAGTAAACTCATCTTCATCCTCTAGCATTTTACCCATTTTTATTTCTAGGGTTTTGGGATTTTCATGTATGAACCCACAAACCCTCTCCTTTCTTGGAATACTAACTCTATATCAAGAGTTTACAAGATAAAATTATATAAAACAAACCATAACTCAAAAGGGTGAGTTTCCATGGTTTGTCTCATGTTGAGAAGAGATCCAACATACCTCAAAACAAGTTTCAAAGGGAAAAAGAGAGTTAGAATCAAGAGATCTACCTCTTCTCAAGCTTCTAATGACTCAAAAGCCTCCTTGCTCTTGAAAATACTCTCTCCTCTCACTTCTCTTTAGGTTAACCCTAATAAATGTGTTTGGGGTCCCCTATTTAATGTAACAGCGTCGGGTTCTCGCATAAGCGAGGGATTGTCTCGCTCGGGCGAGAAAATCCCGCCTATTTGAAAAACTCAGATCTGACCCTCTCACTCAAACGAGGGATTCTCGCTCAGGCGAGAATCTCACAGTGTCAACAACCCCTGTTTGCCATTTCTCGCCCAGGCGAGGCAACTCTCGCTCAGGCGAGAATCTTCCAGTATAGCCCAGGATTTCACCCTCCCAAGTGATCCTTTCTCGCTCAAGCGAGAATCTCTCGCTCAAGCGAGGATCCGAGGACTGATACTATAATTTTAAAGACTTAAAATTCGGGGCGTTACATAATGGATAAAATGTGAATCACTTAATCATTATGATCATATATGGGTATGTTGATAATGGTTAGAAGTGAATTTACGGTTTACTTATTGGGGGAGTACCAATGGAAATAAGACTCGAAATGAAATCATGAAATGTAAATCACTTTGTAGTTATAAGCATATGTGGATATGTTTGTAATGATGTCAGGTGTAATTATCATTTTTGTATTGGTGGAGTGTCAATGGAAATAAAACTCGAAATAAAGCAATAAATTGTAAGTCACTTTGTAGTTACAAGCATATAAGTTATGTTGTAATGATGTAGGGTGCATTTATTGACTGTTTATTGGTGGAGTGCCAATGGTAATAAAACTCGGATAAAACAATAAACTGTAAGTCACTTTGTAGTTACAGGCATATACTGTAACGACCCGATTTTCTACCCTTGAAATTTTTTTTCCGTTTATTTTAATCCTTTCTTACGTACAGTCGTCACCTTCATTGAAAACTCTCAAGTACCACTCTTTGAAAATACTCTTTACCCTATTATATTATCATACAAATTTATGTTGCGGAAAAACATAATTCATTCAAATATCATTTACCACATAAAACCAGTTATGGGTCTCCCAAAGTTATAAAGCCCATAACTACACATATCCGTATTAATCTAAACAGATTTACAGTCATCCCATAATGTTATAAAATTAACTACAACGTCAAGTAGCAAATAAGACAAACAGGTTAATAAACACCAAAGCTTCCTAAGTGAGCGTTCTTCTCAAAATCCTTCTTTTACCAACAATGTGATTATCATAAACAGCACACAAAACAAAATGGAGTAAGTCATTAGTTCAAAACTAACATCACATGATAATCCACATTCAATTACAATTAAGCTTTAATATAATTTGTAAACACACATACGGAATTGTAAATATTCAAATCATTTTCCTTTAATTTCCACTTTACTCATATTCATCCCATAGTATATATATCCCATAATATATATCCTATAGTATGCATATTACGTTCGTTCGAAACATCATCTTTCTCGTTATTCATATTCACCCTATAACATATATGTTCCATAATACATATCCTATAGCATGTATATTACTTTCTTTCTCAACATCTTCCTTTTTATCGCTCATATTCACCCTATAGAATATATATCCCATACTATATATCCTATAGCATGCATACGACATTCATGTGACATTCACATTTCTCATCATTCATATTCACCCTATAGAATATATATCCCATACTATATATCCTATAGCATGCATACGACATTCATTTGACATTCACATTTCTCATCATTCATATTCACCCTATAGAATATATATCCCATACTATATATCCTATAGCATGCATATGACTTTCATTACTCCGAGTCTTATTTCCATTGGTACTCCCCCAATAAATAGTCAATAAATGCACTCGACATCATTACAGCATAGTATTTATGCCTGTAACTACAAGTGACTTACAATTGTTACTTTATTCCGAGTCTTATTTCCATTGGGACTCCCCCAATAAATAGTCAATAAATGCACCCGACATCATTACAGCATAGTGTATACGCCTGTAACTACAAAGTGACTTACAATTATTACTTTATTCCGAGTCTTATTTCCATTGGGACTCCCCCAATAAATAGTCAATAAATGCACCCGACATCATTACAACATAGTGTATATGCCTGTAACTACAAAGTGACTTACAATTATTACTTTATTCCGAGTCTTATTTCCATTAGGACTCCCCCAATAAATAGTCAATAAATGCACCCGACATCATTACAACATAGTGTATATGCATGTAACTACAAAGTGACTTACAATTATTACTTTATTCCGAGTCTTATTTCCATTGGGACTCCCCCAATAATAGTCAATAAATGCACCCGACATCATTACAGCATAGTGTATATGCATGTAACTACAAAGTGACTTACAAACTCCCCCTATAAATAGTCAATACATGCACCTCTAATCATTATCAACATACCCATATATGTTCATAATGGTTAAATGATTCACATCTCATCCATCATCCATAACAGAAGATCCACCCATTTTCCAACATAATGCATAAATTAAAGATTTATCCTTACAAACCCCTTTACCTCTTTCACATACCCCGTTCGTATCAGCAAGTATGATTTAGAGACACCTATCCCTTACCTTGGTGAGTGTTGGGGATCGATTCCGAGTAACTTTAAACGTCTCCTCCGCGATTTCCTCCAACCTTAGGATCTCTTCTCATTTCCACCAATAACAACAATGTCAGTCATTTATTCAAAATAACACATAAATAACTCGTATTTCATCTTCAAACACACATGGGATTCACATATTTTCAATATTTCCAAAACTACTTCAATACAAGCTTCTAAATATCAAAACATACATGTTTATCTCATATATCAACATCAAAGCACAAACTCATCATCCACATCTAACATTTCATCTCTTTCTCTTTATAACCATATTCTCATTTTGGGGGTTTTTGGGGTTTTCATGAATAACCCACAAAACCTTTCCATTCGTCAAATATCGACTCTAACCAAGAGTTTATAAGAGAAAAACAACATAAAACGAACCATAACTCTAAAGGATGAGTTTCCATGGTTTCTCATGTTTTGAAAATAGATCCAACATACCCAAAACAAGTTAGAGAGGAAGAAGAAGAGTTAGAAGCAAGAGGTTTACCTCTTCTCAAGCTCTAAGATGAGTCCTAAGGCTCCTTGCTCTTGAAAAGCTCTCCTCTCTTCAAAGTTCTAACCCTAAATGTGTTTGGGGTTTCTATTTTGAAGAGCAGTCGTCGGGTTCTCGCTCAAGCGAGCCCTTTCTCGCTCAGGCGAGAAAATCCCGCCTATTTTAAAAACTCAGATCTGACCCTCTCGCTCAAGCGAGGGATTCTCGCTCAAGCGAGAATCTCACAGTGTCAACAGCCCTAGTTTGCCATTTCTCGCATAGGCGAGGCAATTCTCGCTCAGGCGAGAATCTTCCAGTATAGCCCAGGATTTCACCCTCCTAGGTGATCCTTTCTCGCTCAGGCGAGAATCTCTCGCTCAAGCGGGATTTCCAGGACTGATACTATAATTTTAAAGACTTGAAATTAGGGTGTTACATATACGCTATGCTGTAATGATGTTGGGTGCATGTACTGTCTATTTATTGGTGGAGTTCCAATGGAAATAAAACTCGGATGACACAATAAACTGTAAGTCACTTTGTAGTTACAAGCATATACGCTATGCTGTAATGATGTCGGGTGCATTTATTGTCTATTTATTGGTGGAGTGCCAATGGAAATAAAACTCGGAAACAAAGTAATAAATGGTAAATCACTTAGTCACTACAAATATATATGGGTATGTTTGTAGTGATGACGAGTGGATTTATTGTTTATGTATTGGTGGAGTGCCAATGAAAATAAAACTCGTTTTAGCCGACCAGAATGGGTTAGCGACTCTAGCTCGAGTTATGTAGCATGGTTTTTCAAAAGCACATATGATGAAAATGGTTTTAAGTGGATTTTAACTTATATCGTTGTTTAACTCTATTAAATGTGGATTAACTTACCTTGAAATTTTATTGAGTTAATGACTTATTCCTTTGTGTTGTTTGTGTATGGTAAATGTTAATCCCATTGCAGGTAGGTGAACGGAGAAAGGATGATTTTTGAGTAGGAGATTAGAGACCTTTATTTTGATGTCTCTTTATCCTTTATTTTGTAACTTCAATTGATTGTAATTGAATCAACTAATTGTACTATGAATACTATTTTTACATGATTTCGATCATGGAGACTAGTAACTCGGGATACATGTAGCTATGGGTGTTTTGGAAACCCATAGCTAATTGAATGCGATAGTTACTAGGTTATACTAAAATGAATTTTGTTTTTCTGCTATCGGATTGTATATGTGAAAGTGTGCATGTCAAGAGGAACACTTTGGAAAGCTCTCCTTATATGACTTGGTTTTGATGAGGACAACTTGTGCTAACATGAGCTTGAAGATCATCAACAAATCAACATGCTTAAGCCTTCCGATTGGTATCTTGCTTAGACTAGATTAGTTCAGGTTGAGTCCAAGGCTTAAGTCACCTAATACATATCTCAATTGCATAAATCTTTTAAATCTTTTTCATCTTGAGATATGTCATTCATAATATGTTCATGCATCATATAAATACATGTATATGTGCATTCTAGGCATAATCTAAGTATTAAACATGTATGAATTTAAGTGCATAACATATTTGAAGGTTTTACACATGAAACAGTGCTGTTAATCGATTACCACTTGGCTTAATCGATTAATCTAACTGTTTGCACAATGTAATCGATTACAACAAATGTCAATCGATTAATCTAACATTTTTGTGAAGCTTAATCGATTAAAGCTGTCGTTAATCGATTAACTGGGCTTTTATTTCAATTCTTTATAAACTGCATTTTCAGAATTGATCTCATAAGTTGCATGTTAAATTTTTAGAGAGTTAGAGCATATTTTCGTGTTAATTGTTGCATCTAGTTGTAAATGCATTTGTGAGCTTAGAAAAGAGAGAATTCTATGCTTTAGGATTGAGTGCTTTTCATGATACATTTCTCATCTTTTCTTGTCACATGTTCTTGCATTTTTACATGATTCTTGATTAGATGTTTACACATTATGCATTCTGTTTTTCACTAATACATTTTTCATACTGCATGAGCTTGTATTAGGTGATTAGAGTAAAGCCTTATCTTGTTAGATATAAGTTTTGTTATTGCTTAAATTTACTCTGTATTGTTTTGTTTGAAAAAGTGTTGTAATTGTGGGAATCTCAAGGTGTCATATCACCAAGAGATTGAGTGTGTCTTCACTGAGCGTTAGACTTAGGGATAAGTAAAGAACAAGGTTCTTGGCTGGGGCTACACCGAAAGAAAGGTTTTCTTTGTCGGTAGGAAGGGAGTCAAACCATAGAATAGGTTTCTTTTTATCTTGTAAGTGTCTAATTGTTGTAATTGGATAGTGTGTATGTAATTAACATTCATTCAATTATAGTGAAGAAAAATCTCCCAAATCAGCCGGGAGGCCTGGATGTAGTTTGCGGTGGACAAGCAAACGAACCAGGATAAAATTCTTGTTGCAGGACTTTTTCTATCTCTATCTCTTTATTGCATTTGATTGATTATTTTGTCAAGTAGATTTAATTGATAATTAGTGTCTATACTGTTTTACTTGTACTCTGATAATATTCTGTAAGCCTGGTATAATCGTTTCATTATCAATTAATTGTCGAGCAAGAAACTGTACTTGCATTTGCTTTCTGTCTTGGTTTAATCGATTAAGTGTGGTGTGTTAATCGATTACTTTAATCTGTTAATCGATTAAGTGGACTGTGTTGAAAGTGTTAATCGATTATCCTGTTCTGTTAATCGATTAATCAAGGTGTTTTTCAGCATTAAGTGTTGTTTTCGAAAAGCGGACACTCTAACCGCTACACCTATTCAACCCCCCCCCCCCTTCTAGGTGTATTGTAATCACTGATACCTAACAAGTGGTATCAGAGCTAGTGCAAAGTGCTAGCTCAACCGCGTATTCGTGATCCTTAGGGAAAAACGAATGGGTTCGTCAAACCCATTTGGTGGTGATGGTTCATCCATTAATCGACCACCTATATTCAGTGGTGAAGGGTATGCCTACTGGAAAGTCCGCATGCAAATTTTTATTGAAGCCATAGACTCGGATATTTGGGAATCCGTAGTCAACGGCCCTTTTGTTCCACAACATCTTGTGGACAATGAACCTAAAGACAAGCCTAAAAGTCTATGGACCGATGATGAGCGCAAAAAGGTGCAGCATAATCTACGCGCCAAAAATATCATCACATCGGCCCTATCCTATGATGAGTTCTTTAGAGTTTCGCAGTGCCAAAATGCAAAAGAAATGTGGGACACTTTACAAGTGACTCATGAAGGCACTAGCGAAGTCAAGCGCTCTAGATTAAATGCGCTTACCCATGAGTATGAGTTATTTCGCATGTTACCTAGTGAATCAATTTGTGATATGCAAAAGCGATTTACTCATATTGTTAATCATTTAGTTGCTCTAGATAAATCTTTTGCCAGAGGTGAACTAACTAATAAAGTTTTGCGTTGTCTTGACAGGAAATGGCAACCAAAAGTAACTGCAATTGTTGAATCCAAAGATTTGGACTCTATGCCTCTAGCTACTTTATTTGGAAAACTTCAAGAGTACGAAATGGAATTGGGGCGCTTGACTATGCACGAAGATTCAGATCGGAAAAAGAAAAACATCACATTAAAGGCCACGACCTCCAAATCAAAAGAAGATAAAGATGATGATGAATCTGACTCCGATCTAGATGATGAAACTATGAATCTCCTTGTTCGCAAATTTAGCAAATTCATCAAAAGAAAAGGAGGATTCAAGAAGTTTCAGAAGAAAGAAGCGAAAGAGTCAACCAACAAAGGCAAGAACAACAAAGATCGCTTCACTTGCCATGAGTGTGGAAAAGCCGGACATATGAGATTTCAATGTCCTACCTATCTGAAAAAGGTTGATTCAGAGAAGAGCACTCCCAGGGAATTCAAATCCAAGAAAGCTTACATTGTATGGGATGTACCTGAGGAGGAAACAACATCAAGCACTTCTAGTGAGGAGGAGTCAGCGAAGCTGTGTCTGATGGTCAGATCTGACAACAATGGCAACTCAGACTCACACGAGGATAATGATGAGGTATATTCCGACACCTCATCCACTTCGGATGACTTACCCTCTTATGAAGTTTTATATAATGCTTATGTTGAGCTACATGAGGAATTAAAAAAATTGGCTAGAGTTAATGTTGAACAGAAAAGGGAAATCCTTAGAAGTGAAAAGAAACTAAGCCAATTACAAAAAGAATTAGATGAATTAAAATTAGAAAATGAAACTTTAGATCTCATCTATTCTTGTAACACATGTGACTGCTCTGCTGATAATTTATGTCAAAAGCCTGTATGTGAGACTTGCGAGATTTTGCAAGAAGACAATCTTAAACTAAAAGAAAAACTCGAACGTCTCACAAACAGTAAACAGCAATTAGACACTCTGCTCAGTCAAACAAGAAATGTTGGTGATCGTACTGGTCTAGGTTATACTCGCTCTGCTAAAAACAAGAGACCATATAGAAAACCTGTAGTTAATGCTAAGGATAAAAATCGTAGGCGCTCTCCTACTTGCTTTTATTGTAATACGTATGGTCATACTTCTTACTCTTGTTACATTAGAAAATATGGTATACCTAGCGGGGCTTATGTATGGATAAAGAAGGGAGATAATTCCCTAATCACTAACAGAAAAGGACCCAACATAATCTGGGTACCTGAGAAAAGCAGGTGATCTATTTTGCAGGTATGTCTTCGAACACAAGGACAAAAATGGTACTTAGACAGTGGATGTTCGAGACATATGACAGGTGACAGATCAAATTTCCTGGATCTATCACTTAAAGGAAAAGGATACGTCACGTACGGAGACAACAATAAGGGAAAGATACTTGGTACCGGAACAGTTGGTAACTCATCTCATACTCAAATTGAAAATGTTCTGTATGTTGAAGGACTAGAACATAATCTTCTAAGTATAAGTCAACTCTGTGACAAAGGTAATCGAGTATCTTTTGATTCTGACTGTTGCATCATTCGTGACATTTTATCTAATAATGTTAAATTTGTTGGTCATCGTATAAATAATATTTACATGGTTAACTTGGATGATGTCACCACATTATTTTCAAAATGTTTCATTTCTAAAGAAGATGACATCTGGCTCTGGCACAGACGCGTTGCACACATCCATATAAAACATCTAGATAAATTGTCATCAAACCAACTAGTTGAAGGGCTACCAAAACTAAATTTCAAAACTAAAGAGATTTGTGACACTTGTCAAAAGTGTAAACAAACCAAAAACTCTTTTAAAAACAAAAATGTGATATCCACTTCAAGACCTTTGGAGTTACTCCATATGGACTTGTTTGGACCATCACAAATCATGAGTTTTGGTGGTAGCTACTATGCTTTAGTTATTGTTGATGATTTCTCTCGTTTTACATGGACATTATTTTTATCTGCTAAAAGCGACGCTTTCAACTCTTTTAAAAATCTTGCCAAGCAAATCCAAAACCAACTTAACCTGAAAATAGTATATATACGAAGTGATCACGGGGGAGAATTTGAGAACTTTCAGTTCGACAAATTCTGTGATAAGCACGGCATTATGCATCAGTTCTCTGCTCCTCGCACTCCACAACAAAATGGAGTTGTTGAAAGGAAAAATCGTGTGCTAGAAGAATTAGCGAGAACCATGCTTAATGAAAGTAATACCCCTAAATATTTTTGGGCAGATGCAGTTCATACTTCATGCTATGTTATAAATCGAGTATTGTTAAGGCCTAATTTGAATAAAACTCCTTATGAACTATTAAAAGGCCGTAAACCAAACATATCCCATCTTCACGCTTTCGGTTGCAAATGTTTTATTTTAAATAATGGAAAGCGGGCTTTAGGAAAATTTGATTCAAAAGCCGATGAGGGAATATTTTTGGGATACTCGATTCATAGCAAAGCGTTCAGAATCTTTAATAAGTATTCTATGCAAGTTGAAGAGTCTATCCATGTACAGTTTGATGAATCTTCTCCAAAAGAGAAGAGAAAGGCTGTTTCTGATGATGTTACAGGTGCTTTGGAAGAAGCATACTCAAAGAACATGGATAATGTAGAAGCAACCGATGAAGAACGTCAAAACAAATCTCAGGAGCATTCAGATATGCCAATTGTGTGGAAAACCAAGAAAGCTCACCCAATCGATAAAGTAATAGGTGACATATCTACGGGAGTGGTAACCCGTAGTTCCTTACGAAACTTCTGTAATTTCGTAGCTTTTGTTTCTCAAATTGAGCCTAAGACCATTGATGAGGCCATTGAGGATGTACACTGGGGTATAGCTATGCAAGAAGAGCTAAACCAGTTCGAACGTAATAATGTTTGGGACTTGGTCCCTAAACCTAAAGATCATCCTGTGATTGGTACTCGATGGGTCTTCAGAAACAAGCTTGATGAATCAGGCTTGATCATTCGAAATAAAGCACGCTTGGTGGCCCAAGGCTACAACCAGGAGGAAGGTATCGATTATGACGAAACCTATGCTCCTGTAGCCAGATTAGAGGCCATCAGGATGCTACTTTCCTTTGCATCAATTATGAACTTCAAATTATTTCAGATGGACGTAAAAAGCGCCTTCTTGAATGGCTATATTCAAGAAGAAGTTTATGTTAACCAACCGCCTGGCTTTGAAAATTTTAAATATCCGAACCATGTTTATAAACTTAAAAAGGCACTCTATGGTCTCAAACAAGCTCCTAGAGCTTGGTATGATAGACTTAGTACCTTTCTTTTAGAAAAAGGGTTCGAAAGAGGCTTGGTTGACACAACGCTTTTTATTCGTAAATCAGAAAACTCTGTATTACTTGTGCAAATATATGTAGATGACATAATTTTTGGATCTACTAATGATATTTTGTGTAAGGATTTTTCTGAGATGATGCAGGGGGAGTTCGAAATGTCTATGATGGGAGAACTTACGTTCTTTCTAGGACTTCAGATAAAGCAACTAGAAAGTGGTATTTTCATCCATCAGACAAAGTATTGCAAAGAGCTGCTCAAGAAATTTGAGATGAACAATTGTAAGGAAGCTTCCACTCCTATGGCATCTGCTTGCTACCTAGATAAGGACGAAAAAGGAAAAACTATAGAGGTAACAAAGTATCGAGGAATTATTGGGTCTTTACTTTACTTAACTGCAAGTAGGCCTGATATCATGTTTAGTGTATGCATGTGTGCTAGATTTCAGTCATCTCCTAAAGAATCACATCTTACAACTGTTAAAAGAATCATGAGATACTTAAAAGGAACAACTAACATGGGATTATGGTATCCTCGGGATGCCTCATTATCCTTGGTAGGTTATTCCGATTCCGATTTCGCCGGATGTAAATTGGATCGGAAAAGCACTAGTGGTACTTGTCACTTGTTGGGGAGTTCATTAGTAGCATGGCACAGCAAAAAGCAAGCTTGTGTTGCTCTGTCCACCGCCGAAGCGGAATACATTGCCGCTGGTGTGTGTTGCGCTCAAATCCTCTAGATGAAGCAGCAACTCAAGGACTATGGTCTTAATATTGAAAAGATCCCTATTAAATGCGATAACACAAGTGCTATAAACCTTTCCAAGAATCCCGTCTTGCATTCTAGAACTAAGCATATAGAAATTAGACATCATTTTCTGCGTGATCATGTACAAAAAGGTGATTGCGTTCTTGAATTTGTTGAAACTTCTAAACAATTAGCTGATATTTTCACCAAGCCCCTTCCCAGGGATACTTTCTTTGTTCTAAGGAGAGAACTTGGAATTCTTGATGAACAATATCTTGATTAAAATTGTTTAGGTGTTTACATTATCGTCTAGTTTCTCTATGTCTTTGTTTCTTTAGCTGTTCGATATTTGTGTCTCTTGATTATTATTTTTTTTGTGATTCTGGATGTTTAAATAAATCTGTCACATTGCATGCCAAAGCCTTAAGAAGTTGAAACCATTTTACTGCCTAAAATTTTTTTTCTATGCATTAATCGATTAAATATTTAATTAATCGATTACCTGGGCATCAGTTGCTTGAAAATTCGAAATTATACTATAAGTAATCGATTACATTTTCACTTAATCGATTACCTGGGCATCAGTTCTTTCAAAAATTCGAAATTTCACACTGATTAATCGATTAACTCTACCCGTTAATCGATTAAAACCAGTTTTATAAAGGCAAACAGTAGCTCGGTTTCACACTTTTTTTCTGGTTTTCTCTCTTTCTCCTTTCTGCTTTGAGATACTAAATCTATAACACAACTAATCCAAAGTGCATCAAAAGTAGAAACACCTATTCCTAACCCTCTTAAAACCATCAAGGAATCATCTCTTTGCATCCTCATCATATCCCATTTCCAAGGTTCCACTAAACATAACCTAGGTTAGGTTTGCCTACACTCATATTTGACCTCTCACTGCCATTTCGGTTTCTGCCACATTATGGAGCAAAGTCGTCCTAAAAGGGTCAAAACATCAGCCACTCGTGTACGAAGACGAGAGGTCGGTTCGCCTTCTGCTCGGGACCGTGGTGACCCCTACTATTCACTCATTCTGCAAGAGACCCGTATGGCAAAATTCCAAGGTCGGAAACCTACATATATACGGTATGTTGACTTAACTTGGTTATCGGAACAGAACTTTAGCTTCCCGCATGACATGGAGGCTCAGGGAACTATTCAGTTCATGGAATTAAAGGGACAAGTCTACCCTGCTCTCGTTAGGGAATTCTATGCTAACTTTAGATATAAGGATGGAAAATATTGGTCAATGATTTCTGGAAATTTGTTTGAACTCAACGATGAAATTTTCATGAATGTCGGTGGTTTATCGTCTTCTGGATATAGTATAGGAGATTGTTCCTGGGTAAAGGAAAATTTTGATCCTACAGAAGTCTACAAGTCTTTTCTAAGAGGCCCTCATTTATACATTCAGGGTCAACTGACCAAAGCTGGGTCACTTTCTGTTGAGAACAGGCTGCTACATTACATTATTGCTTACATCCTAGTACAGCGGAACACAAATCATGCACAGCCTACTGTGAATGATTTACGTTTCATGTATGCAGTGAAGAATAATGTGATGATTAATTGGCCTGAGGAGATCTTGAAAATTATGAACAGTGTATCTTTATCTCAGTCGAAGCTGCTTCCCTACAGTATCTTCATATCACGCATCGTTGACTATTTGCGCATTGACGTTTCCGATACAATCATTGTTGAATATACCGACAAGGATCATCTGGTTGGTGAAAGCCTCATACATAAGATGGGTATATACAAGTATGGTAGTACTTGGCAATACCAAGAGGACTACACCACTTTTGGTCTGGATTTATCTGATGATGATAATCAGGATGGCACAGATAATCAGCATGCTACAGCTCAGGGGGAGCCTTCTGGATCAGCACCTCAGAACTCTGCTTTTGGATTCGATCAGTTGGAAGCTATGGAGCAACGGCTTAACAACCGTATGGATCTTCACTTCCAAGGACTAAAAGACTCATACTTTGCTGGTATGGAACAGTATGAGGAGCGACAAACTGCGTATTCGGATACCCAATTTCGGGAGTTGAGGAGTCTGATTCAATCTACTGCTGAAGCTCAGAATGCCTTGTTTTGTTCAGAATTTCAGAAGCTATCTATGCTTATCAGGGGAGATCAGAACATTGTCACTTCTGCTGATCACACTGACGATCCTCATCCTCCACCTCAACCTTAGTTTAGAAGACTTTAGGCCTAGGATATCTTACCTTAGGTTTATTTCTTCTTTTTGGCACTCTTTGGATTTAGATACTGTTATGGATTCGAGTATTTCTGTTGCGTGCCTCTTTATGTTGTTAATTGACATTTTCTGGTTTATCTGGATGCTAAACATTGTTACTCTTTATGCTATTTTTATAATTATGTCGAATAGCCTACTCTTGTGTTTATGTAACAGTATATTTTTATTCCATGCAAAAATTTACGAAACTATTTGCATTTCAAGAACAGTATATGCAACTTTTGATGTATTTTTCTATTCAGGCAACTTTTGATGGTTATGCATGAAAATGTTTATGAAACTATTCTGTATATTTAAGCAACTTTTGATGCTGATGAGCAACACAAAGATTACATCATGAAAAGTGATGGCAAGGCTCTCCGAGAATTTATAACCAATTGCGGGAAAAGTCTCAGAGATGTTGAAGGCAATGTCAACCTTAAGCCTCAAGCCTAATATGCAAATCTCATTGATGAGGCGGATTTGATGAAATTTGTCACTTATCTTACACAAGATGAAAAATTCTTGGTAATATAATATTTTCATTTATTGACATTGAATTCTTATGCGCTTTTGTGTAATATATAATGTTAATGTTGTTTGTTTTTGTAGAAAATAAGTGAACAAAACCGTAAGAGAGCATCTAACCCAATTTTTCCAAAGAGAGCTTCTCGAATGGGCTAAAGAGGAGTTGAATAAAAAATTTTAAGTATTGTTAATTCGTATGTAATATAGTACAATAATTGGTTAAGTTTTGTATTCATAGTTAATTACATTATTATTGGTTATGTATTTGAAGCTCGAACAAAGCGAGACACCTCCGCCTTTTGTAAGGACCCGACTTTCATAACCCAAAAATTTAAAAACTTTATTCATGAAAGTGAAGTGATTACTTTTTGAAAGACATTACTTAAACGAGTTTTAAAACCTGATTGGACACAAATATTAATTTCATGCGTAATTCAAAATGCGGAAACACTCAAAATACATCATACTTTAAAAGCATGTTATTACACTTCCTTTCAAATGCATAATCTATACAATTATCAATTCTCAAAAAATACTTATATTACAATCATTAACCCATTCTCATTACACATTTTGGAGGAGTTCAATTTTACAAAAGGATTAATCCAACATGGTGCTAATATTACATACATTAATCATATATCATATCAATTATACAAAGTAACTACTCTATTCTGTGCCCTTCTCCACAAGCATCCAATACGCTATAGCCACCACCTGAATTCCAATACAAAACACATACAAGCAGAGACAAAAGGGAGTAAGAACCAACTACGATGACCGTAGCGCAAAATTAGATAGAGTAATTATAAAATATTACAACCTATACAACATCTAAAATCAACTATATTACACATATGCCAATGATACACCAATCAATGCATAAAATCACATAATGTTCACATATTCAATCACATATCATCATTTCTCACTTTAACCAACATATATCATAATTCACATATATTTGTAATTATGCTTCATAACTTGAGCCAAAGTGTGCTACATAACTTGAGCCAAAGTTTGCTACATTGCTTGAGCCAAAGCTTGCTACATAACTTGAGCCAAAGTGTGCTAATTAACTTGAGCCAAAGTGTGCTAATTAACTTGAGCCAAAGTGTTCAACATAACTTGAGCTAAAGTTTGCTACATTGCTTGACCCAAAGCTTGCTACATAACTTTAGCCAAAGTTTGCCACACTTCTTGGACCAAAGCATGCTACATAACTTGAGGCAAAGTTTGCTACATTGCTTGAGACAAATCTTGCTACATAACTTTAGCCAATGTTTGCTACATTGTGTAACACCCTAATTTTATTTTCCTAAGTGTAGTGAAAATTCTAGGAATCTAGGGAACACTGAGTGTTTCTCGCTTGAGCGAGAGGGCCTCGCCCAAGCGAGAGGCCCATTATTTGCTCCCAGGATTTTCTAGGATTCTCGCCTGGGCGAGGGAAAGGGTGTTGACACGGGAGGATCCTCGCTTGAGCAAGAATCCCTCTCTTGAGCGAGAGCGTCAAATCTGAATTTTTTAAAATGGCGGGAATTCTCGCTTAAGCGATATATGGCTCGCTTGAGCGAGAACCCGGTGATTTCACTTTAAAATAGAAACCCTCAAACACTTTTAGGTTGAGAACTTGAGAGAGAAGAGAGAAGGAGGTGATTTTGAGAGCAAGGACTCTTGGGAATCATCTAGAAGCTTGAGAAGAGGTAAATCTGTTGATTCTAACTCTCCTTTTCCCTTTGAAACATGTTTTGGGTATGTGGGATCTCTTCTCAAAATGTTGGAAACCATGGACACTCTTCCTTTTGAGTTGTGGTTCGTTATATTTGATTTCTCTCTTGTAAACTCTTGGTTTAGAGTTGGTATTTTAAAAAATGGAAAGGGTTTGTGGGTTGATTCATGAAAACCCCAAAACCCCAAAATGAGAATATGAGTAAAGAGGGAAATGGGTGAAATGTTAGATGTAGAAGATGAGTATATGTTCCAATGTTGAATATAAGATGAATATGTATGTTTTAGATGTTTGGAAACTCTTAATGAAGGTAGTTTTGGAAACATTGAAAATGGGTGAATCTCTTGTATGGTTAAACATGAAATATGAGTTGTTTATGTGTTATTTTGAATAAATGACTAACATTGTTTTTATGTGGTAGGAATGAGGAAAGATCCTAAATTTGGAGGCAGTGTTGGAGGAACTTGCAAAGTTACCAAGGACCAAACCCAACACTCACCAAGGTAAGGATAAGTCTTTAATTCGCATATCATATTGTGAGAATGCGTGGAATTGTTGTTTATGAATTGATGTTGAATCAATGAAAAGAAAACATATTTTCAGCCGACCATGATTGGTTAGCGACTTTGGCTCAAATTATGCAGCGATACTTTGGCTCAAGTTATGTAGCGATACTTTGGCTCAAGTTATGCAGCGATACTTCGGCTCAAGTTATGTAGCGATACTTTGGCTCAAGTTATATAGTGATACTTTGGCTCAAGTCATGTAGTGATACTTTGGCTCAAGTCATGTAGCGATACTTTGGCTCAAGTTATGTAGCGATACTATGGCTCAAGTTATGCAGCAAAAATGAAATTAAAATAGTTTACTAACCCCTTTAAAAATGTGGATTATCTTATAATGATATTTATTGGATTAATGAATTATTCCTTTGTATGTTTTGTGCATCTGTCATTGATAATCCCATTGCAGGTGAACAAGTAAATTGAGGATGCTTGGTTTGGAGCTGTAGGAGCTTTAAAATCCGGATTTTCTTTGTTTACGCCTTTTTGTACTATAACTGACTATTTTTGGATTTGAAGGTTTGTAACCATGAGTATTGGGGTTTTGAGAACCATAACTATTGATACTTTGCACTCATAGGGAGTTGTTTAAATGAATTATATTTTTCTGCATTATGAGTATGTGTAGTAATATTGCATGTTGAAGAAATTGAGAAATAATTAATGGGCGACCAAAGTTATGCCATCGGGTGTTTAAAATTATATGAAATACGAAGGAATACATGTGAGAATGGATTTAAAATAAGGAAAAAATTTCAAGTGTAGAATTGGGGTCCTTACAATATGGTATTAGAGCATAGTTAATTATGCGGCCTAGGGTATGGCCTTACGTGCTTTTTTGTGACCTTTGTGTGATTGTATTATTTGGTTTGTGCAAACTATTGTGTGATTATGTGATCCTTGTCTGGTTAAAATTTTGGTTTACCGACAAGTGAATGAGTGCAAGTACACATGGCAGGAAGAGGAAGAAGAGCGTGTCAGAATGTTCTGAATAATCTGTTGGCTCAAATGGTGGCTGCACTGCAACAAGTGAATGAGAACTTGCATAGCTTGAACCAGGACAGAACACCAAGTCCTAGCTCGCAACCTTTAGCCCCACTCGAACCAGCCGAGTACCGGGGATTGAATGAGTTTTGTAAGCGGAAGCCTAGCCAGTTCCAAGGTGGATTCGCTCCTGATGCTTCAAAGGAGTGGATTCAAGACTTGGAACGAATATTTCGAGCCATGGGTTGTAATTATGTTCAGAAGGTGGCTTATGCTTCTTACTTGCTGGTAAAAGAAGCTGAAACTTGGTGGGATTTTACTCTGCGTTAGATGGAAACTGAGGGGCGAGTGATTACCTGGGTTGCATTCAAGGAGAAATTTCTTCAGAAATATTTTCCTGCCGATCTGAAGAGGAAGAAAGAAATGGAGTTTATGAGGTGGGAGCAGGGTAACATGTCAGTGAGAGAATATGCGGCCAAGTTCGAGAAATTGACCTGATTTTGTCCATACACTGAATTGGAGGTGGAGAGACGGTCCAAATGTTCTAAGTTTGAATCGGGTTTGAAGCCCAAGTTGAAAAGTATGTTTGGGCACCAAGAGATTGCTGATTTTCCTACCTTAGTGAACAAATGTAGGATGTATGAGGATGACATGGCAGCCGATAAGGTGGTGACTCCTCGAGCTAATCCTCTGAGGCACGTTGGGTCTCAAAGGAGTTAATTGCATGGAAAGGGGAAGAAAAAGGTCCTTCAAGAGGAACGAGAACCGTACTCCCCACCTGCTGGAAATCGAGGAAGTAGTTCGCATGGGGTAAGGCCTCACGCCAATGTAGGAGGATCACAGTCTCGTTCTCCGTCCCTTTGAAACAAATGCGGCATAACTCATGCCGATGACTTGTGTCAAGGGACAACACTTAACTGCTTTCACTGCAAGGAGATCGGGCATATCAAGAGGTATTGCCCTAAGCTGCAGCAGGATATGAACGCTGTGAGGGCTGAACGACCTCGACCTATGGGAAGAGTGTTTACCATGAGCGGCGCTGAGGAAGCTAATGCAGATGGCCTAATCCAAGGTAATTGCTTGGTGGCAGGTATTCCTCTTTTAGTGTTGTTTGATTCGGGAGCGACACACTCCTTTGTATCTGTTGAATGTGTGGACAGACTAAAACTTCAAATAGAGTCGTTGCCTTTTGATTTGGTCGTATCCACCCCAACTAGTGTGCATGTGGTGGTGTCGACGTTTATGTCTCGATGTCCGGTAGTGGTAAACGGTAGGATATTTACCGTGGATTTAATTTGCTTACCGCTTTCCCAGTTAGATTTAATTCTAGGAATGGACTGGTTGTTGGCAAATCAGGTTATGCTTAATTGTGCTAATAAGACTGTGGTGTTTGGAGATCTGTGTGAGATTTCTGATGAGACTTGTTATATGAAGCCGTTGTCGGCTAAGGGAGTCAAGACTTCCTTTAAAGAGGAAGGAGTCGTGTTTGTTTTGTTTCCATCCTTGGAGGGTATTGAAAAACCCAGAGTTGAGGCTATTTTGATAGTTCGTGTGTTTCCTGAGGTATTTCCTAGTGATAATCCGGAATTGCCTCCAGTCAAAGAAGTTAAATTCTCCATTGACTTAGTGCCGGGAACGGGACCCATCTCTATAGCTCCTTATAGGATGGCACCGTTAGAGCTGGTTGAGTTGAAAAAGCAGATTAGAGACTTGTTGGCGAAGAAGTTTATTCTCCCTAGTGTTTCACCGTGAGGTGCATCGGTCTTGTTTGTCAAGAAGAAAGATGAGAGTATGAGGTTATGCACCGATTACAGATATTTGGACAAGGTAACTATCAAGAACAAGTATTCGTTACCTAGAATTGGCGACTTGATGGATCAGTTGAGGGGAGATGTTGTATTTTCAAAGATTGACCTTCGGTCGGGATATCATCAACTTCGAGTTAAGTCGGAAGATATTCCTCAGACTGCCTTTAGGACGAGGTATGGGCACTTTGAGTATTTGGTAATGCCCTTTGGTATGACGAATGCTCCAGCAATATTTACTGATTACATGAATCAGATTGTTCACCCGTGCTTAGATTCATTTGTAGTGGTATTTATTGATGACATTCTAATCTACTCCAAGAGCAGGGAGGAACATGCGGAACATCTGAGGGTTGTTTTAGATCTTCTGAAAAGGAACCAGTTGTATGCGAAATTGTCAAAATGTGATTTATGGTTGGTATCGATAAACTTTCTTGGGCATGTAATATTCAAGGAATGGGTGGCAGTAAACCCTTTTAAGGTTGAAACGGTTATGGAATGGGCAGTACCCAAGTTAGCTACCGAGATCAGGAGTTTTCTGGGATTGGCCGGTTATTATCGGAAGTTCATAGAAAGGTTTTCGAAGTTCGCACTACCTTTGACTAAGCTTACTAGAGAAGGGGAACCGTATGTGTGGACAATCCGTTGTGAAGAAAGTTTTCAAGAGTTGAAGCGGAGGTTGACAACGACACTAGTGTTGGTTCTTCCTTGTACTGATCGTGATTTCAGTGTGTATTGTGATGCTTCTAAGCAAGGTTTGGGTTGTATTTTGATGCAAGACAGGAAGGTTGTTGCCTATCCTTCACGATAGTTAAGAACGCATGAGCAAAACTACCCTACGCATGATTTGGAACTAGCCGCAGTGGTCTTTGCCTTGAAAATCTGGAGACACCATCTTTATGGTGTAAGGTTCGAAGTGTACAGTGACCACAAGAGTTTGAAATATCTGTTCGATCAGAAGGAACTGAACATGAGACAAAGACGGTGGATGGAATTCCTTAAGGACTATGATTTTGGATTGTGGTATCATCCTGGGAAGGTCAATATGGTAGCCGATGCTTTAAGTCGGAAGTCCTTACATATGTCGCCTTTGATGGTTCATGAAGAGAAACTAATTGAGGAGTTTAGGGATATGAACTTGGCAGTTCAAGTGAGACCCCAGAGCATGATTTTGGGTATGCTTAAGGTCACCAATGAATTGTTTGACCAGATCAGAATAATGCAAGTTGAGGATCGTGAGTTGAAGGTCAAACACGATTTGATGGCTAGTGGGAAAGAGACCAATTTTGAATCAGACTCTAGTGGAATGTTGCGATACAAGGGAAGGGTGTGTGTGCCTCATGATGTTGAATTGCGAAAGAGTATTCTGGAAAAGTCACACAAAAGTAAAATGAGTTTTCACCCGGGGACAACGAAAATGTATCAAGATCTGAAAAAAATGTTTTGGTGGTCTGGTTTAAAAAGGGATGTGGCTTTGTACATCTCGAGTTGTCTTATCTGTTAGAAAGCCAAGATTGAATATCAGAGGCCAGCGGGGGAATTACAGTCACTAGAGATTCCCGTTTGGAAGTGGGATAGTATTTCCATGGATTTTGTATCGCGCTTTCCAAAGACTCATAGAGGGTATGATTCCATCTGGGTAATAGTTGATTGTTTGATGAATACTACTCATTTCTTGCCGATGAACATGAAATATTCCCTGGAACGATTAGCTGAGTTGTATATCAAAGAGATTGTTTGGTTGCATGGGATACCATCGAGCATTGTGTCGGATAGGGATCCTCGTTTCACTTCGAACTTCTGGACCAGTTTGCAGTCCGCTTTGGGAACTAAGTTGAAACTGAGTTCAGCTTATCATCCACAAACGGATGGTCAATCGAAAAGAACCATACAGTCATTGGAAGATCTTTTAAGGGCTTGTATTTTGGAACAACCTGAGAGTTGAGATGGCATGTTGCCTTTGATTGAGTTTACTTATAACAACAGTTTCCATACTAGTATCGAGATGGCCCCTTACGAAACTTTGTATGGGAGAAAATGTAGGACTCCAGTGAGTTGGTTTGAAACTGGGGAGAATTTAGTATTGGGACCTGAGTTGGTCCGAGAAACGACGGAAAAGGTTAAGAAAATCCGAGAGAATATGAGAATAGCACATAGTAGGCAGAAATGCTATTACGATAAGAGACAGAAACCTCTTGAGTTAAAGGACTCTACTGGGATTGGTAGAGTGTTTAAGTCCCGTAAGCTTACTCCGAGATTTATCGGACCCTATCAGGTATTGAAGAGGATTTGACCGGTAGCATATTGGATTGCTTTACCTCCATTGTTGTCGAATCTCCACAATGTGTTTCATGTGTCTCAATTGCAGAAATATGTTGGGGATTCATCTCATGTGGTCGAGTCTGATCAGATAGAGTTGAAGGAAAACGACCTTTACGACGTTATTAGTGAGAATCATGAATACCAGTATCAAAAGGTTGAGAGGCAAAGAGATTGCCTTGGTGAAGGTATTGTGGAACCAAGTAGATGAAGGAGACGCTACTTGGGAAGTAGAACGAGATATGAGGGAGGATTTCCCTCATCTGTTTTAATCGAGGTATGTTTAATTTTCGGGGACGAAAATTCTTATAAGAGGGGGAGGATTGTAACACCCTAATTTTATTTTCCTAAGTGCAGTGAAAATTATGGGAATCTGGGGTATACTCGGTGTTCCTCGCTTGAGCGAGAGGGCCTCGCCCAATCGAGAGTCCCAGTATCTTGAGCGAGAGCGTCAGATTTGAATTTTTTAAAATGGCGGGATTTTCTCGCTTGAGCGAGAGATGGCTCGCTTGAGCGAGAACCCGACGATTTCACTTTAAAATTGAAACCCTCAAACACTTTTAGGGTGAGAACATGAAAGAGAAGAGAGAAGGAGGTGATTTTGAGAGCAAGGACTCATGAGAATCATCTAGAAGCTTGAGAAGAGGTAAATCTCTTGATTCTAACTCACCTTCTCCCTTTGAAACTTGTTTTGGGTATGTGGGATCTCTTCTCAAAATTTGAGAAACCATGGAAACTCTTCCTTTTGAGTTGTGGTTCGTTATATTTGATTTCTCTCTTGTAAACTGTTGGTTTTGAGTTAGTATTTTTAAGAATGGGAAGGGTTTGTGGGTTGATTCATGAAAATCCCAAAACCCCAAAATGAGAATATGAGTAAAAAGGGAAATGGGTGAAATGTTAGATGTAGAAGATGGGTATATATTCCAATGTTGAATATACGATGAATATGTATGTTTTAGATGTTTGGAAACTCTTAATGAAGGTAGTTTCGGAAACATTGAAAATGTGTGAATCTCTTGTATGGTTAAAGATGAAATATTAGTTGTTTATGTGTTATTTTGAATAAATCACTAACATTGTTATTATGAGGAACTTGCAAAGTTACCATTGTTATGATATATGGCGACCTAAGAGGGGGTGTGAATTAGGTATAGAGACATAAAATAACTTTTTCTATTTTTATTTGAAACTTTGCAAGTTAATGAGTGCTTTTCTATGAAGCGGAAGTAATAATCAGAATATTTGAGAAGAGGTAGAAAATAATGCAGAATATAAAAAGTTAAGGGAAGAGAAGATCACACCTAGATTTATACTGGTTCACCTTCAATTTGAAGGCTACGTCTAGTCCTTCTTGTTTCCAAGAATATTTTTCCAATATTGCAAGAACCAATGATACAACTTCTTATACTTCTTCCAAGACTACTCACCTATTCTACTAGGCACTAGGCTAACACCGTTCTTTCACAATATACTGCACTTCACACTTGGTGAAATGTTTACAAGACTCAATTTTGTATTCTTAAGATGGTTTTTACAAGGCTTTTGAATAAGTGATTCTCTAATAGTAATTGGTGCCTTTTGGATTTGAATCACTAACTGAATGATGACTTAATTTAAAATCAAATAACTTGGACAAAGTCTTTTGTTTGTGCTTAAGAATGAATGAGAGAAATTATGAGAACTTTGTTTCTTTGTGAGTATGAAAGTTGTATTCAAAATTGTCTCCTAAAAACAAGTCATAGAACACTTATTTATAGTGTTCAAATCGTGCACATGAACCAGTATGAGTTTGTGAAAAGTTAAGATCTACATCAGTTCAATCAAAACAGAACTAATATGATTGTTCTGGTATGTGTAATTGACTACCATATGGTGTAATCGATTACACTAGTTAAAAATTTAAAATACAAACTCAACGGATTTATGTAATCGATTACCAAGTATAGTGTAATCGATTAAATTATGAAAAATGCACATATATGATGCTTTTAATATGTTGTAATTGATTACCAGGATAGTGTAATTGATTACCAGGATAGTGTAATCGATTACATTATGAAAAATGAACAGATCTGATGAGTTTATCAACTTGTAATTGATTACCAGGATAGTGTAATCGATTACACTGTTTAAAAACAGAATCCTGTCATTTTCCTAGTTTTGTGATAAATCGATTATAATCGAAGGTAATTAATTACATAGTGTAATACTATGCTTTAGTGCAAGAATGATTTTAGTTTTATGCATGAGTTCTTCAAAAATCAGCCTTTATCGTATAGTTAAGAGATTTTAAGTTTAAGTATCGTTTTACCTAGAAGACTTAGACTACACACTTGAGCTTCTTTGACTCTTGATTTGCTAGTCTTCTTTTTGCATTTGATGACATAGTGAGCATCATCAAAACCTTAGCCATAGGTTGGGAAAGATCACCATCTTCACAATCTCCCCCTTTTCGATGATGCCAAACTATGTCTTGACAGTTTATTCATGTTTTAGTAGTTCTCCCCCCGTCTTTTGGTCTTATTGCATAACTTAGTGAAAAGTTTTTATGCCTGAAATAAATTTGAACAAACAAAACATACAACCCTTTGCTCCCCCTTTGGACATTATCAAAAAGGAGACTAGGTATAGCAAATTAAGCATGTTGATGAAAGGATAACATGTAGAAAATCATTCATAAGTTAGAACAAAATACTTTAAACCATAAGGTAGAACAGTAACATGCATAATCCATAAGTTTGTAGTTCAAGGATGCAAAACAAACATTAATAAAGACAGCAGACTAAAAAAGTCAGAAATAACAACGTGTCCTTCATAAAAACGAGAATTCCTAATCCTAAGCTAAGATCACTAGAAAGGTGGAGGATCGCGAGGCTGAAGGTTGCGAAGTAAGGAAGTGATCTCATCGAATCAAGAATCCATGTGATCCATCCGAGTAGTCATATAGGAACGCATATTCACTAACTTTGCCCTCTGACCAGCAAGCTCGTCCATAATTGATTGATAGTATCGAGAGTTACCTAAATCCTGAGGTGCAGGAGGTGCGGGTTGTGCAGGAGCCTCCAAAGGAGCATCATCTTCAACTTGGTGATCCTTGTGTCGCAAAGAACCATCTGGAGCCTCCAAAATTTGCATTTTCCCTAGAGATGTGAGATCAATTCGATGTTCCTTGATGGAAAATGGAGTCTCCAGCTCAATAGTGAAGTCAACATTAAAATTTTGCAGGATTCTAGTGATTGCAAAAGCGTATGGGAGCAGACCAAATTTTGTGGTTTGGTTTATCATAAGTTGAAAGATAATAAAACTCTAGTTGATACTTTCCATATTGAGGATCCCATATAAAAGTTGAAGTTCAAAATCATTCACCTGAGAGTACTTGGATCCTTTCTCAAAAATAACATACTCCAGAAAGTAGTGCAATAGGCGATTCTCTACTATAAGATTGTCAACGCCAAGAGTTTCGCGAGAGGAACCAGCAGCAGACCTTGACCACTTCCGAAAAATTTCCGCATTAGAAAAACGACAAAGGGAAAATAGAAATCCCTTTTGTTGAAGCCACTCCAAGGACACTCAATGAAGCATCCGAGCATAACACCAATACTTGGCAAAATCAAACATTCGCCAAATTCAGTAAGTGTAAGCGCAATATGTTTGCCTTTGACATAAGAGTATGGAGATTCGTTTTCTAACTTCAGATTGCAGTAGAATACTCGAATAACCTCAATATAGAAGGGGTTTTGTCTTCTACGAAGACATGTAAACCCTAAGCCCAGATTAGAGAGTGGAAATGACAACCCTGTTCTTCAAAAGCAGCAAGGGACCCATATTTGGGTGTCATTACCGGTCTCTCAATGTAGTGGTTGAGGAACCTTTTTTGTTGCTCATCGTCTTTGAGAAGACGGGAGAGGTCGAGAGGGTTGGTATTTCGACCTCTTTGAGCGATAAGATGGATCCATGGATGAAAATGGAGTTTTTAGGGTTTGAAGGAGATGCAGGAATTAAATGTAGAGTGATAAGGGGAGTAGAGAGAAGAGATGAATGGGTTTAGGGTTTTATGGTAGAGTGATAGAAGTAGGAAAACTTAATAAAATAGAAGGTGGAAGAAGAGGATGAAGAAGTTTTCTAGCATTTAAGATTTTAGAAGGAGGATGAAGAGGATAGAAATGGAGACTCAGTCCAAAACATGCCCCTGAAACTGTTTTATAATAGGATGTAATCGATTGCATCGAGGCTGTAATCGATTACAACAGAGAAATTTTTGAAAAATAAAGCATCTTTGGAACTATAATCGATTACAAGCTATTCAGAGTCTGTAACAGATAGTAAATCATATACTTTACACAATATATACACATAATATCACATAGTTCATCTCATAATCATTCAAAGAGATAATTTTTAACTTAATTCTTTTTCAGCCAAAATACCAAGCTCTTTCCTAATTTTGAAGAAGGGTTTTTTTCCTAAAGGCTTTGTGAAAATTTCAGCCATTTGTGAATGTGTGTCAACAAACTTAAGTTCAACATCCTGCTTAAGAACATGGTCTCTTAGAAACTGATGTCTAATGTCTATATGTTTTGTTCTAGAGTGCATTATAGGATTCTTAGAGATATTAATAGCACTTGTATTGTCAAACAAAATGGGAATGCAGCCTAGGTTAATACCATAGTCACACAGTTGTTGTTATAGCCACAAAACTTGGGCACAACAACTACCAGCAGCAATATATTCTGCCTCAGGTACTTAAGGCTACACTAGCTTGTTTCTTACAGGACCAAGCAATTAATGCATTGCCAAAAATGTGACAAGTACCATTGGTACTTTTTCTTTCAGTTTTGAAACCAGCAAAATCTGAATCAGTATATCCAATTAACTTACATAGACTGCCTTTTGGATACCATAATCCAACATCCAAAGTTCCTTTTAAGTATTTTAATATTCTTTTTACGGTAGTCAAATGCAACTCTATTGGACAGGATTGATATCTAGCGCATGGACACACACTAAACATAATATCAGGCCTACTAGCAGAAAGATATAGCAAAGAGCCAATCATGCCGCGATATTTTGTTATATCTATGGGGTGTCATGATAAATCCTGATCTAGATATGTGTTGGTACCCATAGGTGTGGCTATCTCTTTACAACTGTCCATTTCATATTTCTTTAAAAGCTCTTTGCAATATTTAGTTTGACTGATAAAGATTCCACTACTAGTCTGTTTAATTTTCAAACCAAGGAAGAAGTTTAATTTACCCATCATGGACATTTCAAATTCTCCTTGCATCATGTTTGCAAATTCACTACATAAAGATTCATTTGTGGAACCAAAAATGATATTGTCAACATAAATTTGCACAAGCAGAGTATGATCATCAAGCCTTTTGATAAAAAGAGTGCTATCAAATTTTCCTTTTGAAAAGCCTTTGTTACACAAAAAGGTGCTTAAACGATCATACCATGCTCCAAGGGCTTGTTTTAGCCCATAAAGAGCCTTTTTGAACTTATAAACATGAGTGGGATGTTGATGGTCTTAAAAACCAGAGGGTTGACTGACATACACTTCTTCTTCCATATATCCATTTAGGAAGGCACTCTTAACATCCATTTGGTATAGTTGGAAGTCTAATGAGCACGCATAGGCTAAGAGCAATCTAATGGATTCTAGTCTAGCCACAAGAGCAAAGGTTTCTTCACAATCTATTCCTTCTTCATGATTATAACCTTGTGCTACCAACCTAGCTTTGTTTCTAACTATTATGCCATTTTTATCTAATTTATTTCTAAAGATCCATTTGGTTCCTATGATTTGTTTGTTACTAGGTCTAGGGACTAGTTCCCATACTTGGTTTCTTTTAAATTGATTTAACTCTTCAAGCATAACAATCATCCAATGTTCATCATCCATAGCATCATTTATCTTAGAAGGTTCTATTTGAGAAACAAAATCCATGATAAGACATGCATCTCTAAGACTAAGTCGAGTAGTTACCCCTTTATTGATGTCTCCAATGATGTTGTCAATAGGATGATCTCGATGTGTTCACCATTCTTGAGGAAGGCCATCATGTTCTTAAGTAGAGATATGAGGTAGTTTTTCTTCTTTCATCATTTGCTCTAGGTTGAGTTGTTCCATGGACTTTGTAACTGTTAGGTATCAGTGGTTACAATACACCTAGAAGGGGGGGGGGGGTTGAATAGGTGTAGCGGTTAGAATGTCCGCTTTTCAAAAAACAACACGTAATGTTGAAAAACACCTTGATTAATCGATTAACGAAACAGGGTAATCGATTAACACTTTCAACACAGTCCACTTAATCAATTAACAGACTGAAGTAATCGATTAACACACCACACTTAATCGATTAAACCGTGACAGTAAGCAGATGCAAGTACAATTTCTTGCGCGACAGTTAATTGATAACGAAACGATTATGCCAAGAATACAGAATTTATCAGAGTAAAAACAATACAGTACAGAAACAGATTATCAATTAAATCTACTGAACAAATTAATCGATCAAATGCAATAAAGAGAGAAAGGGATAGAAAAAGTCCTGCAACAAGAATTTTATCCTAGTTCGTTTGCTTGTCCACCGCAAACTACATCCAGGCCTCCCGGCTGATTTGGGAGATTTTTATTCACTATAATTGAATGAATGTTAATTACATACACACTATCCAATTACAACAATTAGACACTTACAAGATAAAAAAGAAACCTATTCTATGGTTTGACTCCCTTCCTACCGACAAAGAAAACCTTTCTTTCGGCGTAGCCCCAACCAAGAACCTTGTTCTTTACTTATCCCTAAGTCTAACACTCAGTAAAGACACACTCAATCTCTTGGTGATATGACACCTTGAGATTCCCACAATTACAACACTTTTTCAAACAAAACAATACAGAGTAAACTTAAGCTATAACAAGACTTATATCTAACAAGATAAGGCTTTACTCTAATCACCTAATACAAGCTCATGCAGTATGAAAAATGTATTAGTGAAAAACAGAATGCATAATATGTAAACATCTAATCAAGAATCATGTAAAAATGCAAGAACATGTGATAAGAAAAGATGAGAAATGTATCATGAAAAGCACTCAATCCTAAAGCATAGAATTCTCTCTTTTCTAAGCTCACAAATGCATTTACAACTAGATGCAACAATTAACACGAAAAAAATGCTCTAACTCTCTAAAAAATTTAGCATGCAACTTATGAGATCAATTCTGAAAATGCAGTTTATAAAGAATTGATTTTAATGCCCAGTTAATCGATTAACGACAGCTTTAATCGATTAAGCTTCACAAAAATGTTAGATTAATCGATTAACCTTTGTTGTAATCGATTACACTGTGCAAACAGTTAGATTAATCGATTAACCTATGCGGTAATTGATTAACAGCATTCTTTCATATGTAAAAACAATTTAAATATGTTATGCACTTAAATTCATACATGTTTAATACTTAGATTATGCCTAGAGTGCACATGTACATGTATTTATATGATGCATGAACATATTATGAATGACATATCTCAAGATGAAAAAGATTTAAAAGATTTATGCAATTGAGATATGTATTAGGTGACTTAAGCCTTGGACTCAACCTAAACTAGTCTAGTCTAAGCAAGGTACCAATCGGAAGGCTTAAGCATGTTGATTTGTTGATGATCTTCAAGCTCTTATTAGCACAAGTTGTCCTCATCAAAACCAAGACATATAAGGAGAGCTTTCCAAAGTGTTCCTCTTGACATGCACACTTTCAGTAACATCATTTTGAGAAGTACTTGGTAAATCACTATCATGATCATCACAAACAACTTTTTCTTCCATAGAAGGGTTAGATTCATCAAAAGAAACATGTATAGATTCCTCGATGGTTAAAATTCTTTTATTAAAAATTCTATAGGCCTTGCTTGTGAGTGAATAACCAAGGAAATTCCTTCGTCTGCTTTAGCATCAAATTTACCAAGTTTGTTCTTTCCATTGTTAAGAACAAAACATTTACAACCAAAAATATGCAAATGAGAGATATATGGCTTCCTACCTTTATATAGTTCATATGAGGTCTTTTTCAAAAGAGGTCTTATTAACACTCTATTAGACACATAGCAAGTAGTATTAATAGCATCAGCCCAAAAGTATTTGGGCATATTAGTTTCACTTATCATGCTTCTTGTTAGTTCTACTAAAAGTTTATTCTTGTGTTCAGCAACACCATTTTGTTGTGGAGTCCTTGGTGCAGAAAAATTGTGTGAAATTCCATGTTCATCACAATATTCTTCAATTAAAGCATTTTGAAATTCCCCACCATGATCACTCCTTATAGAAGTAATTTTCATGGATTTTTCATTTTGAACACGACTGGCATACTTTCTAAAAACATGAAAATCTTCATTTTTATGAACTAACAAGAATGTCCAAGTATATCTAGAAAAGTCATCAACTAGAACAAAACCATAGTAATTTCCTCCAAAGCTTTTAATGCTAGAGGGGCCAAATAGATCCATATGAATTAATTCTAATGGCCTATTAGTAGAAACTATATGCTTAGGTTTAAAAGAAGTTTTCTTTAATTTACTCTTTTGGCATGCATCACATAATATTATTAACATATTTCTCTTTAGGCAAGCCAATGACTAAGTCATGTTTTACTAATTTGTTTAAATGATTCACGTGATTGTGAGCAAATCTCATATGCCATAACCATGCATCATCATTATTGACAGATAAACACTTGATTTTTAATGATTGGTCATTTAAGGAAATCATAAATATGTTATTTGTTCTTTTTCCGAAAAGTTTAGTGTTATGAGTTTTGCTATCTTCTGTAGTACATAAATCCTTCTTAAAGATGACATTTAAGCCTTTATCACATAGTTGACTTATGCTAAGAAGATTGTGTTTTAAGCCATCAACATATAAGACATTATCTATAGTAACATGTGGAGGTTTGCCAATCCTTCCAATTCCTAAAATTTTACCTTTATTGTTATCGCCATATGTGACAAATCCATCTTTTGGTAGAATAAAGCTGAACTTTGATTTGTCACCAGTCATATGCCTTGAGCAGCCACTATCTAGGTACCGTAGATCATTTTTGTAAGGACCCAAAATCTACCCTTGAAAATTTTTCCTTTATTTTTATTTATTATAATCCTTTCATACATACATTCATCATCTTACTTAAATCCCTCATTAATCATTCCATGAAACCACCCTTTTAACCTATTACATTATCATACGATTCATATTGCAGAAAAGCATAATTCATTCAATTAACCCTTAGTAACTACCGCATACAACTGGTTATGGGTTCCTAAGAATCATAAGGCCCATAACTACACATCTCCAGTGTTACCATAATTAGAATTACATTCACCCCAAAATATTATCTAGTCAAAAACAATGCCAAAGTAAAGATAAAGAAATCCAAGTTAATAAACACATAAGATTCCTAAGTGAGCTTCCTCCTCAAATCCTTCATTTACCTACAATGGGATTATCATAAACAACACACAAAAACAAGGGAGTAAGTCATTAGTTCAAGACTAACATTACATGATAATCCACATTTTAAATATGATTAAGCATTGAGATAAATTTTAACCACCAGCACGTTAATGTAAACATTCATATCTTCTTTCTTTCATTTCCATATTATTCATATTCATTCTATAGTATATATATCCCATAATATATATTCTATACCATGTATATTACTTTCATTCTAACACACTCATTTCCCATTAATCGTGTTCACCCTTAATCGTATTCACCGAGTTCTTTCACAAAGATAATCCTCTACCACGTCGGGTAGGTCTAGTTAATTCTCCATACCACATCGGGCAGGTCTAGTTTATTATCCATACCACATCGGGCAGGTCGAGTTAATCATCCATACCACATCGGACAGGTCTAGTTCATTCCCCATACCACATCGGGCAGGTCTAGTTAATTATCCATACCACATCGGGCAGGTCTAGTTCATTCCCCATACCACATCGGGCAAGTCTAGTTAATTCCTCATACCACATCGGGCAGGTCTATTTCATTCCCCATACCACATCGGGCAGGTCTAGTTAGTTATCCATACCACATCGGGCAGGTCTAGTTCATTCCCCATACCACATCGGGCAGGTTTAGTTAATTCCCCATACCACATCGGGCAGGTCTATTTCATTCCCCATACCACATCGGGAAGGTCTAGTTAATTATCCATACCACATCGGACAGGTCTAGTTCATTCCCCATACCACATCGGGCAGGATAACAACAATAAACCACTACCATTTCGGGTAAGGTGACAACAATAAACCACTACCAATTCGGGTAGGGTAACAACAATATTCTTACAAACATATTACCTCCTTCACATACCTCATTCATGTCAGCTCATATAAGTTAGAAACACTTATCCCTTACCTTGGTGAGCGTTGGAGTCAGTTTCGAGTAACTTTACGAATTTCTTCTGCGATTTCCTCCAACCTTAGGATCTCTTCTCAAGCTTCTAGATGATTTCGACGAGTTCTTGCTCTCAAAATCACCTTCTCCTTTCTTCTCTCTCAATTTATAACCCTAAAATGTGTTTGGGTTTCTATTTTAAAGTGGAATCGCCGGGTTCTTGCTCAAGCGAGCCCATTCTCGCTAAGGCGAGAAAATCCCGCCTTTTTAAAATTTCAGATCTGACGCTCTCGCTCAAGCGAGGCAATTCTTGCTCAGGCGAGGCATCTCTTGCTCAAGCGAGGATCCTCTCGCTCAAGCGAGGATCCTCTCGCTCAGGCGAGAATCTCACAGCTTCGACAGGTCCTGAATGCCACTTTTATCGCCCAGGCGAGACAACTCTCGCTCAGGCGAGACCACTCTCGCTCAAGCGAGACCACTCTCGCTAAAGCGAGAATCCTTCAGTATAGCCTAGGATTTCACCCTCCCAGGTGAGCCTCTCTCGCTCAAGCGAGACTCCCAGGACTGATACTATAATTTAATGACTTTAAATTTAGGGTGTCACAGTTTTCTGCTCCAAAGCATGCCTACAAAATAAATTTATATTTTAGATTTAGGTACCCAAAGTGATTTGGGTCCTTTTTTGTTAGTGCCTTTCTCAACCCATATAAATTTACCTTTTGGTACTCCATAATTTTTAACATAACACTTGCTAGGAGTATGACCATGATGATTACAATAATTACATGTATACTTATAGGTCAATTTATTACTTCTGAAATTATTGGGGGAATTATAGAAATTTGAGTTCTTATATTTTGGTACATCCCTTTCATTGACATAAGGAAGTTTACCAACACTTTCTTTTATAAAGACAATTTTGTTTTGGCCAATATTATTATTAGGAGAATAACCAATCTCTCTTTTGTTATTTGAAGGGCGTTGATTCAACAAGATTTTGTCCAAGTTTTTAGTGCTCCTATTTAAAGTGTTTATTTCATTAGTTAATTCATTTATTTTGGATTCTTTTTCTACACATTTATTACAACTAGTGAGTTTGTTTTGAGAGTTGACTTTACTTTCTAATTCTACAATGGTTTTCTTTTGTTTAGAACACATGTTAGAAAGCTTTAAAAATTCATCATGTAATTCAATAAAAGCTTCTTGTAACTCATCATAACTATGTAATTCAAAAGAGTTACTAACCTCATCAAGTTCATCTTCTGATTAGTGTGAAGCCATTAGTGCTATTTGAGCATTCTCTTCATTGTTGGAGTCAGATGATGAGCATATATCATTGTCATCCAAAACTATATAATCCTTCTTTGTTTTATTGTTGTAATTGTTGACTTTGTTCTTGTTGAAGTTCTTTCTATAGCTGTATTTCTTTTTAAGAGTAGGATAATCTGATTTAATGTGGCCAATTTTGCCGCATTCAAAGCAAGTGATGTTTTGAGAGGAGGAATTTTCATTTTTTCTAGAAATTTGTTATTCTTGAAGTTTTTGCTTTTCTTTAAGAATTTATTAAATCTTTTTGCTAGAAGAATCATGTCCTCATCTCATCATTATCACAATTTCTATTTTTAGTGACAGTATTTAGAGCAATTGATTTGTGTTTCTCTTCTATTTCTTCATTTTTCTCTAATCTCCCTAATTCTAATTCATGTTCTTGCAATTTACCAAAGAGGGTTGCAAGAGACATTTTAGACAGACTCTTCTTTTCTGATATGGCAGTAACTTTGGGTATTCAATTTCTATTTAGAGACCTAAGAACTTTTATGTTTAAGTCATTAGTAGATATGTCTTTTCCTAAGGCAATGAGATGGTTAGTAAGGTGGGTAAATCTTTTCTGCAGGTCTTGTATTTTCTCACCGGGAATCATTCTGAAGAGTTCATACTCTTGTGACAGAGTATTGAGTCTTGAATGCTTAACTTCATATGTTCCTTCATGGGTAGTCTCTAAGGTTTCCCACATCTCTTTTGCTATTTTGCAATTTGAGATTCTAAAGAATTCATCCATTCCCAAAGCCGAAGTTATAATGTTCTTGGCCTTTAGATCATATTGAACTATTCTTTTATCTTCATTATCCCAAGCACTTCTTGGTTTTGTGTCTACTACACCACAACTAAGATGACTTGGAATAAAGGGACCATTTTCAATGGCGTCCCAAATTTCTAAGTCTTGAGACTTAGTGAAGATTCTCATCCTAAATTTCCAGAAATCGTAATGTTCACCATTAAAGTTTGGTGGATGATTTATATTGGATCCCCCACCTAGATATTGTCTTGAGGCCATAGTTAGGATCTTAGGAGAAAATTTCCCAAACTTACGCTCTGATGGCAATTGTTAGGATATATGGCCACCTAAGAGGGGGGGGGGGGGGGGGGTGAATTAGGTATAGAGACTTAAAATAACTTTTTCTATTTTTATTTAAAACTTTGCAAGTTAATGAGTGCTTTTCTATGAAGCGGAAGTAATAATCAGAATATTTGAGAAGAGGTAGAAGATAATGCAGAATATAAAAAGTTAAGGGAATAGAAGATCACACCAAGATTTATATTGGTTCACCTTCAATTTGAAGGCTATGTCCAGTCCTTCTTATTACCAAGAAGATTTTTCCACTATTGCAAGAACCAATGATACAACTTCTTCTACTTCTTCCAAGACTACTCACCTATTCCACTAGGCACTAGGCTAACATCGTTCTTTCACAATACATTGCACTTCACCACACTTGGTGAAATGTTTACAAGACTCTATTTGGTATTCTTAAGATGGTTTTTACAAGGCTTTTGAATAAGTGATTCTCTAATAGTAATTGGTTCCTTATGGATTTGAATCACTAACTGAATGATCACTTAATTTAAAATCAAATAACTTGGACAAAGTCTTTTGTTTGTGCTTAAGAATGAATGAGAGAAATTATGAGAACTTTGTGACTTTGTGAGTATGAAAGTTGTATTCAGAATTGTCTCCTAAAAACAAGCCATAGAACACTTATTTATAGTGTTCAAATCGTGCACATGAACCAGTATGAGTTTGTGAAAAGTTAAGAGCTACATCAGTTCAATCAAAACAGATCTAATATGATTGTTCTGGTATGTGTAATCGATTACCATATGGTGTAATCGATTACACCAGTTAAAAATTTAAAATACAAACTCAACGGATTTATGTAATCGATTACCAAGTATATTGTAATCGATTACATTATGAAAAATGCACATATTTATGCTTTTAATATGTTGTAATTGATTACCAGGATAGTGTAATCGATTACATTATGAAAAATGAACATGTCTGATGAGTTTATCAACTTGTAATCGATTACCAGGATAGTGTAATCGATTAAACTGTTTAATAACAAAATCCTGTCATTTTCTTAGTTTTGTGATAAATCAATTATAATCCAAGGTAATTAACTACATAGTGTAACACTATGCTTTAGTGCAAGAATGATTTTAGTTTTATGCATGAGTTCTTCAAAAATCAGCCTTTATCGTATAGTTAAGAGATTTTAAGTTTAAGTATCGTTTTACCTAGAAGACTTAGACTACACACTTGAGCTTCTTTGACTCTTGATTTGCTAGTCTTCTTTTTGCATTTTATGACATAGCGAGCATCATCAAAACCTTAGACATAGGTTGGGAAAGATCACCTTTTTCACAACCAAGGACCAAACCCAACACTCACCATGGTAAGGATAAGTCTTTAATTAGCATATCATATTGTGAGAATGCGTGGAATTGTTGTTTTTGAATTGATGGTGAATCAATGATAAGAAAACATATTTTTAGCTGACCATGATTGGTTAGTGACTTTGGCTCAAGTAATGTAACGATACTTTGGCTCAAGTTATGTAGCGATACTTTTGCTCAAGTTATGTAGCGATACTTTGGCTCAAGTTATGTAGCGATACTTAGCTTCAAGTTATGTAGCGATACTTTGGCTCAAGTGATGTAGCGATACTTTGGCTCAAGTCATGTAGCGATACTTTGGCTCATGTCATGTAGCGATACTTTGGCTCACGTCATGTAGCGATACTTTGGTTTAAGTTATGTAGCGATACTTTGGCTCAAGTAATGGAGCGAAAATGAATTTAAAATGGTTTACTAACCCCTTTAAAAGTGTGGATTATCTTATAATGATATTTATTGGATTAACGACTTATTCATTTGTATGTTTTGTGTATTTTTCATTGATAATCCCATTGCAAGTAAACAAGTAAATTGAGGATGTTTGGTTTGGAGCTTTAGGAGCTTTAAAATCCGGATTTTCTTTGTTTAAGACTTTTTATACTATTACTCACTATTTGTAGATTTGAATGTTTGTAACCATGAGTATTGTGGTTTTGAGAACCATAATTATACCACTCAAAGGGAGTTGTTTAAATGAATTAGGTTTTTCTGCATTATGAGTATGTGTAGTAATATTGCATGTTGAAGAAATTAAGAAATAATTAATGGGCAACTTGGCACACCCTAAATTTACGTCTTTAAAATTATTGTATCAGTCCTGAGATTATCGCTTGAGCGAGAGATTCTCGTCTGGGCGAGAAAGGCTCACCTGGGAAGGTGAAATCTTGGGCTATACTGAAGGATTCTCGCCTCAGCGAAAGTGGTCTCGCTTGAGCGAAAGTGGTCTCGCCTGAGCGAGAGTTGGCTCGCTTGGGCGAGGAAGGCTCAACTGGAAGGGTGAAATCCTGGTCTCTACTCTAGGATTCTCGCCTGAGCGAGGTTTGGCTCGCTTGAGCAAGAGTGGTCTCGCCTGAGCAAGAGATTGACTCGCCAGGGCGAGAAAATGTGATATTTTGTAGCTGTCGAGGCTGTAAGATCCTCGCTTGAGCGAGAGGATCCTCTCTTGAGCGAGAGATGCCTCGCCTGGGTGAGAGTTCCCTCGCCTGGGCGAGAGGGTCAGATCTGAGTTTTTAAAATGGGCGGGATTTTCTCGCTTGAGCGGGAATGAGCTCGCTTAAGCGAGAACCCGACGCTGTTACATTAAATAGGGAACCCCAAACACATTTATGAGGGTTAACCGAGTGAGAAGTGAGAGAAGATAGCATTTTCAAGAGCAAGAAGGCTTGTGAGTCATTTAGAAGCTTGAGAAGAGGTAAAACTCTTGATACTAACTCTCTTCTTCCCTTTGAAACTTGTTTTGGGTATGTTGGTTCTCTTTTCAAAATGAGAGAAACCATGGAAACTCATCCTTTTGAGTTATGGTTCGTTTTATGTTGTTTTTATCTTGTAACCTCTTGGTTTAGAGTTAGTATTTCAAGAATGGAAAGAGTTTGTGGGTTGATTCATGAAAACCCTAAAACCCTAAAGTGAAAATGTGGATAAAGAGGAAAATGAGTAAAATGCTAGAGGTAGAAGATGAATATGTATGTTTTATATGTTGTAAACTTTAGATGAAAGTAGTTTAGAAACATTGAAAATGTGCTAAATATCTTGTATGGTTAAATAATTCAATATGAGTTGTTTATGTGATATTTGGAATAAATGACTAACATTTTGTTGTATGGTGGGAATGAGGAAAGATCCTAGAGTTGGCGGCGGTGTCGGTGGAACTTGTGATGTTACCAAGAACCCAACCCAACACTCACCAAGGTAAGGATAAGTCTTTAATTTGTGCATTTGAAATGGAAAATGTGTGTATTTTTGGTTGAGCAATGATTAATTGGTGAATCACATATTTATTATAAACATATATGGGTATGTTTGTAATAAGGATTGCGTGGATTCACTGGATATGATTGATGGTGAAATCAATGAAAAGGAAATATATTTTTAGCCGACCATAAATGCTTAGCGACTTCGGCTCGAGTTTATGTGGCAACACTTTGGCCCGAGTTTATGTAGCAACATTTCGGCCCGAGTTTATGTGGCATGTTTTCTTTTTAAAGGGGTGTAGCGACTTTAGCTCAAGTTATGCAACAAAGAAAATGAATTTCAAAATGCTTTACTAACCTTTTTCTAATGTGGATTATCTTATAATGACGTTTATTGAATTAATGACTTACTCCTGTGTGTGTTTTGTGCTTTTGTCATTGATAATCCCATTGCAGATAAACAGGTGATATGAGGGGGACTCATTTTTGGAAGCTTTAGGAGCTTTATGTTTTGGATTCATTTATTTGCACTATTTTGTACATGAGTGCATATTTGATAGTTTAAAGCATTATGTAACTACGGTTATAATGACTTACATGATTTTTTTGTAACTATGGATATATGTAGCTATGGGTATTTTGGAAACTCATAGCTAGTTGTATGCGGTGGTTACTGAATTACATTTATATGAATTATGATTTTCTGCTAAATGGAATGTATACGAATATGAGGATATGGAATAAGTATGAATAGGTAAATAGAATTATAATGAAAAATGTATGTGAAGGAAATAAATAGGGGAAAAATTTTCAAGGGTAGAATTTCGGTCCTTACAATATGGTATCAGAGCATAGTTAATCCTGCGGCCTAGGTTATGGCCTTGCATGCTTCTTTGTGATCTTATATGCTGGAAATTGTTTGATCTGTACTAATTGCTAAATGATTATGTGAACTTTGTTTAGACAAAATTCGGTTTCTAACAAGTGAATGAGTACAGGTACTCATGGCAGGAAGAGGAAGAGGAAGCGGCAGGGGAGCGAGTCAGAATGTCCCGAACGATTTTTTGGCCCAGATGGTGGCGGCATTGTAGCAAGTCAATGCGAACTTTTATAACCTGAAACAGAACCCTGCACCAAGCCCGAGTTCACAACCTTTGGTTCCACCCGGTCCGGCTGAGTATCGAGGATTGGATGAATTCTGCAGGAGGAACCCCAATCAGTTTCAAGGTGGGTTCGCTCCTGATGCTGCCATAGAATGGATTCAGGGACTGGAGAGGATTTTCAAGGCTATGAGCTATTCTAATGCTCATAAATTGGCGTATGCCACCTATATGTTAGTAAAGGAGGCCGAGAACTGGTGGGAATTCACTCGGCGCCAAATGGAGGCTGAAGGGCAAGTGATTCTCTGGTGTACATTCACAAAGAAATTCCTTCAAAAGTATTTTCCTGCTGACCTAAGGAGTCAGAAAGAGATGGAATTCTTGAGGTTGGAACAGGGTAACCTGTCGGTGGGAGAATATGCGGCCAAGTTTGAAGAATTGGCCCGATTTTCCCTTACTCTGAATTGGAGGCGGACAGAAGGTACAAGTGTTCGAAGTTTGAATCGGGTTTGAAGCCCAAGTTGAAAATGATGCTTAGGCATCAAGAGATCTCCGACTTTTCTACATTGGTCAACAAGTGTAGAATGGTCGAGGATGAAGTAATGGCGCCAAGATCACTTCCTCCCAAGAATTTTGGGCCTCGAAGGAATTTTGTGCACGGGAAGGATAAGGGTAAGGCGTTTCCAGAGTAACGGAAGCCTTACTCCTCACCTATGGGTAACCGAGGATACACTCCACATGGGTCAAGAATTCATGCCAATGCTGGAGGGTCGCAGCCAAACTCTCAATCATGGTGTAACAAATGCGGCCGAAAGCATATTGGTAATTTGTGCCCCAGAACCACACTTACCTGCTTTTACTGCAAGGAGAGTGGGCATCTTAAGAGGCATTGTCCCAAATTACGGTATAGTATGAATGCTGTTAGTGCGGAACGACCTCGATCCACCGGCAGAGTATTCACCATGAGTTGTGCAGAGGCATCAAATGTGGATGGCCTGATCAAAGGTAATTGCATGGTGGCAGGTATTCCTCTTTTAGTGTTGTTTGATTCGGGAGCGACACACTCCTTTGTATCTATTGAATGTGTGGATAGACTGAAATTGCATACTGAGTCGTTGCCTTTCGACTTGGTCGTATCCACCCCAAATAATGTGCATGTGGTGGTGTCGACAGTTGTGTCTCGATGTCTGGTAGTGGTAAACGGTAAGACATTTACCGTGGATTTAATTTGCTTACCACTATCCCAGTTAGATCTAATTCTGGGAATGGACTGGTTGTCGGCGAATCATGTGATGCTGAATTGTGCTGATCAGACCGTCGTATTCGAAAATTTAGATGGGATTTCTGATGAGGTTTGTTGTATGAGGTCGTTGTCGGCGAAGGAAGTCAGGACTTCCTATAAGGAGGGAGGAGCCGTGTTTATGTTGTTGGCATCCCTGGAGGGTATTGAGAAACCCAGAGTTGAGGACATTCCGATAGTTCGTGAGTTCCCTGAGGTATTTCCTAGTGACATCCCGGAGTTACCTCTAGTGAGGGAAGTGGAATTCTCTATTGATTTGGTACCTGGAACGGGACCCATCTCTATAGCTCCTTATAGGATGGCACCATTAGAATTGGCTGTGTTGAAGAAGCAAGTCGAGGTCTTATTGGCCAAGAAGTTTATTCGTCCTAGTGTCTCGCCGTGGGGTGCGCCTGTTATGTTGGTTAAGAAGAAAGATGGTAGTATGCGGTTGTCTACCGACTACAGACAGTTGAACAAGGTTACTATCAAGAATAAGTATTTGTTGCCTCAGATTGATGACTTGATGGATCAATTGAGGAGAGCAGTGGTGTTTTCAAAAGTTGACCTTCGGTCGGGTTACCAACAACTTCGTGTGAAGGCGGAAGACATTCCTAAAACTGCTTTTAGGACAAGGTATGGACATGTTGAGTATTTGGTTATGCCTTTTGGTGTAACGAATGCGCCAACAATATTAACCGACTACATGAATCGGATTTTTCATCCGTATTTAGATTCATTCGTAGTGGTATTTATTGATGACATTCTGATTTACTCCAAGAGTCGAGAGGAACATGCTGAGCACCTGGGGATTGTTCTTGAACTTCTTAGCACGAATTGATTGTATGCGAAGCTGTCCAAATGTAATTTCTGGCTGGAATCGGTGAACTTTCTTGGACATGTAATATCCAAGGATGGAGTAATAGTTGATCCTTCTAAGGTCGAAGCGGTTATGGAATGGGCAGTACCCAAGTCAGTCACCGAGATCAGGAGTTTTCTGGGTTTAACTGGTTACTACAGGAAATTCATAGAGGGGTTTTCGAAGTTGGCTTTACCCCTGACTAAACTTACCAGAAAAGGAGAACCGTATGTGTGGACAATCCGTTGTGAAGAGAGTTTTCAAGAGTTGAAACGGAGGTTGACTACGACACAAGTGTTAGTTCTTCCTTGTATTGATTGGGATTTCAGTGTTTATTGTGATGCGTCCAAGCAAGGTTTGGGTTGTGTGTTGATGCAAGAAGGGAAGGTTGTTGCCTATGCTTCTTCACAATTGAGAACGCATGAGCAAAACTACCCTACCCACGATCTTGAATTAGTTGTAGTGGTCTTTGCCTTAAAAATCTGGAGACACCATCTTTATGGCGTGAGATTTGAGGTATACAGCGACCACAAGAGTTTGAAGTACCTATTTGATCATAAGGAATTGAACATGAGACAGAGGAGGTGGATGGAATTCCTTAAGTATTATGATTTTGGTTTGCAGTATCATCCGGGAAAGGCCAATGTGGTGGCAGATGCACTTAGTCGAAAGTCTTTACACATGTCATCTTTGATGGTTAGAGAAGGAAAGCTGATTGAGGAGTTCAGGGATATGAACTTGGAAGTTCAGATAAGACCTCAAAGTATGATGATAGGAATGCTGAAGGTTACCAACGAACTGTTTGATCATATTCGGGTAATGCAAGTTGAGGATATCGAGCTAATGGCTAAACGAGATTTGATACTAAGTGACAAGGAAAATGATTTCACATCGGACCCTAGTTGAATGTTACGTTATAAAGGGAGAGTGTGTGTGCCTCGTGATGAGGAATTACGGAAGAGTATCTTAGAGGAGTCCCATAAGAGCAAGATGATTTTTCACTCGGGAACTACCAAGATGTACCAAGATTTGAAGAAGTTGTTTTGGTGGTCTGGGTTGAAGAGAGATGTGGCTTTATATGTTTTAAGTTGTTTAGTATGTCAGAAAGCCAAGATTGAGCATCAACGACCGGTGGGAGAGTTACAATCCCTAGAAATTGTCGTTTGGAAGTGGGATAGTATCTCCATGGATTTTGTATCGGGTTTTCCAAAAACTCAGAAAGGATATGATTCGATATGGGTGATAGTAGATCGGTTGACTAAATTTGCACACTTTTTGCCTATGAACATGAGATATTCTTTGGAAAGATTGGCGGAACTATATATCCGGGAAATAGTTCGTTTGCACGGGATACCGTCGAGCATTATGTCGGATAGGGATCTCCGTTTCACTTCGAACTTTTGGACTAGTTTGCAGTCCGCATTGGGAACTAAGTTGAAGTTGAGTTCGGCTTATCATCCGCAAACGGATGGTCAATCGGAAAGAACTATACAGTCCTTGGAGGATCTGTTGAGTGCATGTGTATTGGAACAACCGGGGAGTTGGGATGGCATGTTGCCTTTGATTGAATTTACCTACAACAATAGTTTCCATTCAAGTATTGGAATGGCACCTTATGAGGCGTTGTATGGTAGAAAATGTCAAACCCCAGTGAGTTGGTTTGAAACTAGGGAGAACTTGATATTGGGACCCGAGCTGGTCCAAGAGACGACGGAAAAGATCAAGAAAATCCGGGAAAATATGAGAATAGCCCAGAGTCGGCAGAAAAGCTATTACGATAAGAGGTGGAAACCTCTTGAGTTTAATGAGGGAGATCATGTTTTCATGAGAGTAGTCCTAACTACCGGAATTGGTAGAGTGTCGAAGTCTCGCAAGCTGACTCCGAGATTTATTGGGCCGTATCAAGTTTTGAAAAGGATTGGGCCGATAGCATATCGGATTCCTTTACCTCCTTTATTGTCGAATCTCCACAATGTGTTTCCTGTGTCTCAATTGAGGAAATATGTTGGGGACAAATCTCATGTGATTGAGTCTGATCAGATAGAGTTGAAGGATAACTTGACTTTTACGACGTTGCCCATGAGAATCATGGATACCAGTATCAAAAGATTGAGAGGTAAGGAGATTGCCTTGGTGAAGGTATTGTGGAGCCAAGTGGACGAAGGAGATGCCACATGGGAAGTGGAGCATGAGATGAGGGAGGATTACCCTCATTTGTTTGAATCGAGATATGTTTAATTTTTGGGGACGAAAATTCTTATAAGATGGGGAGGATTGTAACACCCTAAAAAAATTTACGTCTTTAAAATTATAGTATCAGTCCTGGGATTCTCGCTTGAGCGAGAAATTCTCGCCTGGGCGAGAAAGGCTCACCTAGGAGGGTGAAATCCTGGGCTATACTGAAGGATTCTCGCTCGAGCGAGGGTTGGCTCGCTTGAGCGAGAGTGGTCTCGCCTCAGAGAGAGTGGTCTCGCCTGAGCGAGAGTTGGCTCGCTTGGGCGAGGAAGGCTCAACTGGAAGGATAAAATCCTGGGCTATACTGTAGGATTCTCGCCTGAGCGAGGGTTGGCTTGCTTGAGCGAGAGTGGTCTCGCCTGAGCGAGAGATTGGCTCTCCTAGGCGAAAAAATGTGATATTTTGGAGAAGAGGTTAAACTCTTGATACTAACTCTCTTCTTCCCTTTGAAACTTGTTTTGGGTATGTTGGTTCTCTTCTCAAAATGAGAGAAACCATGGAAACTCATCCTTTTGAGTTATGGTTCATTTTATGTTGTTTTTATCTTGTAACCTCTTGGTTTAGAGTTAGTATTTCAAGAATGGAAAGGGTTTCTGGGTTGATTCATGAAAACCCCAAAAGCCTAAAGTGAAAATGTGGATAAAGAGGAAAATGAGTAAAATGCTAGAGGTAGAAGATGAATATGTATGTTTTATATGTTGTAAACTTATGATGAAAGTAGTTTAGAAACATTGAAAATGTGCTAAATATCTTGTATGGTTAAATAATGCAATATGAGATGTTTATGTGATATTTGGAATAAATGACTAACATTGTGTTGTATGGTGGGAATGAGGAAAGATCCTAGTGTTGGCGGCGGTGTCGGTGGAACTTGTGAAGTTACCAAGAACCCAACCCAACACTCACCGGGGTAAGGATAAGTCTTTAATTTGTGCATTTAAAATGGAAAATGTGTGTATTTTCTGGTTGTGCAATGATTAATTGGTGAATCACGTATTTATTATAAACATATATGGGTATGTTTGTAATAAGGATTGCATGGATTCACTGGATATGATTGATGGTGAAATCAATGAAATGGAAATATATTTTTAGCCGACCATAAATGGTTAGCGACTTTGGCTCGAGTTTATGTAGCAACATTTCGGCCCGAGTTTATGTGGCAACACTTCGGCCGAGTTTATGTGGCAACACTTCGGCCCGAGTTTATGTGGCAACACTTCGGCCCGAGTTTATGTTGCAACACTTCGGCCCGAGTTTATGTGGCAACACTTCGGCCCGAGTTTATGTGGCAACACTTCGGCCCGAGTTTATGTGGCAACACGTCGGTCCGAGTTTATGTAGCAACATTTCGGCCCGAGTTTATGTGGCATGTTTTCTTTTTAAAGGAAATGAGAATCTGCTTTTAGCTAACCTTAAGGGATGTAGCGACTTTAGCTCAAGTTATGCAGCAAAGAAAATGAATTTCAAAATGGTTTACTAACCTGTTTCTAATGTGGATTATCTTATAATGACTTTTATTGAATTAATGATTTACACCTGTGTGTGTTTTGTGCTTTTGTCATTGGTAATCCCATTGCATATAAATAGGTGATATGAGGGGGACTCATTTTTGGAAGCTTTAGGATCTTTGCGTTTTGGATTCATTTATTTGCACTATTTTGTACATGAGTGCATATTTGATAGTTTAAAGCATTATGTAACTACGGTTATAATGACTTACATGGTTTTTTTTGTAACTCTGGATATCTGTAGCTATCGATATTTTGGAAACCCATAGCTAGTTGTATGCGGTGGTTACTGAATTACATTTATATGAATTATGATTTTCTGCTAAATGGAATGTATATGAATATGAAAATATGTAAATAGAATTAAAATGAAAAATGTATGTGAAGGAAATAAATAGGAGAAAAAATTTCAAGGGTATAATTTCGGTCCTTACACGACCAAAGTTATGCCATCGGGTGTTTAAAATTATATGAAATACAAAGGAATGCATGTGAGAATGGATTTAAAATAACGAAAATTTTTTGAAGTGTAGAATTTGGGTCCTTACACATTGCTTGAGCCAAAACTTGCTACATAACATGAGCCAAAGTTTTCTACATTGCTTGATTTGGAACTTGCTACATAACTTGAGCCAAAGTTTGCTACATTGCTTGACCAAAAGCTAGCTACATAACTTCAGCCGAAGTTTGCTACATTGCTAGAGCCAAAGCTTGCTACATAACTTGAGCCAAAGTTTGCTACATTGCTTGAGCCAAAACTTGCTACATAACTTGAGCCAAAGTTTGCTACATTGCTTGAGCAAAAGCTAGCTACATAACTTCAGTCGAAGTTTGCTACATTGTTATAGCCAAAGCTTGCTACATAACTTGAGCCAAAGTTTACTACATCGCTTGAGCCAACGCTTGCAACATAACTTGAGCCAAAGTTTGCTACATTGCTTGAGCCAAAGCTTGTTACATAACTTGAGCCAAAGTTTGCTACATTTCTTGAGCCAAATCTTGCTACATAACTTGAGCCAAAGTTTGCTACATTGCTTGAGCCAAAGCTTTCTATGTAACTTGAGCCAAAGTTTGCTACATTGCTTGAGCCAAAGCTTGCTACATTGCTTGAGCCAAATCTTGCTACATAAATTGAGCCAAAGTGTGCTACACCTCTCAAGGGAGCTAAAAATGGGTTTTCTTTTCCTTGTTTCACAACCGATAACAACAAGAAAATCCACGTATTTATCAAATACAATAAACCAGTTATTTGCTTCTCCTTATCACCAATAAACAGCTCACAACATAACCATTGTCGTATAACATAATCATGTTCTTTTATCTTAAGTAATCAACTCACAACATATTTATCATCACATAATATAATCATGTCCTTTTATCACAAACAACCAACTCACAACATATTCATCATCACATAATATAATCACGTCCATTTATCACCAATAAACATCTCATAACACAATCATTTTCACAAACATACTCATATCCACCTATAACATATAAACAACTCATAACATATCATTATCATAAACATACTCATGCATTTTTATCACAAATAAACAACTCACAACACATTCTTCACCATATAACACATTAACGATACAACCATCTTTCACGACCGTGTATTACCATAAGTGAGCATATTGCATTTCTTTTAATAAAATGATTTTCCTACACATATATCTCCACCTTTATGGCTAATACATCCTCTTGGAAAATGAAGATCCTCACATGGACCACAAACTTCCAAGAGCTCTATCCGTTAATATTCTCTGATTCTTGAGGGAAATCGGAGAAGATAACTCTAATGAAATGCTCTAAGACGACAATTGTCTTCTCCCTCACCTTAGGTTGCATAAGCTCCATTATTCTCCAAAAGAGCTCCATATCCTTCAACCTCCATTGTTACTTTTTCACCTCCAAGATTCCCCAAATGTACCACCAAGGAGTAAGAGGAAGAGGTTTTGATGACTTTTAATGTTTAGTGGAGGGGAGAATAGTTCAATTGGGTGGAGCCGCCGTTGGGATAGAAAGGAGGAGAAAGAAAATGAAGATTATGGTTTTTGAAACCCCTCTTTTACTTTTATAGTTGTGCAGCCACCCGCATGAGAGAATGGCTCGCTTGGGCGAGAATTTCGCAGCTTTTCAACTTTTCAACTCTGACACTCTCGCCCGGGCGCGGATTTCTCGTTCGAGCGAGAATCGGGCAGCATACTCAGACTTCTCTGGCCTGGGCAAGAATTCTTGCTAAAGCTCGAATTTGACAGCTTTTCCAAATTTCACTCTCACTCAAGCGACCACTTCCTTGCTTAAGCGAGGTCTCCGGGAAACTCATATTAGAACACCGAGTCTTTCTCTCGGGCGAGGTCCTCTCGCTCAAATGAGGATTGCCCAATATATACTCCAACACTCTACTTTTTCCAATCATTCCGAAACCGAAATTTGAGGTGTTACAAACATTCCCCCTAAAAGAAATTTCGTCCCCAAAAATTTATTAAGTTACTCTCAGGAAAATACTACCATTGCCTAGACATAGCATAAGATATACTCAACCAACTTAGATCCAACCATCTAAAGAATTTAGATCGCTTAGACGACAAACAAGGACACATGCCACATAATAGTGATACTACAAAGACAATTCATGAACTAACCTTTCAGAGTCCACATTCCAAAGCCAAATATCAGGACAACTAGGAGGATTAAGAGAAAATTATCACAACCGGAATAAAGATTCTCAATTATTCCTCAAGAACAATAGATCCCTCCGATCTATCAAAATAACGATCGTTCAAAACGATCAACACATATTGTGAAATTCACAATCACACCTTCGAATTCAAAAGAAAGTGAGACTCAATACTCATCATTTACCAAGATGCACTAGATCGCGTCCAAAAATGCAATATTTAGATCGACATCCACTCGATGGAAACAATGTCATATGTAAGGACCCAATTTTTACCCTTGAAAATTTCTTCCTTTATTTTAATTCTTTCATGTATACATTCATCATATTACTTTAATCACTCATTAGTCATTCCGTAAAACACCTATTTAACATGTTATATGACAATACATTTCCTATTACAGAAAAACATAATTCATTCAATTAATCCTTAGTAACCACCACATACAACTAGTTATGGGTTTCCAAGAATCATAATGCCCATAACTACACATATCCAGAGTTAAAATACTCAGAATTACATTTATCCCAAAATAGCATTTTAGTCTGTTATAATACAAAAAGGGTAGATAGAGAAATGCATGTTAAGAAATGCATAAAATCCCTAAGTGAGCCTCCTCAAAGTCCCCCGTTTACCTACAATGAGATTATCATAAACAACACACAAGGGAGTAAGTCATTACTTTAAGACTAACGTCACATGATAATCCACATTTTAAGTATAAATAAGAATTGGAATAAATTATCATCACAAACACATAAATATAAACATTTGTATTTCCTTCCTTCCATCGCCATGTTGTTCATATTCACCCTATAGTATATATATCCCAGAATATATATTCTATAACATGCATATTACTTTCATTTCAAACATATACATTTCTCATCATTAATATTCACCGTTTAGTATATATATCCCATAATATATATTCTATAGCATGCATATTACTTTCATTCCAAACATACTCATTTCTCATCATCCATATTCACCCTATAGTATATATATTCCATAATATATATTCTATAGCATGCATATTACTTTCATTCCAAACATACTCATTTCCCATTAATCGTATTCACCCTTAATCACATTCAACGAGTCTCCCCGCAAAGATAATCCTCTACCACATAGGGCAGGTCTAGTTAATTCTCCATATCACATCGGGCAGGTCTAGTTTATTCCCCATACCACCTCGGGCAGGTCTAGTTTATTCTCCAAACCACATCGGGTAGGTCTAGTTAATTCTACATACCACATCGGGCAGGTCTAGTTTATTCCCCATACCACATCGGGCGGGTCTAGTTTATTCCCCATACCACATCGGGCGGGTCTAGTTTATTCCCCATACCACATCGGGCGGGTCTAGTTTATTCCCCATACCACATCGGGCAGATCTAGTTTATTTCCCATACCACATCGGGTAGGTCTAGTTTATTCCCCATACCACATCGGGCAGGTCTATACCACGATAATTCACTACCACTTCAGATAGGCAACATCAATAATCTTCTACCACTTCGGGTAAGACAACATTAATGATCCACTACCACTCCGGGTAGGATAACAACAATAATCCACTACCGCTCGGAGTAGGATAACAATAATATTCTTACAAACATATTATCTCTTCCACATACCTTATTCACATCAGCTCATATAAAATGGAAACACTTATTTGCTCAGGCAAGGTAGCTTTCTCTCAAGAGAGGATCCTATAGCTTAAGCAAGGATCTTACAGCCTCGACAGGTCCTGAATGCCACTTTTCTCGCCCATACGAGACAACTCTCGCTCAGGCGAGACCACTCTCGCTCAAGCGAGAATCCTTCAGTATAGCCCAGGATTTCACTCTTCCAGGTGAGCCTCTCTCGCACAGGCGACAATTCCCTCGCTCAAGCGAGACTCCCAAGACTGATACTATAATTTAATGACTTTAAAATCTAGGGTGTCACATCATTTCATTTCACACATGAAAACTAGCCACAATTTACTCAAAAATTCTCACTAGCATTTCAAACTTGTACTTGCTATAACACAGAAACAAGGTTGTTATCTAACAATTAGCATTTAGATAAACAAGATTTCTGGAGTCTTTCCGAGAACAATATAAAATCACCAAGTAATTATCCAATTCAATAAAATATTTCTACCAGAAATGAATGCGGTAGAAGAAGATTTATTGGTTCATAGTCTCAACTAGGCATACAAGGTCGTAGGCCACTCAAATCACATGCTTTGTTACCATTGATCATTGCAAAATATACGACATTCAAATCAATAACATAAGTGTTATATGGATACTCAACTATAATAGTAGACATACATTTCACACTCAAGTCTACATCATACATAGAATCACATGGTCCTACTTTTCTCACAAAGTTTCTAACAACATCACATTCGTACATGATGCAGTTTCTAAAATTTTGGATTTTCAATCATGAACCTTAACTAATGCTTAGCCAATTACTATCCTTCATCTAAAATGACTTTCGAAAATAGATTAGACAGAAGATTCATGGCAATCATTTTATAACAGCAAGGTTTAACACAACCATGACAAAATGATTCACAACCAATTACTCATGCAATACGGAAAGACTTAACCACAATATTTCAAAAGGTTGTTTAGTTCGAGAGTTATATGCCATTCATTACAGTAAATTTCTCTTAGTTCATTGACGGATGTATACATATGCCATAACACCGTAATTATACATAGCAATTACTATTGCGTATGAAACAGAAGAAAGTTTTTGAAGGTGCAACATCCAAACATATAATTGGTGTTCACTACCAATATATATCGGCTATGGCGAGTACTCAACTTTCACAAAGATCAATTACTATAGACCAAAAGTTTTATGCACAAGAATCAAAAATAACTTTTCCATTTCATTTACCACCGCCTACGAATAGGGTGAAAGTAAGATTAGTTTAGTGGTGACTCACTAAAACTAGAACAACACAATATCAACGTTCATCATCAAAGTTTAAACTTATGCACAAGCAAAAGTCACTAGCATATTGAAAATTTATCACCATAACATTATTATGCCCATTTTGTTTTTCATACCGATTCACTTTTAGTTTCCAAAGGTTTAGAGAATCACTTCAAGTATAAACACATACGAAAATTCCACCTTGATGCAAACACGCTTATCACAATGACATTTAAATACTTCACCCACTTCAATCATTACTTTGAACCATGAGTCTTACCTTTTAGTATAATCATACAAACTAATGCAAACAAGAAAGTCTAACCTTTAGCAACTCATACAAGTAAGAACACCAGACTTAGTTTCTTCAAAACACACAAGGTACCTTTCTTTACGTTATCCATTTGTTAGTACAATATTTCCAAAACCAATACTGCATGATAAACAACATTCATTATAACATACTCATTCACATGTTCATAGGGATCCTTTAAATTGCTCTATATGTGATTACCAAGATAATTAATATACTGCTTTCAAAACTCACACATCAAGGAACAATTTACGAGGCATTAACAATTAATTTCATAGAGATACTTCACAATTGTCACACGGAACATGTTACCCACAATCTCAAGATTCAATTTAAATTTCAACACTTTGATGCTTTGCAAGAAAACATATATCAAAGAATTAATCAATGTATACCTGTTTATTTCCAAAAAAAGCCATGCAAGTTACATGCCATAGAACTTTTACAAAAGAAAATTGCATGGATACATATCATGCAATAAAGATGTAGATTTAGCCACACAGTCTACTAACCAGTTCATTACTACATCATGCATATTTGTTTTGGTCTTGAGGAATAACAAGATAACTAAAAACATATCTCAACTAAAGACACGTAGGAAACCATATAGCAAGACATACAACTTTTCGTGATATAGATAATTCTATCTCTAGCAAGAGCTAACATTCCTATCATTATCAAAAATCATCAATCGAATTAAAAATCCAATTTTCAAGATATAAGATATAGTTCTTTCAAAGTTTTATACTCTCATGATGCAAACAATATTCTCAATTCTCTATTAGATGTCACGGTGAACGACCATTACCTTAATCTTGTTCAATTATAACCATAGAGACATATAACCAAATATCCAAATAAAACTAATTTAATCGCTCCTCTTCAATTACCTTAATGTTAGGGATAAAAGAAAATTCACAACAAGGAATCCTCCACGAAATTCACAACAAGGAATTTTCAACAAGCACTTTATCAATAACTCACAACAAGGAATTTTCAACAAGCACTTTATCAATAACTCACAACAAGGCATCCAACGATAAGTTCACAACTTGACGCTTACCTCAAGGAATTTAACAATCATCTTTCACATCAGCAATTATCACATAGTCAACAAACAATTCACCTAAGTCATACAAAGAAGCATGTAAGGTCATATCATAGGCCGCAGGATTAACTATGCTCTGATACCATATTATAAGGACCCAATTTTCATAACACAAAACTCTAAAAACTTTATTCATGAAAGTGAAGTGATTACTTTTTAAAAGACATTACTTAAACGAGTTGTAAAACCTTATTGGAAACAAATATTAATTTCATGCGTAATTCAAAATGCGGAAACACTCAAAATACATCCTACTTTAAAAGCATGTTATTACACTTCCTTTCAAATGCATAATCTATACAATTATCAATTCTCAAAGAATACTTCTATTACAATCATTAAGACATTCTCATTACACATTTTGGAGGAGTTCAATTTTACAAAAGGATTCATCCAACATGGTGCTCATATTAAATACATTAATCATATATCATATCAATTATACAAAGTAACTACTCTACTCTGTGCCCTTCTCTACAAGAATCCAATACGCTATAGGCACCACCTGAATTCCAATACATAACACATACAAGCAGAGATAAAAGGGAGTAAGAACCAACTACGACGACCGTAGTGCGGAATTACATAGAGTAATAACATTAAAGTATTACAACCTATACAACATCTAAAATCAACAATATTACACATATGCCAAAGATACACCAATCAATGCATAAAATCACATAATGTTCATATATTCAATCACATATCATCATTTCTCACTTTAACCAACATAGATCATAATTCACATATATCTATAATTAAGCTGCATAATTGGAGCCAAAGTGTGCTACATAACTTGAGCCAAAGTTTGCTACATTGGTTGAGCCATAGCTTGCAACTTAACTAGAGCCAAAGTGTGCTACATAACTTGAGCCAAAGTTTGCTACATTGCTTGAGCCAAAGCTTGCTACATAACTTGAGCCAAAGTTTGCTACATAGGTTGAGCCAAAGCTTGCTACATAACTTGAGCTAAAGATTGCTACATTGCTTGAGCCAAAGCTTGCTACATAACTTGAGCCAAATTTTGCTACATTGCTTGAGCCAAAGCTTGCTACATAACTTGAACCAAAGTTTGCTACATTGCTTGAGCCAAAGTTGCTACATAACTTGAGCCAAAGTTTTCTACATTGCTTGAGCCAAATCTTGCTACATAACTTGAGCCAAAGTTTGCTACATTGCTTGAGCCAAAGCTTGCTACATAACTTGAGCCAAAGTTTGCTACATTGCTTGAGCCAAAGCTTGGTACATAACTTGAGCCAAAGTGTGCTACACCTCTCAAGGGATCTAAAAATACGTTTTCTTTTCATTGTTTCACAACCGATAACAACAAGAAAATCCACGCATTTATCAAATACAATAAAACAGTTATATGCTTCTCCTTACCACCAATAAACAGCTCACAACATAACTATTGTTATATAACATAATCATGTTCTTTTATCTTAAATAACCAACTCACAAAATATTTATCGTCACATAATATAATCATGTCCTTTTATCACAAACAACCAACTCACAACATATTCATCCTCACATAATATAATCACGTCCATTTATCACCAATAAACATTTCATAACACAATAATTTTCACAAACAAACTCATATCCACCTAAAACAAATAAACAACTCATAACATATCATTATCATAAACATACTCATGCCTTTTTATCACAAATAAACAAATCACAACACATTCTTCATCATATAACACATTAACGATAGAACCATCTTTCATGATGGTGTATTACAATAAGTAAGCATATCGCATTTCGTTTATTAAAATGGTTTTCCTACACATATATCTCCACCTTTATGGCTAATACATCCTCATGGGAAAGAAAGACCCTCACATGGACCATCTGTAATTACCGCATATGTTTAACTATGGGTTTCCAAAATACCCATAGTTACTAATATCCACCATTACACAAAAATGTTAGTAAGTTAAATGGTTATGAATACAATCATCCAAATAGCAATTTTACAACACAAAAAGCAAAAACAAAGGATCCAAGTCCTAAGCTCCTAAAGCCTCGAACCAACCATCCTAAACTTCCCTGTTTACCTGCAATGGGATTATCAATGCCAAATACACACAACATACAAAGGAGTAAGTCATCGAAACAATAAATACCATTATAAGATAATCCACATTTCAAAGGGGTTAGTAAACCATTTGTTTTATAAATTCATTTTTTTTTGCTACATAGCTTGAGCCAAAGCATCGCTACATAACTTGAGCCAAAGTATCGCTACATAACTTGAGCCAAAGTTTTGCTACATAGCTTGAGCCAAAGCATTGCTACATAACTTGAGCCAAAGTATTGCTACATAACTTGAGCCAAAGTCTTGCTACATAACTTGAGCCAAAGTATCGCTAAATAGCTTGAGCCAAAGCATCGCTGCATAACTTGAGCCAAAGTATTGCTACATAACTTGAGCCAAAGTTTTGCTACATAGCTTGAGCCAAAGCATCGCTACATAACTTGAGCCAAAGTATCGCTACATAACTTGAGCCAAAGTTTTGCTACATAGATTGAGCCAAAGCATCGCTACATAACTTGAGCCAAAGTATTGCTACATAACTTGAGCCAAAGTTTTGCTACATAGCTTGAGCCAAAGCAACGCTACATAACTTGAGCCAAAGTCGCTAACCAATTATGGTCGGCTAAAATCATATTTTCTTTTCATTGATACATCATCAATCCGTAAACAGTAAATCCACACGTTCCATTATCATAAACATACCCATATATGTTTACCATAATTAAGCGATTCATCACTTTATCATTATACACAATCAGAAAATCCACATATTATCCATTTCTATATGCTATTTAAAGACTCCTCCTTACCTTGGTGAGTATTGGGTTGCGTTCTTGGTAACTGCACAAGTTCCACCGACACTACCGCCAACTCTAGGATCTTTCCCATTCCCACCATTCAACACAATGTTAGTCATTTATTCCAAATATCACATAAACAACTCATATTGCATTATTTAACCACACAAGATATTTAACACATGTTCCATGTTGCTAAACTACTTTCATCAAAAGTTTACAACATCTAAAACATACATATTCATCTCCTATTTCAACATTAGGAAGCTTATTCATCTTCTACCTCTAGCACTTTACCCATTTTCCCCTTTAGGGTTTTGGGGTTTTCATGACTCAATCCACAAACCCTCTCCTTTCTAGAAATACTAACTCTATACCAAGATTTTACAAGATAAAATAACATAAAACTAACCATAACTCAAAAGGGTGAGTTTCCATGGTTTCTCTCATTTTGAGAAGAGATCCAACATACCCAAAACAAGTTTCAAAGGGAGGAAGAGAGTTAGAATCAAGAGATCTACCTCTTCTCAAGCTTCTAAATGACTCACAAGCCTTCTTGATCTTGAAAATGCTCCCTTCTCTCACTTCTATCTAGGTTAACCCTCATAAATGTGTTTCGGGTCCCCTATTTAATGTAACAACGTTGGGTTCTCGCTTAAGAGAGCCCTTTCTCACTCAAGCGAGAAAATCCCGCCTATTTTAAAAACTTAAATCTGACCCTCACGTTCAAGCGAGAATCTCATAGTCTCAACAGTCCCAAAATGCCATTTCTCGCCCAGGCGAGACAACTCTCGCTCAGGCGAGAATCCTCCAGTATAGCCCAGGATTTCACCATACATCATGACAACTCTCGCTCAGGCGAGAACTCTCGCTCTGTTGTAAAAAATTCTAATTTTAATAGCAGAAAAACTAGCCATACATCAGGAGTTTCCAAAAGCTTTGAAAATAATTAGAGGTCATCCTATTGGTAAATTTAGAGGTGATATCATCAAAGGTGTGGTAACCTAAAACTCCATTCAAAATATTTGTAGCTTTTGTTTTCTCAAATAGAACCTTAGAAGATGGATGAAGCTATCCCTGAACCTAGATATTGTCCCATAATAGGAAATAAATGGTCCATAGAAACACACTTGATGAGTTTGGCCTTATCATTAGTAACACGACTAGACTTGTGGCTAAGGGCTACAACCATAAGAGGTTATAGACTATGATGTAACGTATACACTCATAGCATGATTAGAAGCAATTAGGATGCTTGTAACATTTGCATCTTTTATGAACTTCAAATTTTTTTAAATGGATGTGAAAAGTGCATTTCTTAATGGTTTCATTCAATAAGATGTTTATGTTGATCAACCAATCAACCTTAAAAATTTTGAATATCCAAACCATGTTTTTAAACTTAATACAACTTTGATATGATCTTAAGCAAACTCTAAGAGATTGATATAATAGACTAAGCAAGTTTCTTTGAAAAAAAAAAGGTTTGAAAAAGGGAAGGTTGTTATAACACTCGTTATTCATAGAACTAAGTCAGACATTTTGTTTGTACAAAACTATGTTGATGATACTATATCTGGTGCCACTAAAAATAATTTCTACAAGAATTTTTCGAAAATTATGACAATTGAGTTCCAACTTCAACATGTAGATGATGGGAGAATTCAATTTCTTTTTAAGTTAATAAATCAAATAGTTTGATGGTGGTCCCTTTGTTAATCAAGTCAGTTATTGCAAACAGCATTAAAGGAAAATTTATATGATTAAAGTTAAGAAAATAACTACACCAATGGCAACATTGTGTTGCTTGGAAAATAATGAGAAATGGAAAGTTGTGGAGGTAATAGAATATTGAACTTCAGTTGGTTCTTTATCATAACTAACTATAATAAGGATATTGTGTTATAGAGTTTGTTGAAATTGCTAAGCAATTAGCCGATATTTTTACAAAAACCTCTTCGTATGCATAAATTCTTATACATTAGAAAATAACTAGGAATTCTTCATGCAAAATATATGGCTTAATTGTTCTTAAGTTTCAGTCACTATTTTCCAATTTGCTTTATTCAGTAATTGTATATTTGAAAATCTTTGTGTAATCGATTAATGACTGATTATATGATTTTTATTTCTCAAAATTTTCGAGAGTGAAGTTCTTAGAACTAAGAGAGAAGCTCATAAATTTATTCACCATTTCTGTTATACAATCATACTTTGCATATCCATCTCAATTGATTAGATCAACACATCAAGGTGAATCATTTATACAACAAGAATAGATTATTCTTTTTCAAGAAAAGGGATATTAGAGAAGTATTGTACCCTCCTATTATTATAGGGGATTATAAGATAGAAGAATGAAAGTGGTTTTTTTCTCAAAGAGATATGGGACCTCAACGGGTTAGAGGTTAAATCTACGGATTAGGAGTGAATATGGAAGATTGTGTGAAAAATCCTTAGATCATCAAAATGGGAATGGAAGTAGTGAATCTTGTTTGGAGTGAAGCAGGATAAATTCAGTTTGTCATTTTCTATTTCCTTTAACTCTTTTAATTTCTATTTACAACTTTATTCAATCATTAATATGGTGTAAATCATTATTACTTTACATTCTTGTTCTTTATTCCATCATTAATATGGTGTAAATCATTATTACTTTACATTATTGTTCTTTATTCCATCATTAATATGGTGTAAATCATTATATATATAGCATTATGTTCTTCATCAATTCTTGTTTTCATATGTATTTGAATTGTAATCGATTACTAATCGGTTATCTAGTTGGATAAATGACCATGCACTTTGCATAATTGTATATTAATCAATTTTATTGGATAATTTTGTGTGTATTAAAGCTAATAATGAAATAACCTTGCACCTATTCAACACCCCTTCTAAGTGTACGTGTGTAAAGAGCCCTTATTTACCTAACAATGTCATGAAGAGAGAAACATTTTCAATGAAATGCTCTTTCATTGGAACAACGCGATTATATACGGTCGTAAGCGATGTTGGAGGGTAGCATGGATTAAACTTCTAGAGAACAAGATTCAAAGATGTGAGAGAAAAAGGTTTTGGGGAACATGTTATGAAAATATTCATGTGTAACGTTTAATTTTGATGGAACATATACCTTTCAAAATTAGGAGGCAATTCACCCAATTAAGAATCGTTTCTGCATGGTCGGGGAGATTAACTAATTTTGTAAAGAGTTTTTGCATTGGTTAAAAATACACCTAATCATAGTTCATTTAAAATATTTACAAACATTTTACCACTTATTTATTTGTAATAGATCTTATTTTAAACTCCCATGTGGAACTCTTTTTTCCCACTAGTACATAAAGCATATATATAGAGAGAGAGTAAAAAGTTCAAACAATTTTAAGGACTTCATTTCCAAACTGCGATTTGTATCATATTTAACATTATACTACAGTATTTCTTTTAGTAATGTAACATGTTTAATTATTTAACTATTTTTACATGACATGTAGACTGTATTTGTAAATATTAAACTTTGCTATATATAAAATGATTACTTATCATTGGTGTACTGTTGCCCACTTTTTATTTATAGAAAAATAGAGTTTAATTAAAAGATTATAATAATACAATAAACTTAAAACTAAATTAATTGATAAAGAACATGGAAATATAATAAGATAAATGTGTTGATGAGAAGAACATCATTTTTTGTAATGTAAGGAAACTGGCTAAATAAGATTCGAATTGAGAAGAATCACAAAAATAACAAAATGTTCCATAATAATGTATTTGACCCAACTGTATTTGCAAAAGAGATTATTTAACAAATAATGAAATCAGGTAAAGGTAATCTATTAACTATATAATATAAAATAAAAAGCTTTTCTTGGATGTGTGTTAATAGTTGGATACTTTTTTTCTCTCCCAAACAATTCCATAATCATATAATGCATTGTTTCACGTTCAATCATTTTCTCATCAAATATTTCATTTAAACTTTATTGAAAAAAATTCATTTTCCCAAAAAATCATTTGTATATTAATTATTCATTATTATTATTAAATACATATTCTTGATTTCCAAATTGAATCATCATTTATTTCTCTCCCCATTTCGTTTTATATCTTTTATTCATCTCTCTAATTTCATTTCATATATTTCTCTTCATCTTTCACATTTTATTTCATATCTTTCTATTATGCAAAAAGTAAAATACCATTTCAAACTTTTGTTTTTCGTTTAAAATAGTATATGTTTGTTCTTAAACCGTTTGATATTTTTTATGTACTTTTCTATCATCTTCGGTTAAGAGTTTGCATTTTTATCACTTGCATGTACTTTTCTAGCATGTTCCTTTTTGTTTTAAACGACTTGCATATGTTTGGATGAAGGGTTTGAAATTTATTCAAATTTCGTTCCTTTTTTTGTTTGTATATTACTTCAATAATTTGATCTTCATTTACTACTATATTTCTATCATTGATCTGTAAAGTTTACATTTTTTTGTCATTTGTGCTATAAAAAAGTTTTGTTTTATTATTATTATACCTATCGAAGTTCAGTTGAATGATTTCATTCCTTCAGCTTTTGTTATTTTTTCCTGTATATTGTGTCAATGTTTTGATATAGAATTTCTGGAACACAATTTTGGAAAAGTTTTTTTCTACTTAATTTATATTATTGTTGCAACTAGATGTAGTGGAATCCAGAATTGAGTTGTTCATTCATGTCATATGGGTTTGCAATTCATAGAAAGTTGTTTATATTTTCTACAATGTACTCATATTTAGGATTCAATTCATTCTTCATCTTATTTTTCACTTATTTTTTCATTGACACAGATGTTTATAAAAAATTTAGTAGAAAAAAGTTGGAAAAACTTTTTGTCATTGGAATTTAAAATGAGAAACAACAAATGAATTTTCCATTCATGTTTTCCATTTAAAATTACTATTATGATGAGTGCTTGAAGATTAAAATCGAGGCTGACATAACCTTTCTTATTGTTTTATTGGCCATTGAATTGTTAATTTTAAGAATATGAAGAGTTTCTACATACTTGAAATTTTTTAGCCTTCAAAATAAATAATTCATTATTATCATTAGAACTCAAAAAAAAATGTGTAAACCCAATGAAATTAATGAATTGGAGAGGAGAAATCTCAAGTACAATTTAAATGTGAATAAATGGATAATAACTCAATTTGATTATAAGAAATTTACAAGTGATGATTAATGCATCATTTAAGATTTGAAACAAATAGAAAATAATTGAGATTATTTTGTGTATTTTTTTCTCACTTAAATGTGTAAATATGGTCATATGCATTTTTCTTTCATTTAACATCTTCTCCATTAACAATTATATCATCTAATTTGAGTAGTTCGTTCATCAATAATTCAATAAGATCAAGCAAATTTGTTTATGCAACCTTCTCACCTTTACTAATTATATTCAAGTGTACACATCTAACCAATTTCAAATCATTAATAATATTTCACCACCCAACTAACTATTTGACAAATTAATAATTTTATTATTCAATATTATAATCTCACTTTTCGGAACAAAATCATAATATAATCCTGTCACCTTCCATTATGTAGTTATTTAATTTAAATTAGAAAAATCTATATATTTTCACCTCATTTAATATTTACATTAATTTGCCTACTATATTTAATGCTTACTATTACTCAAAGAATTACTGTATTTTTCACCCCATCAAAGTTTTGTGATGATTTTCCCACTTAATTTTAATATCATAGTTCAAATTCTTTGGATTTTAATTTTTACTATTATAATTAAAAAATCAAATTCGAAATTGAAGTTTTTTAAAATATTTTTTAATAAAAAGACCCATATAATATCAATATTTGATTTCCCTACTTTATTAAAAAAAATTAAATTTGAAATTGAAAAAATCATTTTATTTTCTACAACTTTAACAATATTTATTTTAAAAAAACACATAGTATCATGTTTCGATTTCTTATTTTAATTAGAAATTTCAAAATTGAAATAATCAGCTATTTACTATTACTATATAACAAAAAGAACTCTTGCCACATCGACTAGAGACACATGTCATCACCTCATACAATATTTTCCCTCTAAAAGCTTCTTAACTCTTAGTGTCGAGCCTCACATAGAAGGTCAAAACATTCGTTTACCATTTGTTTCAATTTGAACATAACAATCCATTAATAACATATTAACAATTTTTATATCTTTTTTCAGTTTAATTTCATTTCTACCCCTACCTATCCCCTACCTCTTCATCTCTCTCATACTTATAATGGGACATTTCATTCATCGGATTTATTTTGTCGTCATCACAAAAACACGTGTTTTTCTGTTTCTCTCTCAACAAACTTCTTTTTCTCCTTTTTTTATTATTTCATTATGCCTACTCATTATCGTTTTTGTTTTTTCTTTCTCTTCTAACAATCATCTTTACAATGCATTTTTTCATTAAATATTTTTGTTTATTTTGTAGATCTATTCTTATTTTGTATATCTCATATTTAAAGTGCAGTTTTTGTTCATTTTATATATATGTTCTTATTTTGTAATTTTTTTTCTTATTATATCATTGATTTTTGTTTATTTTTCATTGATTTCCTTATTTTGTACATGTGTTCTAGCGAAATTCATTATTTTGTAGATTTGTTCTTCTAATGTAAGGACCCGATTTTCATAACCCAAAATTTGTAAAACTTTATTCATGAAAGTGAAGTGGTTACTTTTAAAAGACATTACTCAAACGATTTAGAAAACCTGATTGAATATATATATATATATATATATATATATATATATATAAGTTCAATTAATCTTTCAGGTGCATAAATAATCAATCGTTCACTTCATTAAAAACATGTCATTACACTTCCTTTCAATTACATAATTTATACAATTATCCTTTCTCAAATAATATTTTTGTTACAATCATTAATCCCATCTCATTACCCCACTTAAAGGAGTTCAATTTCACAATAGAGTCACTACCACATGGTTCTCATATTACATAAATAAATCAATTACATGATTCTCATATTACATGCATTAATCAAATACTACCTTAAAAATACATAAAGTAACTACTCAATCTTGTACTCTTCTCAGCGATCATCCAATGCGCTACAGCCACAACCAGACTCAAATACACAACACATACAAGCAGAAACAAAAGGGAGTAAGAACCAACTACGGTGACCGTAGCGTGGAATTACATAGAGTAATAACATTAAAGTATTACAACCTATACAACATCTAAAATCAACCATAATACACATATACCAATGATACACCAATCAATAAATAAAATCACATAATGTTCACATATTCAATCACATATCATCATATCTCACTTTAATCAACATAGATCAAATCCAATTTATATCTATAATTATGCTACATAACGTGAGCCAAAGAGTGCTACATTGCTTGAGCCAAAACTTGCTACATAACTTGAGCCAAAGTGTGCTACATAACTTGAGCCAAAGTGTGCTACATTGCTTGAGCCAAAGCTTGCTACATAACTTGAGCCAAAGTGTCACTACATAACTTGTGTAACACCCTAAATTTGAGTCTTTAACATTATAGTATCAGTCCTGGGATCCTCGCTCGAGCGAGAGATTCTCGCATGGGCGAGAAAGACTCACCTGGGAGGGTGAAATCCTGGGCTATACTGGAGGATTCTCGCCTGAGCGAGAGTTGGCTCGCCTGAGCGAGAAATGGCATTTTGGGGCTGTTGAGACTGTGAGATTCTCGCTTGAGCGAGAATCCCTCACTTGAGCGAGATGATCAGATCTGAGTTTTTGAAATGGGCGGGATTTTCTCGCTTGAGCGAGAATGAGCTCGCTTAAGCGAGAACCCGACGAGTTGCATTAAATGAGAAACCCTCAAACACATTTTAGGGTTAAGAAAAGAAGAGAGGTGAGAGAAGAGAGCTCTTCCAAGGGCAAGGAGCTTTGATACTCATCCAAGAGCTTGAGAAGAGGTAAAACTCTTGATTCTAACTCTCTTCTTCTCTTTGGAACTCTTTTTGGGTATGTTGGATCTCTTCTCAAAAATGAGAGAAACCATGGAAACTCACCCTTTTGAGTTAGGGTTCATTTTTATGTTATTTTATCTTTTAAACTCTTGGTATAGAGTTAGTATTTCAAGAAAGAAGAGGGTTTGTGGGTTGAGTCATGAAAACCCCAAAACCCTCAAGAGAAAATGTGGTTAAAATGGAAAATGGGTAAAATGCTAGAGGTAGAAGATGACTAATATCGAAAATATGATAGATATCTGGTATGGATAAATAATGCAATATATGTTGTTTATATGATATTTGGAATAAATGACTAACATTGTGTTATATGGTGGGATGAGGAAAGATCCTAAAGTTAGAGGCGGTGTCGGTGGAACTTGAGGAGTTGCCCAGAACCCAAACCCAACACTCACCGAGGTAAGGATAAGTCTTTAACTTATGCACTGTGATAGAAAATGTGTGGATTTTCTGATGTGGATAATGAACTGTATAGTAAATCACTTAGTTGTTATAAGCATATATGGGTATGTTTGTAACAACGAGGAGTGGATTTACCGTTTATGTATTGGTGGAGTGCCAATGGAAATAATACTCGGAATAATGCAATGAAGCGTAAATCACTTAGTTGTTATAAGCATATATGGGTATGTTTGTAACAACGAGGAGTGGATTTACCATTTATGTATTGGTGGAGTTGTAACACCCCAAATTTTAAGTCTTTAAAATTATAGTATCAGTCCTCGGATCCTTGCTTGAGCGAGAGATTCTCGCTTGGGCGAGAGAGGTTCACCTGGGAGGGTGAAATCCTGGGCTATACTGGAGGATTCTCGCCTGAGCGAGAGTTGTCTCGCTTGGGCGAGAAATGGCATTTTGGGCTGGTTGACACTATGAGATTCTCGCTTGAGCGAGAGGGTCAAAGTTGAGTTTTTAAAAGTGGGCGGGATTTTCTCGCTTGAGCGAGAGAAAGCTCGCTTAAGCGAGAACCCGACGAGAACATTAAATGAGGGAAACCCCAAACACATTTTTAGGTTAAGAATTGAAGAGAGGTGAGAGAAGAGAGCATTCCCAAGGTCTATGAGCTTTGATTCTTGTTCAAGAGCTTGAGAAGAGGTAAAACTCTCTATCCTAACTCTCTTCTTCTCTTGAGAACCCATTTTTGGTATTATGGATCTCTTCTCAAAGTGTGTAAAACCATGAAAACTCTCTCTTTCGAGTTATGGTTCATTTTATGTCTTTTGTACCTTGTAAACTCTTATTTTTGAGTTAGTATTCCAAGAATGGAAAGGGGTTTGTGGGTTGACTCATGGAAACCCAAAACCCTAGAGAGAGAAAATGAGGTTAGAGAGGAAAGATGAGTAAAATGCTAGAGGTAGAAGATGAGTTGTTTTACAATGTTGAAATATGAGATGATATGTATGTTTTAGATGGTTGAAAACTCTTAAGGAAAGTAGTATGGAACCATTGAGAATATGATAAATATCTTGTATGTTTAAATGATGCAATAAAAGTTATTTATTTGTTATTTGGAATGAATGACTAACATTGTGTTATGTGGTGGGAATGAGGAAAGATCCTAAGTTTGGAGGTGGTGCCGGTGGAACTTACGAAGTCACCAAAAACCAAACCCAACACTCACCGAGGTAAGGATAAGTCTTTAATTTATGCATTATGTTGGAAAATGCGTGGAGTTTCTGTTATGGATGATGGATAAGATGTGAATCACTTAATCATTATGAACATATATGGGTATGTTGATAATGGTTAGAAGTGAATTTACGGTTTACTTATTGGGGGAGTACCAATGGAAATAAGACTCGAAAATGAAATCATGAAATGTAAATCACTTTGTAGTTATAAGCATACGTGGATATGTTTATAATGATGTCGGGTGTATTTATCATTTTTGTATTGGGGGAGTACCAATGGAAATAAGACTCGGAATAAAGCAATAATTGTAAGTCACTTTGTAGTTACAAGCATATACGTTATGTTGTAATGATGTCGGGTGCATTTATTGACTAATTATTGGGGGAGTACCAATGGAAATAAGACTCGGAATAAAGCAATAATTGTAAGTCACTTTGTAGTTACAAGCATATACGTTATGTTGTAATAATGTCGGGTGCATTTATTGACTATTTATTGGGGGAGTACCAATGGAAATAAGACTCGGATAATACAATAAACTTGAGTCACTTTGTAGTTACAGGCACATATGCTATGCTGTAATGATGTCGGGTGCGTTTATTGTCTATTTATTGGGGGAGTACCAATGGAAATAAGACTCGAAATATAAAGTAATAAATGGTAAATCACTTAGTCACTACAAATGTATATGGGTATGTTTGTAGTGATGATGGGTGTATTTATGGTTTATGTATTGGTGGAGTGCCAATGAAAATAAAACTCGTTTTAGCCGACCAGAATGGGTTAGCGACTTTAGCTCGAGTTATGTAGCATGGTTTTTCAAGAGTATAGATGACGAAAAAGGTTTTAAGAGTATTTAAATTACATCACTGTCTAAACCTATTAAATGTGGATTAACTTACATTGAAGTTTTATTGAATTAATGACTTATTCCTTTGTGTTGTTGGTGTATGGTAAATGTTAATCCCATTGCATGTAGGTGGACGAAGAAGGATGATTTTGAGTAGGGGATTAGAGACCTTTATTTTTGGCGTCTCTTTATCCATTCTTTTGTAACTTTAATTGATTATAATCGAAGTAACTAATTATACTATGAATATTATTTTGTATATGATATTGATCCCGGAGACTAGTAACTCAGGATATATGTAGCTATGGGTGTTTTCGAAACCCATAGCTAATTGTATGCGGTGGTTACTAGGTTATATTAATGAATTATGTTTTTCTGCTATCGGATGTTGTATGCTACTTTGGTTATAGATTGGGTGTGAGAAAGGAAGTGAGATCTTTTAAGTAAGTTCATTTACTCGGTAATTATAATTTATCGTTAAATACATGAAATTGGATTAAATAAAGAAAATATTTCAAGGGTAGAATTTCGGGTTGTTGCAGGAGTGCCAATGGAAATTATACTCGAAATAATGCAATGAAGCGTAAATCACTTAGTTGTTATAAGCATATATGGGTATGTTTGTAACAACGAGGAGTGGATTTACCGTTTATGTATTGGTGGAGTGCCAATGGAAATAATACTCGGAATAATGCAATGAAGCGTAAATCACTTAGTTGTTATAAGCATATATGGGTATGTTTGTAACAACGAGGAGTGGATTTACCATTTATGTATTGGTGGAGTACCAATGAAAATAATACTCGAAATAATGCAATGAAGCGTAAATTACTTAGTTGTTATAAGCATATATGGGTATGTTTGTAACAACGAGGAGTGGTTTACCGTTTATGTATTGGTGGAGTGCCAATGGAAATAAAACTCGGAGAAATGAAATAAATCGTAAATCACTTTGTAGTTATAAGCATATATGTTATGTTTGTAATGATGTCGGGTGCATTTACTGTTTTTTTCGTATTGGTGGAGTGCCAATGAAAATAAAACTCGGAAAATGTATTGGTGGAGTGCCAATGAAAATAAAACTCGGAAAATGTATTGGTGGAGTGCCAATGGAAATAAAACTCGTTTTTAGCCGACCATGATTGGTTAGCGACTTTGGCTCAAGTAATGTAGCAAGCTTTGGCCCAAGCAATGTAGCAAACTTTGGCTCAAGTAATGTAGCAAGCTTTGGCTCAAGCAATGTAGCAAACTTTGGCTCAAGTTATCTAGCATTGTTTTCAAAAGTATGAACTTTGAAATTGACTTTTAAGTAAACTTGATTTTAAACCGTTTATTTAACCTTATTAAATGTGGATTAATTTACATTGATATTTGTTGAGTTAACTTCTTACTACTTTGTGTTTCTTGGTGTATTATCAATGTTAATCCCATTGCAGGTAGGTGGAAGGAGTATGGGTATTTTTTATTAAGAGCTTAGAGACTTTTATTTTGATGTCTCTTATCCATTCTTTTGTAACCTCATTGGTTGTACTTGAACTAACTATTTTTTAACTATGAACATGATTGTTGTACATGGTATTAATCATGGAAACTAATAACTCGGGATATATGTAGCTATGGGTGTTTTGGAAACCCATAACTAATTGTATGCGGTCGTTACTAAGTTACATTAATACGAATTATGTTTTTCTGCTACCTGATTTGGTATGTTACTTTTGGTTTATAGATTGGGTGTGAGGAAGGAAGTGAGATCTTTTAAATAAGTTCATTCACTCGGTAATTATAATTTATCGTTAAATGCATGGAATTGGATTAAATAAGGAAAAAATTTCAAGGGTAGAATTTGGGTCCTTACAACTTGAGCCAAAGTATTGCTACATAACTTGAGCCAAAGTATCGCTACATAACTTGAGCCAAAGTATCGCTACATAACTTGAGCCAAAGTATCGCTACATAACTTGAGCCAAAGTATCGCTACATCACTTGAGCCAAAGTATCGCTACACAACTTGAGCCAAAGTATCGCTACATAACTTGAGCCAAAGTATCGCTACATAACTTGATCCAAAGTATCTCTACACCTCTCAAGGGAGCTAAAAAGAGGTTTTCTTTTCATTGTTTCACAACCGATAACAACCAGAAAATCCACGCATTTATCAAATACAATAAACCAGTTATATGCTTCTTCTTACAACAACATCATTCACAATATAATCATTTTCACTACGACCTTCTCACGTCACCACCTCATCATAACACCAAATTCCACATCAATGTCATACGCACAATGCATCTCATTTCTTACCAAAATAAAACAACTCACGACAAAATCATCGTCACATAACGTAATCATGTCCTTTTATCACAAATAACCAACTCGCAACATATTCATCATCACATAATATAATCATGTCCATCTATTGCCAATAAACAGCTCATCACACAATCATTATTACAAACATACTCATATCTGTTTATAACAAATAAGCGACCCACAACTTAGTCATAAATCATAAATATATTCAAAGCTCTTTATCACAATAAACAACTCATAACATAATTTTAATCATAAAACATATTAACGATAGAACCATTTCTCATGACGATGTATTACCATAAATGAGCATATTGCATTTTAATCTAATAAAACGGTTTTTACCACTCATATATCTTTACATTTATGGCTAATACCTCTTCATGGAAAATAAAGACTCTAACATGGACCACAAACTTCCAAGAGAGTTTCTATCTGTTAATATTCTCCGATTCTTGAGGGAAATCGGAGAAGGTGACTCTACTAAAATACTCTATGACCACAATGGTCTTCTCCCTCACCTTAGGTTGCATAAGCTCCGTTGCTCCGCAAAAGAGCCCCATCTCCCTCCATCTTCTCCAATCTCGATTGTTCCATTTTTCATCTCCAAGATTTCCAAAATGTGCCACCAAGAAGTAATAGAAAGAGGTTTTGATGAGCTTTGATGTATAGTGGAGAGGAAAATGGTTCATTTGGGTGGAGCCGTCGTTGGGAGAGAAAGGAGAGAAAATAAAATGAAGATTAGGGTTTTTGAAATCCCTCTTTTACTTTTATAGTTGCGCAGCCTCGCCCGGGCGAGAATGGCTCGCTTGGGCGAGAATTTCGCAACTTTTCAGGTTTTCAACTCTGACTCTCTCGCCCGGGCGCGGATTTCTCGCTCGGGCGAGAATCGGGCAGCAAGCTCAGACTTCTCTGACCTGGGCTAGAATTCTAGCTCGAGCTAGAATTTGACAGCTTTTCTAGATTTCAGTCTCACTCAAGTGACCATTTCCTCACTTAAGTGAGGTTCCTAGAAAACTCATACTAGAACACCTAGCCTCTCACTTGGGCGAAGTCCTCTCGCTTAAACGAGAATTTTCCAATATCCACCTCAATACTCTAAGTTTTATAATCATTCCGAAAACGAAATTCGAGGTGTTACATCTAACGATTCTCTTCGTTAGCTTCTGATAAGCAATGGTATCATGCTTAGGGACGAATAAACATTCAAAATCAATGGTTGTTGGTTGTTTGTTTGTTTTTGTTATTAATCTATTTATCTCCTCATCATATCTCACCATTATCATTTTCTCTCCTCATGTGCAGTTTGATTCTTCCTTTAAGCATCTCTGCAGATTAGTTTTCTCTCTCTTAATCTCTAATTTTATTTATATATATTTTATTCAAAGATTCACTAATTTTCTACAACATATTTATCTCATCATCATATCTTACCATAATTATTTTCTCTTTTCATTTCCATTTTGGTTATTCCTTTAAAGCATCTTTGCGGGTTATTTTTCTCTCTCTTCATCTTTTATTTTATTTTTACACACTTTTTTATTCAAATAATAATATTTTTTATTTTGAATTTTTTCAGAAACACCTAGAGTGTATCCTCCTCTTAAATTTCTTTTGATTTAAGTTTCAGCCTCAAATATGATATTAGATTATGTGTACTTCAATAATTCAACTGATAAGAATATAAAGTTTCTTCATTTTTTTAAAAATAGATGTGCAACTGTTCATGGATGTTAACATAATCATATTCTTTTACCTTGGAGTCCATGTTATGGTAAAAACAAAACTTTAATGTTATCTAATTAAAATATACTATAAGTATAATTTCTCTTCATCTTATATTTTCATTGAATTTATTAACCAGTACATGTGTTACATATTTATCCAAAAATGGTGTGACACCCTAGATTTTAAAGTCATTAAATTATAGTATCAGTCCTGGGAGTCTCGCTTGAGCGAGATAATTGTCGCCTGGGCGAGAGAGGCTCACTTGGGAAAGTGAAATCAAGGGCTATACTGAAGGATTCTCGCTTAAGCGAGAATGGTCTCGCTTAAGCGAGGGTGGTCTCGCCTAAGCGAGAGTTGTCTCGCCTGGGCGAGAAAAGTGGCATTCAGGACCTATCGAGGCTGTGAGATTCTCGCCTGAGCGATTTCACTTTAAAATAGAGACACCACACACATTTTAGGGTTAGAAATTTGAAGAGAAGAGAGAGAGGAGAGCTTTTCAAGAGGAAAGAGCCTTAGGAATCATCATAGAGCTTGAGAAGAGGTAAACCTCTTGCTTCTAACTCTTCTTCTTCCTCTCTAACTTGTTTTGGGTATGTTGGACCTCTTCTCAAAGTATGAGAAACCATGGAAACTCATCCTTTAGAGTTATGGTTCATTTTATGTTGTTTTTCTCTTGTAAACTCTTGATTTAGAGTTGGTATTTGATGAATGGAAAAGTTTTGTGGGTTATTCATGAAAACCCCAAAAACCCCCAAAATGAGAATATGAGTAAAAAGGGAAATGAATGAAATGTTAAATGTGGATGATGAGTTTGTGCTTTGATGTTGATATATGAGATGAACATGTATGTTTAGATGTTGGAAACTTGTATTGAAGTAGTTTTGGAAATATTGAAAATATGTGAATCCCTTGTATGTTCGATGATGAAATATGAGTTGTTGATGTGTTATTTTGAATAAATGACTGACATTGTTGCTATTGGTGGGAATGAGGAAAGATCCTAAGGTTGGAGGAAATTGCTGAGGAGACTTTTAAAGTAACCCGGAACCGACCCCCAACGCTCACCATGGTAAAGGATAAGTGTCTCTAACTCATACTAGCTGATGTGAAGGAGGTATGTGAAAGAGGTAATGTATTTATAAGAATGTTGTTGTTACCCTACCCGAAGGGGTAATGGATTATTATTGTTACTCTACCCGAGGTAGTGGTGATTTATTGTTGTTACCCTACCAGAAATGGTAGTGGTCTATTGTTGGTCTATTGTTGATGTCCTAACCGGAGTGGTTGTGTGTTATGTGGAATGAATAATGAACTCGACCTGCCCAATGTGGTATGGGGAATAAATTCGACCTGCTCGATGTGGTATGGGGAATAAACTCAACCTGCCCGATGTGGTATGGGGAATAAACTCGACCTGCCCGTTGTGGTATGGGGAATGAACTCGATGAATACGATATAGGGTGAATAAGAATGATGAAAATGAGGATGTTAAGAATAAAAGTAATATGCATGCTATAGAATATATATTATGGGATATATATACTATAGGGTGAATATGAATGATGAGAAATGAGGATGTTAGAATGAAAGTAATATGCATGCTATAGGATATATATTATGGGATATATATACTATAGGGTGGATATGAATGATGAAAATGAGGATGTTAAGAATAAAAGTAATATGCATGTTATAGGATATATATTATGGGATATATATACTATAGGGTGAATATGAATGATGAGAAATGAGGATGTTAGAATGAAAGTAATATGCATGCTATAGGATATATATTATGGGATATATATACTATAGGGTAGATATGAATGATGAAAATGAAGATGCTAAGAATGAAAGTAATATACATGCTATAGGATGTATATTATGGGATATATGTACTATAGGGTGGATATGAATAATGAGAATAACGATGTTTAAATGAACGTAATATGCATGCTATAGAATATATATTATGGGATATATATACTACAGAATGAATATGAATAACGTGGAAGTGAAAGAAAGAAGATATGAATGTTTACATTTTACGTATTTGTGGTTATAATTTATATTAATGCTTAATCGTATTTAAAATATGGATTATCATGTAATTTTAGTTTTGAACTAATGACTTACTCCCTTGTTTTTGTGTGTTGTTTATGATAATCTCATTGTAGGTAAATGAAGGATTTGAGGAGGAAGCTCACTTAGGAATCTTATATGTTTATTAACTTGAATGCCTTTAGCGTTACTTTGACATTGTAGTTGGCTAGATAATATTTTGAGATGAATGTAATTCTGATTCGGACAATACTGGAGATATGTACTTGTGGACATTATGACTCTTGGAAACCCATAACTAGTTGTATGTGGTAATTACTAATCGAATGAATTATGTTTTTTCTGCAATATGAATTGTATGATAATATAATAGGTTTAAAGAGTAGTTTCAAGGAATGATTCATGAGGGTTTTAAGTAAGATGATGAATGTATGTAAGGGAGGATTAAAATAAATGAAAAATTTTCAAGGGTAGAATTTGGGTCCTTACAAATGGCACCATGATTTTTTACCTCTCTCAAATAGGGATGGCAATGGGTTTCGATGGGTTCGGGTAGTGCATTACCCGAATCCGCCCCATTGCTTCATTTTTGGACCTAGACCTGCCTCAGACCCGTGCCAATACCCGTTGGGTATACTACCAGCGGGTCCTTGGGTACCCAACGGATCCATGAGTACCCATAAATTCAAAAATATTAAAAATAATTGCAATTAATTTATGCACTTGTGTATTTGTTTCCTACGATCTTATATGTTATTCAAACAATCAACAAGAGAAAAAATTATAAAACTTAATTTAAAATTTTAAACATAACTTAATTTGACTATTAAACACAACTTATTTTACTCAAACAAACATTAAAAACAACTTCACCATTAGGATGAAAAATTCTTTTAGTAAGAACTCTTCAATTAACATAACATTACAAGATATGTATGAATTAACAACATAACAACACAATTTAACAACATAACTATAACATTTAGGAAGAAATAACGGATTCGGGTACCCACGGGTCTGGGTACCTCATTACCCAGATCCAGACCCATCTAACATCGGGTCTTAAAATCGCGGGTTTCAATTAATCATGGGTCCGAAACATGGATCCAGACCCGACCCATTGCGGGTATTATTAGTGGGTACTCGCGGATCCGGGTACCCATTGTCATCCCTTCTCTCAAATGTATCGTATAAGTCAATAATACCTCAAAAGCATTAATGTTTGGATTTTCAATGGACAATTTTCCATGCCACATAGATGCATTTTGTAAGGACCCAAATTCTACCCTTGAATTTTTTTCCTTATTTTAATCCATTTATATATACATTCATCATTACACTTTAATCACTCATTAATCGTTACTTAAAACTCTTTTAACCTACCATACCACAACACTCTTCATATGACAGAAAAACATAATTCATTCTAATGTATTCTGGTAACTACCGCATACAACTAGCTAAGGGTTCCCAAAATACCCATAGCTACAAATATCCAGAGATACAAATATCCATGGCTACCAACATGTACAAATATCATGCCCATGGTTACAAATATTTAGTTCAAAATATAATCAATTAGATTACAGACCAATGAAAATAAGGACTTCAAAAATTAAAAGCCTCTAAGCTCCTAATCAAGATATCCTTAAATCTTCCGCCTACCTGCAATGAGATTTGTTAGGATATATGGCCACCTAAGAGGGGGGGGTGAATTAGGTGTAGAGACTTAAATTCAATATTTCTACTTTTATTTTAAAACTTTGCAAGTTTAAAGAGAGTTTTTCTATCAGCGGAAGTAATAAACAAAATAGTTGAGTAAAAGTAGAAGATAGTGCAAAATGTAAAAAGTTAAGGGAAGAGAAGATCACACCAAGATGTATACTGGTTCACCTTCAATTTGAAGGCTACGTCCAGTCATTCTTGTTACCAAGAAGATTTTTCCACTATTGCAAGACCCAATGATACACCTTCTTCGTCTTCTTCCAAGACTACTCACCTATTCCACTAGGCACTAGGCTAACACCGTTCTTCACAATATACTGCACTTCACCACACTTGGTGAAATGTTTACAAGACATTAACTTGTATTCTTAAGATGGTTTTTACAAGGCTTTTGAATAAATGACTCTCTAATAGTAATTGAAACTTTAAGGATTGAATCACTCACTAAATGATCACTTAATTTAGAATCAAATAACTTGGATAAAGGCTTTTGTTTGTGCTTAAGACTTTGAATAATTTCCAGAATTGGAAAGATATGAAAATTGATATCAAAGTCTTAACACTTATGAATGAATGACAAAAATTATGAGAACTTTGTGACTTTGTGAGTATGAAAGTTGTATTCAGAATTATGTTTTAAAAACAAGTCATTGAACACCTATTTATAGTGTTTAATTCGTGCACATGAACCAGTATGAGTTTGTGAAAAGTTAAGAGCTACAACAGTTCATTCAAAACATAAGCAATATACTGTTCTGGTATGTGTAATCGATTACCATATGGTGTAATCGATTACACCAGTTAAAAATTTCAAAAACAAACTCAACGGATTGATGTAATCGATTACCAAACATTGTGTAATCGATTACAATGTGAAAAAATGCACGTATCTGATGCTTTTAATATGTTGTAATCGATTACGAGTATAGTGTAATCGATTACATCATGTAAAAATTTAAAATACAAAACTCAACGGATTTATGTAATCGATTACCAAACATGGTGTAATCGATTACAATGTGAAAAACGTACATATCTGGTACTTTTAATATGTTGTAATCGATTACGAGTATGGTGTAATCGATTACATCATAGAAAATGCACAGGTCTGATGAGTTTATCAACCTGTAATCGATTACCAGGGTTGTGTAATCGATTACATCATGGAAAATGTACAAGACTGATGAGTTTATCAATATGTAATCGATTACCAGAGTAGTGTAATCGATTACACTGTTTAAAAACAGAACACTTATGCTTTAGTGCAAATGATCTTGGTTTTATGCATGAGTTTTTCAGAATTTAGCCTTTATCGTATAGTTAAGAGATTTTAAGATTAAGTATCGTTTTACCTAGAAGACTTAGACTACACATATGAGCTTCTTTGACTTTTGATTTGCTAGTCTTCTTTTTGCATTTGATGACATAGTGAGCATCATCAAAACCTTAGCCATAGGTTAGGAAAGATCACCATCTTCACAATCTCCCCCTTTTTTATGATGGCAAACTATGTCTTGACAGTTGATTCATGTTTAGTAGTTCTCCCCCTGTCTTTAGGTCTTATTCCATATCTTTGTGAAAATATTTTATGCCTGAAATAAATTTGAACAAACGAAACATACCCTTTTCTCCCCCTTTTGACATTATCAAAAAGGAGACTAGGAATAGCAGATTAAGCATAATAATGAAAGGATAGTATGCAGAAAATCATTCATAATTTAACTTAATTCTTTTTCAGCCAAAATACCAAGCTCTTTCCTAATTTTGAAGAATGGTTCTTTTCCTAAAGGCTTTGTGAAAATGTCAGCCATTTGTGCATGTGTGTCAACAAACTTAAGTTCAACATCCTGCTTAAGAACATGGTCTCTTAGAAAGTGATGTCTAATGTCTATATGTTTTGTTCTAGAATGCATTATAGGATTCTTAGAGATATTAATGGCACTTGTATTGTCACACAAAATGGGAATGCAGCCTATGTCAATACCATAGTCACACAGTTGTTGTTTTAGCCACAAAATTTGGGCACAACAACTACCGGCAGCAATGTATTCTGCCTCAGAGGTACTTAAGGCTACACTAGCTTGTTTCTTACAGGACCAAGCAATTAATGCATTGCCAAAAATGTGACAAGTACCACTAGTACTTTTTCTTTCGGTTTTGCAACCGGCAAAGTCAGAATCAGTATATCCAATTAAATTACATAGACTGCCTTTTGGATACCATAAACCAACATCCAAAGTTCCTTTTAAGTATTTTAAGATTCTTTTTACGGCAGTCAAATGCGACTCTTTTGGACAGGATTGATATCTAGCGCATAGACACACATTAAACATAATATTAGGCCTACTAGCAGTAAGATACAGCAAAGAGCCAATCATGCCTCGATATTTTGTTATATCTATGGGGTTACCTGATAAATCCTGATCTAGATATGTGTTAGTACTCATAGGTGTGGCTATCTCTTTACAACTATCCATTTCATATTTCTTTAAAAGCTCTTTGCAATATTTAGTTTGACTGATAAAGATTCCACTACTCGTTTGTTTAATTTGCAAACCAAGGAAGAAGTTTAATTTGCCCATCATGGACATTTCAAACTCTCCCTGCATCATGTTTGAAAATTCACTACATAAAGATTCATTTGTGGAACCAAAAATGATATCGTCAACATAAATTTGCACAAGCAGAGTATGATCATCAAGTCTTTTGATAAAAAGAGTGGTATCGACTTTTCCTTTTGAAAAGCCTTTGTTACACAAAAAAGTGCTTAAACGATCATACCATGCTCTTGGGGCTTGTTTTAGCCCATAAAGAGCCTTTTTCAACTTATATACATGAGTGGGATGATGATGGTCTTCAAAACCAGGGGGTTGACTGACATACACTTCTTCTTCTATATATCCATTTAAGAAGGCACTCTTAACATCCATTTGGTAAAGTTGAAAGTCTAATGAGCATGCATAGGCTAAGAGCAATCTAATGGCTTCTAGTCTAGCCACAGGAGCAAAGGTTTCTTCATAATCTATTCCTTCTTCTTGATTATAACCTTGTGCTACCAACCTAGCTTTGTTTCTAACTATTATGCCATTTTCATCTAATTTATTTCTAAAGATCCATTTGGTTCCTATGATTTGCTTGTTACTAGGTCTAGGGACTAGTTCCCATACTTGGTTTCTTTTAAATTGATTTAACTCTTCATGCATAGCAATCATCCAATGTTCATCATCAATAGCATCATTTATCTTAGAAGGTTCTATTTGAGAAACAAAAGCCATGTTAAGACATGCATCTCTAAGACTAAGTCGAGTAGTTACCCCTTTATTGATGTCTCCAATGATGTTATCAATTGGATGATCTCGGTGTGTTCTCCATTCTTGAGGAAGGCCATCGTGTTCTCGAGTAGAGATATGAGGTAGTTTTTCTTCTTTCATCATTTGCTCTAGGTTGAGTTGTTCCATTGATTTTGTGACTTCATTTTGAGAGGTGCTTGGTAAATCACTGTCATGATCATCACAAACAACTTTTTCTTCCATAGAAGGGTTAGATTCATCAAAAGAAACATGTATAGATTCTTCGATGGTTAAAGTTCTTTTATTAAAAATTCTATAGGCTTTGCTTGTGAGTGAATAACCAAGGAAGATTCCTTCGTCAGCTTTAGCATCAAATTTACCAAGTTTACTCTTTCCATTGTTAAGAACAAAACATTTACACCCAAAAATATGCAAATGAGAGATATTTGGCTTTCTAGCTTTATAAAGTTCATAAGGGGTCCTTTTCAAAAGAGGTCTTATTAGCACTCTATTAGACACATAGCAAGCAGTATTAATAGCATCAGCCCAAAAGTATTTGGGCAGATTGGTTTCATTTATCATGCTTCTTGCTAGTTCTACAAAAAGTTTATTTTTGTGTTCCGCAACACCATTTTGTTGTGGAGTCCTTGGTGCAGAAATATTGTGTGAAATTCCATGTTCATCACAATATTCTTCAAATAAAGCATTTTGAAATTCCCCACCATGATCACTCCTTATAGAAGTAATTTTCATGGATTTTTCATTTTGAACACGAATGGCATACTTTCTAAAAACATGAAAAGCTTCATTTTTATGAACAAACAAGAATGTCCAAGTATATCTAGAAAAGTCATCAACTAGAACAAAACCATAGTAATTTCCTCCAAAGCTTTTGATGCTAGAGGGGCCAAATAGATCCATATGAATTAATTCTAATGGCCTATTAGTAGAAACTATATGCTTAGGTTTAAAAGAAGTTTTCTTTAATTTACTCTTTTGGCATGCAACACATAATTTATTATTAGCATATTTCTTTTTAGGCAAGCCAATGACTAAGTCATGTTTTACTAATTTGTTTAAATGATTCATGTGAATGTGAGCAAATCTCCTATGCCATAACCATGCATCATCATTATTGACAGATAAACACTTGATTTTTAATGATTGGTCACTTAAGGAAATCATAAATATGTTATTTGTTCTTTTTCCGAAAAGTTTAGTCGTATGAGTCTTGCTATCTTCTATAGTACATAAGTCCTTCTTAAAGATGACATTTAAGCCTTTATCACATAGTTGACTTATGCTAAGAAGATTATGTTTTAAGCCATCAACATATAAGACATTTTCTATAGTAACATGTGGAGGTTTACCAATCCTTCCAATTCCTAAAATTTTACCTCTATTGTTATCGCCATATGTGACAAATCCATCTTTTGGTAGAATAAAGCTGAACTTTGATTTGTCACCAGTCATATGCCTTGAGCAGCCACTGTCTAGGTACCATAGATCGTTTTCTGCTCCAAAGCATACCTACAAAATAAATTTATATTTTAGATTTAGGTACCCAAAGTGATTTGGGTCCTTTTATGTTAGTGCCTTTCTCAACCCATACAAATTTACCTTTTGGTACTCCATAATTTTTAACATAATAGTTGTTAGGAGTATGACCATGATGATTACAATAATTACATGTATACTTATAGATCAAGTTATTACTTTTAAAACTTTTGGGGGAAGTGTAGAAATCTGAGTTCTTAAATTTTAGTACAGCCCTTTCATTGACATAAAGAAGTTTACTAACACTTTCCTTTATAAAGACAGTTTTGTTTTGGCCACTATTATTATTAGGAGAATAACCAATCCCTCTTTTGTTATTTGAAGGGCGTTGATTCAACAAGATTTTGTCCAAGTTTTTAGTGCTCCTATTTAAAGTGTTTATTTCATTTGTTAATACATGTATTTTGGATTCTTTTTCTATACATTTATTACAACTAGTGAGTTTGTTTTGAGAATTGACTTTACTTTCTAATTCTACAATGGTTTTCTTTTGTTTAGAACATATTTTAGAAAGCTTTAGAAATTCATCATGCAATTCATTAAAAGCTTCTTGTAACTCATCATAACTATGTAATTCAAAAGAGTTACTAACCTCATCAAGTTCATCTTCTGATTGGTGTGAAGCCATTAGTGCTATTTGAGCATTCTCTTCATTGTCGGAGTCAGATGATGAGCTTATATCATTGTCATCCCAAACTATATAAGCCTTCTTTGTTTTATTGTTGTAATTGTTGACTTTGTTGTTGTTGAAGTTCTTGCTATAGCTGTCCATCTTTTTAAGAGTAGGACAACCTGCTTTTATGTGGCCACTTTCGCTGCATTCAAAGCAAGTGATGTTTTGAGAGGAGGAATTTTCATTTTTTCTTGAAAATTTGTTATTCTTGAAGTTTTTGCTTTTCTTCAAGAATTTATTAAATTTTTTGGCTAGAAGAATCATGTCCTCATCGTCATCAATATCACTATTTCTATCTTTAGTGACAGTATTTAGAGCAATTGATTTGTGTTTCTTTTCTATTTCCTCATTTTGCTCTAATCTCCCTAATTCTAATTCATGTTCTTGCAATTTACCAAAGAGGGTTGCAAGAGACATTTTAGATAGACTCTTCTTTTCTGATATGGCAGTAACTTTGGGTTGCCAATTTCTATTTAGGGACCTAAGAACTTTTAAGTTTAAGTCATTAGTAGATAGGTCTTTTCCTAAGGCAATGAGATGGTTAGTAAGGTGGGTAAATCTTTTCTGCAGGTCTTGTATTTTCTCACCAGGAAGCATTCTAAAGAGTTCATACTCTTGTGACAGAGTATTGAGTCTTGAACGCTTAACTTCATCTGTTCCTTCGTAGGTGGTCTCTAAGGTTTCCCACATCTCTTTTGCAGTTTTGCAATTTGAGATTCTAAAGAATTCATCCATTCCCAAAGCCGAAGTTATAATGTTCTTGGCTTTTAGATCATATTGAACTTTTCTTTTATCTTCATTATCCCAAGCACTTCTTGGTTTTGTTTCTACTATACCACAACTAAGATGACTTGGAATAAAGGGACCGTTTTCAATGGCGTCCCAAATTTCAAAGTCTTGAGACTCAATGAAGATTCTCATCCTAATTTTCCAGAAATCGTAATGTTCACCATTAAAGTTAGGTGGACGATTTATATTGGATCCCTCTCCTAGATATTGTTTTGAGGCCATAGTTAGGATCTTAGGAGAAAATTACCTAAACTTAAGCTCTGATGCCAATTGTTAGGATATATGGCCACCTAAGAGGGGGGGGGGGTGAATTAGGTGTAGAGACTTAAATTCAATATTTCTACTTTTATTTTAAAACTTTGCAAGTTTAAAGAGAGTTTTTCTATCAGCGGAAGTAATAAACAAAATAGTTGAGTAAAAGTAGAAGATAGTGCAAAATGTAAAAAGTTAAGGGAAGAGAAGATCACACCAAGATGTATACTGGTTCACCTTCAATTTGAAGTCTACGTCCAGTCCTTCTTGTTACCAAGAAGATTTTTCCACTATTGCAAGACCCAATGATACACCTTCTTCGTCTTCTTCCAAGACTACTCATCTATTCCACTAGGCACTAGGCTAACACCGTTCTTCACAATATACTGCACTTCACCACACTCGGTGAAATGTTTACAAGACACTAACTTGTATTCTTAAGATGGTTTTTACAAGGCTTTTGAATAAATGACTCTCTAGTAGTAATTGAAACTTTAAGGATTGAATCACTCACTAAATGATCACTTAATTTAGAATCAAATAACTTGGATAAAGGCTTTTGTTTGTGCTTAAGACTTTGAATAATTTCCAGAATTGGAAAGATATGAAAATTGATATCAAAGTCTTAACACTTATGAATGAATGACAAAAATTATGAGAACTTTGTGACTTTGTGAGTATGAAAGTTGTATTCAGAATTATGTTTTAAAAACAAGTCATTGAACACCTATTTATAGTGTTTAATTCGTGCACATGAACCAGTATGAGTTTGTGAAAAGTTAAGAGCTACAACAGTTCATTCAAAACATAAGCAATATACTGTTCTGGTATGTGTAATCGATTACCATATGGTGTAATCGATTACACCAGTTAAAAATTTCAAAAACAAACTCAACGGATTGATGTAATCGATTACCAAACATTGTGTAATCGATTACAATGTGAAAAAATGCACGTATCTGATGCTTTTAATATGTTGTAATCGATTACGAGTATAGTGTAATCGATTACATCATGTAAAAATTTAAAATACAAAACTCAACGGATTTATGTAATCGATTACCAAACATGGTGTAATCGATTACAATGTGAAAAACGTACATATCTGGTACTTTTAATATGTTGTAATCGATTACGAGTATGGTGTAATCGATTACATCATAGAAAATGCATAGGTCTGATGAGTTTATCAACCTGTAATCGATTACCAGGGTTGTGTAATCGATTACATCATGGAAAATGTACAAGACTGATGAGTTTATCAATATGTAATCGATTACCAGAGTAGTGTAATCGATTACACTGTTTAAAAACAGAACACTTATGCTTTAGTGCAAATGATCTTGGTTTTATGCATGAGTTTTTCAGAATTTAGCCTTTATCGTATAGTTAAGAGATTTTAAGATTAAGTATCGTTTTACCTAGAAGACTTAGACTACACATATGAGCTTCTTTGACTTTTGATTTGTTAGTCTTCTTTTTGCATTTGATGACATAGTGAGCATCATCAAAACCTTAGCCATAGGTTAGGAAAGATCACCATCTTCACAAGATTAACATTGACCATACACAGAAAACACAAACGAGTAAGTCATTAACTCAATAAATGTCAATGTACATTAATCCACATTTGAATAAAATTAAGTGAACAATTTAAAGTTAAATATACTTAAAACAATTTCCATTGTTTATACATTTGAAAATCATGCTACATAACTTGAGCCAAAGTTTGCTACATTGCTTGAGCCAAAGCTTGCTACATCGCTTGAGCCAAAGCTTGCTACATCGCATGAGCCAAAGCTTGCTACATCGCTTGAGCCAAAGTTTGCTACATCGCTTGAGCCAAAGCTTGCTACATTGCTTGAGCCAAAGCTTGCTACATAACTTGAGAGCCAAAGTTGCTAACCAATCATGGTCGGCTAAAAACGTGTTTTCTTTTCATTAATACACCATCAACTTATACACCGTAATTCCACGCAACCATTATTACAAACATACCCATATATGTTCATGATAAATACGCAACTCACAACGTTGATCATTTTCCCAACCAAAGAATCCACACATTTTTCCAATACAATGCGTAAGTTAAAGACTTATCCTTACCTTGGTGAGTGTTGGGTTTGGTTCTTGGTAACTTCGCAAGTTTTACCGACACCGCCTACAACTTTAGGATCTTTCCTCATTCCCACCATATAACACAATGTTAGTCATTTATTCCAAATATCATACAAACAACTCATATTGCATTCTTTAACCATACAAGATATTTTACACATTTTCAATGTTTCTAAACTACTTTTATCATAAGTTTACAAACATCTAAAACATACATATTCATCTCATATTTCAACATTAGAGTGCATACTCATCTTCTACACATAATACTTTACCCATTTTCCTCTTTAGCCACAATTTCATTTTAGGGTTTTCATGAATCAACCCACAAACCCTCTCCATTCTTGAAATACCAACTCTAAACCAAGAGTTTACAAGAGAAAAACAACATAAAACGAACCATAACTCAAAAGGATGAGTTTCCATGGTTTCTCTCATTTTTAGAAGAGATCCAACATACCCAAAACAAGTTTCAAAGGGAAGAAGAGAGTTAGAATCAAGAGTTTTACCTCTTCTCAAGTTTCTAGATGACTTACAAGACTCCTTACTCTTGAAAATGCTCTCTTCTCTAACTTCTCTCTAGGTTATCCCCCAAAAATGTGTTTGGGGTCCCATATTTAATGTAACAGCGTCGGGTTCTCGCTCAAGCGAGCCCATTCTCGTTCAGACGAGAAAATCCCGCCTTTTTGAAATTTCAGATCTGACGCTCTCGCTCAAGCGAAAATCTCACAGCCTTGAAAGGCCCAAAATGTCACTTCTCGCCCAGACTAGGAAACTCTCGCTCAAGCGAGACAGCTCTCGCTCAAGCGAGACGATTCTCGCTGAGGCGAGACGATTCTCGCTCAGGCGAGACTATTCTCGCTCAGACGAGAATCCTTCAGTGTTGCCTAGTATTCCACTCACCCATGTTAGGGTGTCATAATCCTCCCCCTCTTATAAGAATTTTCATCCCCGAAAATTAAACATATCTCGATTCGAACAAGTGAGGGTAATCCTCCCTCATATCTCGCTCTACTTCCCAAGTAGCATCCCCTTCATCTACTTGACTCCATAGTACCTTCACTAAGGCAATCTCTTTGCCTCTCAACCTCTTGATATTAGTGTCCAAGATTCTCACAGGTAGGGTCACGAAGGTTAGGTTATCTTTCAACTCTATTTGTTCCAACTCAACCACATGAGAAGGGTCCCCCACATATTTCCGCAATTGAGACACATGAAACACATTGTGAAGATTCGACAATAATGGAGGTAAAGCAATTTGATATGCTACCGGCCCAATCCTCTTCAATATTTGATATGGTCCAATAAATCTCGGAGTAAGCTTACGGGACTTCAACACCCTACCAATCCCAGTAGTCGGAACTACTCTCATGAATACATGATTCCCCTCCTTAAACTCGAGAGGTTTCCACCTCTTATCATAATAGCTTTTCTGCCGACTATGTGCTACTCTCATATTCTCCCGGATTTTCTGAATCTTTTCCGTCGTTTCTCAGATCAACTCGGGTCCCAATACTAAATTCTCCTCGGTCTCAAACCAACTCACAGGAGTTCTACATTTTCTCCCATACAAAGCTTCGTAAGGGGCCATCCCGATACTAGTATGGTAATTGTTATTATAGGTGAACTCAATCAAAGGCAACATGCTATCCCAACTCCCCGGTTGATCCAAAACACAAGTCCTCAAAAGATCCTCCAATGACTGTATAGTTCTTTCCGATTGACCATCCGTCTGAGGATGATAAGCTGAACTCAATTTCAACTTAGTACCCAAAGCATACTGCAAACTAGTCCAAAAGTTCGAAGTAAAGCTGGGATCTTTATCCGAAATAATGTTCGACGGTATCTCATGCAACTGAACAATCTCTTTGATATACAGTTCCGCCAATCGCTCCTAGAAGTATCTCATGTTCATAGGTAAAAAGTCTGCAGACTTAGTCAACCGATCCACTATCACCCATATCGAATCATACCCTTTCTGAGTCTTTGGAAAACCCGATACAAAATCCATGGAGATACTACCCCACTTCCAAACAGGAATTTCTAGGGATTGTAACTCTCCCGCTGGCTTCTGATGCTCAATCTTGGCTTTCTGACAGACCATACAACTCGAGACACACAAAGCCACATCCTTTTCAACCCAAACCACCAAAACAACTTTTTTCAAATCTTTGTCCATCTTTGTAGTTCCCGGGTGAAAATTCATTTTACTCTTGTGTGACTCCTCTAAAATACTCCTTCGCAATTCCATATCACGAGGCACACACACTCTCCCTTTGTAACGCAACATTCCACTAGGGTCGATGCGAAATCAATTTTCTTCTCACTCATCATCAAATATCGTTTAACCATTAGCTCACTATCCTCAACTTCCATTACTCGGATTTGGTCAAACAATTCATTTTTGACCTTAAGCATCCTAACATCATACTATGAGGTCTTATTTCAACTTCCAAGTTCATATTCCTAAACTCCTCAATCAGTTTTCCTTCTCTAACCATCAAAGCCAACATGTGTAATGTAACAACCTAAATTTAAAGCCTTTAAAATTATAGTATCAGTCCTGAGATCCTCGCTTGAGCGAGAGAGTCTCGCTTGAGCGTGAGAGTCTCGCTTGGGCGAGAGAGATGCTCACCTAGGAGGGTGAAATAGTGGGCTCTACTGGAGGATCCTCGCTTGAGCGAGAAATTCTTGCCTGGGCGAGAGAGGCTCACCTGGGAGGGTGAAATCCTGGAGTATACTAGAAGATTCTCGCTTGAGTGAGAGTTGTCTCGCCTGGGGGAGAAATATCATTTTGGGGCTGTTGGCACTGTGAGATTCTCGCTTGAGCGAGAGGGTTAGTTTTGAGTTTTTAAAATGGGCGGGATTTTCTCGCTTGAGCGAGAATCCCTCGCTTAAGCGAGAACCCGACGAGACAGCATTTAATGAGAAACCCCTAAACACAATCTAGGGTTTAGAAAAGAATAACAGTGAGAGAAGAGAGCTTTTAAAGGATAAGAAGCTTGGATACTCATCTAAGAGCTTGAGAAGAGGTAAAACTCTAGATTCTAACTCTCTTTTTCTCTTTTAAACTCACTTTGGGGATGTTGGATCTCTTCTCAAAAATGAAGGAAACCATGGAAACTCATACTTTTGAGTGATGATTCATTTTATGTCATTCTTACCTTGTAAACTCTTGGTTTAGAGATAGTATCTCAAGAATGGAAAGGGTTGTGGGTTGATTCATGAAAACCCCAAAAACCCTAAAAATGAAAATGTGGTAAAAGGAGAGAATGAGTGAAATGCTAGAGGTAGAAGATGAGTTTACCTCCAAATATTGGGATATGAGATGATTATGCATGTTTTAGATGGTTGAATAGTTATGATGAATATTTTATATGATTAAATGATGCAATATAAGTTGTTTATGCGATATTTGGAATAAATGACTAACATTGTGTTATGTGGTGGGATGAGGAAAGATCATAAGGTTGGAGGCGGTGTCGGTGGAACTTGAGAAGTTGCCAAGAACCAAACCCAACACTCACCGAGGTAAGGATAAGTCTTTAATTGTGCATTTGAAATCGAAAATGTGTATTTTCTGGTTATGCGATGATTGAGTGGTGAATCACGTAATTATTATAAACATATGTGGGTGAGTTTATACTAATGCGGGCGTGGATTTACCGGAAATGTTTTATGGTGAAATTAATGAAAAGGAAATATATTTTTAGCCGACCATGAATGGTTAGCGACTTTGGCTTGAGTATATAAGCAAAACTCTGGCTTGAGTATATAAGCAAAACTCTGGCTTGAGTATATAAGCAAAACTTTGGCTTGAGTATATACGCAAAACTCTGGCTTGAGTATATAAGCAAAACTCTGGCTTGAGTATATAAGCAAAACTCTGGCTTGAGTATATAAGCACGTTTTATTTAAAATGGAAATGAGAATCTGCTTTTAGCTAACCCCGAGGGGTGTAGCGACTTTGGCTCAAGTTATGTATCAAAGTAAAATGAATTTCAAAAATGGTTTACTAACCCAATTCTAATGTGGATTATCTTATGATGATGTTTATTTGAATTAACGACTAACTCCTTTGTATGTTTTGTACTTGTCATCGATAATCCTATTGCAGATAAACAGGTGACATGAGGGGGGACTCATTTTTGTGGAGTCTTAGGGAGCTTTACATTTTGGATTCATTCACATGCACTATTTTGTACATGAGTGCAGAGTTGATATTTTGAAATATGATGTAACTAACGATATAGATATAATTGTAAACTTGAGACTGTAACTCTGGATATGTGTAGCTATGGGTATTTTGGAAACCCATAGCTAGTTATATGCGGTGGTTACAAAGTTTAATTAATGCGAATTATGTTTTTCTGTCGAACGATTTTGTATGTTAATAATGAGATAGATTGCGAAGAGGGAAATAAGGTTTGAAGTAAAGACATTAAATTGGTAGTGTGAGATAGGTGAGATTTCATGTAATTGAACTAATTTGAGAAAAAAAAATTCAAGGGTAGAATTTCGGTCCTTACATGTAAAGACTTCCGACTTAAAGCATCGGCTACCACATTGGCCTTTCTCGGATGATACTGCAATCCAAGATCATAGTCCTTAAGGAATTCCATCCACCTTCTCTGTCTCATATTCAGTTCCTTTTGATCAAACAAATATTTCAAACTCTTGTGGTCGCTATACACCTCAAACCTTACGCCATAAAGATGGTGTCTCCAGATTTTTAAGGCAAAGACCACTGCAGCTAATTCTAAATCATGTGTAGGGTATTTTTGTTCATGCGTTCTCAACTGTCGCGAAGCATAAGCAACCACTTTTCCGTCCTGCATCAAAGCATCGCAATACACACTGAAATCACGATCCGTACAAGGAAGAACCAACACCGGTGCCGTAGTCAATCTCCGTTTCAACTCTTGAAAACTTTCCTCACAATGGATCGTCCACACGTATGGTTCTCCTTTTCTGGTAAGCTTTGTCAGAGGTAGTGCCAACTTTGAAAATCCTTCTATGAACTTTCGATAATAACCGGCCAATCCCAGAAAACTCCTGATCTCGGTAACTGACTTGGGTACTGCCCATTCCATAATCGCTTCGACCTTTGAAGGGTCTACTGCTACTCCTTCCTTGGATATTACATGCCCAAGAAATTTTACCGATTCTAACCAGAAATCACATTTGGACAATTTAGCATACAATCGATTCTTACTCAGAAGATCTAGAAAAATTCTTAGGTGCTCCGCATGTTCCTCTCGGCTTTTGGAATAAACCAAAATGTCATCAATAAATACCACTACGAATGATTCCAAATACGGATGGAAATCTGATTCATGTAGTCGGTAAATATTGTTAGGGTATTCGTTACACCTAACGGGTTCAGGTACCCACAGATCTGGGTACCTCATTACCCGGATCTAGACCCATCTAACATCGGGTCTTAAAATCGCAGGTTTCAATTACCCACGGGTCCAAAACATTGATCCAGACCCGACCCGTTGTGGGTATTATTAGCGGGTACTCGCGGATCCGGGTACCCATTACCATCCCTACTCTCAAATGTATCGTGTAAGTCAATAATACCTCAAAAGCATTAATGTTTGGATTTTTAATGGACAATTTTCCATGTCACATAGGTGCATTTTATTAATTGTTAAGACTTCTGAATTGTTGTTTATGTTATCGCAATCACTTGGGTGCATTGAGAATGATAAAACCAATAAATCGAATGATATTCTATCTGCTTTTGCAGTTTGGTTATGCTTCGCAATTTTTTGAATCGTTTTGTAAATTATAATTAAAAATAATAAAATGTCATAAATTTTAACCTTTTGTTTTCTTTTATTTTTACATCTACACAAACTTTAGTACTAAAATGATCATTATATAAAGATTAAATTACACTCACACCCCCTGAGTTTTAATGAAATTACACAAACCACCCCTCCCTTCTTTGTCATTACACCAACCACCCCTCCCTCCTACACAAACCACCCCTAGATTTATACATACATTACACATACTACCCCTGCATGTTATAAATGTGTAATATTTTAAAGAAAAAATGTGTGATGAATGTAATTAAGTTAAACAAAATATTGTATATTGTGTAACACTTCAAATAGTACAAAAGCGAATGTTTCTTTATTATTTTTGTGTCAGTAAAAAGTACATTAATAATTTCAAATAAATGTTTAAATAACTCTTATATTATTTTATAACGAGCCAAATAATGAAGACGCATTGACTCCTATATTATTTGAATTTTTATACATAATATACAATATTTTGTTTAATTAATTACACACATCATACGTTTTTTGTTTAAAATATTACACTTATATATTATGCAGGGGTAGTCAGTGTAACATATGTACAAAATTAGGGGTGGTTCGTGTAAGGACAAAAAGTGAGGGGTGGTTTGTGTAATTTCACTAAAACTCAGGGGGTGTGAGTGTAATTTACTCTTATATAAATTGTTGAAAATTATGGAATAATAACTGTTGGAGAGAATTATTCTCAAGATTTAAGAGTTATTGATGTGAATAATAAAAGATAAAATTTCATATAAAAATACATAGTAGACTGACAATAAATGAAATTTCATAAGGAATAAAAACTACATAAGTGAATAATGATAATAAATTTTGCTATACTATTGTAATTTTTAATCAAATAAGCGAATAAATATCGACAACATTGAATAAATATCACTGATCAGTTGCAAACTAATAATTAATATTAATAATTACTTTGAATAAATAACGTCAACCATTAGGAGTTAAATAAAACTAATGAACATGTCTAAGGGGATATAAACACATATTGTCATTTAATGTGATGCTTATTGGTGAGATCGATAGTGCTATTGAAGTTAGAAAAAATGTATAATAATCATTAAATTCAAATTAGTATGTCTGCTTTATTTTCAAAAAAAATCAAAAAAATTAATTAAATGTTCTCATTTCCATTTATTAATATTGTCCTTACATTTCCATTACTATCTTAAAAATATTTAGGGAGTTTTAATCCTAAATAATTAAGGTCTCCATTATTTTGAAAAATAATCGAACTATGTAATTACAACTTTCATATTTCATTGACCATTTATTACTAAAATTTCATTTATATTTATTAAAATATTATTTACGAAGTTGTCATACTAAATGATTAAACCTGTATTTATTTTTAAAAAATCTAAGTAATTAATTACAATGTCCCCTTTTGTATACTTCTTAAAAAAAATAGGAAATAATAAACCAATATTATACTAACAACTAATAAGAAATAATATTCTAGAAATAAAAGAAATTATAAACAAATTACATTAAGAAATAATCACAATAGTATCATAAAATTAAACAAGTTCTCAATATTTACGTGTATATTAAGAATGAACAATATAAGTTTTTATAATATTTATTAGTTAACCAAATATATAAACTATATAGTATGAAAATCAATCAAAAATTACAAAAGTGTACGGGTAACATGTGTGTTTTTAGAAATGCAAATGTACGGATAATATGTGTGTTTTTAACCATGCGAAAGCACTGATCACATGTGTCTTCTTAACAATACGAATGCACATGTTACATGTGTGTTTAAATCATGCGAATGCACAAATAACATATGTGTTCTTAACCATATGAATGTATATATCATGTGTGTTCTTAATCATACGACAAAAAAATACTGTCCCATGCAAATGCAAAGGTTACTTGCTAGTTTATTTAGTATTGGTAATTACACACATATTAATAATTTTAATGTCGTGACGAGTTTTAACATTCCTTTTAGAAGGGAGGGTCTAAATAGGAAGAGATTATTGAATAGTGTTGTATTAATAATATATGTACGTTATCATTATTCATTATTCTTTTCTAACAATGACTAAATTCTCTCGAATATGATTAATGATAATAAGTTATGAAGCAAGGAGATATGAGAGAAGGGAATGGCAAAGGGCTAGAGTGGGCATCAAAAGTATGAACCCTGGTTATCACACTTCATGTATAAAGAGGGATCATCTGTCTGGACCATGTCTTTTTATTCACATCCAATAAAATTACATTAAATAATATATAATATTATTTTATATTTTTATGATTTTTTTATTCTAACTAAATAACACATTGTAATTGGTTCGGATACCATTGGGAATACTAAATGGAATAGAAGATCTAATTTTTTCGTGCCTTACAATTTAATTAACTGCTCTAACTTTAGGGGATTGTGATAATAGTTTTCTACCTTATTAATTTTGGGAAACGCTAACTAGTGTCATTAGACTTTTTTTAAGAATTTCAAAATTATATTTTGGAAAATGATGTATGCAATACTTTGAATACAAAGATTGCTTGTCAATTCAAAATTTATATATTTTGATTCTTTAATAATCCATAATGATATTGATTAACCAGATCAAAATTTTTGATTTCACATAAAATTAAAAGCAAAATAATTATTGGTCGTCACGACATTTAACAATAGATGCTAAACAATTATGAATGGGTCAAGTTGCTGTGCTAGAGACTATTCATCCACAATAATTAACCGGCTCGACATCGCTTTTAAATTTTAATATTCCTCATCGAAAAAAATTATAATAAAGTTGGATCAACGTCTTCTCTTCCAAAACAAAAAATATATATACATATAACTTCTTATCTTGGTGTTTGTGATTGGTTAAATAAATTTTTCAATTTTCATTTTTAACTAAAATATATTTTTTTAACCATAAAAAAATAGTGATAGGTAGAGTGTCATACTTTTGTGAGAAAATAGATGTAGTCTCTTAAAATTGATAAAGAGATAGATTTTAAAATGTGGAATTTGAGAGGTGAAATTTGAAAGGGATAGATTATATTCAACATTATTTAATAAATGAAAATAATATATTCTCCTACTAAATCGTCATACTAATCATTTTATTCATAAAAAAAGAATTAATTACACTAATACCCCTGAGTTTTAGTGAAATTACACAAATCACTCATCCTTTTTTGTTATTACACGAACCACCCATCCCTCTTACACAAATCACCCATAATTTTATACATACATTACACTAACCACCCATGATGAGATATAAGTGTAATATTTTAAACAAAAAACATGTAGTTAGTGTAATTAAGTTAAACAAAAATATTATATATTGTGTAAACAATTCGAAATAGTACAAAACTAAATGTTTTTTTATTATTTTTGTTTCATTTCATAATATATTAACAATTATAATGAGATATTTATATAACTCTTATACTATTTTGTAATAAACCAAATAATGAAGATTCATTGACTTTTACATTATTTAGATTTGTTTACACAATATAAAATATTTTGTTTAACTTAATTAGACATGTCACATATTTTTTGTTTAAAATATTACACTTATATTTCATCAGGGGTGGTCAGTGTAATATATGTATAAATTTAGGGGTGGTTCTTATAAGAGGGAGGGGTGGTTTGTGTAAGGACAAAAAATGGAGGGGTGGTTTGTGTAATTTTACTAAAACTCAGGGGGTGTCAGTATAATTAACTCTAAAAAATTGACATATGTCACAAAGTAATATTTTACTTATTAATTATTGATATACAAATGATATATGTCATTTTTTTTTTGTTAAGGAGAATAGCTTATACTTCAATAAATTGATGCAATTTTAAACTGGTTTTCTGCAGCGCCAAAGATTGAAGATAATAGACCAAAATAAAGGAAATAAAGCGTTGAAAAAGTAAATATATTAAATTATGTTGAATTCTTTAAATTGATGTTAATATATCAAATTCTTTAACTTTTAATAATATTTTAATGTTTTTTTCTTTTTCATCTCCTTATCCTAACCTCTTAGAAATGACCTTAAAGAAAAGATTTATGTTTTCCATGAACAGATAGGGTCCTCATTGATTGGGCTATTATTAATTCCAACTTACAAGATGTTTCCATTAAATTAATGTTTGTTGACTATTAACAATGAAACACTCTTGTCATAACCGGACCGGATGGTCCGACTGGTTCGATCGCTGACCGGATTTGAAAATGACTTTGTTTTGTAGTCTTAACCGAATGAGTAGCTGAACCGCTTTGAATCGAAGAAATTCCGGTTCGATCGTGCTAAACCCGGTTAAACCGGAATAACCCGGGAAAAAACCCAGACGATTTACTTAAAATTTAAAAAAAAATAGAACATTACTCTAATATTTTGTTTTATTTCGATCCAAAAAAAGATACAGAGATGTTACTTCAATTTAATTATAAAAATTATTAATTATATAAAATTTTGCATTTATATATAATTATATATTTATAGATAAAAATTATTAATTATATTTAAAATCATCCAGCTTGACGTGACAGTTTAACTGTATAAACCGGTTAGACCTAATACGAAAGCTCTTCCAACTTGACATTCCACTCAGGTTTTGAAACATTGCAATGAAAAGCATACATTATTCAAGAAAATTAATCTAGAAAATTAAAATTTATTGAAATTTTTTAATAATAAAAATTAGAAAATGTAAAAATTTATAGCTCATTAATTTTCTTTCAGTCTAAAACACAAAAACAGGAGAAGTTTTGTTGTAACTCGGACCAAACACTACATCTAGGGTCCGTCCACACATTTTGTAGGTCATGTGTGGGATAGAGATGAGAGCTCCTATCTATCATAAGAAAATAAATATGATTTGTACGGCAATATTAAATGAAAATGAGAATTTAAAGCAAGCCATGAGGACAAAAAAATGAGTATCCTTTATACATAAAAGACTTTTTGCAACTTAGGGCTAATATATTTTTTGGTCACATTCTTAACGGGTTGTGAGTAATTTCATATTTTTTTCTTACAAACAGATGTTGAATTTAATTCTACACCAACTATGATAATATAATATAATAATCATTATTATCAATAAAATATTAAACCAATTAATAAGTGTAGTGTAAAAATTAATAAAAGCAAATAAACTTGTCCTCCAAGAATGAATCTTTTTTGTATAAGAATAAAATATATGAAATTACAAATTGTAGATAAAACAGTTGAACCTCTTCTTAATTATGGGTTCTATATAGCACACTTGTCGCATCTGCATCAAAGTTGCCATAATTGCATGAAGGGCTAATGAATGTTATTGACATTTATAGGTTAGTTGATAAATTCTTAGTTAGTTGGAATATTTATAATTTCTAAAAATATAACATAAGGAATTTTTTTTATAAAATGTAGTATATTTTCCCTTATGTCGTCATATGTGGCTATTTAACAATACTAAATTATTAAACTATATCAGTTAATAATAATAAAATATTTTAACTGTACTTTAGTATGCCCACGAGTCCTTTTATTATATAAAGGCCGAATGGGTGTAGTAATGTGAAATTCATGAGAATAACAATGACAATTCTATGATGAGTAAATAATTGCAAAAACTATAATCATACAATGGATACTAAAATTTTAATGTGGAAAATCTTCCCAATGTGAAAAATAAAACCCATAGGTATAAGTCAATCAGTCAAGCTCCACTAAATTAGGAGTACGGCAATGTCTCAAATAACAGCATAGGTCGTACTTAATAATATGACAAACAATATATCAACAAACTTGAAATAGAGAACTAAGAGTGTGTAGCACAAAAAACCAAATCAGCTAGTCTAATTTCTCGACTTCTCTCGCCTTAGTTTATATGTCACTTATATAACAATTCAAAATCAAGTGCGTACCAGAAGTTGTGTACCTATTGTGAAAATTTCACCTCAATCCAACAGTGACAAATCTAACATATCAACTATATGTTCCAGCATGATTAATTTATATTCTCTATCACTTTTCTATTGTCTTTCTAGCTAAAACTGAACACACACTCTGACTCTAATCAAATCTCTCTCTACTAGGGTAAGTGGTATAAATGGACTTCCAACAAATGGTCTTTCTCCACTTAAGAAGGAGGCCCAAAACCCAACCAATCTCCCCTCATAACAATGTGTAGATGATTGCCAAACCCGCAATCTCACACAAGTTTCAAACTTCCATCTCTGTAAAGCCTTAGTCATCATATCGACCATTTTCATCTATATGAACCTTGGCTAATTCCAGCAACCTAGCATCCAATGCATCATCTAAATAATGATATTGTGAATAAGATCTTGCAACTAACCTTGACACAGTTTTGATAAAGACACCAAGATCACAAAAAGAAGAAAAAGGAAGAAACTTTGAAGACAAAGAAGAGCAAACTTCAAATAGAGTCTAAGTCTTAAACAAACATTTCTATCCTTTAAACTGAGTATGTTTAGTAAACAATGCTCAAAAGATGTTAATATTATTTTGAAAGAATTGGAAAACGCTTAAATAATTTAAAAGAATTTTGAAAATGCTAAGTAACAATTAACTTGACGAGAGTAACATGTTACAAGACCTAGGAAATAGGTTACTTGAACTATGCGACAGTTGGTAACATGTTATTGGGACTGCATAGTAGTTTACCTGAATGAGTACACAGTTACCCAGAAAAATTGGCATAGTGTAACCGATTATGGTAAAACAGTAACCAAATATTATTGAAAAGAATGTTTGGGTAATCGATTACACCATGATGCAACCGATTAGGCAAAACTGTTAAACTAAATTTTTCAATTTCAAACTGAATAATTTTCATCTAAATCAAATGGTTTCATTCCAATCATATCCTAACTTCGTGTAAGAGAGTATATTGGCTTATTGGAAGTTTATTTAAAGGTCTAACTCATAACTTTCATATATAATTATCTATACTTTTACACAACTTTAGTTTCAAACTTTTAGATTGAATATATTATTTGTGATTAATTGAAAATATATTTAATTTAAAAAATTAGTAATTAAATATTTAATCTAACTAATTACATTGACCACAACTTTATTATAGATTTTTTTCGATGAGGAATAGTAAAAGCGATGTTGAGTCGGTTAATTATTGTGGCTGAATGGTCTCTAGAATATCAATTTGACCCAGTCATAATTGTTTAACATCTATTGTTAAATGTAGTGGAACCAATAATTACGTGGGACCAATAATTATTTTGCTTTTAATTTTATGTGAATAAATTTATTTGATCAGGTTAATCAATCTCATTATGGATTATTAAAGAATCATAATATATAAATTTTGAATTGACAAGCAATCTTTGTATTCAAAGTATTACATACAACATTTTCCAAAATACAATTTTGAAATTATTAACAAAAGTCTAATGACACTGGTTAGTGTTTCAAAAACTTAATAAGGTAGAAAAATATTACCACAATCCCCTAAAGTTAGAGCACTTAATTAAATTGTAAGGCACCAAGAGAGAAAGAACACATATATTTATAATGATTCACCTTAAGGCTACGTCCAGTACTCTTGTACTACAAGAGATTTCTTTACTAGATACTCTGAGTTATAATTATAATTTCTCTCCCCGAGACCCCTTGTACCTTACGCACTCACAAATGAAATTTCTATAACTTTACAATCCTTTTGATCTCAATACACTAAGTATACAATGCTCTTAGAAGTGTTTAGGTTTTAAAAAAGTTTAGAATTTGCACTTAAAGCAACTTAAGAAAAATCTGTAAGTTTTGAATAAAAGTTGCATAGAAGTATAGAGAATTGTATAAGAAATTTCTGCGGAAAATCATATGTTAAAATGAGTGTTCGAAGGCCTATAAATAGGCTTCCAATTGACAAATATACCTTCACACGAAGTTGCGACACGATTGGAATGAAACTCATTCAGTTTGGATTTGAAAATTTTGGTTTAACAACATCGTATAATCGGTTATAGCTTCATGTAATCGATTATCCAAACTTTCTTTTCAGTAATAATCGGTTGTTGCTTTACAGTAATCAGTTACATTGTGTTAGTTTTGTTGGATAACTGTTTACTCAGTCAGGTAAACTGCTACGCAGTCTCAGTAACCTGTTACAAACCGTCGCACAATTCAGGTAACCTGCTACGTAGGTCTAGTAACCTGTTACTCAGGTTAATTATCTGTTACTTAGCATTTTGAAAATTTGTTTTAAATTGTCTAAGACTTTTTCAGTTCTTTTCAAAATAGTTTTAATATCTTTTGAGCATTCCTTCGAAACATAATTTAGAGCTTAAGGATAGAAGTATCTATTGAAGACTTAGACTCCATTTAATCTTGAAGTTTGCTCTTCTTTTTCTTCAAAATCTTTTTTTTTTGTGATTTTGGTGTCTTCATTAAAACTGTGTCAAAGTCAGAAGCAAGATCTTCTTCACAATTTATAATATGGAAAATCATAGAATATAATCTAGTATATTAAATAATAATAAAAATTATATATTTTTCTTATATTACATCCTGAAAGGCGATGCATTAATAAAGATGTATAATTATGTTATACACATAGGCTCCTCATTGATTGAGGTGTTTTTAATTCCAACTTGGAAAATGTTTTCATTTGAATAAAGTTTGTTGAATGTCAACACTGAAAACTACATATCATTCAAGAAAATTTAACTATAAAGTTCAATTTACAGCATTAATATAATAATACTAATGAATAACTTTCTCAATTGCTTTAAGGGTCCAAAATATAATGAAATTTACATCACTAATATAATAAAATTTTAGTTGCCAATTTCATTGCTACAAGGCCCCAAACGTTTTCTCAATTGCTGGACATGTGTGGGCTTTTAGACTTAGGTAGAGTTGTTAGCAAGTTTAGTTGGTTCCATAGGGTAGATGGTGGGTGCAATATTTCTAAGTGCTTAGATACAGGTTTGTATGATTCTTCCTAGAGAACTATATTCCCTGAAGTCTATGTGGAAAAACTCACTCAAATTCACTCTGATCATTGTCCTAAGTTAATTAGATGCGAGGGAGATAGTGCTGATGCTTCAAATAGGCCTTTCCGGTTCAAGGAAGCTTAAACACTTCATAAATATTTTTGGTCAGTAGTTTCAGATGCTTGATCTCATGGTGTTGGGAACATTGTGGATGAGCTTGCTAAAGTAAGGGAGGAGGCTCTAATCTTTGACAAGAACACTTTTTGGGGACATCTTTAGAAGGAAACATCGAGTTGAGGCTGGGATCAAGGGGTTCGACTTAAACTGGACACTGTGGATGATAGAGACATTATGAGATTTGAAGCCCAGCTTCGACGGGAATACAATTCTATTTTGAAGCAAGAGGAGTTGCTTTGGTTTCAGAAGTCAAGGGAACAATGGGTTAAGTTGTGAGATAGAAACAACATATTCTTCCACACTCGAACTATTGTGAGAAGGAAGAGAAACAAAATTCATGGCTTATTCATTGACGATGGCGTGTGGCATACAAATTGCGATCATTTGGAGGAGGCAAATCAACATTATTTCATGGATTTGCTCTGTGTCACTACTGATGTTGATTTAGACTATTGTCATATTTGAACTCCTAGATTGTCTAACGGAGGTGTTGATGCTTTGTCTGCCATAATTACTATGGAGGAAATGACTAATCTGGTTTTGAGTATGAAATCCTTCAAAGCTCCTAGCCCTGATGGTCAACCCTATTTCTTTAAGAAGTATTGGAATATTGTGGGGTTCAAGAAGTCTTTGGTGCATGATGCATTTAGAGTTGGTTTTACTCATAGTTGGCTTGTGGAGATGTTTGTGGTGCTTATTCTTAAAGTTAATAACCATACTTCTTTGAAGGAACTGAGACTTATTAGCTTGTGCAATATCATCTAAATGGTGATCATGAAGGTCCTGATTAAAAGACTGAGACCATTTTTGGATGATCTAGTTGGGCCGTTACACAATAGTTTTATTTCAGTGATAGATACTTATGATAACATCATTCTAGCTCATGAAGTTATGCATTTTCTAAATAGGACCAAGTCGAAGAAGGGTGTTATGGCATTGAAGGTGGATGTAAGGACCGAAATTCTACCCTTGAATTTTTTTACCTCAAATTAGTTCAATTACATGCAATCTCTCCTAACTTACATTACCAATTAAATGTCTTTACTACAAGTCTTATTTCCCTCTTCGCAATCTATCTTAATATTAACATACAAAAACGTTCGACAGAAAAGCATAATTTGCATTAATTAAACCTTGTAAGCACCGCATATAACTAGCTATGGGTTTCCGAAATACCCATAGCTACACATATTCAGAGTTACACTCTCAAGTTTGCAGTTGTATCTACATCGTTAGTTACATCATATTTCAAAATAACAACTATGCACTCATTTACAAAATAGTGCAAATGAATAACTCCAAAATGTAAAGCTCCCTAAGAATCCCCAAAAATGAGTCCCCCTCATTGTCACCTGTTTATCTACATTGGGATTATCAATGACAAGTACACAGACATACAAATGAGTAAGTCATTAATTCAAATAAACATCATCATAAGATAATCCACATTAGAAATTAGGTTAGTAAACCATTTTTGAAATTCATTTTACTTTGCTGCATAACTTGAGCCAAAGTCGCTACACCCCTCGGGGTTAGCTAAAAGCAGATTCTCATTTTCCTTTTTAAATAAAACATGCTTATATACTCAAGCCAGAGTTTTGCTTATATACTCAAGCCAGAGTTTTGCTTATATACTCAAGCCAGAGTTTTGCTTATATAGTCAAGCCAGAGTTTTGCTTATATACTCAAGCCAGAGTTTTGCTTATATACTCAAGCCAGAGTTTTGCTTATATACTCAAGCCAGAGTCGCTAACCATTCATGGTCGGCTAAAAATATATTTCCTTTTCATTAATTTCACCATAAAAAATTTCCGGTAAATCCACGCCCACATTAGTATAAACACACCCATATATGTTCATACTAAATACGGGATTCACGACTCAATCATCGCATAACCAAAGAGTACCACATACTTTCCTTTTCATAATCTACGCCTACTTTAGTATAAACACACCCATATATGTTTATACTAAATGCGTACTTTACAACTCAATCATTGCATAATCATAAAATACACATTTTCGATTCCAAATGCACAATTAAAGACTTATCCTTACCTCGGTGAGTGTTGGGTTTGGTTCTTGGAAACTTCTCAAGTTCCACCGACACCGCCTCCAACTTTAGGATCTTTCCTCATCCCACCACATAACACAATGTTAGTCATTTATTCCAAACATCACATAAACAACTTATATTGCATCATTTAATCATACAAAATATTCATCATAAGTATTCAACCATCTAAAACATGCATAATCATCTCATATTCTAATATTTGGAGGTAAACTCATCTTCTACCTCTAGCATTTTACTCATTCTCTCCTTTTACTACATTTTCACTTTTAGGGTTTTGGGGTTTTCATGAATCAACCCACAACCCTTCCATTCTTGAGATGCTATCTCTAAACCAAGAGTTTACAAGGTAAGAATGACATAAAATGAACCATCACTCAAAAGGATGAGTTTCCATGGTTTCCTTCATTATTGAGAAGAGATCCAACATACCCAGAATAGGTTTTAAAGAGAAGAAGAGAGTTAGAATCTAGAGTTTTACCTCTTCTCAAGCTCTTAGATGAGTATCCAAGCTTTTTGTCCTTGAAAAGCTCTCTTCTCTCACTCTTCTTCTTTTCTAAACCCTCGATTGTGTTTAGGGGTTTCTCATTAAATGCTGTCTCGTCGGGTTCTCTCTTAAGAGAGCTTATTCTCGCTCAAGCGAGAAAATCCCGCCCATTTTAAAAACTCAAATCTGACCCTCTCGCTCAAGCGAGAATCTCACAGTGCCAACAGCCCCAAAATGATATTTCTCGCCCAAGCGAGACAACTCTCGCTCAGGCGAGAATCTTCCAGTATACTCCAGGATTTCACCCTCCCAGGTGAGCCTCTCTCGCCCAAGTGAGAATCTCTTGCTCAAGCGAGAATCCTCCAATATAGCCCAGTATTTCGCCCTCCTAGGTGAGTCTCTCTCTCGCTCAAGCGAGAATCTCTCGCTCAAGCGAGGGTCTCAGGACTGATACTATAATTTTTAAAGGCTTAAAATTTGGGGTGTTACAGTGGACCTAGAAAAGCTTATAATAGAATCAATTTGTATTTCTTGCAGATTACCTTGACTGAGTTTGGTTTTCCTCTGGTTAGTGTGGATCTCATTATATGGTGTGTGAGGTCTGGTAGCATATCTATTCTCTAGAATGGATCTAGCTTGGAGAAATTTGTGCCAACTAGAGGTCTTCGTCGGGATGATCCTATATCTCCGTATCTTTTTGTTCTGTTCTTGGAGAAGTTAGCCCTCTCTATTCAATAGAAGGTTTATTATGTCTAGTGGTTGTCTTCAAAACTGTCAAGGGGTGGGCCATCCCTATCCCATATTTTGTTCGTAGATGATGTTCTCCTCTTCTATAAAACTTTGAAGGCTTAAGTGAGGTTGAACACTAAAACTCTGGATGACTTCTGTAAATCATCTGGCCTTAAGGTAAATGTGGATAAGTCTAAGTATATGTGTTCTAGGAATGTTCCCACAAGAAGATGGACTAGCTTTGTGAATATTTGTTCTCTGCGGGCTATGTGCAACCTGGGTATCTATTTGGGTATACCAATTTTTCAAGGAAGGGTGGCAAGGTCCATGCTTAATCCGATTACAGAGAAGATTCAAAGGCGTATGGCTACTTGGAAGTCTAACATTCTGAATAAGGACGATAGGCAAAATATGTTCTTAACTCTATTCCTACTTACACAGTGCAGACTATGTGGATTCCTTAGGTCGTGTGCAATGACATTGATAGAATGACTCATAATTTTCTTTGGGGTGGGGATGTTTGGAAGCATAGTCTTAACTTACTCAAGTGGGATACTTTTACTAAACCCAAACATCATGGTGGTCTTGGTTTTCGTTATCCGCACTAAATGAACATTTATCTCCTTGGTAAGCTTTATTGGAGCATATTATCTGATCAAAGTAAACTTTGGTGTAATGTTTTGACGGGTATGTATGTGGGTGACCCCTCGATGTTGTTTGTTAGTCAGAAGCCTTGTGTTTCCTATACTTGGAAAAGCATTTTGAAAGCTACCGTGATACTCAAAGATGGCTATAGTTTTCATAACGATATTGGTGCTCAGACTTTCTGGTATGACAATTGGTCTGGGTTTTGTAGAATCTCTAACATAGTGGATTATGTTCATATTTTTTATACTCTTCTCTGTGTCGGTGATCTATGTAGAGGTGATTCCTGGGTTTTTGATAGTTTGTCGACTCTTCTTTCCCATGAGGTTCTTGAATTGATCTCTGACTGGGTTGTTCCTAGGTTGTGTACATATGAGGTTGGTTGGTTTTGGCAACACCATGCTTCTGGTAGCTTCAAGACTAATTCTGTCACTATTACTTTAGTAATAACTCACTGAAATTAAAGTAACACAACATCAATGTTTATCATCATAGCTTCTACTCATACACACCTCAAAAGGCATCAACATAAGGAGATTTTGTCACTATTACTTTAGTCTGCTCATTTTCTTATACTGACTCACTTTTGGTTACCAACAGTTTAAGGAGTTACTCAAACTAAAATACATCCTAAGATTCAACTCTCATGCAATCACACTCATCACAATATCATTTAGGTAACTTAACCAACTTCAATCAATATTTTAAACTAGAAGTTTTACCTTTTAGTAAAAATATACAAGACTTAGTCACTTCCAAAACACATAAGGTTCCTTTCTTTACCGCTTTTTGATTTGTTAGCACAATACTCCCAAAACCAATACATTATTATCAACAACATTCAACGAACATACTCATTTAAATGTTCCTAGGAATCCTTCAAATTACTTTTCAAATGATTACAAAGATAATTTATATTATTTACAGAATTCACGCATCAAGGATGAAATTGCAAAGCATTAGCAATTAATCTCAAAGAGATATTTCACAATTGTCATACCAAACTTGTTACACACAAGTTCATCATCTAATTTGAATTTCTAAACTTTGATGCATTGCAAAAAAAATTATATCAAAGAATTAATCAATGTGTACACTTTTATTTCCAGGCAAACCAGACAAAGCACATGCTAGAGCTTTTACAAAAGAAAATTGCATATTTACATGTCATATAATAAATATGTAGATTTAGCCACAAAGTATACTAATCGATTAAGTTCTACATCACCACATCTTGCATATTTGTTTCGGTCAGGAAGAGTGACAACATAATTAACAGCATATCTCAACTAGGAACATGGAGGAAACCAAATAGAATGGCATACATGTTTTCATGATATAAATATTCTAACACTAGCAAGAGATAATATTCTTTCATCATCAACAATCAACAGAGTTTAGCAGAAGACTCATATTGTCTGCTAACTCTACCTCTAATCTCCTATAACACGAGATTGTACTTAGCATCAATTTTGTATTCTAATTAAAGAGACTGTTATTATTCTCCATACCATAAGTTATCAATGACAAGAAAATATTATATCACACCTTTATGCATTTTCAATTTCTATAAAATCAACCATCGAATTTAAAAATCTTATTCCCAAGGTATGGAATACATTTTTCAAAAGTTTCCTTTTCTTACAACGTAAATGAAATATCCAATCCCCCATTGAATCGTATGACGAATGATCACCAGTAAAATTTCTTTTCAACTATTACGATGAAGACATATGAGTAAACTAAAGAAAGCTAATTTAATCGTTTCTTTTCAATCACCTCAAAGTTAGCGATAAAAGAAAGTTCTCAACAAGAAATCCACAAAAAGCTCATAACTAGAAATTCGCCACGAGAAATACTCAACAAGTAAATTTCACGTCAAGAAATTCAACACGAAAATCACTACCAGAAGCTCACAACAAGCAATTTAACAAGAGGTTCACAACCATAACTTCACAGTAAGAGTTTCGATAAAGAATTCCCAACAAGGACTTCACCACAAGAAATTCAGCAAGAAGTTTACAACAAGCACTTCATCAAGAATTTGCAGCAAGACATTTAATGACTAGTTCACAACCAGAAGTCTCCAGTAAGAAACTCAACAAGTAATTCACAATAAAACATGGTAATAGCCATAATAAAGAAAATGCATCATAGATTAAGGCAAGAATTACGACCAAACAGAGTTGTACTAGGGAAGCGAAAATCAAAAGTTTTTCATGCTATACATTAAGCTAGCAAAGTTTTAGCCCTGGGAGAGCAGATGCAAGCTTTTTCTTTCAATAGTCGGCCAAATGACTACAGGATCATCGGTCTACTCTACCTCAATTCACCATTTCGAACTTTATACAGAAGGTTTTTCCGTACCAGCTCCTTCTACAACGAGGCACAAATTAACTATGCTACCACGGAAAAAGAAATGCTAGCAATTGTGTATGCATTGGAAAAATTTAGATCATATTTGATAGGGTCTAAAGTTATTATATTTTCTGATCATGCTGCTATCAAATATTTACTAACCAAATCTGATTCAAAACCGAGATTGCTTCGATGGGTATTGCTTTTGCAGGAATTTGATCTTGTCATCAAGGACAAAAAAGGAAGTGAAAATTGTGTAGCAGACCATCTGTCAAGGTTGGTGAATCAGGAAGTAACTAGCAAAGAACTTGAGGTGGTGGAAGAGTTCCTAGATGAAAGTTATTGGTGTTGCAAGAGAGGCCATTGTTTGCTGATATGGCTAATTTCAAAGCTGTAGGGGTGCTGACAAATGACTTCACATGGCACCAGAAGAAAAATTTCCTCAGAGATCCCCATCAGTACATTCAAGAGAAACATATTCAGCAGATTTGGCACACAACGGGTTCTAATTAGTGATGGAGGATCACACTTATGCAATGCACAATTTCAGAAAGTCCTTCAACACTATGGAGTCCGACATAAAGTCCCATCTCCTTATCATCCTCATACAAATGGGCAAGCAGAAGTGTCCAACAGATATATTTAAAGAATACTGGAGAAGGAAGTCTCCACATCAAGAAAAGATTGGTCTCTCAAGTTGGATGAGGCAATATGGGCTTACCGAACTGCATATAAAGCACCAACAGGCTTATCCCCTTATTGGCTGGTACACGGAAAGATATGTCATCTGCTGGTTGAGCTGGAACACAAAGCATTATGGGCTTTGAAGTATTTTAATATGGACGCGAAGGCTGCTGGTGAAAAAGAAACTTACAAATGCACCAAGTGGAAGATGTAACGATCCGAAAATTCTACCTTGAAATTTTTTCATTTGTTTAATCCAATTCCATATGTTTAACAATCAATCATAATTACCGAGTGATTAAATTTATTTTTAAAGTCTATCTTTGAACCATAAGTAACATACAACATTCGATAGCAGAAAAACATAATTCATTAATATAACCTAGTAACCCCCGCATACAATTAGCTATGGGTTTCCAAAACACCCATAGCTACATATATCCCGAGTTACTAGTTATCGTGATCAATATCATTTACAAAAATAATATTCATAGTACCATCAGTCACTTCAATTACAATCAATTAAAGTTACAAAAGAATGGATAAAGAGACATCAAAAACAAAAGTCTCTAATCCCCTACTCAAAATTATCCTTCTCCGTCCACCTACCTGCAATGGGATTAACATTTACCATGCACAAACAACACAAAGGAATAAGTCATTAATTCAATAAAACTCAATGTTAGTTAATCCACATTTAATAGTTTTTCACAATGATATAATTTAAATACTCTTAAAAACCTTTTTCGTCATCTATACTTTTGAAAAAAACCAGGCTACATAACTCGAGCTAGAGTCGCTAACCCATTCTGGTCGGCTAAAACGAGTTTTATTTTCATTGGCACTACTCCAATACATAAACCATAAATACACTCATCATCACTACAAACATACCCATATATATTTGTAATGACTAAGTGATTTACCATTTATGTCATTATATTTCGAGTCTTATTTCCATTGGTACTCCCCCAATAAATGTCGAGTCTTATTTCCATTGGTACTCCCCCAATAATAATTATTTCATTTGTGTCATATTTCCGTTGGTACTCCCCCAATAATATTTATATCATTTGAGTCTTATTTCCATTGGTACTCCCCCAATAATATATATTTCATTTGAGTCTTATTTCCATTGGTACTCCCCCAATAATATTTATTTCATTTGAGTCTTATTTCCATTGGTACTTCCCCAATAACATTTAATTCATTTGAGTCTTATTTCCATTGGTACTCCCCCAATAACATTCAATTCGTTTGAGTCTTATTTCCATTGGTACTCCCCCAATAACATTTAATTCAATTTGAGTCTTATTTCCATTGGTACTCCCCCAATAACTTTTAATTCGTTTGAGTCTTATTTCCATTGGTACTCCCCCAATAACATTTAATTCATTTGACTCACTTCTAACCATTATCAACATACCCATATATGTTCATAATGATTAAGTGATTCACATTTTATTCATCATCCATAACAGAAAGTCCACACATTTTCCACTTAATGCATAAATTAAAGACGAATCCTTACCTTGGTGAGTGTTGGGTTTGGTTTTTGGTGACTTCGCAAGTTCCACTGGCACCACCTCCAAACTTAGGATCTTTCCTCATTCCCACCACATAACACAATGTCAGTCATTCATTCTAGATAACAAATAAATAACTTATATTGCATCATTTAAACATACAAGATATTTATCATATTCTCAATGGTTCCATACTACTTTCCTTAAGAGTTTTCAACCATCTAACACATACATATCATCTCATCTTTCAACATTGTAAAGCAACTCATCTTCTACCTCTAGCATTTTACCCATCTTTCCTCTCTAACCTCATTTTCTCTCTCTAGGGTTTTAGGTTTCCATGAGTCAACCCACAAACCCCTTTCCATTCTTGGAATACTAACTCAAAACCAAGAGTTTACAAGGTACAAATGACATAAAATGAACCATAACTCGAAAGAGAGAGTTTCCACGGTTTTACACATTTTGAGAAGAGATCCATAATACCAAAAATGGGGTCTCAAGGGAAGAAGAGAGTTAGGATAGAGAGTTTTACCTCTTCTCAAGCTCTTGAACAAGAATCAAAGCTCCTAGACCTTGGGAATGCTCTCTTCTCTCACCTCTCTTCAATTCTTAACCTAAAATGTGTTTGGGGGTTTCCCTCATATAATGTTCTCATCGGGTTCTCGCTTAAGCGAGCTTTCTCTCGCTCAAGCGAGAAAATCCCGCCCATTTTAAAAACTCAAATCTGACCCTCTCGCTCAAGCGAGGGATTCTTGCTCAAGCGAGAATCTCACAGTGTCAACCAGCCCCAAATGCCATTTCTCGCCCAGGCGAGACATCTCTCGCTCAGGCGAAAATCCTCCTGTATAGCCCAGGATTTCACCCTCCTAGGTGAACCTCTCTCGCTCAAGCGAGAATCCGAGGACTGATACTATGATTTTAAAGACTTAAAATTTGGGGTGTTACAATCCTCCCCCTCTTAAAAGAATTTTCGTCCCCGAAAACCAAACATACCTTAATTTGAACAAATGAGGGTAATCCTCTCTCATCTCTTGCTCAACTTCCCAAGTAGCGTCTCCTTCGTCCACTTGGCTCCACAACACCTTTACCAGGGCAATGTCCTTGCCTCTCAATCTCTTTATACTGGTACCCATGACTCTCACGGGCAACGTCGCAAAGGTCAAATTATCCTTCAACTCTATCTGATCAGACTCAACCACATGAGATGGATCTCCAACATATTTCCTCAACTGAGACACATGAAATACATTATGGAGATTGGACAACAACGGAGGTAAAGCAATACGATACGCTACCGACCCAATTCTCTTCAATATCTGATAAGGCCCAATAAATCGAGGAGTCAGCTTACGGAATTTCAAAACTCTTCCGATACCGGTAGTCGGAACAACCCTCATGAAAACATGATCTCCCTCGTTAAATTCAAGAGGTTTTCGTCTCTTATCATAATAACTCTTCTGTCGGCTTTGGGCGATTCTCATATGCTCCCGGATTTTTTTGATCGCATCCGTCGTATCCTGGACCACTTCGGGTCCCAATATCAAGTTCTCCCCAATTTCAAACCAACTCAATGGAGTTCGACACTTCCTACCATACAACGCCTCATAAGGTGCCATCCCGATACTCGAATGAAAGCTATTGTTGTAGGTAAATTCGATCAAAGGCAACATGCTATCCCAACTCCCTGGTTGTTCTAAGACGCAGGCTCTTAAAAGGTCTTCCAATGACTGTATCGTCCTTTCCAATTGACCGTTCGGTTGTGGATGATAAGCTGAACTCAGCTTCAACTTAGTCCCCAAAGCGGTTTGCAAACTAGTCCAAAAGTTCGAAGTGAAACGGGGGTCTCTATCCGACACAATGCTTGACGGTATTCCATGCAAGCGAACAATTTCCCGGATATACAATTCTGCCATCCTCTCCAAAGAGTACCTCATGTTCATAGGCAGAAAGTGAGGAGATTTAGTTAACCGATCCACGATCACCCATATCGAATCATATCCCTTCTGAGTCTTCGGAAAACCAGACACAAAATCCATGGATATACTATCCCACTTCCAAACGGGAATTTCTAGGGTTTGTAACTCCCCCGTCGGTCGTTGATGTTCAATTTTTGCTTTCTGGCATATTAGAAAACTCGAAACATATGACGCCACGTCTCTCTTCAATCCAGACCACCAAAACAATTTCTTCAAGTCTTGGTACATTTTCATTGTTCCTGGGTGAAAGCTCATCTTACTCTTATGGGACTCCTTCAAAATACTTTTCCGTATCCCTTCATCACGAGGCACACACACTCTCCCCTTGTAACGCATCATCCCACTAGAGTCCGTTACAAAGTCGGTCTCCTTTCCACTCATCATCAAATCCCGTTTGTCCATAAACTCAATATCTCCAACTTGCAGTACTCGGATCTGATCAAAGAGTTCATTCGTGACCGTCAACGTACCCAATATCATACTGTGGGGTCTCATCTGGACGTCTAGGTTCATATCTCTGAATTCTTCTATCAGCTTCCCTTCCTTAATCATTAAAGCTGACATGTGCAAAGATTTCCGACTGAGTGCATCGGCTACTACATTAGCCTTCCCTGGGTGGTACTGCAATCCAAAATCGTAGTCCTTTAAAAATTCCATCCATCTCCTCTGTCTCATATTCAGATCTTTTTGATCGAACAGATACCTCAAACTCTTGTGGTCGCTGTACACGACAAACGTTATACCATAAAGATGGTGTCTCCAAATTTTCAAAGCGAAGACCACTGCTGCCAATTCTAAATCATGCGTAGGGTAGTTCTGCTCGTATGTTCTCAACTGTCGAGAAGCATAGGCAACCACCTTTCCCTCTTGCATCAGGACACAACCCAAACCTTGCTTGGAAGCATCACAATACACACTAAAATCCTTATCCGTACACGGAAGAACCAACACGGGCGCCGTAGTCAACCTTCGTTTCAACTCGTGAAAGCTTTCTTCGCAACGAAGTGTCCACACAAACGGTTCTCCTTTCCTAGTGAGCTTAGTCAATGGTAGTGCTCACTTCGAAAATCCCTCTATGAATTTCCGATAATAGCCTGCCAAACCCAGGAAGCTATGGATTTCAGTAACCGATTTGGGCATGACCCATTCCGTAACCGCTTCCACCTTTGAAGGATCCATAGCTACCCCTTCCTTGGTTATCACGTGCCTAAGAAAATTCACCGACTCCAACCAGAAATCACACTTAGACAATTTCGCATACAGCTGGTTCTTACTTAGGATTTCTAGAACAATCCTCAAGTGCTCTGCATGTTCCTCTCGGCTTTTGGAGTAAACCAAAATGTCATCAATAAATACCACTACAAACGAATCCAAATACTGATGGAAAATCAGATTCATGTTCTCGGTAAATATTGCTGGAGCATTTGTTATACCAAAAGGCATGACCAAATACTCGAAATGTCCATACCTTGTCCTAAAAGCAGTCTTTGGGATGTCATCGGTTTTTACCCGAAGTTGATGGTAGCCCGATCGAAGATCAATCTTAGAAAACACTACCGCCCCTCTTAACTGATCCATCAAGTCATCAATCCGATCTAATGGATATTTGTTCTTAATCGTAACCTTGTTCAACTGCCTGTAGTCGGTACACAATCACATACTACCGTCCTTTTTCTTAACTAGCAAAACAGGTGCGCCCCACGGCGAGACACTTGGGTGAATAAGTTTCTAAGCTAACAATTACTCAACCTGCTTTTTCAGCTCAGTTAACTCTAACGGAGCCATTCTATAAGGAGCTATAGAGATGGGTCCCGTTCCAGGCACTAAATCAATGGAGAATTCAACTTCTCTCACGGGAGGTAATTCCGAAATATCACCAGGAAAGACTTCCAGAAACTCACGAACTATGGGAATGTCCTCAACCTTGGACTTCTCAATACCTTCCAGGGACGCCAACAACATGAACACAGTCCCTCCCTCCTTACAGGAAGTCCTGACTTTTTTTGCCGACATCGACCCCAAACCACTGACTCCCTCCGAAATCCCATTTGGATTTCCAAACGTCACAGTCTTATCAGCACAATTAAGCACCACATGATTTTCTGACAACCAGTCCATCCCCAAAATCAAATCTAACTGGGATAGTGCTAAGCAGATTAAATCCACGGTAAAATCCCTACCGTTTACCACCACCGGACACCGAGACACAACTGTCGACACCACCACAGGCACATCAGTTGGGGTGGATACGACCATGTCGTAAGGCAACGACTCAGTTTGTAAATTCAGTCGGTCCACGCAGTCAATGATACAAAGGAGTGTGTCGCTCCCGAATCAAACAACACTAAAAGAGGAATACCTGACACCATGCAATTACCTTTAATCAGGCCATCAACGCCCGATGTCTCTGCCCCACTCATGGTGAACACTCTACCTGTGGATCGAGGTCGTTCAACCCTCACAGTATTCACGCTCTGCGGTAGCTTAGGACAATTTCTTCGAACATGTCCCACTTCCTCGCAATGAAAACAAGTGAGCGCCATTCCGGGGCACGAGTCGCCGATATGCACTCGGCCACATTTGCACAAAGAGGGAGCGTTCAACCGGGACCCTCTAGCAGTGTGATGAGTCCTCGACCCATGCGAATGATAACTCCGATTACTCGTCGGAGGAAAATAAGGCTTCCTCTCCTCATGAAACGCCTTCCCTTTCCCTTTTCCGTGAGGGAAGTTTCGTTGAGGTCCAAAGTATTTGGGAGGAACCACCTTAGATGTCGCCGCTTCATCAGCTGCCAAGTCATCTTCGTACACCCTACACTTGTTCAGCAGAGTAGGGAAATCAGCAATCTCTTGGTGCCCAAACATACTTTTCAACTTGGGCCTCAAACCTGATTCGAACTTGGCACATTTGGACCTTCCGTCCATTTCCAATTCGGCGTAGGGGAAAAACCGGACCAACTCCTCAAACTTGGCCGCATAGTCTCCGACTGACATGTTCCCCTGTTCCAGCTTCAGGAATTCCATCTCCTTCTTCCTCTTCAAATCAGCAGGAAAGTACTTGTGTAGGAACTTCTCCTTGAAGGTACCCTAGGAGATCAGTCGACCTTCGGCTTCCATCTGCCGCCGAGTATATTCCCACCAATTCTCAGCCTCGGTCACCAGCATGTAAGTAGCATAGGTGATTTTCTGAACCTCAATGCAGTTCATGGCTCTGAAGATCCGCTCTAACCCTTGGATCCACTCGATGGCAGCTTCAGGAGCAAATCCCCCTTGGAACTAAGTGGGGTTCCTCCTGCAGAACTAATCTAAGCCCCGATATTCCGCCGGTCCTGGTGGAACTAGTGGATGTGAACTTGGACTCGGTGCCGGGTTCTGGTTTAGATTGTGCAAGTTCGCATTGACCTGCTGTAGCGCCGCCACCATTTGAGCTAACAAATCATTCAGGACGTTCTGACTCGCCCCTCTTCCTCTTCCTCTTCCTGCCATGATCACCTGTACTCACTCAATTGTTAGTAAGTGAATTGTATAAATATAGTGCACACAACACTTAACATTTAACATCATTCAAACAACTGCAACAAATAAGGATACAAAGAAGCATGCAATGCCATACCCTAGGTCGCAGGATTAACTATGCTCGGATACCATAATGTAACGACCCAAAATTCTACCCTTGAAAATTTTTCATTTGTTTAATCCAATTCCATACGTTTAACAATCAATCATAATTACCGAGTGATTATATTTATTTTTAAAGTCTCACTCCACTCTCACACCCTATCTTTGAACCATAAGTAACTTACAACATTCGATAGCAGAAAAACATAATTCATTAATATAACCTAGTAACCCCCGCATACAATTAGCTATGGGTTTCCAAAACACCCATAGCTACATATATCCCGAGTTACTAGTTATCGTGATCAATATCATGTACAAAAATAATATTCATAGTACCATCAGCCACTTCAATTACAAACAATTAAAGTTACAAAAGAATGGATAAAGAGACATCAAAACAAAAGTCTCTAATCCCCTACTCAAAATCATCCTTGACCGTCCACCTACCTGCAATGGAATTAACATTTACCATGCACAAACAACACAAAGGAATAAGTCATTAATTCAATAAAACTCAATGTCAGTTAATCCACATTTAATAGTTTTTCACAATGATATAATTTAAATACTCTTAAAAACCTTTTTCGTCATCTATACTTTTGAAAAAAACCAGGCTACATAACTCGAGCTAGAGTCGTTAACCCATTCTGGTCGGCTAAAATGAGTTTTATTTTCATTGGCACTCCACCAATACATAAACCATAAATACACTCATCATCACTACAAACATACCCATATATTTGTAATGACTAAGTGATTTACCATTTATGTCATTATATTTCGAGTCTTATTTCCATTGGAACTCCCCCAACAAGTGTCGAGTCTTATTTCCATTGGTACTCCCCCAATAATAATTATTTCATTTGAGTTATATTTCCATTAGTACTCCCCCAATAATATTTATTTCATTTTAGTCTTATTTCCATTGGTACTCCCCTAATAATATTTATTTCATTTGAGTCTTATTTCCATTGGTACTCCCCCAATAATATTTATTTCATTTGAGTCTTATTTCCATTGGTACTTCCCCAATAACATTTAATTCATTTGAGTCTTATTTCCATTGGTACTCCCCCAATAACATTCAATTTGTTTGAGTCTTATTTCCATTGGTACTCCCCCAATAACATTTAATTCAATTTGAGTCTTATTTCCATTGGTACTCCCCCAATAACATTTAATTCGTTTGAGTCTTATTTCCATTGGTACTCCCCCAATAACATTTAATTCATTTCACTCACTTCTAACCATTATCAACATACCCATATATGTTCATAATGATTAAGTGATTCACATTTTATTCATCATCCATAACAGAAAGTCCACACATTTTCCACATAATGCATAAATTAAAGACGAATCCTTACCTCAGTGAGTGTTGGGTTTGGTTTTTGGTGACTTCGCAAGTTCCACCGGCACCACCTCCAAACTTAGGATCTTTCCTCATTCCCACCACATAACACAATGTCAGTCATTCATTCCAGATAACAAATAAATAACTTATATTGCATTATTTAAACATACAAGATATTTATCATATTCTCAATGGTTCCATACTACTTTCCTTAAGAGTTTTCAACCATCTAACACATACATATCATCTCATCTTTCAACATTGTAAAGTAACTCATCTTCTACCTCTAGCATTTTACCCATCTTTCCTCTCTAACCTCATTTTCTCTCTCTAGGATTTTGGGTTTCCATGAGTCAACCCACAAACCCCTTTCCATTCCTGGAATACTAACTCAAAACCAAGAGTTTACAAGGTACAAACGACATAAAATGAACCATAACTCGAAAGAGAGAGTTTCCACGGTTTTACACATTTTGAGAAGAGATCCATAATACCAAAAATGGGGTCTCAAGGGAAGAAGAGAGTTAGGATAGAGAGTTTTACCTCTTCTCAAGCTCTTGAACAAGAATCAAAGCTCCTAGACCTTGGGAATGCTCTCTTCTCTCACCTCTCTTCAATTCTTAACCTAAAATGTGTTTGGGGGTTTCCCTCATTTAATGTTCTCGTCGGGTTCTCGCTTAAGCGAGCTTTCTCTCGCTCAAGCGAGAATCTCACAGTGTCAACCAGCCCCAAATGCCATTTCTCGCCCAGGCGAGACATCTCTCGCTCAGGCGAGAATCCTCCATTTTAGCCCAGGATTTCACCCTCCCAGGTGAAACTCTCTCGCTCAAGCGAGAATCCGAGGACTGATACTATAATTTTAAAGACTTAAAATTTGGGGTGTTACAGAAGAAATGAGGCTTAGTGCCTATGAATCCTCAAAGCTGTATAAGGAGAAAGTTAAGCTATATCATGATAGGAAGATCCGAAAAAAATACTTTTAACCTGGTCAATCGATATTACTATTCAACTTTCAGATGAAGTTATTTTTGGGCAAACTAAGATCAAAGTGGTCGGGACCATTCTTGGTAAAACAAGTGAAGTCACATGGAGCAATTGAGCTACAGGATCCCGCCTCACAAAGGAGTTGGACAGTAAATGGTAAAAGACTAAAGGCTTATCTGGGCGGTGAAGTCGAAAGACTTACCACAAGCGTCCATCTAGCAGATCCTCAGACAACATGAAAATCATGCGTCGAGCTAATGACGTTAAAGAAGCGCTAACTGGAAGGCAATCCAACTTTTACTGTTTTTTGTAACTTTTTATTTCTTATTTTTTGTGTGTGTAGCCCAATTCTCGCCCAGGCGAGAATCCCTCGCTTAAGCGAGGACATCAGGTAAAAAAATATGGGATTCTCGCCTAGGCGAGACGTGCTTGAGAATACTGGTTGATTCTCGCCCAGGCGAAAAATTCTCGCTCAAGCGAGAGGGCACAAAATCTGTTTTAAAAAAGGGGGGTGAAGGTGAAACCCTTCATTTCCCCTTTGCAAAGAAAAGACCCAAGAGCCAAAAAAAGCCGTTTTCTCTCATTTCTTCAAGCTTTTCAAGCATTTCAAGGCTTTTGCACTCAATCATCTTCACACACACTCACTCTAACAACATGAGCCACCCAGTGTAAGTATTTTGTGCTTTCTCATCTCATTACTGTGACACCCTAGATTTTTTAGTCATTAAATTATAGTATCAGCCTTGGGAGTCTCGCTTGAGCGAGAGAATTGTCGCCTGGGTGAGAGAGGCTCACCTGGGAGGGTGAAATCTTGGGCTATACTGAAGGATTCTCGCTTGAGAGAGAATTGTCTCGCTTGAGCGAGAGTGGTTTTGCTTGAGCGAGAGTTGTCTCACCTGGGTGAGAAAAGTGGCATTCAGGACCTCTCGAGGCTGTAAGATCCTTGCTTAAGCGAGAGGATCCTCGCTTGAGCGAGAGCGTCAGATCTGAAATTTTAGAAAGGCGGGATTTTCTCGCCTCAGCGAGAATGGGCTCGCTTGAGCGAGAACCCGACGATTTCACTTTAAAATAGAAACCCCAAACACATTTTAGAGTTAGAGAGTGAGAGAGAAGAAAGGAGAAGGTGATTTGGAGAGCAAGAGCTCGTGGGAATCATCTATAAGCCTGAGAAGAGGTAAATCTCTTGATTCTAACTCTCTTTCTCCCTTTCAAACTTGTTTTTGGGTGTATGGATCTCTTTTAAAAGTATGAGAAACCATGGAAACTCTTCCTTTAGATTTATGGTTCGTTTTATGTTGTTTTTCTCTTGTAAACTCTTGGTTTAGAGTTGGTATTTGATGAATGGAAAGGTTTTGTGGGTTTATTCATGAAACCCCCAAAACCCCCAAAATGAGAATATGAGTAAAAAGGGAAATGGGTGAAATGTTAGATGTAGAAGGAGAGTTTGTGCTCTAAGGTTAATATATGAGGTGAATATGTATGTTTTAGATGTTTGGGAACTAGTATTGAAGTAGTTTTGGAAACTCGTATTGAAGTAGTTTTGGAAACCTAGAAAATATGTGATTCTCTTGTATGTTTGACTATGAAATATGAGTCGTTTATGTGTTATTTTGAATAAATGATTGACATTGTTGTTATTGGTGGGAATGAGGAAAGATCATAAGGTTGGAGGAAATTGCGGAACAGACTTTTAAAGTTACTCGGAACCGACCCCAACGCTCACCAAGGTAAGGGATAAGTGTTTCTAACACATATGAGCTGTTGTGAATGAGGTATGTGAAAGAGGTAATATGTTTGTAAGAATATTGTTGTTACCCAACACGGAGTGGGAGTGGATTATTGTTGTTGTCCTACCCAGTGTAGTTGTGGATTATTGTGGTATAGACCTGCCCGATGTGGTATGGTGAATTAACTAGACCTGCCCGATGTGGTATAGAGAATGAACTTGACCTACCCGATGTGGTATGGAGAATGAACTAGACCTGCTCGATGTGGTATGGATAATGAATTAGACCTGCCCATTGTGGTATGGAGAATTAACTAGACCTGCCCGGTGTGGTATGGAGATTTAACTAGACCTACCCGATGTGGTAGAGGATTATCTTTGTGGGAAAACTCGATGAATATGAATGATGAGAAATGAGTATATTGGAATGAAAGTAATATGCATGCCATAGAGTATATATTATGGGATACATATACTATAGGGTGAATATGAACGATGAGAAATGAGCATTTTGGAATGAAAGTAATATGCATGCTATAAAATATATATTATGAGATATATATTGTATAGGGTGAATATGAATGATGAGAAATGAGTATATTGAATGAAAGTAATATGCATTTTATAGAATATATATTATGGGATATATATACTATAAGGTGAATATGAATGATGAAAAATGAGTATGTTTGGACGAAAGGAATATGCATGTTATAGAATATATATTATGGGATATATATTCTATAGGGTGAATATGAATAACCTAGAAATGGAAGGAAGGAGATACTAATGTTTATATTTATGTGCTTGTGATGATAAATTATTTCAATGTTTATTTATAGTTAAAATGTGGATTATCATGTAATGTTAGTCTTGAACTAATGACTTACTCCCTTGTGTTTGTGTGTTGTTTATGATAATCCTATTGTAGGTAAACGAAGGATTTTGAGGAGAAGGCTCACTTAGGAATTTTATTCGTTTCCTAACTTGGATTTCTTTATCTATACTTTGGTATTATAGTTGACCAAACAATATTTTGGGATGAATGTAATTTCTGATTATGGTAACACTGGAGACGTGTAGTTATGGGCATTATGATTCTTGGAAACCCATAACTAGTTGTATGCGGTAGTTACTAAGGATTAATTGAATGAATTATGTTTTTCTGCAATATGAAATGTATGATAATATGACATGTTAAAAAGGTGGTTTTACGGAATGATTAATGAGGGATTAAAGTAAGATGATGAATGTATGCATGAAAGGATTAAAATAAATAAAAAAATTTCAAGGGTAGAATTTGGGTCTTTAAAATATGGTATCAGAGCATATGTCAACTCTGCGGCCTAGGGTATGGTTTGCATGCTTCTTTGTATGACTTATGTGAATTGTTTGTTGATTTTGTGATTGAATTGTGTTGGGTAGTACAAATTGATGTGTGATTAGGTGACCCTTGTCGGTTGAAGATTTGGTTTACTGACAAGTTAACGAGCACAAGTACACATGGCTGGTAGAGGAAGAGGAACTAGTCAGAATGTCCCGAATGATCTTTTGGCTCAGATGGTAGCTGCATTGCAACAAGTTAATGAGAATTTGCAGAGTCTAAATCAGAACGCAGCGCCAAGTCCGAGTTCACACCCTTTAGTCCCACCCGGACCGGCCGAGTACCGGGGTTTGGATGAGTTCTGTAAACAGAAGCCTAAACAGTTCCAAGGGGGATTCGCTCCGGATGCTACAAATGAATGGGTTCAAAGCTTGGAGAGGATATTCCGAGCTCTGGGTTGTACGATGTTCAAAGGGTAACATATGCTTCCTATATGCTGGCAAATGAAGCTGAAAACTAGTGGGAGATGACCCGACGCCAAATGGAAACGGAAGGCCAAGTGATTGTTTGGGGTACCTTCAAAGAGAAGTTCCTTCAGAAATATTTTCCCGATGATCTAAGAAGGAAGAAAGAGATGGAATTTTTTAGGTTGGAACAGAGAGACATGTCGGTGGGGGAATATGCGGCTATGTTCGAGGAATTGGCCTAGTGTTGTCCCTACTATGAGTTGGAAGTGGACGGACGGTCGAAGTGCTTTAAATTTGAATCGGGCTTAAGGCCCATGCTGAAAAGGATGTCCGGACATCAGGATATTGCTGATTTTGCTACTTTTGTCAACAAGTACAGGATGTATGAGGATAACCTGAAGGCGGATGAGGTGGCGACACCCAAATCAATTTCCACCCGAAACTATGGACCTCAACGCAACCATATGCAAGGGAGAAGTAAAGAGAGAGTGGAGGATGATCGAAAACCTTATGCGACACCTACTGGACACCGTGATAGAAATTGCCAAGGGTCGAGACCACCTACCGTTCCTACCGGAGGGGTTTCTACTCCCATGTGCAATAAATGTGGCAGACTCTATTATGGGAGCACATGCCCGGGATCGGGAAATGGATGTTTCCACTGCAAGAAGTTGGGCACATTAAAAGGTTTTGTCCCAAGCTAGATCTGAGACTTAATGTCAATCATGCTGAGAGGGCAAGGGACCATGGTCGAGTGGTTACCCTGATTGGCGTGGGGACATCAGATGTTGATGATCTGGTTAAAGGTAATTGCATAGTAGCAGGTATTCCTCTTTTAGTGTTGTTCGATTCGGGAGTGACACACTCCTCGTATTTGTTGAATGTGTGAACCGTATGAGATTGTACACAAATTCGTTGTTTTCGACTTGGTCGTATCCACCCCACCCAGTGTACCGGTGGAGGGTATCGATACTAGTGTCTCAATGTACAGTTGCGATAAATGGTAGAACCTTTACCAAAGTTTTGATACACTTAATGTTGTCCCAACTGGATTTAATTCTAGCGATGGACTGATGGTAAGCAAATCGTGTTATGCTTAACTGTGTGATAATTGTTGATGTGAAAGATTCTTGTTGAGTATCTTAGTGAAGATTTAATATCTTGTTTGCATTGATATGTATATGTATGCTAAGGGGTAAAACTTATATTGCCAGGAAATGAATGAGGCTAGTTAAGTTACTTACCCCGTCAATGTGATGAATGCGTTTGAATAAACGTGAACCTTTAGATATGTTGTATTTTGAAGTGACTCATGGCAGTGATCAAAACGAGTCAATATGAAAAAGAATAAGCATGCAACTGATTGTGTGATGAGATGTTTATCGATTATGAAAAAGGTTACGTAGTTTAAGTTTTAGAGGGATAATTGATAAACAAAATTTCGTTTCTATGCTTTTGTGGAAAGTGGTATCGGGAATAACAAAGTATTTTGACTTTTTGGTACGTGAAACTCTTGGTCTTTGATGATCGATCATTTTGTAGTAGAACATTGGCAATGCACGATATAGTGGTGATGTACACCTATTATCTGCTTTGAATGTTGCACTGACAAAAGTTGTTTCTGTTTCATGTGCGTCCGTAATTGCTATGCATGATTGCAGTGTAACCGCATGAGAAAAAAAGGGTTTTGAGTTATGTTGAAATGATTACGTAAACCTTGTTTTCACAACATGATTGCCGTGAATCGTGTGTTCAAACCATTTTTGAAAATCATTCTTGGGTGAAACGTAGCTTGTGGCTAAACAATGATTTAGTATCGTGTTGGAGAATCCCAAAATTTTAGCAACCGTATCTTGATAAATATGAAGTTGTTAAAAATGTGGCGATACAATTATGACGATGTACTTCTAGACGTGCTGCAAGTGGAGTACTAAATTTTTATGTGCTAGGGTAATTGGGGTATACACTTCTAATGTATGTTATGGGACCAAGTGTTTGTAAATTTGCACTTGTTGAATGGTAACAGAGTACCTAGTTTTGGATGAATCATGGGTTTTGTGTGTCCAATCGAGGCTAGGGATTGGTGATTTCTTTCTACTGTATGGGATGGTGGCGGAAATGTTTGATGTAATTGGATAATCACTGGATAGTTTGGTTTTGTACGAGGGGAGAGACTCTAAAAGTCTTAGTTGTTTAGATGTTTTTGTTGAGCGACTACCTTAGTTCTATGTGGTAGTGCATGCAATGTTGGGAATGCTTAGGTAAATTTTGGAAAGATATTTGATCGAGGCCGTACCCGATACAAATAATATAACAATTAAGTATAGTACTAGGAAGTGACTCCTAGGTCGTTTCCCAAAGATTATCTTTCACACAATGGTTCAAACACCTTACACGAACACACACAATGGGGGGTTTTTAGTGGTTTTTATGCTATGAAATTAAGCTAAAACAGAACACAAACAGAAAACAGAATAGTAATGAGGCTAAATCCCTTTGGTTTCCTTGTTCACAACTCAATCCCCGGTTTCAGTATATCAAAATCAGATTCTCAGTGTTCCTTTGTTGAGAGTCGATTAACTAAGCGATGATCAACTCACAGTTAAATTGCTAAACCTCTAACTAAGCGAAATTGGCATAAGCAACAAACGGTTAACAAAGTCACACGAATCAAAGCATAAATTTCAGATTCTAAACATTGAATTCCTAATCTGTTCATAACTCTAATGTTTAAGCTTCAAACTAAGCGAAATCAACATAAATATAGAGCATTTACAGATTCATATAAACTAAGCGATTATGTGCTAGAGAACTAATTAACTAAGCGAAAATCAGTTCACAAACCTACATCAAAACCATGGAATTAAGCAAACCACAATATGAAATAGGATAGAAGATTCAAACATAGAGAAACCGAAATTGCATTAAAAGAATAAAGAGAAACCGAAATGCATTAAGCATTAAACCTCAAGAGTGTGATACATTACCAAAGGAACTTAGTCCAAGGTCTAACCTTCCATGGAGGAAGAAGCCAAAACCGAAAATGCAAGAAGATGAAGAAGAAGAAGCAAAACGAAAATGAACCCTAAACCCCAAAAAGGGGAAAACGAAAATGCTCTCCCCCTAAAGCTGAAATGTTTAGTTCTAATGTAAAGTTATTAGTGAAAAACGAAATCCTAAGGTATTAAAGGGTAAAACTGAAATGGGCCCTAAACCATGGGCCCAAAACCTAAAATGGAATTAAAAATCCTATAACTTAATATAATCTTCACTTTAGCACACATCTTCCACTTGTAATTCCCAAAATGTCCTTGGTGCCAAATATGTCGTGAAAATGGAATTAGATTTAATTAGGCTAAATAATCCCAAATTAACTCATTTTAGGAATAATAGTCCAATAAATCCTAAAACACTGAATAATGCCAAATAAAGTCAATTAGACACCAAGAATCATTAACAATAAAATAAGGTTATTAATAGTGTGTAATATTTGACTCATCAATAGTAGTTTTGTTTAATGAGTGGAATGAATTTATGCTATTTCCTTGAGTGGAAGTGAAACTAGCTAGTGCAGGTTGGATGTTAAATGATGCATTGTGGTGGATGAGGGGTAAGGAGTTCCCCATTCTCTTGGTTTCAGATGAGTTATCGGGATTCTCAACGTTTGTGAGGATTGTTAGCTGGATAGGTCAGAGAGACCTATGGTTCTTGACAAATACTGGAAATCTTTAGTCCGTTTATAGTTTCGTTCTCTTAGTTGATCAAGTTGTTCGAGATAGGGATTTTAGTATTTGGACCTTAAGGAGATTGTCCATGAATTGTCCTTGTGATATCCCGATTTAGTGGTGTGTGCCCTTAGTGGTCGTTTAAGTGATCTTAATGGATTAGATGATCGAGTATGAATTTGGTTGAGTATATCTTATGCCTAAAGACTAGGCGATGATATTATTTTTCGAGAGTAGCGTAATAAAATTTTCGGGGACAAAAATTCCTATAAGAGGGGGAGGATTGTGACACCCTAGATTTTTAAGTCTTTAAATTATAGTATCAGCCTTGGGAGTCTCGCTTGAGCGAGAGAATTATCGCCTGGGCGAGAAAGGCTCACCTGGGAGGGTGAAATCCTGGGCTATACTGAAGGATTCTCGCTTGAGCGAGAGTGGTCTCGCCTGAGCGAGAGTTGTCTCTCCTGGGCGAGAAAAGTGGCATTCAGGACCTGTCGATGCTGTAAGATCCTTTCTTGAGCGAGAGCGTCAGATCTGAAATTTTAAAAAGGCAGGATTTTCTCGCCTGAGCAAGAATGGGCTCGCTTGAGCGAGAACCCCGACGATTTCACTTTAAAATAGAAACCCCAAACACATTTTAGGGTTAGAAAGTGAGAGAGAAGAGATGAGAAGGTGATTTTGAGAGCAAGAGCTCGTGGGAATCATCTATAAGCTTGAGAAGAGGTAAATCACTTGATTCTAACTCTCTTTCTCCCTTTCAAACTCGTTTTTGGGTGTATGGATCTCTTCTCAAAGTATGAGAAACCATGGCAACTCTTCCTTTAGAGTTATGGTTCGTTTTATGTTGTTTTTCTCTTGTAAACTCTTGGTTTAGAGTTGGACTTTGATGAATGGAAAGGTTTTGTGGGTTTATTCATGAAAACCCCAAAACCCGCAAAATGAGAATATGAGTAAATAGGGAAATGGGTGAAATGTTAAATGTAGAAGGAGAGTTTGTGCTCTAAGGTTAATATATGAGGTGAATACGTATGTTTTAGATGTTTGAAAACTCGTATTGAAGTAGTTTTGGAAACCTTGAAAATATGTGAATCTCTTGTATGTTTGACTATGAAATATGAGTCGTTTATATGTTATTTTGAATAAATCATTGACATTGTTGTTATTGGCGGGAATGAGGAAAGATCCTAAGGTTGGAGGAAATCGTGGAAGAGACTTTTAAAGTTACTCGAAACCGACCCCAACGCTCACCAAGGTAAGGGATAAGTGTTTCAAACTCATATGAGCTGTTGTGAATGAAGTATGTGAAAGAGGTTATATGTTTGTAAGAATATTGTTTTTACCCTACCCGGAGTGGTAGTGGATTATTGTTTTTGTCCTACCCGAAGTGGTAGTGGATTATTGTGGTATAGACCTGCCCGATGTGGTAGTGGATTATTATGGTATAGACCTGCCCGATGTGGTATGGAGAATTAACTAAACCTGCCCGATGTGGTATGGAGAATGAACTAGACCTGCCCGATGTGGTATGGAAAATGAACTAGACCTACCCGATGTGGTATGGAGAATGAACTAGACCTGCCCGATGTGGTATGGATAATGAATTAGACCTGCCCATTGTGGTATGGAGAATTAACTAGAACTGTCCGATTTGGTATGGAGATTTAACTAGACCTACCCGATGTGGTAGAGGATTATCTTTGTGGGGAAATTCGGTGAATATGAATGATGAGAAATGAGTATATTGGAATGAAAGTAATATGCATGCTATAGAATATATATTATGGGATATATATACTATAGGGTGAATATGAACGATGAGAAATGAGTATATTGGAATGAAAGTAATATGTATGCTATAGAATATATATTATGAGATATATATAGTATAGGGTGAATATGAACGATGAGAAATGAGTATATTGGAATGAAAGTAATATGTATGCTATAGAATATATATTATGAGATATATATAGTATAGGGTGAATATGAATGATGAGAAATGAGTATATTGGAATGAAAGTAATATGCATGCCATAGAATATATATTATGGGATATATATACTATAGGGTGAATATGAATGATGAGAAATGAGTATGTTTGGACGAAAGGAATATGGATGCTATAGAATATATATTATGGGATATATATTCTATAGGGTGAATATGAATGACCTAGAAATGGAAGGAAGGAGATACTAATGTTTATATTTATGTGCTTGTGATGATAAATTATTTCAATGTTTATTTATTGTTAAAATGTGGATTATCATGTAATGTTAGTCTTGAACTAATGACTTACTCCCTTGTGTTTGTGTGTTGTTTATGATAATCCCATTGTAGGTAAACGAATGATTTTGAGGAGAAGGCTCACTTAGGAATTTTATGCGTTTCCTAACTTGGATTTCTTTATCTATACTTTGGTATTATAGTTGACTAAACAATATTTTGGGATGAATGTATTTATGATTATGGTAACACTGGAGACGTGTAGTTATGGGCATTATGATTCTTTGAATCCCATAACTAGTTGTATGCGGTAGTTACTAAGGATTAATTGAATGAATTATGTTTTTCTACAATATGAAATGTATGATAATATAACAGGTTAAAAAGGTTGTTTTACGGAATTATTAGTGAGGGATTAAAGTAAGATGATGAATGAATGCATGAAAGGATTATAAAAAATGATAAATTTTCAAGGGTAAAATTGGGATCTTTACAATTACGGTTGTGCTCACCGTTGTCTCTAATATATATGTTTTGGACTTATATATGATTTAGACACATTAACTGTAGATTAGAGTGTTATTAGGCTTCACTTGCATGCTCACTATCATTGATTTAGCTTAGGGACACAATGAGGGTATTACATTGAAAACCTAGGGTTTGTAAATGTGGGTGAAAAAGCTCACATCATGAACAAGATTTCCTGTAGTGTTCTTGTTAAAAATGTGTTTGCCAAAGTGCAATGATATGGTAGTGATAGTGATACTCTCATTTAAATAGTGTGTTGAATGAAAAAGTCGTATTCTGTTTAATGATAGAGTGTGCTGGTGTGAAAGAGTGTGAAAGAGTATGAAAGGGGTACATTAGTTGTGAAAGAGTGTGTTAATATTTTTTCTAGTGTGCTGTTTAGTGACTAATGAACTTTGTCTGCGTGTGCAGGAGAACCAAAACAGTTGCCAACAAGAACCACCCTCATCCCAAAAAGCAAAAATCTGGTCCCAATGGCCAAGCCACTCACTCCTTCAACCGAAACAAATTTACTTCATTAGAAAGGGAGGAGCGGTACACCACTCTCCTTAAATGGGCATTCGTACTCGAGCGAAGGGTTGAACTGCAACATAACGAGTACCCAAAATTCTTAGAAAAATTGGATGAGTTGAAGTGGGGGGCCATCGCATCACCACATGATAAATTCGACCCCAAAGTGGTGCGAAAGTTTTATGCAAATGCTTACCCTCCGGAGGAGGGTGGAGGAATTTTTGATCACAAATCCTGGGTCAGAGGTAAAGTCATCCGGTATGACCGGGACTATCTCAACATGATGCTGAATAACCCATATGAGGTGAGAGATGGTCATCTGCATGGTTATCATCGAATGGTGGAACAAAGCAGCACAATGACTCATGGGTTTAAAATAGATGAAACTGTTGAGCAACTATGCCTTCCGGGGAGAACTGTTTATGCTAACGTTGATGGTCGACCCAAGCGGATCTATCAAAAAGATATGACCACGTTAGCTCAGATTTGGATGATCTTTTTTTTACACAATGTTATCCCCAATAGTCACGTCTCATCCTTTCCCTTGTATGACTGCCATCTACTTTACTGTATATTGGCGGGGGTTGAGATTGATGTTGCACGGCTTATGGCTACTCAAATTTATAAAGTTGCGGTAAAAGGAGGTAAGAAAGGGACAATGGATTTCCCGTCCTTGATCACATCATTTTGTGCTAGGCAAGGAGTCCAAGTCACCGCCACAGAACCAATCAAAAAACCTATTACCAAGAAGTACATCCAGTAGAATTGTAAGGAGGATTCTGTTGGACTTCAGGGATAGAAACCACCGCAGGAGCCGCAACAGCAACATCAACCGCAACAACATTTCACCCTGGAGTATAAAATAGACCGACTCACTCTTCACATGGAACATGTAGAGATTCAAAATGACATGTTGCATCAGGGTCAGATGAACCAGCAACAGAGTTTTTATGCATCTTACCAGCACCAATACCCCAACAATGAATTCTGGATGAGCCTTGATGAATTCACTGCTCGTTTTCCATGGCATGGGGTCAGCCCTACATTTCCCGGGGGAAGGCGCAGTTGGACCATCTGGTCTTGGTGATGAGGATACAACAACCGATGAAGAGTGAACATATGATGAGGAGCTATCATGGGGGGCATACTAACACTGGTTTTGTTGTTTTATGTTATTTTTGCTTTCAGTTGTTTAATTATTTATTGTGAACATGTCTGCAATTATGTGTTTAAACTCTGTTGTGTGTTTAATTAGGAAGTGTGTTTAGTTAATTAATAAAATGCACCTGAAAACTAAATTGTGTCTTGAACCTCAAAAAGAAAAGAAAAGAACAAATGTGTATAGAGGAGTGAATGAAAGAGATTAGGGTTCTGAGTTTAATTGAATTCAGGTTGCAAATGCATGAAGTAGACACAAATTGAATAGGTTGAATAATGAGCAGTCTAATCAAAGGAAAGAACCTTAAACCTAGTGAGAGAGGGCATCTAAACACAATTGAGTGATGTTTCTAGATACTATCAATTAACTTTGCCTGATTTTTGTTTTGCCAATTAAACATGGAATATGATAGAAATGATTAAGGCCTAGTCTAGGGGAGTTAAACTACAGCCAAAGAGCCAACCTTTATGTGTTATGATCCAATTATTTGTAGCCATTTTGAGCCGAATTAATATTTTTTGAACATCATGCACCCGAGCTAAATTGAGATATATCAATCCCATCCCAATGGAGAAAGAACACTAGTGTATATGGCTCGAAATTGTAATATTGGTCAATGACCTGAATTGTAGTGTATACGAAAAAGGAACTCAACATCTCATTCTCTAAGTGTGTAATTGATAAGCATATGAAGAAAAATAAGCAAATGTTAGTGAAAATATGCATCTTGTTAAAAGGACCCAAAACAAAAGGGACAAGTGAAAAAGAATGAGAATAAAAAAGTTGAGAATATGAGATGTGGTTTGGGTTATAAAGTGAACAAGCGAAGGAAGTAGGAATATGAACTAGTGTGCTAACTCCCTTTGTTTATCCAGAAAAACCATATTTCATTGTAGCCTGGCCTCATTACAACCAAAAGTTAAGTCCTTAGGATCTTTTATTGAACATGTTTATTTGGCATAATTGAAATGAAAGGCAAAGTCAAATTGTATACTTCTAGTAAAAATGGAGTGAAACACTTGCCAGGTGAGCATATGAGAGTTCCTTTGGTTGAACTCAGTAGCTATTCTTCTTATTCTTTTTGAAATTGAAGTGCATACATATCATGATTTCAATTGGAATTTGGTTCACTTTGATCGATCAGTAAACATCTCTTTGCAACATTTGTAAATGATTATAGGTGATTGACATGATTGGTTGACAAGTGTAAGAACTGAATTGAATTACAATACTTTGCTTGAGGACAAGCAAGATTCTAGGTTTGGGGTAGTTTGTTATGTGCCATATAACGAGTAAATTTCATATAAATTGGGGCACTTATTTGTGAATATTGATAAAAATATTAAACAAACTCTTATGAATCTTGCATAATTTATGTGGTCTGGAAAACTTAAACAATTATTGTCACTTGCAGGGTAATGGTGATTGGAAAAGGTGAAAAGTGGAAGATCATAAGCACAAGTACTGAAGAATTCTCGCCCAAGCGAGGATCTCTCGCTCAAGCGAGAGACAAGTGACCACAAGCCTCACATACTGAAGGATTCTCGCCCAAGCGAGGATCTCACGCCCAAGCGAGAGACCAAAAGTCTGAAGTTCATATAGGCAGTTTCCAATAGTTGTAGACATAACCTTTTGCCATTTTAGAGTTTTCCAAGAGTTTTCTAGAGAGAGAACCACGAAGGAGAAAGGAGAGAGTCGTGAGAACGACCCTAGGCCTAGATTCTCGTAGTTTTATGCATTTCATGACTGTAATGTGTAGAATGAACGGCTAATTTCTCAGTGTTGGGATTGAATGTAATCTTCTAAACTCTTGTATTCTTGGATTCAATTCGTTCTATGTTTAGTTATTTGATTTGGAAATCTTATTCTATGCTTAATGCTTCATTTTTAGCTATTAGAATCTCGATATGTTACCCATGTTCAAATGGAAAGTGAAACGTGTGGTTGAATCCGAATAATTTTTCTTGATGTATTGTTGATCTAGGAATAGACAATGATACATGAATTGCTTACACATATGGCTTTCTTATCTAGTGGTAGCTTGGTTAAGATCTAGGTGTTATAGTTGGCCAAAGCATTTAATTATAAGTCTATAGCTTGAGTCCAAATATTTGTGTTGAATGGCTTTAGAGTAGCTTGAAGGTGTAAGGACCCAAATTCTATCCTTGAAATTTTTTCCTTTATTTTAATCCTTTTATACCTACATTCAACATCTTACTCTAATTCCCCCATAATCACTTCATAACACTACCTTTATAATATATTATGTTAACATACATCTCATGTGGCGGAAAACATAATTCAAATATAACTTTCATCGGTAATTTCCGCATATGTTTAACTATGGGTTTCCAAAACACCCATAGTTACTAATATCCAGCATTACACAAAAATGTAGTGAGTTAAATGGTTACGAATACAATCTTCCAAATAAAAATTTACGACACAAAAAGCAAAATAGAGGATCCAAGTCCTAAGCTCCTATAGCCTCGAACCAAGCATCCTCAGCTACCCTGTTACCTGCAATGGGATTATCAATGGCAAATACACACAACATCCAAAGGAGTAAGTCATCAAAACAATAAATACCATTATAAGATAATCCACATTTCAAAGGGGTTAGGAAACCATTTGTTTTATAAATTCATTTTGTGCTACATAGCTTGAGCCAAAGTGTTGCTACATAGCTTGAGCCAAAGTGTTGCTACATAACTTGAGCCAAAGTATCGCTACATAACTTGAGCCAAAGTATCGCTACATAACTTGAGCCAAAGTATCGCTACATAACTTGAGCCAAAGTATCGCTACATAACTTGAGCCAAAGTATCGCTACATAACTTGAGCCAAAGTATCGCTACATAACTTGAGCCAAAGTATCGCTACATAACTTGAGCCAAAGTTGCTAACCAATTATGGTCGGCTAAAAACGTATTTTCTTTTCATTGATACATTATCAATCCGTAAACAGTAAATCCACGCGTTCCATTATCATAAACATACCCATATATGCTTACAATAACTAAGCGATTCATCACTTTATCATTATACACAATCAGAAAATCCACATATTATCCATTTCAATATGCTATTTAAAGACTCCTCCTTACCTTGGTGAGTGTTGGGTTTGGTTCTTGGCAACTTCGCAAGTTCCACTGACACCTCCTCCCACTTTTGGATCTTTCCTCATTCCCACCATATAACACAATGTTAGTCATTTATTCCAATATCACATAAATAACTCTGCATTATTTAACCATACAAGATATTTATCATATTTTCAATGTTTATAAACTACTTTCATCATAAGTTTACAAACATCCAAAACATACATACTCATTTTCTTCTTTAACCCCATTATCACTTTAGGGTTTTGGGGTTTTCATGAATCAACCCCAAACCCTTTCCATTCTTGAAATAATAACTCTAAACCAATAGTTTACAAGATAAAATCAACATAAAACAAACCATAAATCGAAATGATGAGTTTCCATGGTTTCCCTCATTTTGAGATCAGATCCAACATACCCAAAATAAGTTTCAAAGGGAAGAAGAGAGTTAGAATCAAGAGCTTTACCTCTTCTCAAGCATCTAAATGACTCACAAGCCTTCTTGCTCTTGAAAAAGCTTTCTTCTCTCACTTCTCTCTAGGTTAACCCTCATAAATGTGTTTGGGGTTCCCTATTTAATGTAACAGCGTCGTGTCCTCGCTTAAGCGAGCCCTTTCTCGCTCAAGCGAGAAAATCCTGCCTATTTTAAAAACTCAGATCTGACCCTCTCGCTCAAGCGAGGATCCTCTCGCTCAAGCGAGAATCATACAACCTCGACAGGTCCAAAACATCACTTTTCTCGCCTAGGCGAGCCAACCCTCGCTCAGGCGAGAATCCTCCAGTATAGCCAAGAAATTCACCCTTCCAGTTGAGCCTTTCTCGCTCAGGCAAGAATTCTCCAGTATAGCCCAGGATTTCACCCTCCCAGGTGAGCCTTTCTCGCTCAAGCGAGCCAACTCTCGCTCAAGCGAGAATCTCAGGACTGATACTATAATTTTTAAAGACTTAAATTTAGGGTGTTACAATCTTCCCCCTCTTATAAGAATTTTCGTCCCCGAAAATTAAACATACCTCGATTCAAACAAATGAGGGAAATCCTCCCTCATATCACGCTCCACCTCCCAAGTAGCATCTCCTTCGTCCACTTGGCTCCACAATACCTTCACCAAGGCAATCTCCTTGCCTTTCAATCTTTTGACACTGGTATCCATGATTCTCACGGGCAACGTTGTAAAAGTCAAGTTATCCTTCAACTCTATCTGATCAGACTCAACCACATGAGATAGATCCCCAACATATTTCCTCACTTGAGACACATGAAACACATTATGGAGATTCGACAATAATGGAGGTAAAGCAATCTGATATGCTATCGGCCCAATTCTTTTCAATACTTGATATGGCCCAATAAAATCTCGGATTCAGCTTGAGAGACTTCAACACTCTACCAATTCTGGTAGTCGGGACTACTCTCATGAAAACATGATCTCCCTCATTAAACTCAAGAGGTTTCCGCCTCTTATCGTAATAGCTTTTCTGCCGACTCTGGGCGATCCTCATATTCTCCCGGATTTTCTTGATCTTATCTGTCGTCTCTTGGACCAGTTCGGGCCCCAATATCAAGTTCTCCCCAGTCTCAAGCCAACTCACTAGAGTTCGGCACTTCCTACCATACAACGCCTCATAAGGTGCCATTCCAATACTCGAATGGAAGCTATTGTTGTAGGTAAATTCAATCAGAGGCAACATGTCATCCCAACTCCCTGGTTGTTCCAAGACGCAAGCCCTCAGAAGATCCTCCAATGATTGTATTGTTCTTTCCGATTGACCGTCCGTTTGTGGATGATAAGCTGAACTCAACTTCAACTTAGTTCCCAATGCGGACTACAAACTAATCCAAAAGTTCGAAGTGAAACGGGGATCCCTATCCAATATAATTCTCGACGGTATCCCATGCAAACGAACTATTCCCCGTATGTACACTTCCGCCAATCGCTCCAAAGAATACCTCATGTTGATAGGAAGAAAGTGTGCAGATTTAGTTAACTGATCCACGATCACCCATATCGAATCATATCCTTTCTGAGTCTTCGGAAAACCCGATACAAAGTCCATGGAGACACTATCCCATTTCCAAACGGGAATTTCTAGGGATTGTAACTCTCCCGCTGGTCGCTGATGCTCAATCTTGGCTTTCTGACATACCAAACAACTCGAGACATACAAAGCCACATCCCTTTTCAACCCAAACCACCAAAACAATGTTTTCAAATCTTGATACATCTTCGTGGTTACTGGGTGAACACTCAGTTTGCTCTTATGGGACTCCTCTAAAATATCCTTCCGTAATTTCTCATCACGAGGCACACACACTCTCCCTTTGTAACGCAACATTCCACTAGGGTCCGCTGTGAAATCAGTATCCTTACCACTTAGCATCAAATTCCGTTTAGCCATTAGCTCATTATCCTCGACTTGTATTACCCGGATTTGATCAAACAACTCATTTGTGACTTTAAGCATTCCCAAAATCATACTATGAGGCTTTATCTGAACATCCAACTTCATATCCCTGAACTCTTCAATCAGTTTCCCTTCTCTAACCATCAAAGCCGACATATGTAAAGATTTCCGACTTAGCGCATCGGCCACCACATTGGCCTTTCCCAGATGGTACTGCAACCCAAAATCATAATCATTAAGGAATTCCATCTACCTTCTCTGCCTCATATTCAATTCCTTTTGATCGAATATGTACTTCAAACTCTTGTGGTTGCTATACACCTCAAATCTCACGCCATAAAGATGGTGTCTCCAGATTTTTTAGGCAAAGACCACTGCGACTAATGCCAAATCATGGGTAGGGTTGTTTTGTTCATGTGTTCTCAACTGTCGAGAAGCATAAGCGACAAACTTCCCTTCTTGCATCAACACACAACCCAAACCTTGCTTGGATGCATCACAATACACATTGAAATCCCGATCAGTATGAGGAAGAATCAACACTGGCGCTGTAGTCAACCTTCTTTTCAACTCTTAAAAGCTTTCTTCACAACGAAGTGTCCACACATATGGTTCCCCTTTCCTATGAGTTTTGTCAATGGTAGAGCCAACTTCGAAAATCCCTCAATGAATTTACGATAATAACCAGCCAAAGCCAGAAAACTTCTGATCTTAGTGACTGACTTGGGTACCGCCCATTCCATAACCGCTTCAACCTTAGAAGGATCTACTGCCACTCCTTCCTTGGATATTACATGTCCAAGAAAATTTACCGATTCCAACTAGAAATCACATTTTGACAGCTTCACATACAACCGATTCTTACTAAGAAGTTCTAGCACAATCCTCAGGTGCTCAGCATGTTCCTCTCGGCTTTTGGAGTAAACCAAAATGTCATCAATAAATACCACTATGAATGAATCCAAATACGGATGAAAAATCCGATTCATGTAGTCGGTAAATATTGCTGGGGCATTCGTTACACCAAAAGGCATGACCAAATATTCGAAATGCCCATACCTTGTCCTAAAAGTAGTTTTAGGAATGTCTTCTAACTTCACATGAAGTTGGTGGTATCCTGACCGAAGATCAATCTTCAAAAACACTACTGCTCCTCTCAACTGATCCATCAAGTCATCAATCTGAGGCAACGAATACTTGTTCTTAATAGTAACTTTGTTCAGCTGTTGGTAGTTGGTACACAACTGCATACTACCATCTTTCTTCTTAACCAACAAAACAGGCGCACCCCACGGCGAGACACTAGGACAAATAAACTTCTTTTCCAATAAGTCCTCAACCTGCTTTTTCAACTCAGCCAATTCTAAAGGTGCCATCCTATAAGGAGCTATAGAGATGGGTCCCGTTCCAGGTACCAAATCAATAGAGAATTCAACTTCTCTTACTGGGGGCAATTCCGGAATATCACCAGGAAAAACCTCAGGAAACTCATGAACTACCGGAATATTCTCAACCTTGGGTTTCTCAATGCCCTCCAGGGATGCCAACAACATAAATACGGCCCCTCCCTCGTTACAGGAAGTCCTGACTTCCTTAGCCGACAACGACTTCATATAACTAGCCTCATCAGAAATCTCATATGGATTTCTGAATACCACGGTCTTGTCAACACAATTAAGCACCACCTGATTTGCCGACAACCAGTCCATCCCCAAAATTAGATCTAACTGGGATAGTGGCAAGCAGATTAAATCCACGGTAAATGTCCTACCGTTTACCACTACCAGACATCGAGCCACAACTGTTGACACCACCACAGGTAAATTAGTTGGGGTGGATACAACCAAGTCAAAAGGCAATGACTTTGTTCGCAATTTCAGTCTATCCACGCATTCAATAGACACAAAGGAGTGTGTCACTCCCGAATCAAACAACACTAAAAGAGGGATACCTGCCACCATGCATTTACCTTTTATCAGGCCATCTACACTCGATGTTTCTGCACCACTCATGGTGAACACTCTGCCAGTGGTTCGAGGTCGTTCACCCCTCACATCATTCATGCCTTGCAGTAGTTTAGGACAATATCTTTTGATGTGCCCAACTTCCTTGCAGTGGAAGCAGCTAAGTGTCGTCCCAGGGAACAACTCACCAACATGATTCTTGCCGCACTTGTTGCAAAAGGACGGAGACTGAAATTTTGATCCTCCCACCTTCGCATGTGGCCTCGGCCCATGCGAACTATTTCCCCGATTCCCAACAGGAATGGAGTATGGTTTTTGTTCCTCTCGGACAACTTCCCCTTCCCATAACTCCTTTGAGGCCCAAAGTGTCTCGGAGGATTGGTTCGAGAAGTCACCACTTCATCTTTTGTCAAGTCGTCCTCATACATCCTACACTTGTTTACCAGGGTGGCAAAATCTGCAATTTCTTGATGCCCGAACATCCTTTTTAGCTTGGGCTTCAGGCCCGATTCAAACTTAGAACATTTGGCCCGATTCAAACACTCATTTGGATGGCAATTTCTTGATGTCCTCATCTATCACCTTGCTTAAAACCCTCATGAAACACTCTTTGAAAATACTCTTTACCCTATTGTATTATCATACAAATTTAGGTTGCGGAAAAACATAATTCATTTAGGAATGGCAACGGGGCGGGTCGGGGTCGGGTTTGTGCTTACCCAACCCCGAACCCGAAATTCAAAACCCAAACCCGAATTAAGCGGGGTTACAAATAACAATACCATCCCCGAACCCGTCGGGTTTCGGGTAACCCGAACCCGAAAAAAACCCGAACCAAAACATTTATTTTTATATATATATGTGTGAAATTTATATATATATATATATATATATATATATATAGCTTTTATATATTTATATATGTATATGTATATGTGTGAAATTTATATATATATATGTGTGAGAAATTTATATATATATAGCTTTATATTTATTTATGTGTAATTTTATAATTTTATATATATTAATCGGGTTCAGGGCGGGTTCAGGGTAGGGTATTAACAATACCAAACCCGAACCCGAACCCGAAATTTGAACCCGGGTAAAACCCGAACCCGAACCCGAACCCAATCACATCGGGTTTTCCCCGCTAAATTCGGGTTGGGTTCGGGCGGGTACCCGTGGGTTCGGTGTTCATTGCCATCCCTAAATTCATTCAAATAACATTAACCACATACAACCAATTATGGTTTTCCCGGAGTTATAAAGTCCATAACTACAAATCTCCGTATTATCCTAATTAAGTTATATTTATCCCAAAATTTCATCAATTCAATTACAATGTCAAGTAGCAACAAAGACAATCAAATTGATAAACACATAATCTTCCTAAGTGAGCTTCCTCCTCAAAATCCTTCATTTACCTACAATGGGATTATCATAAACAACACACAAAACACAGGGAGTAAGTCATTAGTCCAAAAACTAACATCACATGATAATCCACATTCAAAAACAATTAAGCATTGATATATATATTATAACCACAAATAGTTAAATGTAAATGTTCATATATTCTTTCTTTCATTTCCACGTTATTCATATTCGTCCTATAGTATATATATCCCATAATATATATTCTGTAGCACGCCTACTACGTTCTTTCGAAACCTCATACTTCTCACCATTCATATCCGCCCTATAGAATATATATCCCATACTATATATTCTATAGCATGCATACGACTTTCATTGTGACATTCTCAGTTTATCATCCATATTCACCCTATAGAATATATATCCCATACTATATATCCTATAGTATGCATATTCGTTTATCTCAAATACTTTTATCCCATTGCTTATTCTCGCCATCAAGCTTACTCTTTACCACATCCGGTCGATTACACTACTCTGATAATCCACTACCACATCGGGTAGGTAATTTCTCAATGATCCACTACCACTTCGGGTAGGCAATTTCCCTTAATGATCCACTACCACATCGGGTAGGCAATTTCCCTTAATGATCCACTACCACTTCGGGTAGGCAATTTCCCTTAATGATCCACTACCACTTCGGGTAGGCAATTTCTTCATAAATCCTTTGTCGCAAATTCATTTTACCTTGCTGCATAACTTGAGACAAAGTCGCTAACCATTCACGGTTGGCTAAAAATATGTTTTATTTCCATTGGCACCCCACCAATACATAAAACGGTAAATCCACTCCTCGTTGTTACAAACATACCAATATATGTTTATAACAACTAAGTGACTTACGATTCATTTCATTATTCCGAGTATTATTTCCATTGGTACTCCACCAATACAAAAATGGTAAACCCACTCTTCGTTGTTACAAACATACCCATATATGTTTATAACAACTAAGTGACTTACGATTCATTTCATTATTCACAACAGAAAATCCACATTTTCTATCACAGGGCATAAGTTAAAGACTTATGCTTACAAACCTTTTACCTCTTTCACATACCTCATTCATAACAGCGAGTATGATTTAGAGATGCTTATCCCTTACCTTGGTGAGTGTTGCGGATCGGTTCCGAGTAACTTTAAAAGTCTCCTCTGCGATTTCCTCCAACCTTAGGATCTTTCCTCATTTCCACCAATAACAATAATGTCAGTCATTTATTTAAAATAACACATAAATAACTCGTATTTCATCATTAAACATACAAGGGATTCACATATTTTCAAGATCTCCAAAACTATTTCAATATAAGTTTCCAAACATCTAAACATACATGTTCATCTCATATATCAACATCAAAGCATTTCATGAATAACCCACATAACGTTTGCATTCATCAAATACCAACTCAAAACCCAAAGTTTACAAGAGAAAAATAACATAAAACGAACAATAACTCTAAAGGGTGACTTTCCATGGTTTCTCATGTTTTGAAAATAGATCCAACATACCCAAAACAAGTTAGAGAGGAAGAAGAAGAGTTAGAAGCAAGAGGTTTACCTCTTCTCAAGCTCTAATATGAGTCCTAAGGCTCCTTGCTCTTGAAAAGCTCTCTTCTCTCTCTTATCTTCAAAGTTCTAACCCAAAAATGTGTTTGGGGTTTCGATTTTTAAGAGTAGTCGTCGGGTTCTCGCTCAAGCGAGCCCTTTTTCGCTCAGGCGAGAAAATCCCGCCTATTTTAAAAACTCAGATCTGACCCTCTCGCTCAAGCGAGGGATTCTCGCTCAAGCGAGAATCTCACAGTCCCAACAGGCTTCCTCTCGCTCAAGCGAGGGATTCTCGCTCAGGCGAGAATCTCACAGTGTCAACAACCCCAGTTTGTCATTTCTCGCCCAGGCGAGGCAACTCTCGCTCAAGCGAGAATCTTCCAATATAGCCCAGGATTTCACCCTCCCAGGTGATCCTTTCTCGCTCAGGCGAGAATCTCTCGCTCAAGCGAGACTTCCAGGACTGATACTATAATTTTTAAAGACTAAAATTCGGGGTGTTACAACAGACATGTTACCCTGCTCCAACCTCAGAAACTCCATTTCCTTCTTCCTCTTCAGATCAGCAGGAAAATATTTCTGAAGGAATTTCTCCTTGAAGGCAGACCATGTAATCACTCGCCCCTCCGTTTCCATCTGCAGCCGAGTAAATTCCCATCAAGTTTCAGCTTCCTTCATCAACATATAAGAAGCATATGTCACCTTCTGAACGTCACTACAACCCATGGCTCGGAATATGCGTTCCAAGTTTTGAATCCACTCGTTCGCCGCATCAGGAGCGAACCCACCTTGGAAATGGCTAGGATTCTGCTTGTGGAACTCATCCAACCCACGGTACTCGGCCGACCCCAGTGGAACTAAAGGTTGTGAGCTATGACTTGGCACGGGGTTCTGGTTCAGATTGTGCAAGTTATCGTTAACCTGTTGCAACGCCGCCACCATCTGTGCCAACAGGTCGTTTGGAATATTCTAACTTGCCCATCTTCCTCTTCCTACCATAGGTACTTGTACAAAAGTACTAGTCAGTAAACACTTTTCTAATAAGGTAAGTGTCACATAAGCACACAACAGTCAATGCAAACTAAGTAGTTCAAGCACATACAGATCACAAAGAAGCATGTAAGGCCATACCCTAGGCCGCAAAATTTATAATGCTCTGATACCATATTATAAGGACCCAAATTCTACCCTTGAATTTTTTTCCTTTATTTTAATCCTTTTATACCTATATTCATCATCTTACTCTAATTCCCCCATAATCACTTCATAACACTACCTTTATAATATATTTTGTTAATATACATGTCATGTTGCGGAAAACATAATTCAAATATAATTTTCATCGGTAATTTCCGCATATGTTTAGCTATGGGTTTCCAAAACATCCATAGTTACTAATATCCAGCATTACACAAAAATGTAGTGAGTTAAATGGTTACGAATACAATCATCCAAATAACAATTTACGACACAAAAAGCAAAATAGAGGATCCAAGCCCTAAGCTCCTACAGCCTCGAACCAAGCATCCTCAGCTACCCTGTTACCTGCAATGGAATTATCAATGGCAAATACACACAACATCCAATGGAGTAAGTCATCAAAACAATAAATATCATTATAAGATAATCCACATTTTAAAGGGGTTAGGAAACCATTTGTTTTATAAATTCATTTTGTGCTACATTACTTGAGCCAAAGTTTTGCTACATAGCTTGAGCCAAAGCGTTGCTACAAAACTTGAGCCAAAGTATCACTACATAACTTGAGCCAAAGTATCGCTACATAACTTGAGCCAAAGTATCGCTACATAACTTGAGCCAAAGTATCGCTACATAACTTGAGCCAAAGTATCGCTACATAACTTGAGCCTTTCTCGCTCACGCGAGAATCCTCCAGTATAGCCCAGGATTTCACCCTCCCAGGTGAGCCTTTCTCGCTCAAGCGAGCCAACTCTCGCTCATGCGATAATCTCAGGACTGATACTATAATTTTTAAAGACGTAAATTTAGGGTGTTATAGAAGGTGTGTGGTTAGCTGAGATAGAAAAAGAGTATTGTTTATGGTTTTTGGATAGGTGGTTATAGGTAAGGTTTTTGCTAATGGGATGTAGTGTATGAGATTCAGGTGGGTTGGAATTTTGAAGAAGAGTCAAGTGGTAGTTTCTTAAGTAGGTAGGTGGATGTCTAGTTCTCTATGAGTGTCTAGTAGGAGTAGGAATGGTTTAGGTTGTAGGTGTGATAAGAGGTTTACTTATGGGTGGCTCAATGGCAAGGTCAGATGGGTGAGTCAAATTTTCAGGCAATGGGTATGAGAGGATGTCTAAGTTTCTAATGGGGAGTATAGTGGATGGATAAGTGGTGTCACTCACAGGTGCATCCATGTTGCTGCCGAATGGAAAGATGTGCTCAAAGAATGCAATGTCTCTGGATATGAAGATCTCATGTTTCTTGAGATCAAGTAGTATAATGCCTTTGGTTCCATGGGGATAACCAAGAAACACGCATTTTATTAATCTAGGATCAAGTTTGGTCCTGTGAGAAGCTAAAGTAGAAGATAAGCAAAAACAACCAAATACTTTCAAATTTGAAATGTCAGGCAAAGTTTTATGTAGTTCTTCAAATGATGATTTGTTAGATAGGTAAGTGGTTGGTTGTCTATTGATTAAAAGAACAGAATGAGAGATAGCATGTAACACCTCAATTTTCGTTTTCGGAATGATTAGAAAACTTAGCGTGTTAGAGTGTATATTAGACCATTCTCGTTTAAGCGAGAGGACCTCACCCAAGTGGGAGGCTAGGTGTTCTAGTATGTGTTTTCTAGCAACCTCGCTTAAGCGAGGAAGTGGTCGCTTGAGTGAGAGTGAAAGCTGGAAAAATTGTCAAATTCTAGCTTGAGCTAGAATTCTCGTCCAGGCCAGAGAAGTATGAGCTTGCTGCCTGATTCTCGCTCGAGCAAGAAATCCGCGCCCGGGCGAGAGCGTCAAAGTTGAAAAGTTGAAAAGCTGTGAAATTCTCGCCCAAGCGAGCCATTCTCCCTCGGGCGAGGCTGCGCAGTTATAAAAGTAAAAAGAGGGGTTTCAAAAACCATAATCTTCATTTTCTTTCTCCTCCTTTCTCTCCCAATGGCAGCTCCACCCAAGTGGACCATTCTCCCATCCACTAAACCTCAAAACTCATTAAAACCTCTTCCTCTTGCGTCTTAGTGGCACATTGGAGGGCTTTGGTGGTGAAAATGGAACATTGGAGATTGAAGGAGATGGAGGGAGATGTGGCTCTTTTGTGGAGCAACGGAGCTTACGTAACCTAAGGTGAGGGAGAAGACCATTGTGGTCATAGAATATTTCATTAGAGTCATCTTCTCCGATTTCCCTCAAGAATCGGAGAATGTTAACAGATAGAAACTCTCTTTGAAGTTTGTGGTCCATGTAAGAGTCTTTATTTTCCATGGTGATGTATTAGCCATAAAGGTGGTGATATATGTGTAGGAAAACCATTTTATTAAATGAAATGCAATATGCTCATTTATGGTAATACATCGTCATGAGAAATGGTTCTATCGTTAATATGTTATATGATGATAAATATGTTATGAGTTGTTTATTGTGATTAAAAGATATGATTATATTTATGATAATGACTAAGTTGTGAGTCGCTTATTTGTTATAAACATATATGGGTATGTTTGTAATAATGATTGTGTGATGAGCTGCTTAATGGAAATAAATGGACATGATTATATTGTATGATAATGATTGTGAGCTATATATAAATAGTAAAGAATGGGATGAGTATGATTATTTTGACATGGTTGTAGTTGTGGGTATTATGGTGAAATGTGATGTAAGAGAAGTATTTAAAATCATATATGATGTTATAAAATGCGTGGATTTTATAGTTGTATATGATTGTGAAACAATGGGAAGAAAATATATTTTTAGCTCCCTTAAGAGGTTCAGCAATGTATGACTTGCCCTTGTGGTATTGGCTATTCGTAGCAATGTATGACTTGCCCTCGTGGTATTGGCTATTCGTAGCAATGTATGACTTGCCCTCGTGGTATTGGCTATTTGTAGTAATGTATGAGTTGCCTTCTTGGTAATGGCTATTCTTAGCAATGTTTGACTTGCCCTCATGGTATTGGCTATTCATAGCAATGTATGACTTGCCTTCGTGGTAATGGCTATTCGTAGCAATGTATGACTTGCCTTCGTGGTAATGGCTATTCGTAGCAATGTATGACTTGCCCTCGTTGTATTGGCTATTCGTAGCAATGTATGACTTGCCCTCGTGGTATTGGCTATTCGTAGCAATGTATGAGTTGCCTTCGTGGTAATGGCTATTCGTAGCAATGTATGACTTCCCCTCGTGGTATTGTCTATTTGTAGCAATGTATGACTTAACCTCGTGGTATTGGCTATTCGTAGCAATGTATAACTTACCCTCATGGTATTGGCTATACGTAGCAATTTATGACTTACCCTCGTGGTATTGGCTATTCGTAGCAATGTATGACTTGCCTTCGTGGTATTGTCCCCTTGAGCAATGAGTGACTTGCCCTTCGTGGTATTGGCTCTTTGAGTAATGACTGACTTGCCCTTCGTGGTATTGGCTCTATGTAGCAACGTACGATTAACCCTATGTGGTGTAGTATTGTATTGAAAGTGGTTTTACTTTGGAAAGTATTGTAATGTTGTGTAAGTATGTTAATGTCTTGTGTATAAGGTTGTTGTGATTATTAGAAGAGATTACTGTGTGTTGATTTATGATGAAGATTGAATTGGATAAATCGTATAAGTATGTTGGAATAGATGCTAAAAGAAGAAGTGACTATCCCATGATATGTTGTACTGATTTGCCTGAATTATCTATGTGAGATATGATGATTATGCTAATTGAAGGTATGAGCATGATGTGGTTAATGTATGGATGGATGTACTATTGATATATGTTTAATATGATTGATGTTATATGTTGCATGTAAGGACCCAAATTCTACCCCTTGAATTTTTTTCCTTTTTTTAATTCATTTACATATGTATTCACACTTGTGACTTATAATTATGGACCCAATGAATTTACACTAATCATCTTTTTGAATTCGTGGTAGTCTTAACCTACGATAATCATATACACATTCATTAAGCAGAAAAACATAATTCAAATTAATATCTCCCTGCGCTCCCAACATCCAATGGTTATGGGTACCCAAAATAACATTACCCATAGTTACAAGTCCTCAAAAATATAACGACCATAGTTACAAGTACTCAAAAATATAACGACCATAATTACAAGTACTCAAATCCACAGATAGTCAGCTATGATGCAAAAAGTGTAAATAAAGGAATCCAGATTAAAAAGCTCCTAAAGCTCCAAGTCAAGCATCCTTAATTTATCCAATTATCTGCAATGGGATTATCATAAACAATACATGGAAACACAAATGAGTAAGTCTTAAATTCAACGTAATTCAAATGATAATCCACATTAATTAAGGTTAGATAAACAATTATATCGTGACATATAAATAATACTTCGACATATATATTCCAATTTGTTATCTTCATCATTCTGCATTTTACTCGAACTCATCGATATCCCTTCCTCATATCCATACATAATTTCATCATTTCTTTTCATATTCAACTACCCCATTTATGTTTATCTTAAACCATTTATCTAACCACATGGAGCAAGTTAGACATTACTACGAATAGCCAATACCACGAAGGCAAGTCATACATTGCTATGAATAGCCAATACCACAAGGGCAAGTCATACATTGCTACGAATAGCCATTACCACAAAGGTAACTCATTCATTGCTACGAATAGCCATTACCACAAGGTAACTCATACATTGCTACGAATAGCCATTACCACAAGGTAACTCATACATTTCTACGAATAGCCATTACCACAAGTTAACTCATACATTGCTACGAATAGCCATTATCACAAGGTAACTCATACATTGCTCAACCTGTTACGGGAGCTAAAAATAGATTTTTCCTCCCATTACTTCACAATCCATATATAATCATAAAATCCAAGAATTCTATATCATTATATACAATTTAAACACTTATCCTTACCTTGGTGAGTGTTGGGGTCAGTTTTTTGAGTAACTTTACAAGTTTCCTTCATTACCTCCTCCAACCTTAGGATCTTTCCTCATCCCAACCAAATAACAACAAAATTCAGTGATTCATTCTCAATAATACACACACAACTCATATTACATTTGCAAACATATTTGGCATTCACATATTTCCTATGTTTCCAAAACTACTTTCATTAGAAGATTCCAAACATTAAAACATACATATTCATCTTCTATTTTACGTTAGAACACATACTCATCTTCTACATCTACCATTTCAACCATTTTCCTCTTTTACCACATTTTCATTTTGGGGGTTTTGGGGTTTTCATGAATCAACCCATAAACCATTTCCATTCTTTGAATACCAACTCTAAAGCAAGAGTTTACAAGAGAGAAACAAAATAAAACGAACCATAACTCAAAAGGAAGAGTTTCCATAGCTTCTCACATTTTGAGAAGAGATCCTATACACCCAAAACAAGTTTAAAAGGGAGAAGGAGAGTTAGAATCAAGAGATTTACCTCTTCTCAAGCTTCTAGATGATTCCCACGAGTCCTTGCTCTCAAAATCACCTCCTTCTCTCTTCTCTATCAAGTTCTAACCCTAAAAGTGTGTGAGGGTTTCTATTTAAAAGTGAAATCGTCGGGTTCTCGCTCAAGCGAGAAAATCCTGCCATTTTAAACATTCAGATATGATGCTCCCGCTCAAGCGAGGTATTCTCGCTCAAGCGAGGATCCTTCAGTACCAAATCCCTCTCCCTCGCCCAGGCGAGCCAAATCTCGCTCAGGCGAGAATCCCAGGAAATCCTGGGAGCAGATATTGGGCCTCTCGCTTGGGCGAGGCCCTCTCGCTCAAGCGAGAATCACCCATTATACTCTAGAATTTCCAGAATTTTCACTACATTTGGGAAAATAAAATTAGGGTGTTACATTGCATAGGTTGTAATACTTTAATATTATTGCTCCATGTAATTCCACGTTGTGGTCACCGTAGTTGGTTCTTACTCCCTTTTGTTTCTGCTTGTATGTGTTATGTATTTGAGTTCAGGTTGTGGTTGCAGCGCATTGGATGATCGATGAGAAGAGTACAGGATTGAGTAGTTAATTTATGTATTCAAGGTGGTATTTGATTAATGCATGTAATATGAGAATCATGTGGTAGTGACTATATTGTGAAATTGAACTCCTCTAAATGGTGTAATGAGACGAGATTAATAATTGTAGTAAAAGACTTATATGACAAAGGATAATTGTATAAATTATGTAATTGAAAGGAAGTGTAATGACATGTTTTTAATGAAGTGAATGATTGATTATTTCCGTACCTGAAAGATGAATTGAACTTATATATATATTCAATCAGGTTTTCTAAATCGTTTGAGTAATGTCTTTTAAAAGTAATCACTTCACTTTCATGAATAAAGTTTCAAAAAAATTTCAAGGGTAGAATTTGGGTCCTTACAATATGGTATCAGAGCATAGTTAATCCTGCGGCCTAGGATATGGCCTTACATGCTTCTTTGTATGACTTGTGTGAATTGTTTGTTGACTCTGTGATAACTGTTGATGTGAAAGATGATTGTTAAATTCCTTGCGATGAGCGTCTGGTTGTGAACTTATCGTTGGATGTCTTATTGTGAGTTATTGATTAAGTGCTTGTTGTGACACCCTGAATTTAAGGTCATTAAATTATAGTATCAGTCCTATAAATCTTGCTTGAGCGAGAAAGGGGTCACCTGGGCGAGAGTGGCTCACCTGGGTGAGTGGAATACAGGGCTATACTAAAGGATTCTCGCCTGAGCGAGAGTTGTCTCGAATGAGCTTGAGTTGTCTCGCCTAGGCGAGAAGTGGCACCCTAAAGCCGTAGAGGCTGTAAGATCCTCGCTTGAGCGAGAGGATCAGATCTGAGTTTTAAAATGGGGGGGGGGGGGGAGATTTTATCGCTTGAGCGAGAACCCGACGCTGTTACATTAAATAAGGAACCTCAAACACTTTTTAGGGTTAGAACTTGAAAAGAAGTGAGAGAAGAGAGAATTTTCCAGAGCAAGGAGTCTTGAGGCTAATCTAGAAGCTTTAGAAGAGGTTGACCTCTTGGTTCTAACTCTCCTTCTCCCTTTCAAACTCGTTTTGGGTATTTTGGATCTCTTCTCTTAACATGAAAAACCATGGAAATTCTCTATTTGGAGTTGTGGTTCGTTTTAGGTTGTTTTCCTCTTGTAAACTCTTGGTTTATAGTTGATATTCGAAGATGAGGGTGATTTAAGGGTTGATTCATGAAAACCCTAAAACCCCAAAATGAAAATGTGTTCAAAAGAGGAGATGGGTTAAATGTTAGATGAAAAGGGTGAATATATGTTCTAATGTTGAATATAAGAGATTATGTATGTTTTAGATGTTTGGAAACTCTTAATAAAGGTAATTTTGGAAACACTGAAAATGCATGAATCTCTTGTATGTTTAAAGATGAAATATGAGTTGTGTATGTGTTATTTCGAACAAATGATTGACATAGTTGTTATGTGGTGGGAATGAGGAAAAATCCTAAGGTTAGAGAAGGTGTCGGAGGAACTTGCAAAGTTACCAAGGACAAAACCCAACGCTCACCAAGGTAAGGATAACCATTTTATTTCGGGATATGCATTATGAGATATGCGGTTCTATGTGGTTGACTCGAAAAGAATAAGATGTGGGATGTATCAAAGAAAGTGAATGTCTTGCCCACGTGGTATTGAGTTGCATGTCTTACCCCAAGTGGTATTGAATTGAATGTCTTGCCTTAGTGGTATTGAATTGAATGTCTTGCTTTAGTGTATTGAATTGAATGTCTTGCCCAAGTGGTATTGAATTGAATGTCTTGCCTAAGTGGTATTGAATTGAATGTCTTGCCCAAGTGGTATTGAAATTGAATGTCTTGCCCAAGTGGTATTGAAATTGAATGTCTTGCCCAAGTGGTATTGAAATGAATGTCTTGCCCAAGTGGTATTGAAATTGAATGTCTTGCCCAAGTGGTAGTGAATTGTGAATGTCTTTCCCTATGTGGTATTATGAAAGAATGTAAAAGTGGGAAATGGCTATGTAAAACAGGAACGAAAAAGAGGGTAACAGGGTTTGACATCGAAGAAGGTGAAAGTAAGAATGGTTGGATGAGGTAGTAAGGGATATAATGATATGTACTGATTTTATGTTGGAAAGTTTAAATTGTTTACCTAACTCTGTTTATAATGTAGATTATATTTAAATTACATCTATTTTTATTAAATGACTTACTCCTTCGTATGTTTCTGTTTGTTGCCATTTGATAATCCCATTGCAGTTAATCAGACAAATTAAGGACGCTTGACTTGGAGCCTTAGGAGCTTTTAAATCTAGATTCCTTTATTAGCACTTTTTGTATCATAACTGACTAATTGCAGATTTGAATATTTGTAACCATTATCATTATATTTTTTGATGTTTGTAACCTTGGGTATTATGATTTTGGAAACCCATAACTATTCCCAGGTCCTATTTAAATGGGGGACATTAATATGAATTATGTTTTTCTGCATTATGGATGTGTGTATGAATACTACATGATAAAATGATCCGAAAATAATCAAGGTAAATAATGTAACGTATCTTGGGTTACCAATCATAAGATATATGAAAAATATATGTTTGCAGGAGTTAAGATAAGAAAAAATTTCAAGGGTAGAATTTGGGACCTTAAAATATGGTATCAGAGCATAGTTAATCCTGCGGCCTAGGGTATGGCCTTACGTGCTTCTTTGTGACCTTTATGTGATTGAATTATTTGGTTTGTACAAACTGTTGTGTGATTATGTCATCTTTGTCTGGTTTAAATTTTGATTTACTGACAAGTGAATGAGTGCAGGTACCCATGGCTGGAAAAGGAAGAGCAGCGGGTTAGAATGTTCTGAATGACCTTTAGGCTCAGATGGTTGCTGCATTGCAACATGTGAACGAGAATTTGCAGACTCTGAATCAGAACGCAACATCAAGCCCGAGTTCGCAACCCCTAGTTCCACCAGGACCGAACGAGTACCGAGGTCTGGATGAATTCTACAGGAGGAACCCTAGTCAGTTCCAAGGTGGATTCGCTCCTGATGCTGCCATTGAGTGGGTCCAAGGGTTGGATAGAATCCTCAGGGCCATAAGCTGTTCTGATGCTCAGAAAGTGGCGTATGCCGCCTATATGCTTGTCAAGGAGGTTGAGAACTGGTGGGAGATGGTCCGGAGACAGATGGAGGTCGAGGGGCAGATCATTACCTAGGAGTCCTTCAAGAGCAAATTCCTCCAGAAATTCTTTCATGCAGACTTAAAAGGGAAGAAGGAGATGGAATTCGTGCGGTTAGAGCAAGGGGGTTTGACCGTGGGAGAATATGCTGCTAAATTCGAGGAATTGGCCCGGTATTGTCCTTATGCCGAACTTGAAGTGGACGGAAGGTCCAAATGTGTCAAGTTCGAGATAGGTCTGAAACCTGAGCTGAAAGTAATGTTTAGCCACCAAGAATTTTCTGATTTCCCTACACTTGGGAACATGTGTAGAATGTGTGAGGATGATGTTCGAGTGAGGGACACTGCAAAATGAACCCTCCCCGGAATTATGGACCTTAGCACAACTTTGTGCACGGAAGGGGTAAGGAGAAGCTGGCTGAAAATCGACGAACTTATGGTCCACCCATCAATCATCGCAACCATGGTTCTCAAGGGCTAACCACCACTACTGCTACTGTAGGGTCATCTCCAAACTCCTATCCTATGTGCAGCAAATGTGGTCGGGGACACTATGGAAATATTTTCCCCGGACCGGGAAATGGGTGCTTCAATTATGGAGGACTAGGGCAAGTGAAGAGGTATTGTCCTAAGTTACGGTAGAGTATGAATGTTGTGAGGGATGAACGACCTCGATCTACCGGCAAAGTGTTTACCATGAGTGGTGAAGAGGCATTAGATGTGGATGGCCTGATCAACGATAATTCTATGGTGAGAGGTATTCCTCTTTTAGTGTTGTTTGATTCGAGAGCGACACACTCATTTGTATCTGTTGAATGTGTAGACCGACTGAAATTGCAAACAGAGTCGTTGCCTTTCAACTTGGTCGTATCCACCCCAACTAGTGTGCTGGTGCTGGTATTGGCGTTTGTGTCTCAGTGTCCGGTAGTGGTAAATGGTAGGACATTTACCGTGGATTTAATATGCTTACCACTTTCCCAGTTAGATTTAATTCTGAGAATGGACTGGTTGTCGGCAAATCATGTTATGCTTAATTGTGCTGATAAGACTGTGGTGTTTGGAGATCTACGTGAGATTTCTGACCATGCTAGATATATGGAGCCAATGTCGGCTAAGGTTGTCAGGACTTCCCTTAAGGAAGGAGGATCGATGTTTGTCCTGTTGGCATCATTGGAGGGTATTGAGAAACCCCGCATCGATGATATTCCGATAGTCCGTGAGTTCCCTGAGGTGTTTCCTGGTGATATTTTGGAATTGCCCCCAGTCAGAGAAGTTGAATTCTCCATTGACTTGGTACTTGGAACAAGACCCATCTCTATAGATCCTTATAGGATGGCACCGTTAGAACTGGCAGAGTTGAAAAAGAAGGTTGAGGATTTGTTGGCAAAGAAATTCATTCGTCCTAGTGTCTCGCCATGGGGTGCACCATTTTTGTTGGTTAAGAAAAAGGATGGGAGTATGAGGTTATGCACTGATATACACAATTGAATAAGGTTACTATCAAGAACAAGTATATGTTGCCTAGAATTAATGACTTGATGGATCAATTGAGGGGAGCGGTTGTATTTTCAAAGATCGACCTTCGGTCGGGTTTTCACCAACTTCGAGTTAAGATGGAGATATTCCTAAAACTTCTTTCAAAACGAGGTATGGGCATTTTGAGTATTTGGTGATGCCTTTTGGTGTGATGAATGCTCTAGCGATATTTACCGACTACATGAATAGGATTTTTCATTTGTATTTGGATTCCTTTGTAGTGGTATTTATTGATGACATTCTGGTTAACTCTAAGAGCCTAGAAGAACATGTGAAACATCTAAGGGTGGTTCTAGATCTTCTGAGGAGCAATCAGTTGTATGCAAAGTTGTCTAAATGTGACTTCTGGTTGGAATCGGTGAACTTCCTTGGACATTTGATATCCTAAGAAGGAGTGGCAGTAGACCCTTCTAAGGTCGAGGCAGTGATGGAATGGGCGGTGCCCAAGTCAGTGATTGAGATCAGAAGTTTTCTGGGTTTGGCTGGTTATTACAGGAAGTTCATAGAGGGATTTTCCAAGTTGGCATTACCTCTGACCAAGCTTACCAGAAAAGGGGAACCATATGTGTGGACAATCCGTTGCGAAGAAAGTTTTCAAGAGTTCAAGCGGAGGTTTACTACGGCACCAGTGTTGGTTCTTCCTTGTATTGATCGCGATTTCAGTGTGTATTGCGATGCTTCTAAGCAAGGTTTGGGTTATGTTTTGATGCAGGACGGGAAAGCTGTTGCATATGCTTCGCAAAATTGAGAACTCATGAGAAAAACTACCCTATACATGATATGGAACTAACCGCAGTGGTCTTTGCCTTGAAAATATGGAGACACCATCTTTATGGTGTAAGATTTGAGGTGTACATTGATCACAAGAGTTTGAAGTATATGTTTGATCAAATGGAACTGAACATGAGACAAAGAAGGTGGATGGAATTCCTTAAGGACTACGATTTTGGATTGCAGTATCATCCGGGGAAAGCCAATGTGGTAGCTGATGCTTTAAGTCGGAAGTCCTTACATATGTCGGCTTTAATGGTGCATGAAGAGGAATTAATTAAGGATTTCAGGGATATGAACTTGGCAATTCAAATGAGACCCCATAGTATGATTTTGGGAATGCTTAAGGTGACAAATGAGTTGTTCGACCAAATCCGAATAATGCAAGTTGAGGATAGGGAACTGAAGATCAAACGAGATTTGATGACGAATGGGAAAGAGACTGATTTTGAGTTGGACTCTAGTGGGATGTTGCGATACAAGGGAAGGGTGTGTGTGCCTCGTGATATGGAATAATGAAAGAGTATTATGGAGGAGTCACACCAGAGTAAGATGAGTTTCCATCCTGGCACTACAAAAATGTACAAAGACCTGAAAAAGTTGTTTTGGTAGTCTGGGTTGATAAAGGATGTGGCTTTGTATGTCTCGATTTGTCTCATCCTTCAGAAAGCCAAGATTGAACATTAAAGGCTAGCAGGAGAGTTACAGTCATTAGAGATTCCAGTTTGGAAGTGGGATAGTATCTCCATGGATTTTGTATTGGGTTTCCCGAAAACTCAAAGAGGGTACGACTCGATATGGGTAATAATGGACCGTTTGACTAAGTTTGCTCATTTCTTGCCAATGAACATGAAATATTCCTTAGAGCGATTAACTGAGTTGTACATCAAGGAGATAGTTCGAGTGCATGGGATACCGTCGAACATTGTGTCGGATAGGGATCCCGGTTTGACTTCAAACTTTTGGACTAGTTTGCAATCCGCATTGGGGACTAAGTTGAAATTGAGTTCAGCTTATCATCCACAAATGGATGGTCAATCGGAAAGGACCATACAGTTATTGGAAGATATTTTGAGGGCTTAAGTTTTGCAACAACCTGGGAGTTGGGATGGCATGTTGCCTTTGCTTGAGTTAACCTACAACAATAGTTTCCATACTAGAATTGGGATGGCCCCTTACGAAGCCTTGTATGGGAGAAAATGTAGGACTCCGGTAAGTTGGTTTGAAACTGGGGAGAACTTAGTATTGGGACCCGAGTTGGTCCGAGAAACGATGGAAAAGATCAAGAAGATCTTGGAGAATATGAGAATAGCATAGAGTCGACATAAAAGCTATTACGATATGAGACGAGAACCTCTTGAGTTTAATGAGGGAGATCATGTATTTATGAGAGTAGTTCCGACTATTGGGATTGGTAGAGTGTTGAAGTACCGTAAGCTTACTCCGAGATTTATGGGACCATATAAGATATTGAAGAGGGTTGGGCCGGTAGCATATCAGATTGCTTTACCTCCATTGTTCTCAAATCTTCACAATGTGTTCCATGTTCTCAATTGAGGAAATACGTTGGGGATCCATCCCATGTGGTCGAGTCTGATCAGATAGAATTGAAGGACAACTTAACTTTTAATACATTGCTAGTGAGGATTATGGATACCAGTATCAAAAGATTGAGCGGCGAAGAGATTGCCTTGGTAAAGGTATTGTGGAGCCAAGTAGATGAAGGAGATGCTACTTGGGAAGTGGAGCGTGACATGAGGGAGGATTACCCTCATTTGTTTGAATCGAGATATGTATAATTTTTGGGGACAAAATTTTTTATAAGAGGTGGAGGATTGTGACACCCTGAATGTATATTTCTTAAGTTACAGTAACAGTCCTGAAGAGTGGGACATACTGTTAGATTCTTGCTTGAGCGAGAGGGCCTCCCCCAAGCGAGAGGGTCAGAGTTTCTCCCAGGATTATATCTAGAAATATCGCTTGAGCGAGAAAGGGGCGCCTGGGCGAGAGTGGCTCGCCTGGGTGAGTGGAATACTAGGCTATATTGAAGGATTCTCGCTTGACCGAGAGTTGTCTCACCTGAGCGAGAGTAGTCTCGCTTGAGCGAGAGATATCTCGCCTAGGCGAGAAGTGGCACCCTGAAGCCGTAGAGGCTGTAAGATCCTCGCTTGAGCGATAGGATCCTTGCTTGAGTGAGAGGATCAGATCTGAGTTTTAAAATGAGCGGGATTTTCTCGCTTGAGCGAGAATGGACTCGCTTGAGCGAGAACCCGACGCTGTTACATTAAACAAGGAACCCCAAACACTTTTTAGGGTTAGAACTTGAAGAGAAGTGAGAGAAGAGAGAATATTCAAGAGCAATGAGTATTGAGTCTAATCTAGAAGCTTGAGAAGAGGTAACCTCTTGGTTTCTATCTTTCCTTCTCCCTTTCAAACTCGTTTTGGGTATTTTCGATCTCTTCTCTTAACATGAAAAACCATGGAAACTCTCTATTTAGAGTTATGGTTCGTTTTATGTGGTTTTTCTCTTGTAAACTCTTGGTTTAGAGTTAGTATTTCGAAAATGGAAAGAGTTTGTGGGTTGGTTCATGAAAACCCCAAAACCCTAAAGTGAAAATGGGGTTAAGGTGGAAAATGGGTAAAATGTTAGAGGTAGAAGATGAGTTTACCTTCTAATGTTGAAATATGAGATGATTATGTATGTTTTGGATAGTTGTAAACTTATGATGAAAATAGTTTAGCAACATTGAAAATTTGATGAATATCTTGTATGGTTAAATAATGCAATATAAGTTGTTTATGTGATATTTGGAATAAATGACTAACATTGTGTTATATGGTGGGATGAGGAAAGATCCTAAAGTTGGAGGCGGTGTCTGTGGAACTTGAGAAGTTACCAAGAACCAAACCCAACACTCACCGAGGTAAGGATAAGTCTTTAACTTATGCACTGTGATAGAAAATGTGTGGATTTTCTGATGTGAATAATGAAATGAATCGTAAATCACTTAATTGTTATAAGCATATATGGGTATGTTTATAACAACGAGGAGTGGATTTACCGTTTATGTATTGGTGGAGTGCCAATGGAAATAAAACTCGGAATAATGAAATGAATCGTAAATCACTTAATTGTTATAAGCATATATGGGTATGTTTATAACAACGAGGAGTGGATTAACCGTTTATGTATTGGTGGAGTGCCAATGGAAATAAAACTCGGAATAATGAAATGAATCTTAAATCACTTAATTGTTATAAGCATATATGGGTATGTTTATAACAACGAGGAGTGGATTTACCGTTTATGTATTGCTGGAGTGCCAATGGAAATAAAACTCGGAATAATGAAATGAATCGTAAATCACTTAGTTGTTATAAACATATATGGGTATGTTTGTACCAACGAGGAGTGGATTTACCGTTTATGTATTGGTGGAGTGCCAATGGAAATAAAACTCGTTTTTAGCCGACCATGATGGGTTAGCGACTTTGGCTCAAGTAATGTAGCAAACTTTGGCTCAAGTAATGTAGCAAACTTTGGCTCAAGTAATGTAACAAACTTTGGTTCACGTAATGTAGCAAACTTTGGCTCAAGTAATGTAGCAAGCTTTGGTTCAAGCAATGTAGCAAAATTTGGCTCAAGTTATGTAGCATGGTTTTCAAAAGTATGAACGATGAAAATGGTTTTAAGTATTTTTTATTTTAAACCGTTTATTTATTCTTATTAAATGTGGATTAACTTACATTGTTGTTTATTGAGTTAACGATTTACTCCTTTGTGTTTCTTTGGTGAATTGTCAATGTTAATCCCATTGCAGGTAGGTGGAAGGAGTATGGGTATTTTGATTAGGAGCTTAGAGACTTTTATTTTGATGTTTCTTAACCATTCTTTTGTAACCTCATCGGTTGTATTTGAACTAACTATTTGTAACTATGAACATGATTGTTGTACATGACATTAATCATGGAAACTAATAACTCGGGATATATGTAGCTATGGGTGTTTTGGAAACCAATAGCTGATTGTATGCGGTAGTTACTAAGTTGCATTAATACGAATTATGTTTTTCTATCATCTGATCTGGAATGTCACTTTTGGTTTATAGATTGGGTGTAATGAAGGAAGCGAGACCTTTTAAATAAGTTAACTCAATCGGTAAATATAATTTATAGTTAAATGCATGAAATTGAATTAAAATAAGGAAAACTTTTCAAGGGTAGAATTTGGGTCCTTACACATGTCCAAGAAAGTTTACCGATTCCAACCAGAAATCACATTTTGACAGCTTTGCATACAACCGATTCTTACTAAGAAGTTCTAACATAATCCTCAGGTGCTCAGCATGTTCCTCTCGGCTTTTGGAGTAAACAAAAATGTCATCAATAAATACCACTACAAATACGGATGAAAAATCCGATTCATGTAGTCGGTAAATATTGTTGGGGCATTCGTTACACCAAAAGGCATGACCAAATATTCAAAATGTCCATACCTTGTCCTAAAATCAGTTTTAGGAATGTCTTCCGACTTCACATGAAATTGGTGGTATCCTGACCGAAGATCAATCTTTGAAAACACTACTGCTCCTCTCAATTGATCCATCAAGTCATCAATCCGAGGCAACAAATATTTGTTCTTAATAGTAACCTTATTCAGCTGTCGGTAGTCGGTACACAACCACATACTACCATCTTTCTTCTTAACCAACAAAACAGGCCCGCCCCACGGCGAGACACTAGGATGAATAAACTTCTGTGCCAGTAAGTCCTCAACCTGTTTTTTCAACTCAACCAATTCTAACGGTGCCATCCTATAAGGAGCTATAGAGATGGGTCCCGTTCGAGGTACCAAATCAATAGAGAATTCAACTTCTCTCACTGGAGGTAATTCCGGAATATAACCAGGAAATACCTCAGGAAACTCACGAACTATCGGAATGTCCTCAACCTTGGGTTTCTCAATACCCTCCAGGGATGCCAACAACATAAACACGACTCCTCCCTCCGTACAAGAAGTCCTGACTTCCTTTCCCGATAACGGCTTCATGTTACTAACCTCATTAGAAATATCATCAAGATTCCCGAATACCACGGTCTTATCAGCACAATTAAGCACCACACGATTTGACGACAACCAGTCCATTCCCAGAATTAGATCTAACTAGGATAGTGGTAAGCAGATTAAATCCACGGTAAATGTCCTACCGTTTACGACTACCGGACATCGAGACACAACTGTCGACAATACCACAGGCACAACAGTTGGGGTGGATACGACGAAGTCGAAAGGCAATGACTCACTTTGCAATTTCAGTCTATCCACGCATTCAATAGATACAAAGGAGTGCGCCGCTCCCGAATCAAACAACACTAAAACGGGAATACCTGCCACCATGCAATTACCTTTTATCAGGCCATCTACACCTGATGCCTCTGCACCACTCATGGTGAACACTCTGCCAGTGGATCGAGGTCGATCAACCCTCACCGCATTCACACTTTGTGGTAGCTTAGGAAAATGTCTTCGGATATGCCCAAACTCCTTGCAGTGAAAACAGGTAAGTGCCATTCTAGGGCACGAGTCACCGACATGAGTTCGGCCACATTTGCCGCACAAAGATGGAGAGTTCAACCGTGACCCTCCGGCATTGGCATGAGTCCTCGGCCCATGCGAAGTATAACCCCGACTACCATTCGGACAAGAGTAAGGTTTTCATTCCTCTTGGAACACCTTGCTCTTCCCTTTCTCGCGGGAGAAGTTCCTTTGAGGTCCAGAGTGTTTGGGAGGAAGTGGTGTTGGCGCCATCACTTCATCCGCCTTCATATCGTCCTTAACCATTCTACACTTGTTGACCAAGGTAGAAAAGTTAGAGATCTCTTGGTGCCTAAGCATCGTCTTCAGCTTGGGCTTGAAGCCCGATTCAAACTTCGAACACTTGGACCTTCCGTCCACCTCTAATTCAGAGTAAGGGCAAAGTCGGGCCAACTCTTCAAATTTGGCCACATATTCTTCCACCGACAGTTCACCATGCTCCAATCTCAGAAAATCCATCTCTTTCTGCCTCCTGAAATCACCAGGAAAATATTTATGGAGGAATTTCATCTTGAAAGTATCCCAGGAGATCAATTGTCCCTCCGCCTCCATTTGGCGTCGAGTGAACTCCCACCAATTCTCGGCCTCCGTCACTAGCATGTAAGTGGCATAAGCCAACTTCTGAGCCTCTGAATAGTTCATGGCTCTGAAGATCCGCTCCACCCCTTGGATCCACTCGATAGCAACATCAGGAGTAAATCCCCCATGGAACTGACTGAGGTTTCTCCTATAGAACTCATCTAAACCTCGATATTCTGATGGTCCTGGTGGAACTAGTGGGTGTGAACTCGGACTTGGGGCCGGATTCTGGTTCAGGTTGTCCAAGTTCTCATTGACTTGCCGCAATGCAGCCACCATCTGCGCCAACAAATCGTTCGGGACATTCTAACTTGCCCCTCTTCCTCTTCCCCTTCCTCTTCCTGCCATGGGTACCTGTACTCACTCACTTGTCAGTAATCGAATCTTGTCTGAGTAAGGGTCACATAATCATTTAGCAATTAACACGTTCAGACAAATTTTAACAGACGAAGATCACAAAGAAGCATGCAAGGCCATATTCTAGGCCGCAGGATTAACTATGCTCTGATACCATATTGTAAGGACCCAAATTCTACCCTTGAAATTAATTCCTTATTTTATTCATCCTTCGTACATTTTCCGACGACTTTTAAATAAAAATACTAACAACTCATATTAAGTCCAATTTCCCTACTCATCCCCTTTCAATATCTCGAAAGGGCGTACATATTCGCATAGCAGAAAATCATAATTCATTCATGCACCCGGTAACTACCGCATACAATTAGTTATTGGTTTCCAAAATACCCATAACTACGAATATCCATAGTTACAAATATTCATATTCAAAATACAGTTAGTCATATTACAAAAGAATGGATATAAGGACATCAAAAAGAATGAAAGCCTCTAAGCTCCTAATCAGTACGTCCTTACATCTTCCACCTACCTGCAATGGGATTAACATTGACCTTACATAGAAACACAAAGGAGTAATTCGTTAACGTAAAATAATGTCAATACACGTTAATGCACATTTTAATAAAGTTAAGTAAAACTCAGATTTAAATATACTTAAAACCATTTCCTTTGTTTATACTTTTGAAAACATGCTCAATAACTTGAGCTAAAGTTTGCTACATTGCTTGAGCCAAAGCTTGCTACATTGCTTGTGCCAAAGCTTGCTACATTGCTTGAGCCAAAGCTTGCTACACTACTTGAGCCAACTTGCTACATTACTTGAGCCAAAGTCGCTAACCAATCATGGTCAGCTAAAAACGAGTTTTATTTTCATTGGCAATCCACCAATATATAAATAGTGAATCCACCCCATCATCATTACAAACAAACCCGTATATGCTTATAACAATTAAGTGATTCACAATTCATTTCATTATTCCGAGTTTTATTTCCATTGGCACTCCACCAATACATAAACAATAAATCCACCTCATCATCATTATAAACATACCTATATATGCTTATAACAATTAAATGATTTGCAATTCATTTCGTTGTTCATAACCATAAAATCCACGCATTTTCCATCACAGTGCATAAGTTAAAGACTTATCCTTACCTCTGTGAGTGTTGGGTTTGGTTCCTGGTAACTTCGCAAGTTCCACCGACAACGCCACCAACTTTAGGATCTTTCCACATTCCCACCATATAACACAATGTTAGTCATTTGTTTCCAATATCACATAAACAACTCATATTGTATTATTTAACTATACAAGATATTCATCACATTTTCGATGTTTCTAATCTTTCATCATAAGTATACAATCATTTAAAACATACATATTCATCTCATATTTCAACATTAGAATCTAAACTCATCTTCTACCTCTAGCATTTTACTCATTTTCCCCTTTTTCCACATTTTCACTTTAGGGTTTTGGGTTTTTATGAATCAACCCCCAAACCATTTCCATTCTTGAAATACTAACTCCAAACCAAGAGTTTACAAGATAAAAACAACATAAAACGAACCATAACTCGAAAGGATGAGTTTCCATGGTTCCCCTCATTTTGAGAAGAGATCCAACATACCCAAAATAAGTTTCAAAGGGAAGGAGAGAGTTAGAATCAAGAGCTTTACCTCTTCTCAAGCTTCTAAATGACTCACAAGCCTTCTTGCTCTTGAAAAAGCCCTCTTCTCTCACTTCTCTCTAGGTTAACCCCCATAAATGTGTTTGGGGTTCCCTATTTAATGTAACAGCGTCGGGTCCTCACTTAGGCGAGAACATTCTCGCTCAAGCGAGAAAATCCCGCCCATTTTAAAAATTCAGATTTGACCCTCTCGCCCAGGCGAGGGAGCTCTCTCCAAGGCGAGGCATCTATCGCTCTAGCAAGACACCCTCGCTCAAGCGAGAATCCTCCAGTATAGCCTAGGATTTCACACTCCCAGTTGAGTCTTCCTCGCTCAAACGAGCCAACCCTCGCTCAGGAGAGAATCCTCTAGTATAGCCCAGGATTTCACCCTCCCAAGTGAGTCTTTCTCGCCCAAGCGAGAATCCCTCGCTCAAGTGAGAATCCCAGGAGTGATACTATAATTTTAAAGACTTAAATTTAGGGTGTTATAGAATGTCTTACCCAAGTGGTATTGAAATTGAATGTCTTTCCCAAGTGGTATTGAAATTGAATGTCTTGCCCAAATGGTATTGAAATTGAATGTCTTGCCCAAGTGGTAGTGCAAGTTACATGAGTGAGAGAAGAGTTTTGAAACCTCTAACAACTATGAGTAATCCATTACAGACTTTGGAGTAACAGATTACCATTTTTAGAAAATAGGGTAATCAATTACTCAAAGTAGTGTAATCGATTACACTAAGGCAAATTCACAAAGCTGTCAAATAGTGTTGTTGAGTAATCGATTACTCAAATCCATTAATTGATTACACTATGTGAATTTTAAAAAAGCTGTTAACAAGATTGATGGGTAATGGATTACCCACTTGCAGTAATCGATTACTGAGAGCTGTTGCATTAGTTTTCAGATTTCAAGTGAAGAGTTTTCACTTCAAACTGATTGCTTTTCATTCCAAACGAAACCTACTCATACCTAGGGGTATTATGGTTGATTGGAAGCATATAAAGGTATTGAAACACTTTCACAACATACAACAAGATATAAAACTCATATTACAAACTTTTATTTGAAAATCTTATAAGCTTTCACACTTTCTGATTTTTCTTACACTTCAAGCAACCTACTCTTAAACTTTCAAAGTTATTTTGAAGTTGCTTCTAAGTGTATTTCATACTTTAAAAAAAAAAGCATTATTATCTCAAGTATAAAGAGTTTTTTTTGGATTGCAAGTTATAGAAATTGTCATATACACTTGTAAGGCAATCCAAGCCAAATTGTACATTCTTCAATTTTGCAAAGTTTACTTTCTTTCACAAGGGTGTGAAGAGAAATGGTCAGTGACTTGGTATAGTGTTTACCAAGGGTATGACTTGGAATAGAGTTTTCCAAGGGGATTAGATATAAGTGAGTGTGTAAGGTACAAGGAGATCTCGGGGTGAGATAATTGTAATTGCAACTCATTATATTTAATAAAGGAATCTCTTGCGCGTCAAGAGTACTAGACGTAGCCTTCGGTGGACAAGAAGGTGAACCAGTATAAAAGACATGTGTACTCTCTTTCCCTTCTCTTTGTTAATTATCTATCCTTCCTAAGTCAATATTTTTCTGCATAATATTTCCGCTACACAATAACTTTGATATTGCAGAAAAATTAGCCATACTTATTGCAACAACTAATTCACCGCCCCCCCCCCCCCCCCCCCCCCACTCTTAGTTGAAATTTCAGTCTTACAATTGGCACAAGAGCTATTTTTGAGAGTTACTCTCAAAATCTGATCCTACTACAATATGGCCTCAAGATCATTCCTAGGAGAAGGATCCATCATAAACAGACCTCCAAGCTTTGTTGGAGAGTGTTACAACTTCTGGAAAATCAGAATAAGGATTTTCTTAGAGTCGCAAGACTTAGATATCTGGAATGCTATCGAGGAAGGACCATACATTGAAAGTAAGGAATTTCTAAACTCTAAAGTTGTTGGTAAGAGAATTAATAACATTTACATGATAGATATAGATTCATCTCTTCGTATAACATGTTTAGTTGTAAATGATATTCATGATGCATGGCTTTGGCATAGGAGAATTGCTCACATACATATGGACCATTTGAATAAGCTAATCAAGAAAGATTTGGTTGTTGGTTTACCCAAGATGAAGTTTGTTAAAGACAAACTATGTGGTGCACGTCAAATGGGTAAACAAACAGAAACCTCTTTCAAGCCAAAGCATATGGTTTCTTCGGATAGACCATTGCAATTACAACACATGGACTTATTTGGCCCCTCAAGGACAAAAAGTCTTGGTGGTAACTACTATGCTCTTGTTATAGTAGACGATTTTTCACTCTACACATGGACTCTATTCTTAGTACATAAGAATGAGGCATTCAAAGCCTTTAGCACTTACGCTAAAAGAGTCCAAAATGAAAAGTCACTTAAAATCGCTGCTATAAGAAGTGATCATGGGGGAGAGTTTCAAAATGCTTCTTTTGAGGAATTTTGTGATGATCTTGGGAATAATCACAACTTTTCTGCTCCTAGAAAACCACAACAAAATGGTGTTGTAGAGAGAAAGAATCGGTCTGTGGAAGAACTCGCTAGAACAATGTTGAATGAAACTAACCTCCCAAAGTACTTTTGGGCTGATGCGGTAAGCACCGCTTGTTATGTTTCAAATAGAGTTCGAATAAGACCTATTCTAAAGAAAACCCCCTATGAACTCTTCAAAGGAAGAAAACCAAACATTTCACACATACATGTATTTGGTTGTAAATATTTCATCTTGAATAATGGCAAAGAAAATTTAGGCAAGTTTGATGCAAAGGCAGATGAAGGAATCTTCCTAGGCTATTATCTCACGAGTAAAGCTTATAGAGTCTTTAACAAAAGAACTCTAGCCATGAAAGAATCTGTCCATGTCTCCTTTGATGAAACCAATCCTATAATCAAGGAAAGGTTGACCATTGATGAAGAAGATTTGCCTAATCCTACTTTTAATGAAAATGCTACTATTGAAACTACACCTAATATAGAGCATGTCGAAGTGGATGATAATCCTTCCATTCAAGAAGAGCATATTCACTCTGATTTACTCAAAGAGTGGAGATCTCATCGAGATCATCTTGTTGACAACATTATTAGTGATATTAACAAAGGTGTTACCATCCGTTTAATGCTAGAAAATGCATGTCTAAACATGGCCTTTGTTTCTCAAATAGAACCATCTAAGATTGATGAAGCAATCGAGGAAGAACATTGGATTCTTGCTATGCAAGAAGAACTTAACCAGTTTGAGAGAAACGAAGTTTGGGAACTTGTTCCTAGACCTAAGAATAGGCATGTGAAACAAGGCTAGACTAGTAGCCCAAGGATACAACCAATAGGAAGGTATAGACTTTGATGAAACCTTCGCTCTGGTTGCTAGACTTGAAGCGATTAGACTGCTACTTGCATATGCATGCTCCTTAAATTTTCAGCTTCACCAAATGGACGTAAAGAGTGTGTTCCTTAACGGGTATATACAAGAGGAAGTATTTGTAGAACAACCTCCTGGTTTTGAGGACTACAAATATCCCTCTCACGCATACAAGTTAAAGAAAGCCCTTAATGGCTTAAAGCAAGCTCCACATGTTGGGTATGACCGTCTAACCAACTTTTTAACAGAAAAAGGTTTTACAAAAGGCAAGGTCGATACTACACTCTTTATTAAGAAAATAAATCATCAAACTTTACTTGTTCAAATCTATATAGATGATATTATTTTCGGTTCTACTAACGAAATTTTGTGTAGTGAGTTTGGCAATATGATGCAAGGAGAATTTGAGATATCTATGATGGGAAAGTTAAATTACTTTCTTGGACTCCAAATTAAGCAACTTAGCAATGGAATCTTTGTAAGTCAGTCCAAATATTGCAAAGACTTGTTGAAAATATTTGAGATGGATAACTGCAAGCCGATTGCTACTCCTATGGGATCAAATACATATATCGATGCTGATGACGCTGGAAAATGTATTGAAAAATCTAAGTATCGAGGTATGATCGGTTCCCTTTTATATCTTACTGCCAGTAGAACTGATATTATGTTTAGTGTATGTCTATGTGCGCGATATCAATCTAAACCTAAAGAGTCACATCTAGTTGCCGTTAAGAGAATAATGAAGTATCTCAAAGGCACAACCGATGTTTGACTATGGTATCCCAAGGGAAGCGTATACGAAATTGGTTGGCTTCTCGGATTTAGACTTTTCAAGATGCAAATCTGAGAGAAAAAGTACAAGTGGTACTTGCCACATTTGATGGAATGCTTTGGTATCTTGGTCTTGCAAGAAACAAGCTTGTTTTGCCTTAAGCACCGCTGAAGCGGAATATATTGCTGCCGGTAGTTGTTGTGCACAAGTGTTGTGGCTCAAACAACAATTACGGGATTATGGCTTAAACTTAGGCTGCACACCCTTGACATTTGACAATACTAGTGCTATTAATCTCACAAAAAATCCGATTATGCACTCAAGAACCAAAAACATTCATATAAGGCATCATTTCCTTAGGGACCATGTCCAAAAGAAGGATGTGTTGGTAGAGTTCAGAAATCCTCCATTTTTCTCTCTCCTGTAATAGGAGTTTCTCTCTCTCTAAACCCTCTCAATCTCTAAAAAACCTCATTTCTACTCTGTTTTGATTGATTTTTGTTGCAAATCACATCACATTTTTTATTCTAAACACTTCTACACCTTCTATTTCGTGATTTGTGGCCTCAATCAAAAACCCCCAAATTTCCAAAAACCCTAAACCTTCAAACACCAACAATGGCTTCTTCTTCAAAGAGACCACGTTCATCAAAGTCTAAGCAAGGAGAATCAACTTCCAAGTCCAACCTGTTGAACTTGACGAGGCTTCTTGCAAATGAGGCTAAAAGGAAGGTCTTCGAAGAAAACTTCCATGGACGCGCCATCTTCACTCCTAAATACGGTAACGTTGGGAACTTTGAATTTGAAGATTTTTTATTTCCTTATCTTTTGCGGCAACAAAAACTTTTCGACTTTTGTTGCGAAGCGAACGATATCTAACCTGAGCTTGTTCGCGTATTTTACTGCAACATGAACTTTAGGAAAAATCTTATGACTTCCCATGTTAAGGGAAAGGACATTGTTTTGGATGTGAAAACCTTTAGTTCTATTTGCTGTGATATACCTATGACTGACGACATAACTGGTTTCGGCCTGGTATGTGAATGGGATGATTAAGATCGCAAGAAATTCTATCTTTCCATTTGTAGAATTTCTGTAAGACTGAGATTGCAACTAAGAGGGGGTGAATTAGTTGTTGCAATAAGTATGGCCAATTTTTCTGCAATATCAAAGTTAATGTGCAGTGGAAATATTGTGCAGAAAAATATTGACTTAGGAAGGATAAATAAATAACAAAGAGAAGGGAAAGAGAGTACGCATGTGTTTTATACTAGTTCACCTTCCTGTCCACGGAAGGCTACGTCCAGTACTCTTGACTTGCCAGAGATTCCTTTATTAAATATAATGAGTTGCAATTACAAATATCTCACCCCGAGATCTCCTTGTACCTTACACACTCACTTATATCTAATCCCCTTGGAAAACTCTATTCCAAGTAACACCTTTGGTAAACATTATACCAAGTTACACCCTTGGTAAACACTATACCAAATCACTCACCCTTTCTCTTCACACCCTTGTTAAATAAAGTAAACTTTGCAAAAGTGAAGAATGTACAATTTGGCTTGTATTGCCTTACAAGTGTATATGACAATTTCTATAACTTGCAAACCAATAAGAACTCATATACTTGAGATAATAATGCTCTTTTAACTTTGAAAATGTTTGGAAAAGCACTTTGAAGCAACTCAGAAATACTTAGAAAGTTTGAGATTATGTTGCTTTGAAAAGTGCATAAATTTCATAAAAGTATAAGAACTTTGTGTGATTTTATTATGAGAGTTGTTGCATGTTGTGAGAGTGTTTCAATGCCTTTATATAGGCTTCCAATCAACCATAATACCCTTAGGCATGAGTAGGTTTCGTTTGGAATGAAAAGCAATCAGTTTGGAGTGAAACCTCTTCAATTTAAATCTGAAAAACTTATGCAACAGCTCTAGTAATCGATTACTGCAAATTGGTAATCGATTACCCAACAATCCTATTAACAGCTTTTTTGAAAATTCACACAGTGTAATCGATTACTGGATTTGAGTAATCGATTAATCAATGACACTGTTTGACAACTTTGTGAATTAGCCTTAGTGTAATCGATTACACTACTTTGAGTAATCGATTACCCTGTTTTCTAAAAATGGTAATCTCTTACTCCAAAGCCTGTAATGGATTACTCATTGCTGTTAGAGGTTTGAAAACTCTTTTCTCACTCATGTAACTTGTTACTCAAGTATGGTAACCCGTTACATGTTGTTTTTTAAAATCATTTTTATTCACACTTAGATTTTTCTGATTTTCTTGAAAACAATTTTAAGCATTATTAACTAAGTAAATAAACGAGTTGTAAGGATAGAAGTACCTAAAGACTTAGACTCTAAATCTTGAAGCTTTATCTTCCATAGTCTTTGTCGGTCTTCTTCCTTTCTTCTTTTTGTGATATTGGTGTCTTCATCAAAACCGTGCCAAGGTCAGGAGCAAGATCTTCTTCACAATCTCCCCCTTTTGATGATGACAAACCAATGTCTTCTTGAAAGTGTAATTTTCTGAGAGCAGCATACTTGATGATATATCTTGACTTGTCTTGAGTATGCTCCCCCTATATGTATGCATGTATGCTCACCCTTTCTTTTGGAGTTATGTGCCTGAAAGAATATTGACATAAAATACAATACTCCCAACTTTTCTCCCCCTTTTGACTTCATCAAAAAGAAGAAAAGCCTAGAGTCTAGCACAATAGACATTTGTAGAGCATATCATACAATAGTTCATAGTATTTGAAAGTTCAAGTAATATAAACATAATATAATAACACCATGTATGAAAACATAAACATCATTGCATAACAATGAAAATAAAGATGTTCATACACAAAATCCAAAATAGCAAGAAATAAAAATAGAATCCAAACAATGTTCAAAAGCAAATGGAACTAGCACATCCATAAACATTACCCTTTTTCTAAAAGAAAGGTACTAAGTCTATCATACCAAGCTCTAGGAGCTTGTTTGAGACCATAGAGTGCCTTTTTAAGTTTATAAACATGGTTTGGATATTTAAAATTTTCAAAACCAGGCGGTTGGTTAACATAAACTTCTTCTTGAATATAGCCATTCAGGAAGGCGCTTTTTACGTCCATTTGAAATAGTTTGAAGTTCATAATCGATGCAAAGGAAAGTAGCATCCTGATGGCCTCTAATCTGGCTACAGGGGCATAGGTTTCGTCATAATCGATACCTTCCTCCTGGTTGTAGCCTTTGGCCACCAAGCGTGCCTTATTTCGAATGATTAAGCCTGATTCATCAAGCTTATTTCTGAAGACCCATCGAGTACCAATCACAGGATGATCTTTAGGTTTAGGGACCAAGTCCCAAACATTATTACGTTCGAACTGGTTTAGCTCTTCTTGCATAGCTATACCCCAGTGCACATCCTCAATGGCCTCATCAATGGTCTTAGGCTCAATTTGAGATACAAAAGCTACAAAGTTACATAAGTTTCGTAGGGAACTACGGGTTACCACTCCCGTAGATATGTCACCTATTACTTTGTCGATCTGGTGAGCTTTCTTGGTTTTCCACACAACTGGCATATCTGAATGCTCCTGAGATTTGTTTTGACATTCTTCATTGGTTGCTTCTTCATTATCCATGTTCTTTGAGTATGCTTCTTCCAAAGCACCTTTGTCACAGAGTTGGCTTATACTCAGAAGATTATGTTCTAGTCCTTCAACATACAGAACATTTTCAATTTGAGTATGAGATGAGTTACCAACTGTTCCGGTGCCAAGTATCTTTCCCTTGTTGTTGTCTCCGTACTTGACGTATCCTTTTCCTTAAAGTGATAGATCCAGGAAATTTGATCTGTCACCTGTCATATGTCTCGAACATCCACTGTCTAAATACCATTTTTGTCCTTGTGTTCGAAGACATACCTGCAAAACAGATCACCTGCTTTTCTCAGGTACCCAAATTATGTTGGGTCCTTTTCTGTTAGTGATTAGGGAATTATCTCCCTTCTTTATCCATACATAAACTCCGCTAGGTATACCATATTTTCTGATGTAACAAGAGTAAGAAGTATGACCATACGTATTACAATAAAAACATGTAGGTGAATGCTTATGATTTTTATTCTTAGTATGAGCTACAGGTTTTCTATATGGTCTCTTGTTCTTAGAGTGAGTATAACCTAGACCAGTACGAATACCAACGTTTCTTGTTTGACTGAGCAGAGTGTCTAATTGTTGTTTACTGTTTGTGAGACGTTCGAGTTTTTCTTTTAGTTTAAGATTGTCTTCTTGCAAAATCTCGCAAGTCTCACATACAGGCTTTTGACATAAATTATTATCAGAGCAGTTACATGTGTTGCAAGAATAGATTAGATCTAAAGTTTCATTTTCTAATTTTAATTCATCTAATTCTTTTTGTAATTGGCTTAATTTCTTTTCATTTCTAAGGATTTCCGTTTTCCTATCGATGTTTATTCTTGCCAATTTCTTTAGTTCCTCATGTAACTCAACATAAGCATTATATAAAACATCATAAGAGGGTAAGTCATCCGAAGTGGATGAGGTGTCAGAATATACCTCATCATTATCCTCGTGTGAGTCTGAGTTGCCATCATTGTCAGATATGACCATCAGACACAGCTTCGCTGACTCCTCCTCACTAGAAGTGCTTGATGTTGTTTCCTCCTCAGGTACATCCCATACAATATAAGCTTTCTTGGATTTGAATTCCCTGGGTGTGCTCTTCTCTGAATCAACCTTTTTCAGATAGGTAGGACATTGAAATCTCATATGTCCGGCTTTTCCACACTCATGGCAAGTGAAGCGATCTTTGTTGTTCTTGCCTTTGTTGGTTGACTCTTTTGCTTCTTTCTATTGAAACTTTTTGAATCCACCTTTTCTTTTGATGAATTTACTAAATTTTCGAACAAGGAGATTCATAGTTTCATCATCTAGATCAGAGTCAGATTCATCATCATCTTTTTCTTCTTTTGATTTGGAGGTCGTGGCCTTCAATGTGATGTTTTTCTTCTTCCGGTCTGAATCTTCGTGCATAGTCAAGCGCCCCAAATCCATTTCGTGCTCTTGAAGCTTTCCAAATAATGTAGCTAGAGGCATAGTTAGTTTACCTTTGGCAAATGATTTATCTAGAGCAACTAAATGATTAACAATATGAGTAAATCGCTTTTGCATATCACAGATTGATTCACTAGGTAACATGCGAAATAACTCATATTCGTGGGTCAGCGCATTTAATCTAGCGCGCTTGACTTCGCTAGTGCCTTCGTGAGTCACTTGTAAAGTGTCCCACATTTCTTTTGCATTTTGGCACTGTGAGACTCTAAAGAACTCATCATAGGATAGAGCCGATGTGATGATATTTTTGGCACGTAGGTTATGCTGGCCCTTTTTGCGCACATCATCGGTCCATAGACTTTTAGGCTTGTCTTTAGGTTCACCGTCCACAAGATGTTGTGGAACGAAAGGGCCGTTGAGTACGGATTCCCAAATATCCGAGTCTATGGCTTCAATAAAAATTTGCATGCGGACTTTCCAGTAGGCATACCCTTCACCACTGAATATAGGTGGTCGATTAATGGATGAACCATCACCACCAAATGGGTTTGACGAACCCATTCCTTTTTCCCTTAGGATCACGAATACGCGGTTGAGCTAGCACTTCACACTAGCTCTGATACCACTTGTTAGGTATCAGTGGTTACAATACACCTAGAAGGGGGGGGGGGGGGGGGTTGAATAGGTGTAGCGGTTAGGATATCCGCTTTTCGAAAAACAACACTTAATGCTGAAATACACCTAATTAATCGATTAACGAAACAGGGTAATCAATTAACACATTCAACACAGTCCACTTAATCGATTAACAGAACTAATGTAATCGACTAACACACTACACTTAATCGATTAAACCGCGACAGTAAGCTAATGCAGATACAATTTCTTGCGCGACCATTAATTGATAACGAAGCGAGTATACAGGGCTTACAGAATTATCAGAGTGTAATCAGTATAGTACAGAAACAGATTATCAATTAAATCTACTATACAAATTAATCGATCAAATGCAATAAAGAGAGAAAGGGATAGAAAAAATCCTGCAACACGAATTTTATCTTGGTTCGTTTGCTTGTCCACCGCAAACTACATCCAGGCCTCCCGGCTGATTTGGGAGATTTTTCTTCACTATAATTGAATCAATGTTTATTACATACACACTATCCAATTACAACACTTAGACACTTACAAGATAATAAAGATCCTATTCTATGGTTTGACTCCCTTCCTGCCGACAAAGAAAACCTTTCTTTCGGCGTAGCCCCAGCCAAGAACCTCTGTTCTTTACTTATCCCTAAGTCTAACACTCAGTGAAGATACACTCAATCTCTTGGTGATACGACATCTTGAGATTCCCAAAATTACAACACTTTTTCAATCAAAACAAAAATAGAGTAAACTTAAGCTATTACAAGACTTATATCTAACAAGATAAGACTTTACTCTAATCACCTAATACAAACTCATGCAGTATGAAAATGTATTAGTTTGAAAAAACAGAATGCATAGTATGTAAACATCTAATCAAGAATCATCAATAAAATGCAAGAACATGTGATATGAAAAGATGAGAAATGTATCATGTAATGCACTCAATCCTAAAGCATAGAATTCTCTCTTTTCTAAACTCACAAATGCATTTACAACTAGATGCAACAATTAACACGAAAAAATGCTCTAACTCTCTAAAAATTTAACATGCAACTTATGAGATCAATTCTGAAAAACGCAGTTTATAAAGAATTGATTTCATAGCCCAATTAATCGATTAACGACAGCTTTAATCGATTAAACTGTACAAAATTGTTAGATTAATCGATTAATTTTTGTTGTAATCGATTACACTGTGCAAACAGTTAGATTAATCGATTAACCTATACTGTAATCGATTAACAGCATTTTTTTCATGTGTAAAACCTCAAATATGTTATGCACTTTAATTCATACATGTTTAATACTTAGATTATGCCTAGAATGCACATGTACATGTATTTATATGATGCATGAACATATTATGAATGACATATCTCAAGATGAAAAAGATTTAAAAGATTTATGCAAATGAGATATGTATTAGGTGACTTAAGCCTTAGACTCAACCTAAACTAATCTAGTCTAAGCTAAGTACCAATCAGAAGACTTAAGCACGTTGATTTGTTGATGATCTTCAAGCTCTTATTAGCACAAGTTGTCCTCATCAAAACCATGACACATAAAGAGAGCTTTCCAAAGTGTTCCTCTTGACATGCACACTTTCAATCTCCCCCTTTTTGATGATGACAAACTCCACATCAAATATATCAAATGTGATGAAATAGCTTGAAGATTGTGTTGGCGTGGTTGATATGATGCGCAAATTTCGGAAGCTGTTATTACGATCAACCTGCACAATCAGAAAACAACAAAACAACCTTTCTCCCCCTTTTGACATTATCAAAAAGATAACTCAGGTCAAAAATGAGGCAGAGATATGAGTAATGCATAAAACAAAGTCAATGAGTTAATTTGGGATTTAACAATTAACCTGTTTTATGTTAAAGAGGATTAAACAAATGCGCTAGTTTATACAACAGAAATAGCCAAACAGGTAAAGTGAACGGCATACAAGATTGACCATATCAAAGTAGAAAATCTCATACGATCAAGAACCATACACGTAAACAGAGTAGGCTATTCGACATAATTAAAAAAAATAGCATAAAGAGTAACAATGTATAGCAACCATACAAACCAGGAAATGTTAATTAAGAACATGAAAGAGGCACACAAAAGAGAAACTAGAATCCATAACAACAGCTAAATCCAAAAAGTGCCATAAAGAAGAAATAAACCTAATGGTAAGATATCCTAGGTCTAAAGTCTTCTAAACTAAGGTTGAGGATCGTCAGTGTGACCAGCAGGAATGGCAATGTTCTGATCTCCCCTGATAAGCACAGATAACTTCTGAAATTCTGAACAAAATAAGGCATTCTGAGCTTCAGCAGTAGATTGAATCAGATTCCTCAACTCCCGAAATTGGTTGTCCGAGTACGCAGTTTGTCGCTCCTCATACTGTTCCATACCAGCAAAGTATGAGTCTTTCAATCCTTGGAAGTGAAGATCCATACGGTTGTTAAGCCGTTGCTCCATAGCTTCCAACTGATCTAAGCCAAAAGCAGAGTTCTGAGGTGCTGATCTAGAAGGCTCCCCCTGAGTTGTAGCGTGCTGATTACCTCTGTCATCCTGATTATCATCATCAGATAAATCCAGACCAATAGTGGTGTAGTCCTCTTGGTATTGCCAAGTAGTACCATACTTGTATATACCCATTTTATGAATGAGGCTTTCACCAACCAGATGATCCTTATCAGTGTATTCAACGATGATGGTATCGGAAACGTCAATGCGCAGATAATCAACAATGCGTGAGATGAAGATATTGTAGGGAAGCAGCTTCGACTGAGACAAAGACACACTGTTCATAATTTTCAAGATCTCCTCAGGCCAGTTAATCATTACAGTATTCTTTACTGCATACATGAAACGTAAATCATTCACAGTAGGCTGTGCGTGATTTGTATACCTCTGCACTAAAATGTAAGCAATAATGTAATGCAACAGTCTGTTCTCAACAGATAATGACCCAGCTTTGGTCAGTTGACCCTGAATGTATAAGTGAGGGCCTCTTAGAAATGACTTATGAACCTCAGTAGGATCAAAGTTTTCCTTAACCTAGGAACAATCTCCTATACTATAACCAGAAGATGATAAACCACCGACATTCATAAAAATATCATCATTAAGTTCAAACAGATTGCCAGAAATCATAGACCAGTACTTTCCATCCTTATATCTAAAATTAGCATAAAATTCCCTAACTAGAGCAGGGTAAACTTGTCCCTTTAATTCCATAAACTGAATGGTTCCCTGAGCTTCCATATCATGCGGGAAACTAAAATTTTGTTCCGCCAACCAGGTTAAATCAACATACCGTATGTACGTGGGTTTGCGACCTTGAAATTTCGCCATACGGGTTTCTTGCAAGATGAGTGAATAGTAGGGGTCACCACGGTCCCGAGTAGAAGGTGAACCGACCTCCCGTCTTCGTACACGAGTGGCTGAGGTCTTGACCCTTTTAGTGCGACCTTGCTCCATTATTTAGCAGAACCCGAAATAACAGTGAATAATCAGAGAAGGGTGTAGGCAAACCTAACCTAGGTTATGCTTGGTGGAACCTTGGAAATGGGGTATAATGAGGATGAAGAAGTATGATTCCTTGATGGTTTGAGAGGGTTAGGATGAGGTGTTTCTACTTTAGTGCACTTGGATTAGTTTTGTTACTGTTTTAGAAACTCAAAGTATAAAAGAGAATGTGAAAATGCCAAAGAAAGTGTGAAACCGAGTTAATGTCTGCCTTTAAAAAGCTGGTTTTAATCGATTAACGGGCAGGTTTAATCGATTAAACTAGTGTAAAAATTTCGAGTATTCAAAGGACTGATGCCCAGGTAATCGATTAATAGAAAGTGTAATCGATTACTCAGAGTAACATTTCGAATTTTCAAACAACTGATGCCCAGGTAATCGATTAATAGCAAGTGTAATCGATTACACATAGTGAAAAATGGATTTTCAGGCAGTAGAATGGTTTCAACTTTTTAAGGCTTTTGCATGCATTGTGACAAATTTATCGAGACATTCAGAATCACAGAGAGAATTAATCAAGAGACATATTTTTGCATTGTAACAAATATCATTTAAGCTAAAGATACATAGACATAGAGAGGCTAGACGATAATGTAAACAACTAAACAATTTCAATCAAGATATTGTTCATCAAGAATTCCAAGTTCTCTCCTTAGAACAAAGAAAGTATCCCTGGGAAGGGGCTTGGTGAAAATATCGGCTAATTGTTTAGAAGTTTCAACAAATTCAAGAACGCAGTCACCTTTTTGTACATGATCACGCAGAAAATGATGTCTAATTTCTATATGCTTAGTTCTAGAATGCAAAACGAGATTCTTGGAAAGGTTTATGGCACTTGTATTATCGCATTTAATAGGGATATTTTCAAGTTTAAGACCATAGTCCTTGAGTTGCTGCTTCATCCAAAGGATTTGAGCGCAACACACACCGGCGGCAATGTATTCCGCTTCGGCGGTGGACAAACCAACACAGGCTTGCTTTTTGCTGTGCCATGCTACTAATGAACTGCCCAACAAGTGACAGGTACCACTAGTGCTTTTCCGATCCAATTTACATCCGGCGAAATCGGAATCGGAATAACCTACCAAGGATAGTGAGGCATCCCGAGGATATCATAATCCCATGTTAGTTGTTCCTTTTAAGTATCTCATGATTCTTTTAACAGTTTTAAGATGTGATTCTCTAGGTGATGATTTAAATCTCGCACACATGCATACGCTAAACATGATATCAGGTCGACTTGCAGTTAAGTAAAGTAAAGACCCAATAATTCCTCGATACTTTGTTACCTCTATTGCTTTTCCTTTTTCGTCCTTATCTACGTAGCAAGTAGATGCCATAGGAGTGGAAGCTTCCTTACAATTGTTCATCTCAAATTTCTTGAGCAGCTCTTTGCAATATTTTGCCTGATGGATGAAAATCCCACTTTCTAGTTGCTTTATCTGAAGTCCTAGAAAGAATGTGAGTTCTCCCATCATAGACATTTCGAACTCCCCCTGCATCATCTCAGAAAAATCTTTACACAAAATATCATTAGTAGATCCAAAAATTATGTCATCCACATAGATTTGTACAAGTAATACAGAGTTTTCTGATTTACGAATAAAAAGCGTTGTGTCAACCAAGCCTCTTTCGAACCCTTTTTCTAAAAGAAAGGTACTAAGTCTATCATACCAAGCTCTAGGAGCTTGTTTGAGACCATAGAGTGCCTTTTTAATTTTATAAACATAGTTCGGATATTTAAAATTTTCAAAACCAGGCGGTTGGTTAACATAAACTTCTTCTTGAATATAGCCATTCAGGAAGGCGCTTTTTACGTCCATTTGAAATAGTTTGAAGTTCATAATCGATGCAAAGGAAAGTAGCATCCTGATGGCCTCTAATCTGGCTACAGTGGCATAGGTTTCGTCATAATCGATACCTTCCTCCTGGTTGTAGCCTTTGGCCACCAAGCGTGCCTTATTTCGAATGATTAAGCCTGATTCATCAAGCTTATTTCTGAAGACCCATCGAGTACTAATCACAGGATGATCTTTAGGTTTAGGGACCAAGTCCCAAACATTATTACGTTCGAACTGGTTTAGCTCTTCTTGCATAGCTATACCCCAGTGCACATCCTCAATGGCCTCATCAATGGTCTTAGGCTCAATTTGAGATACAAAGGCTACAAAGTTACAAAAGTTTCGTAGGGAACTACAGGTTACCACTCCCGTAGATATGTCACCTATTACTTTGTCGATCGGGTGAGCTTTCTTGGTTTTCCACACAACTGGCATATCTAAATGCTCCTGAGATTTGTTTTGACATTCTTCATTGGTTGCTTCTTCATTATCCATGTTCTTTGAGTATGCTTCTTCCAAAGCACCTTTGTCACAGAGTTGGCTTATACTCAGAAGATTATGTTCTAGTCCTTCAACATACAGAACATTTTCAATTTGAGTATGAGATGAGTTACCAACTGTTCCGGTGCCAAGTATCTTTCCCTTGTTGTTGTCTCCGTACGTGACGTATCCTTTTCCTTTAAGTGATAGATCCAGGAAATTTGATCTGTCACCTATCATATGTCTCGAACATCCACTGTCTAAATACCATTTTTGTCCTTGTGTTCGAAGACATACCTACAAAACAGATCACCTGCTTTTCTCAGGTACCCAAATTATGTTGGGTCCTTTTCTGTTAGTGATTAGGGAATTATCTCCCTTCTTTATCCATACATAAACTCCGCTAGGTATACCATATTTTCTGATGTAACAAGAGTAAGAAGTATGACCATACGTATTACAATAAAAACATGTAGGTGAATGCTTATGATTTTTATTCTTAGTATGAGCTACAGGTTTTCTATATGGTCTCTTGTTCTTAGAGCGAGTATAACCTAGACCAGTACGATCACCAACGTTTCTTGTTTGACTGAGCAGAGTGTCTAATTGTTGTTTACTGTTTGTGAGACGTTCGAGTTTTTCTTTTAGTTTAAGATTGTCTTCTTGCAAAATCTCGCAAGTCTCACATACAGGCTTTTGACATAAATTATTATCAGAGCAGTTACATGTGTTGCAAGAATAGATGAGATCTAAAGTTTCATTTTCTAATTTTAATTCATCTAATTCTTTTTGTAATTGGCTTAATTTCTTTTCATTTCTAAGGATTTCCCTTTTCTTATCGATGTTTTTTCTTGCCAATTTCGTTAGTTCCTCATGTAACTCAACATAAGCATTATATAAAACATCATAAGAGGGTAAGTCATCCGAAGTGGATGAGGTGTCAGAATATACCTCATCATTATCCTCGTGTGAGTCTGAGTTGCCATCATTGTCACATCTGACCATCAGACACAGCTTCGCTGACTCCTCCTCACTAGAAGTGCTTGATGTTGTTTCCTCCTCAGGTACATCCCATACAATATAAGCTTTCTTGGATTTGAATTCCTTGGGAGTGCTCTTCTCTGAATCAACCTTTTTCAGATAGGTAGGACATTGAAATCTCATATGTCCGGCTTTTCCACACTCATGGCAAGTGAAGCGATCTTTGTTGTTCTTGCCTTTGTTGGTTGACTCCTTTGCTTCTTTCTTTTGAAACTTTTTGAATCCACCTTTTCTTTTGATGAATTTACTAAATTTTCAAACAAGGAGATTCATAGTTTCATCATCTAGATCCGAGTCAGATTCATCATCATCTTTTTCTTCTTTTGATTTGGAGGTCGTGGCCTTCAATGTGATGTTTTTCTTCTTCCGGTCTGAATCTTCGTGCATAGTCAAGCGCCCCAATTCCATTTCGTGCTCTTGAAGCTTTCCAAATAATGTAGCTAGAGGCATAGAATCCAAGTCTTTGGATTCAACAATTGCAGTTACCTTTGGTTGCCATTTCCTGTCAAGACAACGCAAAACTTTATTAGTTAGTTCACCTCTGGCAAATGATTTATCTAGAGCAACTAAATGATTAACAATATGAGTAAATCGCTTTTGCATATCACAGATTGATTCACTAGGTAACATGCAAAATAACTCATATTCGTGGGTCAGCGCATTTAATCTAGCGCGCTTAAACTTCGCTAGTGCCTTCGTGAGTCACTTGTAAAGTGTCCCACATTTCTTTTGCATTTTGGCACTGTGAGACTCTAAAGAACTCATCATAGGATAGAGCCGATGTGATGATATTTTTGGCACGTAGGTTATGCTGGACCTTTTTGCGCAAATCATCGGTCCATAGACTTTTAGGCTTGTCTTTATGTTCATCGTCCACAAGATGCTGTGGAACGAAAGGGCCGTTGACTACGGATTCCCAAATATCCGAGTCTATGGCTTCAATAAAAATTTGCATGCGGACTTTCCAGTAGGCATACCCTTCACCACTGAATATAGGTGGTCGATTAATGGATGAACCATCACCGCCAAATGGGTTTGACGAACCCATTCCTTTTTCCCTTAGGATCACGAATACGCGGTTGAGCTAGCACTTCGCACTAGCTCTGATACCACTTGTTAGGTATCAGTGGTTACAATACACCTAGAAGGGGGGGGGGGGGTTGAATAGGTGTAGCGGTTAGGATATCCGCTTTTCGAAAAACAACACTTAATGCTGAAATACACCTAATTAATCGATTAACGAAACAGGGTAATCGATTAACACATTCAACACAGTCCACTTAATCGATTAACAAAACTAATGTAATCGATTAACACACTACACTTAATCGATTAAACCGCGACAGTAAGCTAATGCAGATACAATTTCTTGCGCGACAATTAATTGATAACGAAGCGAGTATACAGAGCTTACAGAATTATCAAAGTGTAATCAGTATAGTACAGAAACAGATTATCAATTAAATCTACTATACAAATTAATCGATCAAATGCAATAAAGAGAGAAAGGGATAGAAAAAATCCTGCAACACGAATTTTATCCTGGTTCGTTTGCTTGTCCACCGCAAACTACATCCAGGCCTCCCGGTTGATTTGGGAGATTTTTCTTCACTATAATTGAATCAATGTTTATTACATACACACTATCCAATTACAACACTTAGACACTTACAAGATAATAAAGATCCTATTCTATGGTTTGACTCCCTTCCTGCCGACAAAGAAAACCTTTCTTTCGGCGTAGCCCCAGCCAAGAACCTTTGTTCTTTACTTATCCCTAAGTCTAACACTCAGTGAAGATACACTCAATCTCTTGGTGATACGACACCTTGAGATTCCCAAAATTACAACACTTTTTCAATCAAAACAAAAATAGAGTAAACTTAAGCTATTACAAGACTTATATCTAACAAGATAAGACTTTATTCTAATCACCTAATACAAACTCATGCAGTATGAAAATGTATTAGATTGAAAAAACAGAATGCATAGTATGTAAACATCTAATCAAGAATCATCAATAAAATGCAAGAACATGTGATATGAAAAGATGAGAAATGTATCATGTAATGCACTCAATCCTAAAGCATAGAATTCTCTCTTTTCTAAACTCACAAATGCATTTACAACTAGATGCAACAATTAACACGAAAAAATGCTCTAACTCTCTAAAAATTTAACATGCAACTTATGAGATCAATTCTGAAAAACGCAGTTTATAAAGAATTGATTTCATAGCCCAGTTAATCGATTAACGACAGCTTTAATCGATTAAACTGTACAAAATTGTTAGATTAATCGATTAACCTTTGTTGTAATCGATTACACTGTGCAAACAGTTAGGTTAATCGATTAACCTATAATGTAATCGATTAACAGCATTTTTTTTCATGTGTAAAAGCTCAAATATGTTATGCACTTTAATTCATACATGTTTAATACTTAGATTATGCCTAGAATGCACATGTACATGTATTTATATGATGCATGAACATATTATGAATGACATATCTCAAGATGAAAAAGATTTAAAAGATTTATACAAATGAGATATGTATTAGGTGACTTAAGCCGTAGACTCAACCTAAACTAATCTAGTCTAAGCTAGGTACCAATCAGAAGACTTAAGCACGTTGATTTGTTGATGATCTTCAAGCTCTTATTAGCACAAGTTGTCCTCATCAAAACCATGACACATAAAGAGAGCTTTCCAAAGTGTTCCTCTTGACATGCACACTTTCAATCTCCCCCTTTTTGATGATGACAAACTCCACATCAAATATATCAACTGTGATGAAATAGCTTGAAGATTGTGTTGGCGTGGTTGATATGATGCGCAAATTTCGGAAGCTGTTATTACGATCAACCTGCACAATCAGAAAACAACAAAACAACCTTTCTCCCCCTTTTGACATTATCAAAAAGATAACTCAGGTCAAAAATGAGGCAGAGATATGAGTAATGCATAAAACAAAGTCAATGAGTTAATTTGGGATTTAACAATTAACTTGTTTTATGTTAAAGAGGATTAAACAAATGCGCTAGTTTATACAACAGAAATAGCCAAACAGGTAAAGTGAACGGCATACAAGATTGACCATATCAAAGTAGAAAATCTCATATGATCAAGAACCATACACGTAAACAGAGTAGGCTATTCGACATAATTAAAAAAATAGCATAAAGAGTAACAATGTATAGCAACCATACAAACCAGGAAATGTTAATTGAGAACATGAAAGAGGCACACAAAAGAGAAACTAGAATCCACAACAACAGCTAAATCCAAAAAGTGCCATAAAGAAGAAATAAACCTAATGGTAAGATATCCTAGGTCTAAAGTCTTCTAAACTAAGGTTGAGGATCGTCAGTGTGACCAGGAGGAATGGCAATGTTCTGATCTCCCCTGATAAGCACAGATAACTTCTGAAATTCTGAACAAAACAAGGCTTTCTGAGCTTCAGCAGTAGATTGAATCAGATTCCTCAACTCCCGAAATTGGTTGTCCGAGTACGCAGTTTGTCGCTCCTCATACTGTTCCATACCAGCAAAGTATGAGCCTTTCAATCCTTGGAAGTGAAGATCCATACGGTTGTTAAGCCGTTGCTCCATAGCTTCCAACTGATCTAAGCCAAAAGCAGAGTTCTGAGGTGCTGATCCAGAAGGCTCCCCCTGAGTTGTAGCGTGCTGATTACCTCTGTCATCCTGATTATCATCATCAGATAAATCCAGACCAATAGTGGTGTAGTCCTCTTGGTATTGCGAAGTAGTACCATACTTGTACATACCCATTTTATGAATGAGGCTTTCACCAACCAGATGATCCTTATCAGTGTATTCAACGATGATGGTATCGGAAACGTCAATGCGCAGATAATTAACAATGTGTGAGATGAAGATACTGTAGGGAAGCAGCTTCGACTGAGACAAAGACACACTGTTCATAATTTTCAAGATCTCCTCAGGCCAGTTAATCATTACAGTATTCTTTACTGCATACATGAAACGTAAATCATTCACAGTAGGCTGTGCGTGATTTGTGTTCCTCTGCACTAAAATGTAAGCAATAATGTAATGCAACAGTCTGTTCTCAACAGATAATGACCCAGCTTTGGTCAGTTGACCCTGATTGTATAAGTGAAGGCCTCTTAGAAATGACTTATAAACCTCAGTAGGATCAAAGTTTTCCTTAACCCAGGAACAATCTCCTATACTATAACCAGAAGATGATAAACCACCGACATTCATAAAAATATCATCATTAAGTTCAAACAGATTGCCAGAAATCATAGACCAGTACTTTCCATCCTTATATCTAAAATTAGCATAAAATTCCCTAACTAGAGCAGGGTAAACTTGTCCCTTTAATTCCATAAACTGAATGGTTCCCTGAGCTTCCATATCATGCGGGAAACTAAAATTTTGTTCCGCCAACCAGGTTAAATCAACATACCGTATGTACGTGGGTTTGCGACCTTGAAATTTCGCCATACGGGTTTCTTGCAAGATGAGTGAATAGTAGGGGTCACCACGGTCCCGAGTAGAAGGTGAACCGACCTCCCGTCTTCGTACACGAGTGGCTGAGGTCTTGACCCTTTTAGTGCGACCTTGCTCCATTATTTAGCAGAACCCGAAATAACAGTGAATAATCAGAGAAGGGTGTAGGCAAACCTAACCTAGGTTATGCTTGGTGGAACCTTGGAAATGGGGTATAATGAGGATGAAGAAGTATGATTCCTTGATGGTTTGAGAGGGTTAGGATGAGGTGTTTCTACTTTAGTGCACTTGGATTAGTTTTGTTACTGTTTTAGAAACTCAAAGTATAAAAGAGAATGTGAAAATGCCAAAGAAAGTGTGAAACCGAGTTAATGTCTGCCTTTAAAAAGCTGGTTTTAATCGATTAACGGGCAGGTTTAATCGATTAAACTAGTGTAAAAATTTCGAGTATTCAAAGGACTGATGCCCAGGTAATCGATTAATAGAAAGTGTAATCGATTACTCAGAGTAACATTTCGAATTTTCAAACAACTGATGCCCAGGTAATCGATTAATAGCAAGTGTAATCGATTACACATAGTGAAAAATGGATTTTCAGGCAGTAGAATGGTTTCAACTTTTTAAGGCTTTTGCATGCATTGTGACAAATTTATCGAGACATTCAGAATCACAGAGAGAATTAATCAAGAGACATATTTTTGCATTGTAACAAATATCATTTAAGCTAAAGATACATAGACATAGAGAGGCTAGACGATAATGTAAACAACTAAACAATTTCAATCAAGATATTGTTCATCAAGAATTCCAAGTTCTCTCCTTAGAACAAAGAAAGTATCCCTGGGAAGGGGCTTGGTGAAAATATCGGCTAATTGTTTAGAAGTTTCAACAAATTCAAGAACGCAGTCACCTTTTTGTACATGATCACGCAGAAAATGATGTCTAATTTCTATATGCTTAGTTCTAGAATGCAAAACGAGATTCTTGGAAAGGTTTATGGCACTTGTATTATCGCATTTAATAGGGATATTTTCAAGTTTAAGACCATAGTCCTTGAGTTGCTGCTTCATCCAAAGGATTTGAGCGCAACACACACCGGCGGCAATGTATTCCGCTTCGGCGGTGGACAAACCAACACAGGCTTGCTTTTTGCTGTGCCATGCTACTAATGAACTGCCCAACAAGTGACAGGTACCACTAGTGCTTTTCCGATCCAATTTACATCCGGCGAAATCGGAATCGGAATAACCTACCAAGGATAGTGAGGCATCCCGAGGATATCATAATCCCATGTTAGTTGTTCCTTTTAAGTATCTCATGATTCTTTTAACAGTTTTAAGATGTGATTCTCTAGGTGATGATTTAAATCTCGCACACATGCATACGCTAAACATGATATCAGGTCGACTTGCAGTTAAGTAAAGTAAAGACCCAATAATTCCTCGATACTTTGTTACCTCTATTGCTTTTCCTTTTTCGTCCTTATCTAGGTAGCAAGTAGATGCCATAGGAGTGGAAGCTTCCTTACAATTGTTCATCTCAAATTTCTTGAGCAGCTCTTTGCAATATTTTGCCTGATGGATGAAAATCCCACTTTCTAGTTGCTTTATCTGAAGTCCTAGAAAGAATGTGAGTTCTCCCATCATAGACATTTCGAACTCCCCCTGCATCATCTCAGAAAAATCTTTACACAAAATATCATTAGTAGATCCAAAAATTATGTCATCCACATAGATTTGTACAAGTAATACAGAGTTTTCTGATTTACGAATAAAAAGCGTTGTGTCAACCAAGCCTCTTTCGAACCCTTTTTCTAAAAGAAAGGTACTAAGTCTATCATACCAAGCTCTAGGAGCTTGTTTGAGACCATAGAGTGCCTTTTTAATTTTATAAACATAGTTCGGATATTTAAAATTTTCAAAACCAGGCGGTTGGTTAACATAAACTTCTTCTTGAATATAGCCATTCAGGAAGGCGCTTTTTACGTCCATTTGAAATAGTTTGAAGTTCATAATCGATGCAAAGGAAAGTAGCATCCTGATGGCCTCTAATCTGGCTACAGTGGCATAGGTTTCGTCATAATCGATACCTTCCTCCTGGTTGTAGCCTTTGGCCACCAAGCGTGCCTTATTTCGAATGATTAAGCCTGATTCATCAAGCTTATTTCTGAAGACCCATCGAGTACTAATCACAGGATGATCTTTAGGTTTAGGGACCAAGTCCCAAACATTATTACGTTCGAACTGGTTTAGCTCTTCTTGCATAGCTATACCCCAGTGCACATCCTCAATGGCCTCATCAATGGTCTTAGGCTCAATTTGAGATACAAAGGCTACAAAGTTACAAAAGTTTCGTAGGGAACTACAGGTTACCACTCCCGTAGATATGTCACCTATTACTTTGTCGATCGGGTGAGCTTTCTTGGTTTTCCACACAACTGGCATATCTAAATGCTCCTGAGATTTGTTTTGACATTCTTCATTGGTTGCTTCTTCATTATCCATGTTCTTTGAGTATGCTTCTTCCAAAGCACCTTTGTCACAGAGTTGGCTTATACTCAGAAGATTATGTTCTAGTCCTTCAACATACAGAACATTTTCAATTTGAGTATGAGATGAGTTACCAACTGTTCCGGTGCCAAGTATCTTTCCCTTGTTGTTGTCTCCGTACGTGACGTATCCTTTTCCTTTAAGTGATAGATCCAGGAAATTTGATCTGTCACCTATCATATGTCTCGAACATCCACTGTCTAAATACCATTTTTGTCCTTGTGTTCGAAGACATACCTACAAAACAGATCACCTGCTTTTCTCAGGTACCCAAATTATGTTGGGTCCTTTTCTGTTAGTGATTAGGGAATTATCTCCCTTCTTTATCCATACATAAACTCCGCTAGGTATACCATATTTTCTGATGTAACAAGAGTAAGAAGTATGACCATACGTATTACAATAAAAACATGTAGGTGAATGCTTATGATTTTTATTCTTAGTATGAGCTACAGGTTTTCTATATGGTCTCTTGTTCTTAGAGCGAGTATAACCTAGACCAGTACGATCACCAACGTTTCTTGTTTGACTGAGCAGAGTGTCTAATTGTTGTTTACTGTTTGTGAGACGTTCGAGTTTTTCTTTTAGTTTAAGATTGTCTTCTTGCAAAATCTCGCAAGTCTCACATACAGGCTTTTGACATAAATTATTATCAGAGCAGTTACATGTGTTGCAAGAATAGATGAGATCTAAAGTTTCATTTTCTAATTTTAATTCATCTAATTCTTTTTGTAATTGGCTTAATTTCTTTTCATTTCTAAGGATTTCCCTTTTCTTATCGATGTTTTTTCTTGCCAATTTCGTTAGTTCCTCATGTAACTCAACATAAGCATTATATAAAACATCATAAGAGGGTAAGTCATCCGAAGTGGATGAGGTGTCAGAATATACCTCATCATTATCCTCGTGTGAGTCTGAGTTGCCATCATTGTCACATCTGACCATCAGACACAGCTTCGCTGACTCCTCCTCACTAGAAGTGCTTGATGTTGTTTCCTCCTCAGGTACATCCCATACAATATAAGCTTTCTTGGATTTGAATTCCTTGGGAGTGCTCTTCTCTGAATCAACCTTTTTCAGATAGGTAGGACATTGAAATCTCATATGTCCGGCTTTTCCACACTCATGGCAAGTGAAGCGATCTTTGTTGTTCTTGCCTTTGTTGGTTGACTCCTTTGCTTCTTTCTTTTGAAACTTTTTGAATCCACCTTTTCTTTTGATGAATTTACTAAATTTTCAAACAAGGAGATTCATAGTTTCATCATCTAGATCCGAGTCAGATTCATCATCATCTTTTTCTTCTTTTGATTTGGAGGTCGTGGCCTTCAATGTGATGTTTTTCTTCTTCCGGTCTGAATCTTCGTGCATAGTCAAGCGCCCCAATTCCATTTCGTGCTCTTGAAGCTTTCCAAATAATGTAGCTAGAGGCATAGAATCCAAGTCTTTGGATTCAACAATTGCAGTTACCTTTGGTTGCCATTTCCTGTCAAGACAACGCAAAACTTTATTAGTTAGTTCACCTCTGGCAAATGATTTATCTAGAGCAACTAAATGATTAACAATATGAGTAAATCGCTTTTGCATATCACAGATTGATTCACTAGGTAACATGCAAAATAACTCATATTCGTGGGTCAGCGCATTTAATCTAGCGCGCTTAAACTTCGCTAGTGCCTTCGTGAGTCACTTGTAAAGTGTCCCACATTTCTTTTGCATTTTGGCACTGTGAGACTCTAAAGAACTCATCATAGGATAGAGCCGATGTGATGATATTTTTGGCACGTAGGTTATGCTGGACCTTTTTGCGCAAATCATCGGTCCATAGACTTTTAGGCTTGTCTTTAGGTTCATCGTCCACAAGATGCTGTGGAACGAAAGGGCCGTTGACTACGGATTCCCAAATATCCGAGTCTATGGCTTCAATAAAAATTTGCATGCGGACTTTCCAGTAGGCATACCCTTCACCACTGAATATAGGTGGTCGATTAATGGATGAACCATCACCGCCAAATGGGTTTGACGAACCCATTCCTTTTTCCCTTAGGATCACGAATACGCGGTTGAGCTAGCACTTCGCACTAGCTCTGATACCACTTGTTAGGTATCAGTGGTTACAATACACCTAGAAGGGGGGGGGGGGGGGTTGAATAGGTGTAGCGGTTAGGATATCCGCTTTTCGAAAAACAACACTTAATGCTGAAATACACCTAATTAATCGATTAACGAAACAGGGTAATCGATTAACACATTCAACACAGTCCACTTAATCGATTAACAAAACTAATGTAATCGATTAACACACTACACTTAATCGATTAAACCGCGACAGTAAGCTAATGCAGATACAATTTCTTGCGCGACAATTAATTGATAACGAAGCGAGTATACAGAGCTTACAGAATTATCAAAGTGTAATCAGTATAGTACAGAAACAGATTATCAATTAAATCTACTATACAAATTAATCGATCAAATGCAATAAAGAGAGAAAGGGATAGAAAAAATCCTGCAACACGAATTTTATCCTGGTTCGTTTGCTTGTCCACCGCAAACTACATCCAGGCCTCCCGGTTGATTTGGGAGATTTTTCTTCACTATAATTGAATCAATGTTTATTACATACACACTATCCAATTACAACACTTAGACACTTACAAGATAATAAAGATCCTATTCTATGGTTTGACTCCCTTCCTGCCGACAAAGAAAACCTTTCTTTCGGCGTAGCCCCAGCCAAGAACCTTTGTTCTTTACTTATCCCTAAGTCTAACACTCAGTGAAGATACACTCAATCTCTTGGTGATACGACACCTTGAGATTCCCAAAATTACAACACTTTTTCAATCAAAACAAAAATAGAGTAAACTTAAGCTATTACAAGACTTATATCTAACAAGATAAGACTTTATTCTAATCACCTAATACAAACTCATGCAGTATGAAAATGTATTAGATTGAAAAAACAGAATGCATAGTATGTAAACATCTAATCAAGAATCATCAATAAAATGCAAGAACATGTGATATGAAAAGATGAGAAATGTATCATGTAATGCACTCAATCCTAAAGCATAGAATTCTCTCTTTTCTAAACTCACAAATGCATTTACAACTAGATGCAACAATTAACACGAAAAAATGCTCTAACTCTCTAAAAATTTAACATGCAACTTATGAGATCAATTCTGAAAAACGCAGTTTATAAAGAATTGATTTCATAGCCCAGTTAATCGATTAACGACAGCTTTAATCGATTAAACTGTACAAAATTGTTAGATTAATCGATTAACCTTTGTTGTAATCGATTACACTGTGCAAACAGTTAGGTTAATCGATTAACCTATAATGTAATCGATTAACAGCATTTTTTTTCATGTGTAAAAGCTCAAATATGTTATGCACTTTAATTCATACATGTTTAATACTTAGATTATGCCTAGAATGCACATGTACATGTATTTATATGATGCATGAACATATTATGAATGACATATCTCAAGATGAAAAAGATTTAAAAGATTTATACAAATGAGATATGTATTAGGTGACTTAAGCCGTAGACTCAACCTAAACTAATCTAGTCTAAGCTAGGTACCAATCAGAAGACTTAAGCACGTTGATTTGTTGATGATCTTCAAGCTCTTATTAGCACAAGTTGTCCTCATCAAAACCATGACACATAAAGAGAGCTTTCCAAAGTGTTCCTCTTGACATGCACACTTTCAATCTCCCCCTTTTTGATGATGACAAACTCCACATCAAATATATCAACTGTGATGAAATAGCTTGAAGATTGTGTTGGCGTGGTTGATATGATGCGCAAATTTCGGAAGCTGTTATTACGATCAACCTGCACAATCAGAAAACAACAAAACAACCTTTCTCCCCCTTTTGACATTATCAAAAAGATAACTCAGGTCAAAAATGAGGCAGAGATATGAGTAATGCATAAAACAAAGTCAATGAGTTAATTTGGGATTTAACAATTAACTTGTTTTATGTTAAAGAGGATTAAACAAATGCGCTAGTTTATACAACAGAAATAGCCAAACAGGTAAAGTGAACGGCATACAAGATTGACCATATCAAAGTAGAAAATCTCATATGATCAAGAACCATACACGTAAACAGAGTAGGCTATTCGACATAATTAAAAAAATAGCATAAAGAGTAACAATGTATAGCAACCATACAAACCAGGAAATGTTAATTGAGAACATGAAAGAGGCACACAAAAGAGAAACTAGAATCCACAACAACAGCTAAATCCAAAAAGTGCCATAAAGAAGAAATAAACCTAATGGTAAGATATCCTAGGTCTAAAGTCTTCTAAACTAAGGTTGAGGATCGTCAGTGTGACCAGGAGGAATGGCAATGTTCTGATCTCCCCTGATAAGCACAGATAACTTCTGAAATTCTGAACAAAACAAGGCTTTCTGAGCTTCAGCAGTAGATTGAATCAGATTCCTCAACTCCCGAAATTGGTTGTCCGAGTACGCAGTTTGTCGCTCCTCATACTGTTCCATACCAGCAAAGTATGAGCCTTTCAATCCTTGGAAGTGAAGATCCATACGGTTGTTAAGCCGTTGCTCCATAGCTTCCAACTGATCTAAGCCAAAAGCAGAGTTCTGAGGTGCTGATCCAGAAGGCTCCCCCTGAGTTGTAGCGTGCTGATTACCTCTGTCATCCTGATTATCATCATCAGATAAATCCAGACCAATAGTGGTGTAGTCCTCTTGGTATTGCGAAGTAGTACCATACTTGTACATACCCATTTTATGAATGAGGCTTTCACCAACCAGATGATCCTTATCAGTGTATTCAACGATGATGGTATCGGAAACGTCAATGCGCAGATAATGAACAATGTGTGAGATGAAGATACTGTAGGGAAGCAGCTTCGACTGAGACAAAGACACACTGTTCATAATTTTCAAGATCTCCTCAGGCCAGTTAATCATTACAGTATTCTTTACTGCATACATGAAACGTAAATCATTCACAGTAGGCTGTGCGTGATTTGTGTTCCTCTGCACTAAAATGTAAGCAATAATGTAATGCAACAGTCTGTTCTCAACAGATAATGACCCAGCTTTGGTCATTTGACCCTGATTGTATAAGTGAAGGCCTCTTAGAAATGACTTATAAACCTCAGTAGGATCAAAGTTTTCCTTAACCCAGGAACAATCTCCTATACTATAACCAGAAGATGATAAACCACCGACATTCATAAAAATATCATCATTAAGTTCAAACAGATTGCCAGAAATCATAGACCAGTACTTTCCATCCTTATATCTAAAATTAGCATAAAATTCCCTAACTAGAGCAGGGTAAACTTGTCCCTTTAATTCCATAAACTGAATGGTTCCCTGAGCTTCCATATCATGCGGGAAACTAAAATTTTGTTCCGCCAACCAGGTTAAATCAACATACCGTATGTACGTGGGTTTGCGACCTTGAAATTTCGCCATACGGGTTTCTTGCAAGATGAGTGAATAGTAGGGGTCACCACGGTCCCGAGTAGAAGGTGAACCGACCTCCCGTCTTCGTACACGAGTGGCTGAGGTCTTGACCCTTTTAGTGCGACCTTGCTCCATTATTTAGCAGAACCCGAAATAACAGTGAATAATCAGAGAAGGGTGTAGGCAAACCTAACCTAGGTTATGCTTGGTGGAACCTTGGAAATGGGGTATAATGAGGATGAAGAAGTATGATTCCTTGATGGTTTGAGAGGGTTAGGATGAGGTGTTTCTACTTTAGTGCACTTGGATTAGTTTTGTTACTGTTTTAGAAACTCAAAGTATAAAAGAGAATGTGAAAATGCCAAAGAAAGTGTGAAACCGAGTTAATGTCTGCCTTTAAAAAGCTGGTTTTAATCGATTAACGGGCAGGTTTAATCGATTAAACTAGTGTAAAAATTTCGAGTATTCAAAGGACTGATGCCCAGGTAATCGATTAATAGAAAGTGTAATCGATTACTCAGAGTAACATTTCGAATTTTCAAACAACTGATGCCCAGGTAATCGATTAATAGCAAGTGTAATCGATTACACATAGTGAAAAATGGATTTTCAGGCAGTAGAATGGTTTCAACTTTTTAAGGCTTTTGCATGCATTGTGACAAATTTATCGAGACATTCAGAATCACAGAGAGAATTAATCAAGAGACATATTTTTGCATTGTAACAAATATCATTTAAGCTAAAGATACATAGACATAGAGAGGCTAGACGATAATGTAAACAACTAAACAATTTCAATCAAGATATTGTTCATCAAGAATTCCAAGTTCTCTCCTTAGAACAAAGAAAGTATCCCTGGGAAGGGGCTTGGTGAAAATATCGGCTAATTGTTTAGAAGTTTCAACAAATTCAAGAACGCAGTCACCTTTTTGTACATGATCACGCAGAAAATGATGTCTAATTTCTATATGCTTAGTTCTAGAATGCAAAACGAGATTCTTGGAAAGGTTTATGGCACTTGTATTATCGCATTTAATAGGGATATTTTCAAGTTTAAGACCATAGTCCTTGAGTTGCTGCTTCATCCAAAGGATTTGAGCGCAACACACACCGGCGGCAATGTATTCCGCTTCGGCGGTGGACAAACCAACACAGGCTTGCTTTTTGCTGTGCCATGCTACTAATGAACTGCCCAACAAGTGACAGGTACCACTAGTGCTTTTCCGATCCAATTTACATCCGGCGAAATCGGAATCGGAATAACCTACCAAGGATAGTGAGGCATCCCGAGGATATCATAATCCCATGTTAGTTGTTCCTTTTAAGTATCTCATGATTCTTTTAACAGTTTTAAGATGTGATTCTCTAGGTGATGATTTAAATCTCGCACACATGCATACGCTAAACATGATATCAGGTCGACTTGCAGTTAAGTAAAGTAAAGACCCAATAATTCCTCGATACTTTGTTACCTCTATTGCTTTTCCTTTTTCGTCCTTATCTAGGTAGCAAGTAGATGCCATAGGAGTGGAAGCTTCCTTACAATTGTTCATCTCAAATTTCTTGAGCAGCTCTTTGCAATATTTTGCCTGATGGATGAAAATCCCACTTTCTAGTTGCTTTATCTGAAGTCCTAGAAAGAATGTGAGTTCTCCCATCATAGACATTTCGAACTCCCCCTGCATCATCTCAGAAAAATCTTTACACAAAATATCATTAGTAGATCCAAAAATTATGTCATCCACATAGATTTGTACAAGTAATACAGAGTTTTCTGATTTACGAATAAAAAGCGTTGTGTCAACCAAGCCTCTTTCGAACCCTTTTTCTAAAAGAAAGGTACTAAGTCTATCATACCAAGCTCTAGGAGCTTGTTTGAGACCATAGAGTGCCTTTTTAATTTTATAAACATAGTTCGGATATTTAAAATTTTCAAAACCAGGCGGTTGGTTAACATAAACTTCTTCTTGAATATAGCCATTCAGGAAGGCGCTTTTTACGTCCATTTGAAATAGTTTGAAGTTCATAATCGATGCAAAGGAAAGTAGCATCCTGATGGCCTCTAATCTGGCTACAGTGGCATAGGTTTCGTCATAATCGATACCTTCCTCCTGGTTGTAGCCTTTGGCCACCAAGCGTGCCTTATTTCGAATGATTAAGCCTGATTCATCAAGCTTATTTCTGAAGACCCATCGAGTACTAATCACAGGATGATCTTTAGGTTTAGGGACCAAGTCCCAAACATTATTACGTTCGAACTGGTTTAGCTCTTCTTGCATAGCTATACCCCAGTGCACATCCTCAATGGCCTCATCAATGGTCTTAGGCTCAATTTGAGATACAAAGGCTACAAAGTTACAAAAGTTTCGTAGGGAACTACAGGTTACCACTCCCGTAGATATGTCACCTATTACTTTGTCGATCGGGTGAGCTTTCTTGGTTTTCCACACAACTGGCATATCTAAATGCTCCTGAGATTTGTTTTGACATTCTTCATTGGTTGCTTCTTCATTATCCATGTTCTTTGAGTATGCTTCTTCCAAAGCACCTTTGTCACAGAGTTGGCTTATACTCAGAAGATTATGTTCTAGTCCTTCAACATACAGAACATTTTCAATTTGAGTATGAGATGAGTTACCAACTGTTCCGGTGCCAAGTATCTTTCCCTTGTTGTTGTCTCCGTACGTGACGTATCCTTTTCCTTTAAGTGATAGATCCAGGAAATTTGATCTGTCACCTATCATATGTCTCGAACATCCACTGTCTAAATACCATTTTTGTCCTTGTGTTCGAAGACATACCTACAAAACAGATCACCTGCTTTTCTCAGGTACCCAAATTATGTTGGGTCCTTTTCTGTTAGTGATTAGGGAATTATCTCCCTTCTTTATCCATACATAAACTCCGCTAGGTATACCATATTTTCTGATGTAACAAGAGTAAGAAGTATGACCATACGTATTACAATAAAAACATGTAGGTGAATGCTTATGATTTTTATTCTTAGTATGAGCTACAGGTTTTCTATATGGTCTCTTGTTCTTAGAGCGAGTATAACCTAGACCAGTACGATCACCAACGTTTCTTGTTTGACTGAGCAGAGTGTCTAATTGTTGTTTACTGTTTGTGAGACGTTCGAGTTTTTCTTTTAGTTTAAGATTGTCTTCTTGCAAAATCTCGCAAGTCTCACATACAGGCTTTTGACATAAATTATTATCAGAGCAGTTACATGTGTTGCAAGAATAGATGAGATCTAAAGTTTCATTTTCTAATTTTAATTCATCTAATTCTTTTTGTAATTGGCTTAATTTCTTTTCATTTCTAAGGATTTCCCTTTTCTTATCGATGTTTTTTCTTGCCAATTTCGTTAGTTCCTCATGTAACTCAACATAAGCATTATATAAAACATCATAAGAGGGTAAGTCATCCGAAGTGGATGAGGTGTCAGAATATACCTCATCATTATCCTCGTGTGAGTCTGAGTTGCCATCATTGTCACATCTGACCATCAGACACAGCTTCGCTGACTCCTCCTCACTAGAAGTGCTTGATGTTGTTTCCTCCTCAGGTACATCCCATACAATATAAGCTTTCTTGGATTTGAATTCCTTGGGAGTGCTCTTCTCTGAATCAACCTTTTTCAGATAGGTAGGACATTGAAATCTCATATGTCCGGCTTTTCCACACTCATGGCAAGTGAAGCGATCTTTGTTGTTCTTGCCTTTGTTGGTTGACTCCTTTGCTTCTTTCTTTTGAAACTTTTTGAATCCACCTTTTCTTTTGATGAATTTACTAAATTTTCAAACAAGGAGATTCATAGTTTCATCATCTAGATCCGAGTCAGATTCATCATCATCTTTTTCTTCTTTTGATTTGGAGGTCGTGGCCTTCAATGTGATGTTTTTCTTCTTCCGGTCTGAATCTTCGTGCATAGTCAAGCGCCCCAATTCCATTTCGTGCTCTTGAAGCTTTCCAAATAATGTAGCTAGAGGCATAGAATCCAAGTCTTTGGATTCAACAATTGCAGTTACCTTTGGTTGCCATTTCCTGTCAAGACAACGCAAAACTTTATTAGTTAGTTCACCTCTGGCAAATGATTTATCTAGAGCAACTAAATGATTAACAATATGAGTAAATCGCTTTTGCATATCACAGATTGATTCACTAGGTAACATGCAAAATAACTCATATTCGTGGGTCAGCGCATTTAATCTAGCGCGCTTAAACTTCGCTAGTGCCTTCGTGAGTCACTTGTAAAGTGTCCCACATTTCTTTTGCATTTTGGCACTGTGAGACTCTAAAGAACTCATCATAGGATAGAGCCGATGTGATGATATTTTTGGCACGTAGGTTATGCTGGACCTTTTTGCGCAAATCATCGGTCCATAGACTTTTAGGCTTGTCTTTAGGTTCATCGTCCACAAGATGCTGTGGAACGAAAGGGCCGTTGACTACGGATTCCCAAATATCCGAGTCTATGGCTTCAATAAAAATTTGCATGCGGACTTTCCAGTAGGCATACCCTTCACCACTGAATATAGGTGGTCGATTAATGGATGAACCATCACCGCCAAATGGGTTTGACGAACCCATTCCTTTTTCCCTTAGGATCACGAATACGCGGTTGAGCTAGCACTTCGCACTAGCTCTGATACCACTTGTTAGGTATCAGTGGTTACAATACACCTAGAAGGGGGGGGGGGGGGTTGAATAGGTGTAGCGGTTAGGATATCCGCTTTTCGAAAAACAACACTTAATGCTGAAATACACCTAATTAATCGATTAACGAAACAGGGTAATCGATTAACACATTCAACACAGTCCACTTAATCGATTAACAAAACTAATGTAATCGATTAACACACTACACTTAATCGATTAAACCGCGACAGTAAGCTAATGCAGATACAATTTCTTGCGCGACAATTAATTGATAACGAAGCGAGTATACAGAGCTTACAGAATTATCAAAGTGTAATCAGTATAGTACAGAAACAGATTATCAATTAAATCTACTATACAAATTAATCGATCAAATGCAATAAAGAGAGAAAGGGATAGAAAAAATCCTGCAACACGAATTTTATCCTGGTTCGTTTGCTTGTCCACCGCAAACTACATCCAGGCCTCCCGGTTGATTTGGGAGATTTTTCTTCACTATAATTGAATCAATGTTTATTACATACACACTATCCAATTACAACACTTAGACACTTACAAGATAATAAAGATCCTATTCTATGGTTTGACTCCCTTCCTGCCGACAAAGAAAACCTTTCTTTCGGCGTAGCCCCAGCCAAGAACCTTTGTTCTTTACTTATCCCTAAGTCTAACACTCAGTGAAGATACACTCAATCTCTTGGTGATACGACACCTTGAGATTCCCAAAATTACAACACTTTTTCAATCAAAACAAAAATAGAGTAAACTTAAGCTATTACAAGACTTATATCTAACAAGATAAGACTTTATTCTAATCACCTAATACAAACTCATGCAGTATGAAAATGTATTAGATTGAAAAAACAGAATGCATAGTATGTAAACATCTAATCAAGAATCATCAATAAAATGCAAGAACATGTGATATGAAAAGATGAGAAATGTATCATGTAATGCACTCAATCCTAAAGCATAGAATTCTCTCTTTTCTAAACTCACAAATGCATTTACAACTAGATGCAACAATTAACACGAAAAAATGCTCTAACTCTCTAAAAATTTAACATGCAACTTATGAGATCAATTCTGAAAAACGCAGTTTATAAAGAATTGATTTCATAGCCCAGTTAATCGATTAACGACAGCTTTAATCGATTAAACTGTACAAAATTGTTAGATTAATCGATTAACCTTTGTTGTAATCGATTACACTGTGCAAACAGTTAGGTTAATCGATTAACCTATAATGTAATCGATTAACAGCATTTTTTTTCATGTGTAAAAGCTCAAATATGTTATGCACTTTAATTCATACATGTTTAATACTTAGATTATGCCTAGAATGCACATGTACATGTATTTATATGATGCATGAACATATTATGAATGACATATCTCAAGATGAAAAAGATTTAAAAGATTTATACAAATGAGATATGTATTAGGTGACTTAAGCCGTAGACTCAACCTAAACTAATCTAGTCTAAGCTAGGTACCAATCAGAAGACTTAAGCACGTTGATTTGTTGATGATCTTCAAGCTCTTATTAGCACAAGTTGTCCTCATCAAAACCATGACACATAAAGAGAGCTTTCCAAAGTGTTCCTCTTGACATGCACACTTTCAATCTCCCCCTTTTTGATGATGACAAACTCCACATCAAATATATCAACTGTGATGAAATAGCTTGAAGATTGTGTTGGCGTGGTTGATATGATGCGCAAATTTCGGAAGCTGTTATTACGATCAACCTGCACAATCAGAAAACAACAAAACAACCTTTCTCCCCCTTTTGACATTATCAAAAAGATAACTCAGGTCAAAAATGAGGCAGAGATATGAGTAATGCATAAAACAAAGTCAATGAGTTAATTTGGGATTTAACAATTAACTTGTTTTATGTTAAAGAGGATTAAACAAATGCGCTAGTTTATACAACAGAAATAGCCAAACAGGTAAAGTGAACGGCATACAAGATTGACCATATCAAAGTAGAAAATCTCATATGATCAAGAACCATACACGTAAACAGAGTAGGCTATTCGACATAATTAAAAAAATAGCATAAAGAGTAACAATGTATAGCAACCATACAAACCAGGAAATGTTAATTGAGAACATGAAAGAGGCACACAAAAGAGAAACTAGAATCCACAACAACAGCTAAATCCAAAAAGTGCCATAAAGAAGAAATAAACCTAATGGTAAGATATCCTAGGTCTAAAGTCTTCTAAACTAAGGTTGAGGATCGTCAGTGTGACCAGGAGGAATGGCAATGTTCTGATCTCCCCTGATAAGCACAGATAACTTCTGAAATTCTGAACAAAACAAGGCTTTCTGAGCTTCAGCAGTAGATTGAATCAGATTCCTCAACTCCCGAAATTGGTTGTCCGAGTACGCAGTTTGTCGCTCCTCATACTGTTCCATACCAGCAAAGTATGAGCCTTTCAATCCTTGGAAGTGAAGATCCATACGGTTGTTAAGCCGTTGCTCCATAGCTTCCAACTGATCTAAGCCAAAAGCAGAGTTCTGAGGTGCTGATCCAGAAGGCTCCCCCTGAGTTGTAGCGTGCTGATTACCTCTGTCATCCTGATTATCATCATCAGATAAATCCAGACCAATAGTGGTGTAGTCCTCTTGGTATTGCGAAGTAGTACCATACTTGTACATACCCATTTTATGAATGAGGCTTTCACCAACCAGATGATCCTTATCAGTGTATTCAACGATGATGGTATCGGAAACGTCAATGCGCAGATAATGAACAATGTGTGAGATGAAGATACTGTAGGGAAGCAGCTTCGACTGAGACAAAGACACACTGTTCATAATTTTCAAGATCTCCTCAGGCCAGTTAATCATTACAGTATTCTTTACTGCATACATGAAACGTAAATCATTCACAGTAGGCTGTGCGTGATTTGTGTTCCTCTGCACTAAAATGTAAGCAATAATGTAATGCAACAGTCTGTTCTCAACAGATAATGACCCAGCTTTGGTCATTTGACCCTGATTGTATAAGTGAAGGCCTCTTAGAAATGACTTATAAACCTCAGTAGGATCAAAGTTTTCCTTAACCCAGGAACAATCTCCTATACTATAACCAGAAGATGATAAACCACCGACATTCATAAAAATATCATCATTAAGTTCAAACAGATTGCCAGAAATCATAGACCAGTACTTTCCATCCTTATATCTAAAATTAGCATAAAATTCCCTAACTAGAGCAGGGTAAACTTGTCCCTTTAATTCCATAAACTGAATGGTTCCCTGAGCTTCCATATCATGCGGGAAACTAAAATTTTGTTCCGCCAACCAGGTTAAATCAACATACCGTATGTACGTGGGTTTGCGACCTTGAAATTTCGCCATACGGGTTTCTTGCAAGATGAGTGAATAGTAGGGGTCACCACGGTCCCGAGTAGAAGGTGAACCGACCTCCCGTCTTCGTACACGAGTGGCTGAGGTCTTGACCCTTTTAGTGCGACCTTGCTCCATTATTTAGCAGAACCCGAAATAACAGTGAATAATCAGAGAAGGGTGTAGGCAAACCTAACCTAGGTTATGCTTGGTGGAACCTTGGAAATGGGGTATAATGAGGATGAAGAAGTATGATTCCTTGATGGTTTGAGAGGGTTAGGATGAGGTGTTTCTACTTTAGTGCACTTGGATTAGTTTTGTTACTGTTTTAGAAACTCAAAGTATAAAAGAGAATGTGAAAATGCCAAAGAAAGTGTGAAACCGAGTTAATGTCTGCCTTTAAAAAGCTGGTTTTAATCGATTAACGGGCAGGTTTAATCGATTAAACTAGTGTAAAAATTTCGAGTATTCAAAGGACTGATGCCCAGGTAATCGATTAATAGAAAGTGTAATCGATTACTCAGAGTAACATTTCGAATTTTCAAACAACTGATGCCCAGGTAATCGATTAATAGCAAGTGTAATCGATTACACATAGTGAAAAATGGATTTTCAGGCAGTAGAATGGTTTCAACTTTTTAAGGCTTTTGCATGCATTGTGACAAATTTATCGAGACATTCAGAATCACAGAGAGAATTAATCAAGAGACATATTTTTGCATTGTAACAAATATCATTTAAGCTAAAGATACATAGACATAGAGAGGCTAGACGATAATGTAAACAACTAAACAATTTCAATCAAGATATTGTTCATCAAGAATTCCAAGTTCTCTCCTTAGAACAAAGAAAGTATCCCTGGGAAGGGGCTTGGTGAAAATATCGGCTAATTGTTTAGAAGTTTCAACAAATTCAAGAACGCAGTCACCTTTTTGTACATGATCACGCAGAAAATGATGTCTAATTTCTATATGCTTAGTTCTAGAATGCAAAACGAGATTCTTGGAAAGGTTTATGGCACTTGTATTATCGCATTTAATAGGGATATTTTCAAGTTTAAGACCATAGTCCTTGAGTTGCTGCTTCATCCAAAGGATTTGAGCGCAACACACACCGGCGGCAATGTATTCCGCTTCGGCGGTGGACAAAGCAACACAAGCTTGCTTTTTGCTGTGCCATGCTACTAATGAACTGCCCAACAAGTGACAGGTACCACTAGTGCTTTTCCGATCCAATTTACATCCGGAGAAATCGGAATCGGAATAACCTACCAAGGATAGTGAGGCATCCCGAGGATACCATAATCCCATGTTAGTTGTTCCTTTTAAGTATCTCATGATTCTTTTAACAGTTTTAAGATGTGATTCTCTAGGTGATGATTTAAATCTCGCACACATGCATACGCTAAACATGATATCAGGTCGACTTGCAGTTAAGTAAAGTAAAGACCCAATAATTCCTCGATACTTTGTTACCTCTATTGCTTTTCCTTTTTCGTCCTTATCTAGGTAGCAAGTAGATGCCATAGGAGTGGAAGCTTCCTTACAATTGTTCATCTCAAATTTCTTGAGCAGCTCTTCGCAATATTTTGCCTGATGGATGAAAATCCCACTTTCTAGTTGCTTTATCTGAAGTCCTAGAAAGAATGTGAGTTCTCCCATCATAGACATTTCGAACTCCCCCTGCATCATCTCAGAAAAATCTTTACACAAAATATCATTAGTAGATCCAAAAATTATGTCATCCACATAGATTTGTACAAGTAATACAGAGTTTTCTGATTTACGAATAAAAAGCGGTGTCAACCAAGCCTCTTTCGAACCCTTTTTCTAAAAGAAAGGTACTAAGTCTATCATACCAAGCTCTAGGAGCTTGTTTGAGACCATAGAGTGCCTTTTTAATTTTATAAACATGGTTCGGATATTTAAAATTTTCAAAACCAGGCGGTTGGTTAACATAAACTTCTTCTTGAATATAGCCATTCAGGAAGGCGCTTTTTACGTCCATTTGAAATAGTTTGAAGTTCATAATCGATGCAAAGGAAAGTAGCATCTTGATGGCCTCTAATCTGGCTACAGTGGCATAGGTTTCGTCATAATCGATACCTTCCTCCTGGTTGTAGCCTTTGGCCACCAAGCGTGCCTTATTTCGAATGATTATGCCTGATTCATCAAGCTTATTTCTGAAGACCCATCGAGTACTAATCACAGGATGATCTTTAGGTTTAGGGACCAAGTCCCAAACATTATTACGTTCGAACTGGTTTAGCTCTTCTTGCATAGCTATACCCCAGTGCACATCCTCAATGGCCTCATCAATGGTCTTAGGCTCAATTTGAGATACAAAAGCTACAAAGTTACAAAAGTTTCGTAGGGAACTACAGGTTACCACTCCCGTAGATATGTCACCTATTACTTTGTCGATCGGGTGAGCTTTCTTGGTTTTCCACACAACTGGCATATCTAAATGCTCCTGAGATTTGTTTTGACATTCTTCATTGGTTGCTTCTTCATTATCCATGTTCTTTGAGTATGCTTCTTCCAAAGCACCTTTGTCACAGAGTTGGCTTATACTCAGAAGATTATGTTCTAGTCCTTCAACATACAGAACATTTTCAATTTGAGTATGAGATGAGTTACCAACTGTTCCGGTGCCAAGTATCTTTCCCTTGTTGTTGTCTCCGTACGTGACGTATCCTTTTCCTTTAAGTGATAGATCCAGGAAATTTGATCTGTCACCTATCATATGTCTTGAACATCCACTGTCTAAATACCATTTTTGTCCTTGTGTTCGAAGACATACCTACAAAACAGATCACCTGCTTTTCTCAGGTACCCAAATTATGTTGGGTCCTTTTCTGTTAGTGATTAGGGAATTATCTCCCTTCATTATCCATACATAAACTCCGCTAGGTATACCATATTATCTGATGTAACAAGAGTAAGAAGTATGACCATACGTATTACAATAAAATCATGTAGGTGAATGCTTATGATTTTTATTCTTAGTATGAGCTACAGGTTTTCTATATGGTCTCTTGTTCTTAGAGCGAGTATAACCTAGACCAGTACGATCACCAACGTTTCTTGTTTGACTGAGCAGAGTGTCTAATTGTTGTTTACTGTTTGTGAGACGTTCGAGTTTTTCTTTTAGTTTAAGATTGTCTTCTTGCAAAATCTCGCAAGTCTCACATACAGGCTTTTGACATAAATTATTATCAGAGCAGTTACATGTGTTGCAAGAATAGATGAGATCTAAAGTTTCATTTTCTAATTTTAATTCATCTAATTCTTTTTGTAATTGGCTTAATTTCTTTTCATTTCTAAGGATTTCCCTTTTCTTATCGATGTTTTTTCTTGCCAATTTCGTTAGTTCCTCATGTAACTCAACATAAGCATTATATAAAACATCATAAGAGGGTAAGTCATCCGAAGTGGATGAGGTGTCAGAATATACCTCATCATTATCCTCGTGTGAGTCTGAGTTGCCATCATTGTCACATCTAACCATCAGACACAGCTTCGCTGACTCCTCCTCACTAGAAGTGCTTGATGTTGTTTCCTCCTCAGGTACATCCCATACAATATAAGCTTTCTTGGATTTGAATTCCCTGGGAGTGCTCTTCTCTGAATCAACCTTTTTCAGATAGGTAGGACATTGAAATCTCATATGTCCGGCTTTTCCACACTCATGGCAAGTGAAGCGATCTTTGTTGTTCTTGCCTTTGTTGGTTGACTCCTTTGCTTCTTTCTTTTGAAACTTTTTGAATCCACCTTTTCTTTTGATGAATTTACTAAATTTTCGAACAAGGAGATTCATAGTTTCATCATCTAGATCTGAGTCAGATTCATCATCATCTTTTTCTTCTTTTGATTTGGAGGTCGTGGCCTTCAATGTGATGTTTTTCTTCTTCCGGTCTGAATCTTCGTGCATAGTCAAGCGCCCCAATTCCATTTCGTGCTCTTGAAGCTTTCCAAATAATGTAGCTAGAGGCATAGAATCCAAGTCTTTGGATTCAACAATTGCAGTTACCTTTGGTTGCCATTTCCTGTCAAGACAACGCAAAACTTTATTAGTTAGTTCACCTCTGGCAAATGATTTATCTAGAGCAACTAAATGATTAACAATATGAGTAAATCGCTTTTGCATATCACAGATTGATTCACTAGGTAACATGCGAAATAACTCATATTCGTGGGTCAGCGCATTTAATCTAGCGCGCTTGACTTCGCTAGTGCCTTCGTGAGTCACTTGTAAAGTGTCCCACATTTCTTTTGCATTTTGGCACTGTGAGACTCTAAAGAACTCATCATAGGATAGAGCCGATGTGATGATATTTTTGGCACGTAGGTTATGCTGGACCTTTTTGCGCAAATCATCGGTCCATAGACTTTTAGGCTTGTCTTTAGGTTCATCGTCCACAAGATGCTGTGGAACGAAAGGGCCGTTGACTACGGATTCCCAAATATCCGAGTCTATGGCTTCAATAAAAATTTGCATGCGGACTTTCCAGTAGGCATACCCTTCACCACTGAATATAGGTGGTCGATTAATGGATGAACCATCACCGCCAAATGGGTTTGACGAACCCATTCCTTTTTCCCTTAGGATCACGAATACGCGGTTGAGCTAGCACTTCGCACTAGCTCTGATACCACTTGTTAGGTATCAGTGGTTACAATACACCTAGAAGGGGGGGGGGTTGAATAGGTGTAGCGGTTAGGATATCCGCTTTTCGAAAAACAACACTTAATGCTGAAATACACCTAATTAATCGATTAACGAAACAGGGTAATCGATTAACACATTCAACACAGTCCACTTAATCGATTAACAAAACTAATGTAATCGATTAACACACTACACTTAATCGATTAAACCGCGACAGTAAGCTAATGCAGATACAATTTCTTGCGCGACAATTAATTGATAACGAAGCGAGTATACAGAGCTTACAGAATTATCAAAGTGTAATCAGTATAGTACAGAAAAAGATTATCAATTAAATCTACTATACAAATTAATCGATCAAATGCAATAAAGAGAGAAAGGGATAGAAAAAATCCTGCAACACGAATTTTATCCTGGTTCGTTTGCTTGTCCACCGCAAACTACATCCAGGCCTCCCGGCTGATTTGGGAGATTTTTCTTCACTATAATTGAATCAATGTTTATTACATACACATTATCCAATTACAACACTTAGACACTTACAAGATAATAAAGATCCTATTCTATGGTTTGACTCCCTTCCTGCCGACAAAGAAAACCTTTCTTTCGGCGTAGCCCCAGCCAAGAACCTCTGTTCTTTACTTATCCCTAAGTCTAACACTCAGTGAAGATACACTCAATCTCTTGGTGATACGACACCTTGAGATTCCCAAAATTACAACACTTTTTCAATCAAAACAAAAATAGAGTAAACTTAAGCTATTACAAGACTTATATCTAACAAGATAAGACTTTATTCTAATCACCTAATACAAACTCATGCAGTATGAAAATGTATTAGATTGAAAAAACAGAATGCATAGTATGTAAACATCTAATCAAGAATCATCAATAAAATGCAAGAACATGTGATATGAAAAGATGAGAAATGTATCATGTAATGCACTCAATCCTAAAGCATAGAATTCTCTCTTTTCTAAACTCACAAATGCATTTACAACTAGATGCAACAATTAACACGAAAAAATGCTCTAACTCTCTAAAAATTTAACATGCAACTTATGAGATCAATTCTGAAAAACGCAGTTTATAAAGAATTGATTTCATAGCCCAGTTAATCGATTAACGACAGCTTTAATCGATTAAACTGTACAAAATTGTTAGATTAATCGATTAACCTTTGTTGTAATCGATTACACTGTGCAAACAGTTAGCTTAATCGATTAACCTATAATGTAATCGATTAACAGCATTTTTTTTCATGTGTAAAAGCTCAAATATGTTATGCACTTTAATTCATACATGTTTAATACTTAGATTATGCCTAGAATGCACATGTACATGTATTTATATGATGCATGAACATATTATGAATGACATATCTCAAGATGAAAAAGATTTAAAAGATTTATGCAAATGAGATATGTATTAGGTGACTTAAGCCGTAGACTCAACCTAAACTAATCTAGTCTAAGCTAGGTACCAATCAGAAGACTTAAGCACGTTGATTTGTTGATGATCTTCAAGCTCTTATTAGCACAAGTTGTCCTCATCAAAACCATGACACATAAAGAGAGCTTTCCAAAGTGTTCCTCTTGACATGCACACTTTCAATCTCCCCCTTTTTGATGATGACAAACTCCACATCAAATATATCAACTGTGATGAAATAGCTTGAAGATTGTGTTGGCGTGGTTGATATGATGCGCAAATTTCGGAAGCTGTTATTACGATCAACCTGCACAATCAGAAAACAACAAAACAACCTTTCTCCCCCTTTTGACATTATCAAAAAGATAACTCAGGTCAAAAATGAGGCAGAGATATGAGTAATGCATAAAACAAAGTCAATGAGTTAATTTGGGATTTAACAATTAACTTGTTTTATGTTAAAGAGGATTAAACAAATGCGCTAGTTTATACAACAGAAATAGCCAAACAGGTAAAGTGAACGGCATACAAGATTGACCATATCAAAGTAGAAAATCTCATACGATCAAGAACCATACACGTAAACAGAGTAGGCTATTCGACATAATTAAAAAAAATAGCATAAAGAGTAACAATGTATAGCAACCATACAAACCAGGAAATGTTAATTAAGAACATGAAAGAGGCACACAAAAGAGAAACTAGAATCCATAACAACAGCTAAATCCAAAAAGTGCCATAAAGAAGAAATAAACCTAATGGTAAGATATCCTAGGTCTAAAGTCTTCTAAACTAAGGTTGAGGATCGTCAGTGTGACCAGCAGGAATGGCAATGTTCTGATCTCCCCTGATAAGCACAGATAACTTCTGAAATTCTGAACAAAATAAGGCATTCTGAGCTTCAGCAGTAGATTGAATCAGATTCCTCAACTCCCGAAATTGGTTGTCCGAGTACGCAGTTTGTCGCTCCTCATACTGTTCCATACCAGCAAAGTATGAGTCTTTCAATCCTTGGAAGTGAAGATCCATACGGTTGTTAAGCCGTTGCTCCATAGCTTCCAACTGATCTAAGCCAAAAGCAGAGTTCTGAGGTGCTGATCTAGAAGGCTCCCCATGAGTTGTAGCGTGCTGATTACCTCTGTCATCATGATTATCATCATCAGATAAATCCAGACCAATAGTGGTGTAGTCCTCTTGGTATTGCCAAGTAGTACCATACTTGTATATACCCATTTTATGAATGAGGCTTTCACCAACCAGATGATCCTTATCAGTGTATTCAACGATGATGGTATCGGAAACGTCAATGCGCAGATAATCAACAATGCGTGAGATGAAGATATTGTAGGGAAGCAGCTTCGACTGAGACAAAGACACACTGTTCATAATTTTCAAGATCTCCTCAGGCCAGTTAATCATTACAGTATTCTTTACTGCATACATGAAACGTAAATCATTCACAGTAGGCTGTGCGTGATTTGTATACCTCTGCACTAAAATGTAAGCAATAATGTAATGCAACAGTCTGTTCTCAACAGATAATGACCCAGCTTTGGTCAGTTGACCCTGAATGTATAAGTGAGGGCCTCTTAGAAATGACTTATAAACCTCAGTAGGATCAAAGTTTTCCTTAACCCAGGAACAATCTCCTATACTATAACCAGAAGATGATAAACCACCGACATTCATAAAAATATCATCATTAAGTTCAAACAGATTGCCAGAAATCATAGACCAGTACTTTCCATCCTTATATCTAAAATTAGCATAAAATTCCCTAACTAGAGCAGGGTAAACTTGTCCCTTTAATTCCATAAACTGAATGGTTCCCTGAGCTTCCATATCATGCGGGAAACTAAAATTTTGTTCCGCCAACCAGGTTAAATCAACATACCGTATGTACGTGGGTTTGCGACCTTGAAATTTCGCCATACGGGTTTCTTGCAAGATGAGTGAATAGTAGGGGTCACCACGGTCCCGAGTAGAAGGTGAACCGACCTCCCGTCTTCGTACACGAGTGGCTGAGGTCTTGACCCTTTTAGTGCGACCTTGCTCCATTATTTAGCAGAACCCGAAATAACAGTGAATAATCAGAGAAGGGTGTAGGCAAACCTAACCTAGGTTATGCTTGGTGGAACCTTGGAAATGGGGTATAATGAGGATGAAGAAGTATGATTCCTTGATGGTTTGAGAGGGTTAGGATGAGGTGTTTCTACTTTAGTGCACTTGGATTAGTTTTGTTACTGTTTTAGAAACTCAAAGTATAAAAGAGAATGTGAAAATGCCAAAGAAAGTGTGAAACCGAGTTAATGTCTGCCTTTAAAAAGCTGGTTTTAATCGATTAACGGGCAGGTTTAATCGATTAAACTAGTGTAAAAATTTCGAGTATTCAAAGGACTGATGCCCAGGTAATCGATTAATAGAAAGTGTAATCGATTACTCAGAGTAACATTTCGAATTTTCAAACAACTGATGCCCAGGTAATCGATTAATAGCAAGTGTAATCGATTACACATAGTGAAAAATGGATTTTCAGGCAGTAGAATGGTTTCAACTTTTTAAGGCTTTTGCATGCATTGTGACAAATTTATCGAGACATTCAGAATCACAGAGAGAATTAATCAAGAGACATATTTTTGCATTGTAACAAATATCATTTAAGCTAAAGATACATAGACATAGAGAGGCTAGACGATAATGTAAACAACTAAACAATTTCAATCAAGATATTGTTCATCAAGAATTCCAAGTTCTCTCCTTAGAACAAAGAAAGTATCCCTGGGAAGGGGCTTGGTGAAAATATCGGCTAATTGTTTAGAAGTTTCAACAAATTCAAGAACGCAGTCACCTTTTTGTACATGATCACGCAGAAAATGATGTCTAATTTCTATATGCTTAGTTCTAGAATGCAAAACGAGATTCTTGGAAAGGTTTATGGCACTTGTATTATCGCATTTAATAGGGATATTTTCAAGTTTAAGACCATAGTCCTTGAGTTGCTGCTTCATCCAAAGGATTTGAGCGCAACACACACCAGCGGCAATGTATTCCGCTTCGGCAGTGGACAAAGCAACACAGGCTTGCTTTTTGCTGTGCCATGCTACTAATGAACTGCCCAACAAGTGACAGGTACCACTAGTGCTTTTCCGATCCAATTTACATCCGGCGAAATCGGAATCGGAATAACCTACCAAGGATAGTGAGGCATCCCGAGGATACCATAATCCCATGTTAGTTGTTCCTTTTAAGTATCTCATGATTCTTTTAACAGTTTTAAGATGTGATTCTCTAGGTGATGATTTAAATCTCGCACACATGCATACGCTAAACATGATATCAGGTCGACTTGCAGTTAAGTAAAGTAAAGACCCAATAATTCCTCGATACTTTGTTACCTCTATTGCTTTTCCTTTTTCGTCCTTATCTAGGTAGCAAGCAGATGCCATAGGAGTGGAAGCTTCCTTACAATTGTTCATCTCAAATTTCTTGAGCAGCTCTTTGCAATATTTTGCCTGATGGATGAAAATCCCACTTTCTAGTTGCTTTATCTGAAGTCCTAGAAAGAATGTGAGTTCTCCCATCATAGACATTTCGAACTCCCCCTGCAACATCTCAGAAAAATCTTTACACAAAATATCATTAGTAGATCCAAAAATTATGTCATCCACATAGATTTGTACAAGTAATACAGAGTTTTCTGATTTACGAATAAAAGGCGTTGTGTCAACCAAGCCTCTTTCGAACCCTTTTTCTAAAAGAAAGGTACTAAGTCTATCATACCAAGCTCTAGGAGTTTGTTTAAGACCATAGAGTGCCTTTTTAATTTTATAAACATGGTTCGGATATTTAAAATTTTCAAAACCAGGCGGTTGGTTAACATAAACTTCTTCTTGAATATAGCCATTCAAGAAGGCGCTTTTTACGTCCATTTGAAATAGTTTGAAGTTCATAATCGATGCAAAGGAAAGTAGCATCCTGATGGCCTCTAATCTGGCTACAGGGGCATAGGTTTCGTCATAATCGATACCTTCCTCCTGGTTTTAGCCTTTGGCCACCAAGCGTGCCTTATTTCGAATGATTAAGCCTGATTCATCAAGCTTATTTCTGAAGACCCATCGAGTACTAATCACAGGATGATCTTTAGGTTTAGGGACCAAGTCCCAAACATTATTACGTTCGAACTGGTTTAGCTCTTCTTGCATAGCTATACCCCAGTGCACATCCTCAATGGCCTCATCAATGGTCTTAGGCTCAATTTGAGATACAAAAGCTACAAAGTTACAAAAGTTTCGTAGGGAACTACGGGTTACCACTCCCGTAGATATGTCACCTATTACTTTGTCGATCGGGTGAGCTTTCTTTGTTTTCCACACAACTGGCATATCTGAATGCTCCTGAGATTTGTTTTGACATTCTCCATTGGTTGCTTCTTCATTATCCATGTTCTTTGAGTATGCTTCTTCCAAAGCACCTTTGTCACAGAGTTGTCTTATACTCAGAAGATTATGTTCTAGTCCTTCAACATACAGAACATTTTCAATTTGAGTATGAGATGAGTTACCAACTGTTCCGGTGCCAAGTATCTTTCCCTTGTTGTTGTCTCCGTACGTGACGTATCCTTTTCCTTTACGTGATAGATCCAGGAAATTTGATCTGTCACCTGTCATATGTCTCGAACATCCACTGTCTAAATACCATTTTTGTCCTTGTGTTCGAAGACATACCTGCAAAACAGATCACCTGCTTTTCTCAGGTACCCAAATTATGTTGGGTCCTTTTCTGTTAGTGATTAGGGAATTATCTCCCTTCTTTATCCATACATAAACTCCGCTAGGTATACCATATTTTCTGATGTAACAAGAGTAAGAAGTATGACCATACGTATTACAATAAAAACATGTAGGTGAATGCTTATGATTTTTATTCTTAGTATGAGCTACAGGTTTTCTATATGGTCTCTTGTTCTTAGAGCGAGTATAACCTAGACCAGTACGATCACCAACGTTTCTTGTTTGACTGAGCAGAGTGTCTAATTGTTGTTTACTGTTTGTGAGACGTTCGAGTTTTTCTTTTAGTTTAAGATTGTCTTCTTGCAAAATCTCGCAAGTCTCACATACAGGCTTTTGACAAAAATTATTATCAGAGCAGTTACATGTGTTGCAAGAATAGATGAGATCTAAAGTTTCATTTTCTAATTTTAATTCATCTAATTCTTTTTGTAATTGGCTTAATTTCTTTTCATTTCTAAGGATTTCCCTTTTCTTATCGATGTTTATTCTTGCCAATTTCTTTAGTTCCTCATGTAACTCAACATAAGCATTATATAAAACATCATAAGAGGGTAAGTCATCCGAAGTGGATGAGGTGTCAGAATATACCTCATCATTATCCTCGTGTGAGTCTGAGTTGCCATCATTGTCACATCTGACCATCAGACACAGCTTCGCTGACTCCTCCTCACTAGAAGTGCTTGATGTTGTTTCCTCCTCAGGTACATCCCATACAATATAAGCTTTCTTGGATTTGAATTCCCTGGGAGTGCTCTTCTCTGAATCAACCTTTTTCAGATAGGTAGGACATTGAAATCTCATAGGTCCGGCTTTTCCACACTCATGGCAAGTGAAGCGATCTTTGTTGTTCTTGCCTTTGTTGGTTGACTCTTTTGCTTCTTTCTTTTGAAACTTTTTGAATCCACCTTTTCTTTTGATGAATTTACTAAATTTTCGAACAAGGAGATTCATAGTTTCATCATCTAGATCGGAGTCAGATTCATCATCATCTTTTTCTTCTTTTGATTTGGAGGTCGTGGCCTTCAATGTGATGTTTTTCTTCTTCCGGTCTGAATCTTCGTGCATAGTCAAGCGCCCCAATTCCATTTCGTGCTCTTGAAGCTTTCCAAATAATGTAGCTAGAGGCATAGAATCCAAGTCTTTGGATTCAACAATTGCAGTTACCTTTGGTTGCCATTTCCTGTCAAGACAACGCAAAACTTTATTAGTTAGTTCACCTCTGGCAAATGATTTATCTAGAGCAACTAAATGATTAACAATATGAGTAAATCGCTTTTGCATATCACAGATTGATTCACTAGGTAACATGCGAAATAACTCATATTCGTGGGTCAGCGCATTTAATCTAGCGCGCTTGACTTCGCTAGTGCCTTCGTGAGTCACTTGTAAAGTGTCCCACATTTCTTTTGCATTTTGGCACTGTGAGACTCTAAAGAACTCATCATAGGATAGAGCCGATGTGATGATATTTTTGTCACGTTGGTTATGCTGGACCTTTTTGCGCAAATCATCGGTCCAAAGACTTTTAGGCTTGTCTTTAGGTTCATCGTCCACAAGATGCTGTGGAACGAAAGGGCCGTTGACTACGGATTCCCAAATATCCGAGTCTATGGCTTCAATAAAAATTTGCATGCGGACTTTCCAGTAGGCATACCCTTCACCACTGAATATAGGTGGTCGATTAATGGATGAACCATCACCACCAAATGGGTTTGACGAACCCATTCATTTTTCCCTTAGGATCACGAATACGCGGTTGAGCTAGCACTTCGCACTAGCTCTGATACCACTTGTTAGGTATCAGTGGTTACAATACACCTAGAAGGGGGGGGGGGGGGGGGGGTTGAATAGGTGTAGCGGTTAGGATATTCGCTTTTCGAAAAACAACACTTAATGCTGAAATACACCTAATTAATCGATTAACGAAACAGGGTAATCGATTAACACATTCAACACAGTCCACTTAATCGATTAACAGAACTAATGTAATCAATTAACACACTACACTTAATCGATTAAACCGCGACAGTAAGCTAATGCAGATACAATTTCTTGCGCGACAATTAATTGATAACGAAGCGAGTATACAGAGCTTACAGAATTATCAGAGTGTAATCAGTATAGTACAGAAACAGATTATCAATTAAATCTACTATACAAATTAATCGATCAAATGCAATAAAGAGAGAAAGGGATAGAAAAAATCCTGCAACACGAATTTTATCCTGGTTCGTTTGCTTGTCCACCGTAAACTACATCCAGGCCTCCCGGCTGATTTGGGAGATTTTTCTTCACTATAATTGAATCAATGTTTATTACATACACAATATCCAATTACAACACTTAGACACTTACAAGATAATAAAGATCCTATTCTATGGTTTGACTCCCTTCCTGCCGACAAAGAAAACCTTTCTTTCGGCGTAGCCCCAGCCAAGAACCTCTGTTCTTTACTTATCCCTAAGTCTAACACTCAGTGAAGATACACTCAATCTCTTGGTGATACGACACCATGAGATTCCCAAAATTACAACACTTTTTCAATCAAAACAAAAATAGAGTAAACTTAAGCTATTACAAGACTTATACCTAACAAGATAAGACTTTACTCTAATCACCTAATACAAACTCATGCAGTATGAAAATGTATTAGTTTGAAAAAACAGAATGCATAGTATGTAAACATCTAATCAAGAATCATCAATAAAATGCAAGAACATGTGATATGAAAAGATGAGAAATGTATCATGTAATGCACTTAATCCTAAAGCATAGAATTCTCTCTTTTCTAAACTCACAAATGCATTTACAACTAGATGCAACAATTAACACGAAAAAATGCTCAAACTCTAAAAATTTAACATGCAACTTATGAGATCAATTCTGAAAAACGCAGTTTATAAAGAATTGATTTCATAGCCCAGTTAATCGATTAACGACAGCTTTAATCGATTAAACTGTACAAAATTGTTAGATTAATCGATTAACCTTTGTTGTAATCGATTACACTGTGCAAACAGTTAGATTAATCGATTAACCTATACTGTAATCGATTAACAGCATTTTTTTCATGTGTAAAAGCTCAAATATGTTATGCACTTTAATTCATACATGTTTAATACTTAGATTATGCCTAGAATGCACATGTACATGTATTTATATGATGCATGAACATATTATGAATGACATATCTCAAGATGAAAAAGATTTAAAAGATTTATGCAAATGAGATATGTATTAGGTGACTTAAGCCTTAGACTCAAGCTAAACTAATCTAGTCTAAGCTAAGTACCAATCAGAAGACTTAAGCACGTTGATTTGTTGATGATCTTCAAGCTCTTATTAGCACAAGTTGTCCTCATCAAAACCATGACACATAAAGAGAGCTTTCCAAAGTGTTCCTCTTGACATGCACACTTTCAATTTCCCCCTTTTTGATGATGACAAACTCCACATCAAATATATCAACTGTGATGAAATAGCTTGAAGATTGTGTTGGCGTGGTTGATATGATGCGCAAATTTCGGAAGCTGTTATTACGATCAACCTGCACAATCAGAAAACAACAAAACAACCTTTCTCCCCCTTTTGACATTATCAAAAAGATAACTCGGGTAAAAAATGAGGCAGAGATATGAGTAATGCATAAAACAAAGTCAATGAGTTAATTTGGGATTTAACAATTAACCTGTTTTATGTTAAAGAGGATTAAACAAATGCGCTAGTTTATACAACAGAAATAGCCAAACAGGTAAAGTGAACGGCATACAAGATTGACCATATCAAAGTAGAAAATCTCATACGATCAAGAACCATACACGTAAACAGAGTAGGCTATTCGACATAATTAAAAAAAATAGCATAAAGAGTAACAATGTATAGCAACCATACAAACCAGGAAATGTTAATTAAGAACATGAAAGAGGCACACAAAAGAGAAACTAGAATCCATAACAACAGCTAAATCCAAAAAGTGCCATAAAGAAGAAATAAACCTAATGGTAAGATATCCTAGGTCTAAAGTCTTCTAAAATAAGGTTGAGGATCGTCAGTGTGACCAGCAGGAATGGCAATGTTCTGATCTCCCCTGATAAGCACAGATAACTTCTGAAATTCTGAACAAAACAAGGCATTCTGAGCTTCAGCAGTAGATTGAATCAGATTCCTCAACTCCCGAAATTGGTTGTCCGAGTACGCAGTTTGTCGCTCCTCATACTGTTCCATACCAGCAAAGTATGAGTCTTTCAATCCTTGGAAGTGAAGATCCATACGGTTGTTAAGCCGTTGCTCCAAATCTTCCAACTGATCTAAGCCAAAAGCAGAGTTCTGAGGTGCTGATCCAGAAGGCTCCCCCTGAGTTGTAGCGTGCTGATTACCTCTGTCATCCTGATTATCATCATCAGATAAATCCAGACCAATAGTGGTGTAGTCCTCTTGGTATTGCCAAGTAGTACCATACTTGTATATACCCATTTTATGAATGAGGCTTTCACCAACCAGATGATCCTTATCAGTGTATTCAACGATGATGGTATCGGAAACGTCAATGCGCAGATAATCAACAATGCATGAGATGAAGATACTGTAGGGAAGCAGCTTCGACTGAGACAAAGACACACTGTTCATAATTTTCAAGATCTCCTCAGGCCAGTTAATCATTACAGTATTCTTTACTGCATACATGAAACGTAAATCATTCACAGTAGGCTGTGCGTGATTTGTGTTCCTCTGCACTAAAATGTAAGCAATAATGTAATGCAACAGTCTGTTCTCAACAGATAATGACCCAGCTTTGGTCAGTTGACCCTGAATGTATAAGTGAGGGCCTCTTAGAAATGACTTATAAACCTCAGTAGGATCAAAGTTTTCCTTAACCCAGGAACAATCTCCTATACTATAACCAGAAGATGATAAACCACCTACATTCATAAAAATATCATCATTAAGTTCAAACAGATTGCCAGAAATAGACCAGTACTTTCCATCCTTATATCTAAAATTAGCATAAAATTCCCTAACTAGAGCAGGGTAAACTTGTCCCTTTAATTCCATAAACTGAATGGTTCCCTGAGCTTCCATATCATGCGGGAAACTAAAATTTTGTTCCGCCAACCAGGTTAAATCAACATACCGTATGTACGTGGGTTTGCGACCTTGAAATTTCGCCATACGGGTTTCTTGCAAGATGAGTGAATAGTAGGGGTCACCACGGTCCCGAGTAGAAGGTGAACCGACCTCCCGTCTTCGTACACGAGTGGCTGAGGTCTTGACCCTTTTTGTGCGACCTTGCTCCATTATTTAGCAGAACCCGAAATAACAGTGAATAATCAGAGAAGGGTGTAGGCAAACCTAACCTAGGTTATGCTTGGTGGAACCTTGGAAATGGGGTATAATGAGGATGAAGAAGTATGATTCCTTGGTGGTTTGAGAGGGTTAGGATGAGGTGTTTCTACTTTAGTGCACTTGGATTAGTTTTGTTACTGTTTTAGAAACTCAAAGTATAAAAGAGAATGTGAAAATGCCAAAGAAAGTGTGAAACCGAGTTAATGTTTGCCTTTAAAAAGCTGGTTTTAATCGATTAACGGGCAGGTTTAATCGATTAAACCAGTGTAAAAATTTTGAGTATTCAAAGGACTGATGCCCAGGTAATCGATTAATAGAAAGTGTAATCGATTACTCAGAGTAACATTTCGAATTTTCAAACAACTGATGCCCAGGTAATCGATTAATAGCAAGTGTAATCGATTACACATAGTGAAAAATGGATTTTCAGGCAGTAGAATGGTTTCAACTTTTTAAGGCTTTTGCATGCATTGTGACAAATTTATCGAGACATTCAGAATCACAGAGAGAATTAATCAAGAGACATATTTTTGCATTGTAACAAATATCATTTAAGCTAAAGATACATAGACATAGAGAGGCTAGACGATAATGTAAACAACGAAACAATTTCAATCAAGATATTGTTCATCAAGAATTTCAAGTTCTCTCCTTAGAACAAAGAAAGTATCCCTGGGAAGGGGCTTGGTGAAAATATCGGCTAATTGTTTAGAAGTTTCAACAAATTCAAGAACGCAGTCACCTTTTTGTACATGATCATGCAGAAAATGATGTCTAATTTCTATATGCTTAGTTCTAGAATGCAAAACGAGATTCTTGGAAAGGTTTATGGCACTTGTATTATCGCATTTAATAGGGATATTTTCAAGTTTAAGACCATAATCCTTGAGTTGCTGCTTCATCCAAAGGATTTGAGCGCAACACACACCAGCGGCAATGTATTCCGCTTCGGCGGTGGACAAAGCAACACATGCTTGCTTTTTGCTGTGCCATGCTACTAATGAACTGCCCAACAAGTGACAGGTACCACTAGTGCTTTTCCGATCCAATTTACATCAGGCGAAATCGGAATCGGAATAACCTACCAAGGATAGTGAGGCATCCCGAGGATACCATAATCCCATGTTAGTTGTTCCTTTTAAGTATCTCATGATTCTTTTAACAGTTTTAAGATGTGATTCTCTAGGTGATGATTGAAATCTCGCACACATGCATACGCTAAACATGATATCAGGTCGACTTGCAGTTAAGTAAAGTAAAGACCCAATAATTCCTCGATACTTTGTTACCTCTATTGCTTTTCCTTTTTCGTCCTTATCTAGGTAGCAAGCATATGCCATAGGAGTGGAAGCTTCCTTACAATTGTTCATCTCAAATTTCTTGAGCAGCTCTTTGCAATATTTTGCCTGATGGATGAAAATCCCACTTTCTAGTTGCTTTATCTGAAGTCCTAGAAAGAATGTGAGTTCTCCCATCATAGACATTTCGAACTCCCCCTGCATCATCTCAGAAAAATCTTTACACAAAATATCATTAGTAGATCCAAAAATTATGTCATCCACATAGATTTGTACAAGTAATACAAAGTTTTCTGATTTACGAATAAAAAGCGTTTTGTCAACCAAGCCTCTTTCGAACCCTTTTTCTAAAAGAAAGGTACTAAGTCTATCATACCAAGCTCTAGGAGCTTGTTTGAGACCATAGACTGCCTTTTTAAGTTTATAAACATGGTTCGGATATTTAAAATTTTCAAAACCAGGCGGTTGGTTAACATAAACTTCTTCTTGAATATAGCCATTCAGGAAGGCGCTTTTTACGTCCATTTGAAATAGTTTGAAGTTCATAATCGATGCAAAGGAAAGTAGCATCCTGATGGCCTCTAATCTGGCTACAGGGGCATAGGTTTCGTCATAATCGATACCTTCCTCCTGGTTGTAGCCTTTGGACACCAAGCGTGCCTTATTTCGAATGATTAAGCCTGATTCATCAAGCTTATTTCTGAAGACCCATCGAGTACCAATCACAGGATGATCTTTAGGTTTAGGGACCAAGTCCCAAACATTATTACGTTCGAACTGGTTAAGCTCTTCTTGCATAGCTATACCCCAGTGCACATCCTCAATGGCCTCATCAATGGTCTTAGGCTCAATTTGAGATACAAAAGCTACAAAGTTACAAAAGTTTCGTAGGGAACTACGGGTTACCACTCCCGTAGATATGTCACCTATTACTTTGTCGATCGGGTGAGCTTTCTTGGTTTTCCACACAACTGGCATATCTGAATGCTCCTGAGATTTGTTTTGACATTCTTCATTGGTTGCTTCTTCATTATCCATGTTCTTTGAGTATGCTTCTTCCAAAGCACCTTTGTCACAGAGTTGGCTTATACTCAGAAGATTATGTTCTTGTCCTTCAACATACAGAACATTTTCAATTTGAGTATGAGATGAGTTACCAACTGTTCTGGTGCCAAGTATCTTTCCCTTGTTGTTGTCTCCGTACGTGACGTATCCTTTTCCTTTAAGTGATAGATCCAGGAAATTTGATCTGTCACCTGTCATATGTCTCGAACATCCACTGTCTAAATACCATTTTTGTCCTTGTGTTCGAAGACATACCTGCAAAACAGATCACCTGCTTTTCTCAGGTACCCAAATTATGTTGGGTCCTTTTCTGTTAGTGATTAGGGAATTATCTCCCTTCTTTATCCATACATAAACTCCGCTAGGTATACCATATTTTCTGATGTAACAAGAGTAAGAAGTATGACCATACGTATTACAATAAAAACATGTAGGTGAATGCTTATGATTTTTATTCTTAGTATGAGCTACAGGTTTTCTATATGGTCTCTTGTTCTTAGAGCGAGTATAACCTAGACCACTACGATCACCAACGTTTCTTGTTTGACTGAGCAGAGTGTCTAATTGTTGTTTACTGTTTCTGAGACGTTCGAGTTTTTCTTTTAGTTTAAGATTGTCTTCTTGCAAAATCTCGCAAGTCTCACATACAGGCTTTTGACATAAATTATTATCAGAGCAGTTACATGTGTTGCAAGAATAGATGAGATCTAAAGTTTCATTTTCTAATTGTAATTCATCTAATTCTTTTTGTAATTGGCTTAATTTCTTTTCATTTCTAAGGATTTCCCTTTTCTTATCGATGTTTATTCTTGCCAATTTCTTTAGTTCCTCATGTAACTCAACATAAGCATTATATAAAACATCATAAGAGGGTAAGTCATCCGAAGTGGATGAGGTGTCAGAATATACCTCATCATTATCCTCGTGTGAGTCTGAGTTGCCATCATTGTCAGATCTGACCATCAGACACAGCTTCGCTGACTCCTCCTCACTAGACGTGCTTGATGTTGTTTCCTCCTCAGGTACATCCCATACAATATAAGCTTTCTTGGATTTGAATTCCCTGGGAGTGCTCTTCTCTGAATCAACCTTTTTCAGATAGGTAGGACATTGAAATCTCATATGTCCGGCTTTTCCACACTCATGGCAAGTGAAGCGATCTTCGTTGTTCTTGCCTTTGTTGGTTGACTCTTTTGCTTCTTTCTTTTGAAACTTTTTGAATCCACCTTTTCTTTTGATGAATTTACTAAATTTTCGAACAAGGAGATTCATAGTTTCATCATCTAGATCGGAGTCAGATTCATCATCATCTTTTTCTTCTTTTGATTTGGAGGTCGTGGCCTTCAATTTGATGTTTTTCTTCTTCCGGTGTGAATCTTCGTGCATAGTCAAGCGCCCCAATTCCATTTCGTGCTCTTGAAGCTTTCCAAATAATGTAGCTAGAGGCATAGAATCCAAGTCTTTGGATTCAACAATTGCAGTTACCTTTGGTTGCCATTTCCTGTCAAGACAACGCAAAACTTTATTAGTTAGTTCACCTCTGGCAAATGATTTATCTAGCAAATAATGGAGGATTTCTGAAAAATGCAGCAGTTCATATATATAACTGCACAGAGTAATCGATTACACTGAGTGAGTAATCGATTACTCACTTTCAAAAATTCAAAATTTTCAAACAGTGTCTCTTTGTAATCGATTACACCATTAAAGTAATCGATTAGTGTAACATATTGTTTTCCAACTGATGTTAAAAATGATTTTTGGCTCTAAAAACTTGAAAAATTAAAGCATAAAAAACATTTAAACATGTTAGGACAAGTAAGCTTCATCGAGAATGCCTAATTCTCGTCTAATTTTATAAAAAGGTTCTTTTGCTAGCGGTTTAGTAAATATGTCCGCTAGTTGGTTATGAGTATCAATGAACTCTACTAACACATCCTTCTTTTGGACATGGTCCCTAAGGAAATGATGCCTTATATCAATGTGTTTTGTTCTTGAGTGCATAATCGGATTTTTGGTGAGATTAATAGCACTAGTATTATCATATTTCAAGGGTGTGCAGCCTATGTTTAAGCCATAATCCTGTAATTGTTGTTTGAGCCACAACACTTGTGCGCAACAACTACCGGCAGCAATATATTCCGCTTCAGCGGTGCTTAAGGCAACACAAGCTTGTTTCTTTCAAGACCAAGAAACTAAAGCATTCCCTAGAATGTGGCAAGTACAACTTGTACTTTTTCTTTCAGACTTGCATCCCGCAAAGTCTGAATCCGAGAAGCCAACCAATTCGCATACGCTTCCCTTGGGATACCACAGTCCAACATCGTTTGTGCCTTTGAGATACTTCATGATTCTCTTAACGACAACTAGATGTGACTCATTCGGTTTAGATTGATATCGCGCACATAGACATACACTAAACACAATATCAGGTCTACTAGCCGTAAGATATAAAAGAGATCCGATCAGACCTCGATACTTAGATATTTCTATACATTTTCCAGCGTCATCAACATCGATATGTATTTGATCCCATAGGAGTAGCAATCGGCTTGCAGTCATCCATCTCAAATCTTTTCAACAAGTCTTTGCAATATTTGGACTGACTTACAAAGATACCATTACTGATTTGCTTAATTTGGAGTCCAAGAAAATAATTTAACTTTCTCATCATAGACATCTCAAATTCTCCTTGCATCATTTTTCCAAATTCACTACACAAACTTTCATTAGTAGAACCAAAAATAATATCATCAACATACATTTGAACAAGTAAAGTATAATGATTTATCTTCTTAATAAATAGTGTAGTATCGACCTTGCCTTTTGTGAAACCTTTTTCTGTTAGAAAGTTGGTTAGACTGTCAAACCAAGCACGTGGAGCTTGCTTTGAGCCATAGAGGGCTTTCTTTAACTTGTATACGTGAAAGGGATGTTTGTAGTCCTCAAAACCAGGAGGTTGTTCTACAAATACTTCCTCTTGTATATACCCGTTAAGGAATGCACTCTTTACATCCATTTGGTAAAGCTGAAAGTTCAAGGACCATGCATATGCAAGTAGCAGTCTAATTGCTTCAAGTCTAGCAACCGAAGCAAAGGTTTCATCAAAGTCTATACCTTCCTCTTGGTTGTATCCTTGGGCTACTAGTCTAGCCTTGTTTCTAATAATAATACCATTTTCATCTGATTTATTGAGAAATACCCAACGAGTTCCTATTACATGTCTATTCTTAGGTCTAGGAACAAGTTCTCAAACTTCGTTTCTCTCAAACTGGTTAAGTTCTTCTTGCATAGCAAGAATCTAGTGTTCATCCTCGATTGCTTCATCAATCTTAGATGGTTCTATTTGAGAAACAATGGCCATGTTTAGAAAAGCATTTTCTATTATTAAGCGAGTGGTAACACCTTTGCTAATATCGTTAAAAATGTTATCTATAGGATGATCTCGATGAGTTCTCCACTCTTTGGGTAAATCAGAGTGAATATGCTCTTCTTGTATGGAAGGATTATCATCCACTTCCACATGCTCTATATTAGGTGTATTTTCAATAATAGCATTTTCATTAAAAATAGAGTTAGACAAATCTTTTTCATCAATGGTCAACCTTTCCTTGATTAGAGGATTGGTTTCATCAAAGGAGACAAGGACAGATTCTTCCATGGCTAGAGTTCTTTTGTTAAAGACTCTATAAGCTTTACTCATGAGAGAATAGCCTAGGAAGATTCCTTCATCTGCCTTTGCATCAAACTTGCCTAAATTTTCTTTGCCATTATTCAAGATGAAACATTTACAACCAAATACATGCAAGTGTGAAATGTTTGGTTTTCTTCCTTTGAAGAGTTCATAGGGGGTTTTCTTTAGAATAGGTCTTATTAGAACTCTATTTGAAACATAACAAGCGGTGATTATCGCATCAACCCAAAAGTACTTTGGGAGGTTAGTTTCATTCAACATTTTTCTAGCGAGTTCTTCCAAAGACCAATTCTTTCTCTGTACAACACCATTTTCTTGTGGTGTTCTAGGAGCAGAAAAGTTGTGATTAATACCAAGATCATCACAAAATTCCTCAAAAGAAGCATTTTGAGACTCTCCCCCCATGATCACTTCTTATAGCAGCGATTTTAAGTGACTTTTCGTTTTGGACTCTTTTAGCATAAGTACTAAAAGCTTTGAATGCCTCATTCTTATGTACTAAGAATAGAGTCCAAGTGTAGCGTGAAAAATCGTTTACTATAACAAGAGCGTAGTAGTTACCACCAAGACTTTTTGTCCTTGAGGGGCCAAATAAGTCCATGTGTAGTAACTACAATGGTCTATCCGAAGAAACCATATGCTTTGGCTTGATAGAGGTTTTTATTTGTTTACCCATTTGACGTGCATCACATAGTTTGTCTTTAACAAACTTCATCTTGGGTAAACCAACAACCAAATCTTTCTTGATTAGCTTATTCAAATGGTCCATATGTGTGTGAGAAATTCTCCTATGCCAAAGCCATGCATCATGAATAACTAAACATGTTATATGAAGAGATGAATCTAAATCTATCATATAAATGTTATTAATTATCTTACCAACAAGTTTAGAGTTTAGAAATTCCTTACTTTCAATGATGCACTTATCTGGGTAGAATGATACAAGGAAGCTCTTGTCGCAAAGTTGACTTATGCTTAGAAGATTGTGCTTAAGTCCTTCCACATATAGCACTCCTTCTATGGTTGTTGAAGGTGGCTTGCCGATTCTACCGACTCCAAGAATCCTTCCTTTGTTGTTGTCACCATATGTGACATAGCCTTTGTCCCTTGGAGTAAGGACAGAAAATTTACTTTTATCGTCCGTCATATGCTTTGAGCAACCGCTATCCAAGTACCATAAATTGCGGGCGGTACTCAAATCAACCTGCAAAACAAGTTAAGTTATATTAGGTACCCAACTTGTTTTGGGTCCTACAAGGTTAGACCCTTCCTCAACCCATTTAAAATATCATAGGGGAACACCGTATTTTCTAATATGACAAGTATTTGGTGTGTGCCCATAGTTTTTACAATAAGAGCAAATAGGTTGATGCATATGTATCCTAGATTTATGTTTGCTATGTGTAGATGCATGGATACATGTTTTCTGAAAGTCTGTTATTATAGACTTACTTTGTTTCTTAAGAGCAGAGCCTTTCCATAGTCAAGAACTTTTCGGTCCGTAGAGTGTCTTTGATCATTAATGATCTTACTCAAGCTCTTGCTACTCTTGTTCATTTTGTTGAGTTCAGGACTCAATGTAGAAACTTTGTTGCCAAGAGTAATGCAATTTAAACATGAGGATGATGAATGTATGTTTCTAAGAGAATCCAGTTCATATTTTTGTTTTAGAAATATTTTAGACAATTTCATGTATTTATCATGTAGATCATTAAAAGAAGTTTGCAATTCGGAAGAAGAAAAATGGATAGATTCATTTACCTCTTCATCGTCTGAATGATGAGACGCCATGAGAGAGAGATGTGCCTGCTCTTCACTTTCTGGTTCAGAGGTTGAACTAGTGTCGTTGTCTTCCCAAGCGATGTAGGATCTTCGTCCATTCTTTAATTCATTCTTTCCTTTGAAATAACTCTTCTTGATGTTTGGACAGTCCATCTTCATGTGGCCAGGTTTGCCACACTCAAAGCATGTAAAATTCTGGTTTGAAGTGGAGGCCTCATTGCTTTTGGAGAACTTCTTTATTTGTCCGGTTCTTCCGCCTTTGTTCCTTCTAAGGAACTTGCAGAACTTTTTAACAAAGAGGCTCATGTCATCAGTACCTTCACCAAGGCAATCTCTTTGCCCCTTAGTCTTTTGATACTAGTATCCATGATTCTCACGGGCAACGTCGTAAAAGTCAAGTTATCCTTCAACTCTATCTGATCAGACTCAACCACATGAGATGGATCCCCAACTTATTTTCTCAACTGAGACACATGAAACACATTGTGAAGATTCGACAATAATGGAGGTAAAGCAATCCGATATGCTAACGGCCCAATCCTCTTCAGTATTTGATATGGTCCAATAAATCTCGGAGTAAGCTTACGAGACTTCAACACTCTACCAATTCCAGTAGTCAGAACTACTCTCATAAATACATGATCCCCCTCCTTAAACTCAAGAGGTTTTCGCCTCTTATCGTAATAGCTTTTCTGTCGACTCTGTGCTATTCTCATATTCTCTCGGATCTTCTTGATCTTTTCTGTCGTCTATTGAACCAGCTCGGGTCCCAATATCAACTTCTCCCCAGTTTCAAACCAACTCACTAGAGTACGGCACTTTCTACCATACAATGCCGCATAGGGTGCCATTCTAATACTCGAATGGAAGCAATTGTTGTATGTAAATTCAATCAAAGACAACATGTCATCCCAACTTCCTGGTTGTTCCAAGACACAAGCCCTCAAAGATCCTCCAATGATTGTATAGTTCTTTCCGATTGACCGTCCATTTGTGGATGATAAGCTGAACTCAATTTTAACTTAGTTCCCAATGCGGACTGCAAACTAGTCCAAAAGTTTGAAGTGAAACGGGGATCCCTATCCGATACAATGCTCGACGGTATCCCATGCAAACGAACTATTTCCCAGCTATACAGTTCAGCTAATCGCTCCAAAGAATACCTCATGTTCATAGGCAGAAAGTGTACATATTTAGTTAACCGATCCACTATCACCCATATCGAATCATACCCTTTCTTAGTTCTTGGGAAGCCCGATACAAAATCCATGGTAATACTATCCCACTTCCAAACGGGAATTTCTAGGGATTGTAGTTCTCCCGCTGGCCGTTGATACTCAATCTTGGCTTTCTGACAGACAAGACAACTCGAGACATACAAAGCCACATCCATTTTCAACCCAGACCACCAAAATAGATTTTTCAAATCTTGGTACATCTTTGTAGTTCCCGGGTGAAAACTCATTTTACTCTTGTGTGACTCCTCTAAAATACTCTTTCGCAATTCCACATCACGAGGCACACACACTCTCCCCTTGTAACGCAACATTCCACTAGGGTCCGATGCGAAATCAGTTTCCTTCCCACTCATCATCATATCTCGTTTAACCATTAGCTCACTATCCTCGACTTGCATTACCCGGATTCGATCAAACAGTTCATTTGTGACCTTAAGCATTCCTATCATCATACTATGAGGCCTTATCTGAAATTCCAAGTTCATATCCCTGAAATCCTCAATCAGTTTTCCTTCTCTAACCATCAAAGCCGACATGTGTAAAGACTTCTGACTTAAAGCATCGGCCACCACATTGGCCTTTCTCGGATGGTACTACAATCCAAAATCGTAGTCCTTAAGGAACTCCATCCACCTTCTTTGTCTCATATTCAGTTCCTTTTGATCAAACAGATATTTCAAACTCTTGTGGTCACTGTACACCTCAAACCATACGCCATACAAAAGGTGTCTCCAGATTTTTAAGGCAAAGACCACTACAACTAATTCTAAATCATGCGTAGGGTAGTTTTGCTCATGCGTTCTTAAGTGTCGAGAAGCATAGGCAACAACTTTCCCCTCTTGCATCAGAACACAACCTAAACCTTGCTTAGAAGCATCACAATACACAATGAAATCACGATCAGTACAAGGAAGAACCAACACTAGCGCCGTAGTCAATCTCCGTTTCAACTCTTGAAAACTCTCTTCACAACGGATTGTCCACACATAAGGTTCCCCCTTTCTGGTGAGCTTAGTCAAAGGTAGTGCCAACTTCGAAAATCCCTCTATCAATTTCCGATAATAACCAGCCAAACCCAGAAAACTCTGGATCTCAATAACTGACTTGGGTACTGTCCATTCCATAACCACTTCAACTTTTGAAGGATCTACGGCTACCCCTTCCTTGGATATTACATGTCAAAGAAAATTTACAAATTCCAACCAGAAATCGCATTTCGACAATTTAGCATACAACCGATTCTTACTCAGAAGATCTAGAACAATTCTCAGGTGCTCTGCATGTTCCTCTCGATTTTTGAGTAAACCAGAATGTCATCAATAAATACCACCACGAATGAATCCAAATACGGATGAAAAATCCGATTCATGTAGTCGGTAAATATTGATGGGGCATTCGTTACACCAAAAGGCATGACCAAATACTCAAAATGTCCATACCTCGTCCTAAAAGCAGTTTTAGGAATATCCTCCGACTTCACGCGAAGCTGGTGGTAACCCGACCGAAGGTCAATTTTTGAGAGCTCCCTTCAACTAATCCATCAAGTCATCAATCTGAGGCAAGGGATACTTGTTCTTGATGGTGACTTTGTTCAACTGTCTATAATTCGTACACAAGCTCATACTCCCATCTTTCTTCTTAACCAACAAAACAGGCGCACCCCACGGTGAGACACTAGGACGAATAAATTTCTTTGCCAACAAGTCCTCAACCTGCTTTTCCAACTCTGCCAACTCTAACAGTGCCATCCTATAAGGAGCTATAGAGATGGGTCCCGTTCCAGGTACCAAATCGGTAGAGAATTCTACTTCTCTCACTGGAGGCAATTCCGGAATGTCACCAGGAAATATCTCAGGAAATTCACGAACGATCAGAATGTCCTCAACTTTGGGTTTCTCAATACCCTCCAGGGATGCCAACAACATAAACACCCCCCCCCCTCCTTACAGGAAGTCCTAACTTCCTTAGCCGACAATGGCTTCATATAACTAACCTCATCAGAAATATCCTCCGGATTTCCGAATACCACGGTCTTATCAGCACAATTAAGCACCACATGATTTTCCGATATCCAGTCCATTCCCAGAATTAAATCTAACTGGGATAGTGGTAAGCAGATTAAATCCACGGTAAATGTCCTACCGTTTACGACTGCCGGACATCGAGACACAACTGTCGACACCACCACAGGCACATTAGTTGGGATGGATACGACCAAGTCGAAAGGCAACGAATCAGTTTGCAATTTCAGTCTATCCACACATTCAATAGATACAAAGGAGTGTGTCGCTCCCGAATCAAATAACACTAAAAGAGGAATACCTGCCACCATGAAATTACCTTTTATCAGGCCATCTACACCCGATGCCTCTACACCACTCATGGTGAACACTCTGCTAGTGGATAGAGGTCGTTCAACCCTCACATCATTCATACTCAGTTGTAACTTAGGACAATATCTTCTTATATGCCCAACCTCCTTGTAGTGAAAGCAGCTAAGTGTCGTTCTGGGGCATAAGTCACCGACATGAGTTTGGCCACATTTGCCGCACAAGGATGGAGAATTCAACTGTGACCCTCCGGCATTAACATGAGTCCTCGGGCCATACGAAGTATAACCCGACTACCCGTCGGAGGAGAGTAAGGCTCCCGTTCCTCTTGAAACGCCTTGCCCTTCCCTTTTTTGTGCGAGAAGTTTCGTTGAGGCCCAAATTTTTTGGGAGGAATCACCTTAGGTGCCACCGCTTCATCGGCTGCAAAGTCTTCCTCATACACCCTACACTTGTTCACTAAGGTAGGGAAATCAGCAATCTCCTGGTGCCCAAACATGTTTTTCAAATTGGGATTCAAACCCGATTCGAACTTGAAGCACTTGGACCTTTCATCCACCTTCAACTCAGAGTAAGGAAAAAATCGGGCCAACTCTTCAAACTCTGCCGCATAATCTCCCACCGACATGTTTCCCTGTTCCAACTTCAAAAACTCCATTTCCTTCTTCCTCTTCAGATCAACAGGGAAGTATTTATGAAGGAATTTCGCCTTGAATGTAACCAAGGAAATCAAATGTCCCTCCGCCTCCATTTGTCGTCGAGTAAACTCCCACCAGTTCTCGGCCTCCGTCACAAGCATATAAGTGGCATAGGCCAACTTCTGAGCCTCTGAATAGTTCATGCCTCTGAAGATCCGCTCCATTCCTTGAATCCACTCAATGGCAGCATCAGGAGCAAATCCCCCGTGGAACTGACTGGGGTTCCTCCTGCAAAACTCATCCAGACCTCGGTACTCTGCCAGTACGGGTGGGACTAGGGGTTGTGAGCTCGGACTTGGTGCGGGGTTCTGATTCAGTTCCAACTCTCGTTCAGGCGAGACAACTCTCGCTCAGGCGAGACTACTCTCGCTCAAGCGAGGCAACTCTCGCTCAAGCAAGAATCCTTCAGTATAGCCCAATATTTCACCCTCCCAGGTGAGCCTTTCTCGCCCAGGCGACAATCCTCTCGCTCAAGCGAGAATATCAGGACTGATACTATAATTTTAAAGACTTTAAATTGAGGGTGTCTCAATACCCTTGAAATTTTTTCTTATTTTAAATCATGCAATCATATAATCTCCTTATATATTATGATTGGTAACCCAAGGTACATTACATTGGTTACCTTGATTACATTCTGATCATTTTATCATGCAGTATTCATACACATCCTTAAGTCAGAAAAACATAATTCATATTAATATCCCCCATTTAATTAGGACATGGGAATAGTTATGGGTTTCCAAAATCATGATACCCAAGGTTACAAAAATCCAAAAATATAATGACCATGGTTACAAATATTCAAATCCGCAATTAGTCAGTTATGATACAAAAAGTGCAAATGAAAGAATCCATATTTAAAAGCTCCTAAAGCTCCAAGTCAAGCGTCCTTAATTTATCCAATTATCTGCAATGGTATTGTCAAATGGCAACACATGGAAACATACAAAGGAGTAAGTCATTTCGTTCAATAAATACCATTTAAACACTATAAACATAGTTAGATAAACAATTTAAACTTTCCAACATAAAATCATTACATTTCATTTTATCTCTTACAACCTCATACGACCATTCTTACTTTCACATTCTTCCATGCCAAGCTTTGCTACCCTCTTCTTCATTCCTATTTTACATAGCCATTTCCCACTTACACGTACTTCCACAATACCACATAGGGCAAGACATTCAATTCACTACCACTTGGGCAAGACATTCAATTTCAATACCACTTGGGCAACGCATTCAATTCAATACGACTTGGGCAAGACATTCAATTCAATATCACTTGGGCAAGACATTCAATTTAAATACCACTTGGGCAAGACATTCAATTCAATGCCACTTGGGCAAGACATTCAATTTCAATACCACTTGGGCAAGACATTCAATTTCAATATCACTTGGGCAAGACATTCAATTCAATACCACTTGGACAAGACATTCAATTCAATACCACTTGGGCAAGACATTCAATTTCAATTTCTTTAATACTCTCCACATCTTATTCCTTCGAGTCATCCACATATAACAGTACATCTCATATTTCATAACTCGGAATAAATGCTTATCCTTATCTTGGTAAGTGTTGGGTTTAATCCTTGGTAACTTTGCAAGTTCCTCCAACACCGCCTCCAACCTTAGTATCTTTCCTCATCCCCACCAAACAACAACAAAAGTCAGTAATTTATCCTCAACAACATATAAACAACTCATAGTTCATCCTTAACCATACAAAATATTCATATATTTTCAATGTTTCCAAAATCACTTTCATTATAAGTTTTCAATATTAAAACATACATATTCATCTTCTATTTTACATTAGAACACATACTCATCTTCTACATCTACCATTTCATCGATTTTCCTCTTTAACCACATTTTTATTTTTGGGGGTTTTGGGGTTTTCATGAAAAACCCCCACAAACCCTCTCCATTCTTTTAATATCAACTCTAGTCCAACAGTTTACAATAGAGAAACTAAATACAATGAACCACAACTCAAAAGGAAGAGTTTCCATGGTTTCTCACATTTTTTAGAAGAGATCCCATACACCCAAAACAAGTTTGAAAGGGAAAATGCTTAGAATCAAGAGATTTACCTCTTCTCAAGCATCTAGATGATTTCCACAAGTCCTTGCTCTCAAAATCACATCCTTCTCTCCTCTCTCTCAATTTCTAACCCTAAAAGTGTTTGAGGGTTTCTATTTTATAGGGAAATCGTCGTGTTCTCGCTTAAAGAATGTCGAAGACAAAGCTTCAAGATTTAGAGTCTAAGTCTTTAGGTACTTCTATCCTTACAACTCGTTTATTCACTTAGTTAATAATGCTCAAAATTGTTTTCAAGAAAATCAGAAAAATCTAAGTGTGAATAAAAATGATTTTCAAAAACAACATGTAACGGGTTACCATACTTGAGTAACAAGTTACATGAGTGAGAAAAGAGTTTTCAAACCTCTAACAGCTATGAGTAATCCCTTACAGGCTTTGGAGTAATAGATTACCATTTTTAGAAAATAGGGTAATCAATTACTCAAAGTAGTGTAATCGATTACACTGAGGAAAATTCATAAAGCTGTCAAATAGTGTTGTTGAGTAGTCGATTACTCAAATCCAGTAATCGATTACACTGTGTGAATTTTCAAAAAGTTGTTAACAGGATTGTTGGGTAATCGATTACCCACTTGTAGTAGTCGATTACTGAGAGTTGTTGTATTAGTTTTCGGATTTCAAGTGAAGAGTTTTCACTCCAAACTGATTGCTTTTCATTCCAAACGAAATCTACTCATGCCTAAGGGTATTATGGTTGATTGGAAGCCTATATAAAGGCATTGAAACAATCTCACAACATACAACATACATACAACTCACAACTCAGATTTCAAACTCTCTTTAAAAGCTCTCACACTTTCTGATTTTACTTACACTTTTTAAGCAACCTACTCTTAAACTTTCAAAGTTATTTTGAAGTTGCTTCTAAGTGTTTTTCATATCGTTAAAGAGCATTATTATCTCAAGTATAAAGAGTTGTTATTGGATTGCAAGTTCTAGAAATTGTCATATACACTTGTAAGGCAATCCAAGCCAAATTGTACATTCTTCACTTTTGCAAAGTTTACTTTCTTTCACAAGGGTGTGAAGAGAAAGGGTGAGAGACTTGGTATAGTGTTTACCAAGGGTGTAACTTGGTATAGTGTTTACCAAGGGTGTAACTTGGTATTGTGTTTACCAAGGGTGTTACTTGGAATAGATTTTTTCAAGGGGATTAGATATAAGTAAGTGTGTAAGGTACAAGGAGATCTCGGGGTGAGATATTTGTAATTGCAACTCATTATATTTAATAAAGGAATCTCTTGCGCGTCAAGAGTACTGGACGTAGCCTTCGGTGGACAAGAAGGTGAACCAGTATAAAACATCTGTGTACTCTCTTTCCCTTCTCTTTGTTATTTATTTATCCTTCCTAAGTCAATATTTTCTACAAAAATTTCCGCTGCAGATTAACTTTGATATTGCAGAAAAATTGGCCATACTTATTGCAACAACTAATTCACCCCCCCCCCTTATTTGCAATCTCAGTCTTACAATTTGCACCAGAGCTATTTTTGAGAAAGTTACTCTCAAAATCTGATCCTACTACAACATGGCCTCAAGATCATTCCTAGGTGAAGGATCCAACATAAATAGACCTCCAAGCTTTGTTGGAGAGTGTTACGACTTCTGGAAAATCAGAATGAGGATTTTCATAGAGTCGCAAGACTTGGATATCTGGAATGCTATCGAGGAAGGACCTTACGTGCCATTTACAGTTGTCAATAGCATTAGAGATACAAAGCCAAAATCTTCATGGAATGATGAAGATAAGAAGAGGGTGCAATATGATTTGAAAAAAAAAGAACATCCTCACATCGGCACTTGTAATATATGAGTTCTTTAAAGTGTCAAACTTCAAATCCACTAAGGAAATGTGGGACACTTTGGAGACAACCCACGAAGGTACCGAAGACGTAAAGAGATCGAGGCTCAACACTTTATCCAGGAATACGAGATGTTTCGTATGTGACCTAGAGAGATGATCTTGGATCTTCAAAAGAGATTTACTCATCTGACCAACCATCTTATTGCACTTGGAAAAGTGCTGTCAAATAGTGACTTGAACTTAAAAGTTCTAAGGTCACTGACAAGAACATGGCAACCAATGGTAATGGCTATTTCCAAAAAGAAAAGTCTTTCGAAAATGTTATTGGCTGCTTTGTTTGGAAAGTTGCAGGAACATGAACTTGAATTGAGTCAACTTGATCAACACGAGGAACTAGAGAAGAAGAAGAAGAACATTTCTCTCAAAGCAAAAACTGAGAAATATGATTCATCAGAGAATGAAGACGACAAGGAAGAGACCGAATACATGAGCCTCTTCCTCAAAAAGTTCAGCAAGTTCCTAAGAAGAAACAAAGGTGGAAGAACCGGGCAAATAAAGAAGTTCTCCAAAAGCAAAGAGGCCCCCACTTCAAACCAGAATTTTACATGCTTTGAGTGTGGCAAACCTGGCCACATGAAGATGGACTGTCCAAACATCAAGAAGAGTTCTTTCAAAGGAAAGAATGAATTAAAGAATGGGCGAAGAGCCTACATCGCTTGGGAAGACAACGACACAAGTTCAGCCTCTGCTCTTAAGAAACAAAGTAAGTCTATCATAACAGACTTTCAGAAAACATGTATCCATGCATCTACACATAGCAAACATAAATCTAGGATACATATGCATCAACCTATTTGCTCTTATTGTAAAAACTATGGGCACACACCAAATACTTGTCATATTAGAAAATATGGTGTTCCCCTGGGATATTTTAAATGGGTTGAGAAAGGATCTAACCATATAGGATCCAAAACAAGATGGGTACCTAATATAACTTAACCTGTTTTGCAGGTTGATTTGAAATCCGCCCGCAATTTTTGGTACTTGGATACCGGTTGCTCAAAGCATATGACGGGCGATAAAAATAAATTCTCTGTCCTTACTCCAAGGGACAAAGGCTATGTCACATATGGTGACAACAAAGGAAGAATTCTTGGAGTCGGTAGAATCGGCAAGCCACCTTCAACAACCATAGAAGGAGTGCTATATGTGGAAGGACTTAAGCACAATCTTCTAAGCATAAGTCAACTTTGCGACAAGGGCTTCCATGTATCACTCTACCCAGATAAGTGCATCATTGAAAGTAAGGAATTTCTAAACTCTAAAGTTGTTGGTAAGAGAATTAATAACATTTACATGATAGATATAAATTCATCTCTTCCTATAACATGTTTAGTTATTCATGATGCATGGCTTTGGCATAGGAGAATTTCTAACATACATATGGACCATTTGAATTAGCTAATCAAGAAATATTTGGTTGTTGGTTTACCCAAGATGAAGTTTGTTAAAGACAAACTATGTGGTGCATGTCAAATGGGTAAACAAACAAAAAGCTATTTCAAGCCAAAGCATATGGTTTCTTTGGATATGTAACACCCTAAATTTTAATCTTCAAAATTATAGTAACAGTCCTGGAAGCCTCGCTTGAGCGAGAGATTCTCGCCTGAGCGAGAGAGGATCACAGGGGAGGGTGAAATCCTGGACTATACTAGAGGATTCTTGCCTGAGCGAGAGTTGTCTCGCCTGGGCGAGAAATGGCAATTTTGGGCTGTTGACACTGTGAGATTCTGTTTTTTAAAAACAGTGTAATCGATTACACAATCCTGGTAATCGATTACATGCTGATAAACTAATCAGACCTGTGTATTTTACATGATGTAATCGATTACACTATACTCGTAATCGATTACAACATATTAAAAGCATCAGATATGTGCATTTTTCACATTGTAATCGATTACAACATGTTTGGTAATCGATTACATCAAGTCGTTGAGTTTGTATTTTAAAATTTTAATTGATGTAATCTATTACACCATATGGTAATCGATTACACTTATTCGCTTGAGCGAGAGGATCATATCTGAAATTTTAAAAAGGCGGGATTTTCTCGCCTAAGCGAGAATGGGCTCGCTTGAGCGAGAACCCGACGACTACTCTTTAAAATAGAAACCCCAAACACATTTTAGGGTTAAAACTTGGAAGAGAAGAGAGAGAAGAGAGCTTTTCAAGAGCAAGGATCCTTAGGACTCATCTTAGAGCTTGAGAAGAGGTAAACCTCTTGCTTCTAACTCTTCTTCTTCCTCTCTAACTTGTTTTGGGTATGTTGGATCTATTTTCAAAACATGAGAAACCATGGAAACTCATCCTTTAGAGTTATGGTTTATTTTATGTTGTTTCTATCTTGTAAACTCTTGGTTTAGAGTTGGTATTTGATGAATGGAAAGTTTTTGTGAGTTGTTCATGAAAACCCCAAAAACCCCCCAAAATGAGAATATGAGTAAAGAGAGAAATAGATGAATATGTATGTTTTAGATGTTTGGAAACTCGTATTGAAGTAGTTTTGGAAAACTTGAAAATATGTGAATCTCTTGTATGTTTGACGATGAAATATGAGTCGTTTATGTGTTATTTTGATTAAATGACTGACATTGTTGTTATTGGTGGAAATGAGGAAAGATCCTAAGGTTGGAGGAAATCGCATAGGGGACTTTTAAAGTTACTCGGAACCGATCCCCCACACTCACCAAGGTAAAGGATAAGTGTCTCTAAATCATATTTGCCGATATGAGTGAGGTATGTGAAAGAGGTATAGTGTTAGTAAGGAGAAGTTATTAATGGTATATGATAATAGAAAATGTGTGGATTTTCTGATTATGTATATGATCTATGTATGACTTGCCCTATGTGGTATTGCGTATGACTTGCCCTATGTGGTATTGCGTATGACTTGCCCTATGTGGTATTGCGTATGACTTGCCCTATGTGGTATTGTGTATGACTTGCCCTATGTGGTATTGTGTATGACTTGCCCTATGTGGTATTGTGTATGACTTGCCCTATGTGGTATTGTGTATGACTTGCCCTATGTGGTATTGTGTATGACTTGCCCTATGTGGTATTGTGTATGACTTGCCCTATGTGGTATTGTGTATGACTTGCCCTATGTGGAATTGTGTATGACTTGCCCTATGTGGTATTGTGTATGACTTGCCCTATGTGGTATTGTGTATGACTTGCCCTATGTGGTATTGTGTATGACTTGCCCTATGTGGTATTGCGTATGACTTGCCCTATGTGGTATTGCGTATGACTTGCCCTATGTGGTACTGCGTATGACTTGCCCTATGTGGTACTGTGTATGACTTGCCCTATGTGGTACTGTGTATGACTTGCCCTATGTGGTACTGTGTATGACTTGCCCTATGTGGTACTGTGTATGACTTGCCCTATGTGGTATTGCATATGACTTGCCCTATGTGGTATTGCGTATGACTTGCCCTATGTGGTATTGCGTATGACTTGCCCTATGTGGTATTGCGTATGACTTGCCCTATGTGGTATTGTGTACGACTTGCCCTACGTGGTATGGATGATGATTTGGACCTACCCGATGTAGTAGGGGATTATATTCGTGAAAGGGCTCGATGAATACGATTAAGGATGAATACGACATGTGAGAAACGAGGACGTTAAGAGCGAAAGTCATATGCATGCTATAGAATATGTATTGTGGGATATATATACTATATGGTGAATATGAATGCTGAAAATGAAGACGTTAAGGATAACAGTAGTATTCATGCTATAGGATATATAGTATGAGATATATATACTATAGTGTGGATATGAATAATGGGAAGAACGATGCTTCAAATGAACGTAATATGCATGCTATAGAATATATATTATGGGATATATATTCAATATATATTCTATAGGATGAATATGGATAACTTGGAAATGAACGAAAGAAGATATGAATGTTTGCATTTACGTAATTGTGTTTATAAATTATATTAAAGCTTAATCGTATTTGAAATGTGGATTATCATGTGATGTTAGTTTTGAACTAATGACTTACTCCCTTTTGTTTTGTGTGTTGTTTATGATAATCCCATTGTAGGTAAATGAAGGATTTTGAGGATGAAGCTCAATTAGGAAGCTTTTGTGTTTATTTACTCGATTGTCTTTATTGCTATTTGACATTGTAGTTGATTTGATAGTATTTTGGGATAAATGTAATCTGATTAGGATAATATGGTGACATGTAGTTATGGACGTTATAACTCTGGAAAACCCATAACTGGACGTATGTGATAAAGGTTATCTGAATGAATTATGTTTTTCCGCAACATAAATTTGTATGATAATATAATAGGGTAAAGAGTATTTTCAAAGAGAGATACTTGAGAGTTTTTAATGAAGGTGACGACTGTATGTAAGAAAGGATTAAAATAAATGAAAAATTTTCAAGGGTAGAATTTGGGTCCATACAAGATAGACCATTGCAGTTACAACACATGGATTTATTTGGCCCCTCAAGGATAAAGAGTCTTGGTGGTAACTACTATGCTCTTGTTATAGTAGACGATTTTTCACTCTACACTTGGACTCTATTCTTAGTACATAAGAATGAGGCATTCAAAGCCTTTAGCACTTATGCTAAAAGATTCCAAAATGAAAAGTCACTTAAAATCGCAGCTATAAGAAGTGATCATGGGGGAGAGTTTCAAAATGCCTCTTTTGAGGAATTTTGTGATGATCTTGGGAATAATCACAACTTTTCTGCTCCTAGAAAACCACAACAAAATGGTGTTGTAGAGAGGAAGAATCGGTCTTTGGAAGAACTCGCTAGATCAATGTTGAATGAAACTAACCTCCCAAAGTACTTTTGGGCTGATGCGGTAAGCACCGCTTGTTATGTTTCAAATAGAGTTCTAATAAGACCTATTTTAAAGAAAAACCCCTATGAACTCTTCAAAGGAAGAAAACCAAACATTTCACACTTGCATGTATTTGGTTGTAAATATTTCATCTTGAATAATGGCAAAGAAAATTTAGGCAAGTTTGATGCAAAGGCAGTTGAAGGAATCTTCCTAGGCTATTCTCTCACGAGTAAAGCTTATAGAGTTTTTAACAAAAGAACTCTAACCATAGAAGAATCTGTCCATGTCTCCTTTGATGAAACCAATCCTCTAATCAAGGAAAGGTTGACCATTGATGAAGAGGATTTTCCTAATCCTACTTTTAATGAAAATGCTATTATTAAAACTACACCTAATATAGAGCATGTGGAAGTGGGTGATAATCCTTCCACTCAAGAAGAGCATATTCACTATGATTTACCCAAAGAGTGGAGAACTCATCGAGATAATCCTATAGACAACATTATTAGCGATATTAACAAAGGTGTTACCACCCGTTTAATGCTAGAAAATGCATGTCTAAACATGGCCTTTGTTTCTCAAATAGAACCATCTAAGTTTGATGAAGCAATCGAGGATGAATACTGGATTCTTGCTATACAAGAAGAACTTAACCAGTTTGAGAGAAACGAAGTTTTGGGAACTTGTTCCTATACCTAAGAATAGGCATGTGATAGGAACTCGTTGGGTATTTCGCAATAAATCAGACGAAAATGGTATAATCATTAGAAACAAGGCTAGACTAGTAGCCCAAGGATACAACCAAGAGGAAGGTATAGACTTTGATGAAACCTTTGCTTCGGGTGCTAGACTTGAAGCGATTAGACTGTTACTTGCATATGCATGCTCCTTAAATTTTCAGCTTTACCAAATGGACGTAAAGAGTGCGTTCCTTAACGGGTATATACAAGAGGAATTATTTGTAGAACAACCTCCTGGTTTTGAGGACTATAAACATCCCTCTCACGTATCCAAGTTAAAGAAAGCCCTCTATGGCTTAAATCAAGCTCCACGTGCTTCGTATGACCGTCTAACCAACTTTTTAACAGAAAAAGGTTTTACAAAATGCAAGGTCGATACTACACTCTTTATTAAGAAAATAAATCATCATACTTTACTTGTTCAAATCTATGTTGATGATATTATTTTCGGTTCTACTAATGAAAGTTTGTGTAGTGAGTTTGGCAATATGATGCAAGGAGAATTTGAGATGTCTATGATGGGAAAGTTAAATTACTTTCTTGGACTCCAAATAAAGCAACTTAGCAATGGAATCTTTGTAAGTCAGTCCAAATATTGCAAAAACTTGTTGAAAAGATTTGAGATGGATAACTGCAAGACGATTGCTACTCCTATGGGATCAAGTACATATATCGATGCTGATAACACTAGAAAATGTATTGAAATATCTAAGTATCGAGGTATGACAAATTACAGGATTATGGGTTAAGCTTAGGCTGCACACTCTTGGAATGTGACAATACTAGTGCTATTAATCTTACCAAAAATCCGATTATGCACTCAAGAACCAAACACATTGATATAAGGCATCATTTCCTTAGGGACCATGTCCTAAAGAAGGATGTGTTGGTAGAGTTCATTGATACTCAAAACCAACTAGCGGACATATTTACTAAACCGCTAGCAAAATAACCTTTCTATAAAATTAGACGAGAATTAGGCATTCTCGATGAAGCTTACTTGTCCGAACATTTTTAAATGTTTATATGTATGCTTCTTGTTTATATCCAATGCCTACTTGTTCTTAAATTGTGTGTTTTATGCCTTATTTTTCAAGTTTTTAGAGCCAAAAATCAATTTTAGCATCAGTGGGAAAACAATATGTTACAGTAATCGATTATTGTAATTGTAAGGACCCGATTTTCGTAATCCAAAAATTCCTTTTTTTTAAAAAAAACATTGTTCAAGGAAATGAAGCGATTACTTTTAAAAGACATTACTCGAACGATTTGGAAAACCTGATTAAATATATATAAATGTTCAATTTCTCTTTCAGGTGCGGAAACAATCAATCGTTCACTTCATTAGAAACATGTCATTTCACTTCCTTTTAATTACACAATTTAAATACAATTATTCATTCTCAATAAAACTTCCATTGTTACATCGTTTAATATCATAACTATACATTTAGGAGAGAGTCACTCATACATAAATCCCATTTAACATACTCTCCATATTACATGCATTATTCAATTACAACATTGAGAACATAAAGCAACTACTCAAACATGTACTCTCCTCCGCAAGCATCCGATGCGCTACTGCCACGACCTGAACTCAAAATACATAACACATACAAGGAAAGACAGAGGGAGTAAGAACCAACTACGGCGACCGTAGCGTGGATTTACATGGAGTAATAACATTAAGTATTAAAACCACGCACATCTAACATCAATCATGATAAACATATTCATGCCCATTTTAACACGTTAACAGTTCATCACACATTCATTGTTACAAACACACTCATTCATGTTTATAACAATCAACCACTCACAACATACTCATTTAGATAAACATATTCATGCCCATTTTAACACATTAACAGCTCGTCACACATTCATTGTTACAAACACACCCATTCATGTTTATAACAATCCACCACTCACAACATACTCATTTATATTTATGACCATAAATAACTCACACTCCATCATTATCACACAACATAACCATTATCACGAACAAACCACACATAACATATCATTCATCATATACATATTAACGTTAGAACCATCTTTAATGACGGTGTATTACCATAAAGGAGCATATTGCGTTCTTAGATAAACGGTTTTCCTCACACATATATCTCCACTTTTATGACTAATACATCCTCATGTAAAATAAAGACTCTCTCGTGGACCACAATTCCCAAGAGAGTTTCTATCCGTTAATATGCTCCGATTCTTGAGGGAAATTGGAGATGGTGACTCTAATGAAATACTCTAAGACCACAATGGTCTTCTCCCTCACCTTAGGTTGCATAAGCTCCATGGGTCCACAAAGAGCTCCATCTCCCTCCATCTCCTTCAACCTCCATTGTTGATTTTTCCTCTCCAAAGCTCTCCAATGTTCCATTAAGAAGCAAGAGGAAGAGGTTTTGAAGTGTTTTTGAGGTTTAGAGGAGGAATGATTCAAAATCAATGGGGAGCCACCGTTGGGAGTGAAAGGGGAGAAAATAAAATGAAGATTAGGGTTTGTGAAACCCTTTCTTTTCATTTATAGTTGGGCACTCTCGCCCAGGCGAGAATATCTCGCTTGGGCGAGAAACCCACGATATTTTAATGTTCCAGACACGGACTCTCTCGCCTGTGCGAGATTCTCTCGCTCAAGCGAGAATCTCACAGCTTGCCCAGACTTTCTCTCGCTCAAGCGACCCATTCCTCGCTTGGGCGAGACTCCCAGAATTTCCAAATTCAAAACATTGATCCTATCGCTTGTGCGAGATCCTCTCGCTCAAGCGAGAATCTGGCAGTATGCCCCATTCTTCAGGACTGTTACTTAATTTCAGGGAGGATAAATTTGGGGTGTTACAATCCTTCCCCCCTTAAGGAAATTTCGCCCTGAAATTTTATTAGGTTACTCTCGGAAAGGTACTATCATCGCCTATACGTTAGGCATAAGATACACTCGACCGCACTTAGATTCAACCGTCTAAACCATTAAGATCGCTTAGATGACAAGCAAGGATATATATCACGCAACAGTGATACCACAGAGTCTCAATCATGGGCTACTCTTCTAGAGCCCAAATACCGAAGTCAAACATTAGTACAACCAAGAGAAAATTATTATAACCGAACTAAAGATTCTCGAGTATTTCCTCCCACACAATAGACCTCCCTGATCTATTACCACAACAATCGTTCAAAACGATCAACCTATACGGTCAGATTCGCCACAACATTCTCGAACCCAGTTCGAAGTGAGACTCCATACTCATCGTTTACCAAGATGTACTATCTCATACCCAGAGATGCAATAGCTAGATCGACATCCGCTCGATGGAAACAACATCATTTCATTGCATACGTGCAAATAACCATAGTTCACTAAAACAATCTCCACTAGCATTTCAATATATACTTGCTACAATCACGGAAACATGATATTCATCCAAGCAGCATTTAGACAAACAAGATTCTTGGAGTCTTCCACACACCAATCAAAATCATTAAGTCAATATCCAACTCAACCAAACACTCCTACTACAACGAATGCGGTTTAAGAGGATTTGCTAGTTCATAAATTTCAGCAAGGCATACGAGGTCGTAGACCCACTCAAATCGCATACGTTGATACCATTGATTTTTGCCATTCACGAACATCCAATCCAAAAACATGAGTTTTATATGGATACCCAAAATACAATGATGGAAATGCACCCCGTGCTCAAGTCTACATCATATCTAGAAACACATGGTCATATTTACCTCACATGATTTCTAACACATCACATTCATCCAAGATGAGGTTGTTAAAAATTCGGATTTCAACTTGAAACTTAATCAATGCTTAGCCGAATAGTACACTTCATTCGAAAAACGATTTTCGAAAATAGATTAGATGTAAGTTTCATGGAAATCCTCTTGTGGAAGCAAGGGTTTTCCTAATCATTTCAAAATAACTTAAAATCCCTTTTCTCATGCGACACCAACTGCCAAATCAAAATTTTCAAAAGCTAGTTAATTCTGAAGTTACATTTCATCCAGGACATGAGAGTCCCCACAATACACTCACAGAAACATGCTTACACCATAACACTGCAATCACGTATAACAATTACTGACGCACATGAAATAGAAACAAGTTTTGAAAACACAATATCAAAGCAGTTAATTTGAGTTCATTACCACTATATCGTGCATTGCAAATGTTCAATTACAAACGGTCAATCATCACAGACCATAAGTTTCATGCACAAAAGATAATCCACTACCTCTTAGGGTAGGCAATTCAACCATGGTCCATTATCACTCCGGGTAGGCAACTCAACAATGATCCACTACCGCTCCGAGTAGGCAACTCAACAATGATCCACTACCCCTCCGAGTAGGCAACTCAACAATGATCCACAACGACTTTGGGTAGGCAACTCAACAATAATCTACTACCACTCCGGGTAGGCAATTCCACAGAGATCCACTACCACTTCGGGTAGGCAATTCCACAATGGAACAAGGTTATTAAACCATTTTGAAATTTATTTTATTTGCTGCATAACTTGAGCCAAAGTCACTACACCACTTAAGGTTAGCTAAAACAGGTTCCCTTTTTCTTTTGAAAATGTGCTACATATACCCGAGCTGGAGTTTCGCTTATATACCCAAGCTAGGGTTTCGCTTATATACTCAAGCCAGAGTCTTGCTTACATACTCAAGCCAGAGTGTTCGCTTATATACTCAAGCCAGAGTGTCCGCTTATATATTCAAGCCAGAGTGTTCTCTTATATACTCAAGCCAGAGTGTTCACTTATATACTCAAGCCAGAGTGTTCGCTTATATACTCAAGCCAGAGTGTTCAATTATATACTCAAACCAGAGTGTTCGCTTATATACTCAAGCCAGAGTGTTCGCTTATATACTCAAGCCAGCGTGTTTGCTTATATACTCAAGTCAGAGTGTTCGCTTATATACTCATGCCAGAGTGTTCGCTTATATACTCAAGCCAGAGTGTTCGATTATATATTCAATCCAGAGTGTTCTCTTATATACTCAAGCCAGAGTGTTCGCTTATATTCTCAAGCCAGAGTGTTCGCTTATATACTCAAGCCAGCGTGTTCGCTTATATACTCAAGTCAGAGTGTTCGCTTATATACTCAAGCCAGAGTGTTCGCTTATATACTCAAGCCAGAGTGTTCGCTTATATACTCAAGCCAGAGTCGCTAACCATACATTGTCGGCTAAAAACGAGTTTTATTTCCATTGGCACTCCACCAATACATAAACAGTAAATGCACCTGACATCATTACAAACATATCCATATATGCATAACTACAAAGTGATTTACGATTTATTTCATTATTCCGAGTTTTATTTCCATTGGCACTCCACCAATACATAAACAGTAAATGCACCCGACATCATCACAAACATATTCATATACGCTTATAACTACAAAGTTATTTACGATTTATTTCATTATTCCGAGCTTTATTTCCATTGATTTCGCCATAAATCGTTTTCCCGCAAATCTACGCCCACTTTAGTATAAACACACCCATATATGTTTATACTAAATTCGTAATTCACAACTCCATCCTTGCATAACCAGAAAATACACACATTCCATTTCCGTAAATCTACGCTAACTTTATTATAAACACACCCATATATGTTTGTACTAAATGCGTAATTCACAATTCTATCATTCATTTTCCATTATATTAATCTTAGTGATAAAAGAAATTCAACATCTAGAAATCCAACCGGGAAAATCACAATCACAAACTCTCCATAAACAATTTCAACAAGATGCTCACAACCACAAATCTTTTAGCAAGAATTTCACCAGAGAATCCCCAACAAGGGTCTCACACAATAAATTCAACAAAAGTTTTACAACAAGAAGTTTTCAACAAGCACTTCATCAATAACTCACAACAAGACATCCAACGATAAATTTACAACCAAACACTTACTGCAAGGATTCAACAATCATCTTTCACATCAGCAGTTACCACATAGTCAACAACAATGCACATAAGTCAAGTAGTTAACTCACAAATTTCACAAAGAAGCATGTAAGGTCATACCCTAGGCCGCAGAGTTGACATATGCTCTGATACCATATTGTAAGGACCCGATGTTCATAACTCGAAAATTCTCTTTTAAAATCCTTATTCGTGAAAGTGAAGTGATTACATTTGAAAGACATTACTCGAACAATTTGGAAACTTGAGTGAATACGTTAATAAATTTACAAGACGAAAATATTCCAAACACCTTTCATTTCAAAATCATGTCATTACGCTTCTGTTCAAATACATCCTTTATACAATTACACTTTCTCAAAAGTACCTTGAATACAAACATTAGATCCAGTTCATTATACACTTACAAGAAAGTTGTTTATACATGAATTCACTTTAACATGTTCTTCATATTACAAATATTTATCATATAACATATCAATTACATATTATCTACTACTCTATCATGTACTCTTCTCCGCAAGCGTCCAATGCGCTACCTCCACAACCTGGACCCAAATATACAACACATACAAGGAAAAACAGAGGGAGTAAGAACCAATTACGGCGACCGTAGCGTGGATTTACATGGAGTAATAACATTAAAGTATTAAAACCACACACATCTAACATCAATCATGATAAGCATATATTAATCAACACATATTATCCATATTCACCCTATAGTACACATATATCCCATACTATATGTGTTCTATAGTGTGCATACTTATTCATCACATATTATCCATATTCACCCTATAGTACACATACATCCCATATTATATGTGTTCTATAGTGTTCATATTTATTTATCACATATTATCCATATTCACCCTATAGTACACATACATCCCATACTATATGTGTTCTATAGTGTGCATATTTATTTATCACATATTATCCATATTCACCCTATAGTACATATACATCCCATACTATATATGTGCTATAGTGTGCATATTTTATTCGTCCAAATATACTCATTTCTCATCATTCATATTCACTTTATAGGATATATATCCCATAATATATATCCTATGGCATGCATATGATTTTCATTCCGAGTATACACTTTTCACACCCTTCACATTCCGTAGTAATTTACCCTTGATCTCGTTCAACAATTTTGCTCCGTACAAATAATCCCCATACAACATCGGGCAGGTCGAGTAATCCCCATACCACATCGGGCAGGTCGAGCTCATTCCCCATACCACATCGGGCAGGTCAAGTTTCCACATTACACTCACATCCATTTCATACAGAATCAACACTAGGCATCTCATTATTTTATCACCATAAATAACATACAACAACTTCATTGTCACAAACATACCTTTTCCATTTTAACACATTCACAGCTCATCACACATTCATTATTACAACACACCCATACATGTTTATAACAATCAACCACTCACAACATACTCATTTTGATAAACATACACATATCCATTTTAACACATTCACAACTGATCACACATTCATTGTTACAACACACCCATACATGTTTATAACAATCAACCACTTACAACATACTCATTTTGATAAACATACTCATATCCATTTTAACACATTCACAACTCATCACACATTCATAGTTACAACACACCCATATATGTTTATAACAATCAACCACTTACAACACACTCATTTATGCTTATGACCATAAATATCTCACACACCAACATTATCACACAACATAATCATTATCATATACAAACCACGCATAACATATTCTTCATCATATACACATTAACGTTAGAACCGTCTTTAATGACGGTGTATTACCATAAATGAGCATATTGCGATTTACTTAAATAGACGGTTTTCCCCCACACATATATCTCCACTTTTATGGTTAATACATCCTCATGTAAAATAAAGACTCTCATATGGACCACAAACTCCCAAGAGAGTTTCTATCCGTTAATATGCTCTGATTCTTGAGGGAAATCGGAGATGATGACTCTAATGAAATACTCTAAGACCACAATGGTCTTCTCCCTCACCTTAGGTTATGTAAGCTCCATGGATCCGCAAGAGCTCCATCTCCCTCCATCTCTTTCAACCTCCATTGTTGCTTTTTCCTCTCCAAAGCTCTCCAATGTTCCATTAAGAAGCAAAAGGAAGAGGTTTTGATGTGTTTTTGATGTTTAGATGAGGAATGAGTCAGAATCTATGGGGAGCCGCCGTTGGGAGTGAAAGGGGTGAAAAGAAAATGAAGATTAGGGTTTGTGAAACCCTTTCTTTTCTTTTATAGCTGGGCACTCTCGCCCGGGCGAGAATATCTCGCTTGGGCGAGAAACCCACTATATTTTAATGTTCCAGACACGGGCTCTCTCGCCTGGGCGAGAATCTTACAGCCTGCCGAGGCTTTCTCTCGCTCAAGCGACCCATTCCTCGCTTGCGAGACTCCCATAATTTCCAAATTCAAAACACTGATCCTCTCGCTTGGGCAAGATCCTCTCGCTCACGCGAGAATCTAGCAGTATGCCCCATTCCTCAGGATTGTTACCTAATTTCAAGGAGGATAAATTTGGGGTGTTACAATCCTTCCCCCTTAAAGAAATTTCGCCCCGAAATTTTATTAGGTTACTCTCGGAAAGGTACTATCATCGCCTATACGTTAGGCATAAGATACACTCGAATCCACTTAGATTCAACCGTCCAAACCATTAAGATCGCTTAGACGACAAGCAAGGATATATATCACGCAACAGTGATACCACAGAGTCTCAATCATGGGCTACTCTTCTAGAGCCCAAATACCCAAGTCAAACATTAGGACAACCAAGAGAAAATTATTATAACCGAACTAAAGATTCTCGAGTATTTCCTCCCTCACAATAGACCTCCCTAATCTATTACCACAACAATCGTTCAAAACGATCAACCTATACGGTCAGATTCGCCACAACATTCTCGAACCCAGTTCGAAGTGAGACTCCATACTCATCGTTTACCAAGATGTACTAGCTCGCACCCAGAGATGCAATAGCTAGATCGACATCCGCTCGATGGAAACAACATCATTTCATTGCATACGTGCAAATAACCACGGTTCACTAAAAAAATCTCCACTAGCATTTCAATCTATACTTGCTACAATCACAGAAACATTATATTCATCCAATCAGCATTTAGACAAACAAGATTCTTGGAGTCTTCCACATACCAATCAAAATCGCTAAGTCAATATCCAACTCAACTAAACACTCGTACTACACGAATGCGGTTTAAGAAGATTTGCTAGTTCATAAATTTTAGCTAGGCATACGAGGTCGTAGACCCACTCAAATCGCATACGTTGATACGATTGATTTTTGCCATTCACGAACAACCAATCCAAAAACATGAGTTTTATATGGATACCCATAATACAATGATTGAAATGCACCCCGTGCTCAAGTCTACATCATATCTAGAAACACATGGTCATATTTACCTCACATGATTTCTAACACATCACATTCATCCAAGATGAGGTTGTTAAAAATTCGGATTTCAACATGAAACTTAATCAATGCTTAGCCGAATAGTACACTTCATTCGAAAAACGATTTTCGAAAATAGATTAGATGTAAGTTTCTTGGAAGTCCTCTTGTGGAAGCAAGGGTTTTCCTAATCATTTCAAAATAACTTAAAATCTCCTTTCTCATGCGACACCGACTGCCCAAATCAAAATTTTCAAAAGCTAGTTAATTCTGAAGTTACATTTCACCCAGGACATGAGAGTCCCCACAATACACTCACAGAAACATGCTTACACCATAACACTGCAATCACGTATAACAATTACTGACGCACATGAAATAGAAACAAGTTTTGAAAGCACAATATCAAAGCAGTTAATTTGAGTTCATTACCACTATATCGTGCATTGCAAATGTTCAATTACAAACGGTCAATCATCACAGACCATAAGTTTCATGCACAAAAGATAATCCACTACCTCTTAGGGTAGGCAATTCAACCATGGTCCACTAACACTTCGGGTAGGCAACTCAACAATGATCCACTACCGCTCCGGGTAGGCAACTCAACAATGATCCACTACCACTTCGGGTAGGCAACTCAACAATGATCCACAACCACTCCGGGTAGGCAACTCAACAATAATCCACTACCACTTCGGGTAGGCAATTCCACAGTGATCCTGTAACGACCCAAATTCTACCCTTGAAAATTTTTCATTTAATTTCATTCTCTCTTTCATGCATCTATAACTTTACTTAAAAACTCTCATGAAACACTCTTTGAAAATACTCTTTACCCTATTATATTATCATACAAATTTATGTTGTGGAAAAACATAATTCATTCGATTAGCAATTATCGCATACAACCAGTTATGGATTTTCCAGAGTTATAACGTCCATAACTACATATCTTCGTAATTGCCCTAATCAAATTTACAGTCATCCCATAACGTTATCAAATTAACTACAACGTCAAGTAGCACTAAAGACAATCATGTTAATAAACACAAAAGCTTCCTAAGTGACTTCCTTCTTAAAATCCTTCATTTACCTACAATGGGATTATCATAAACAACACACAAAACAAAAGGGAGTAAGTCATTAGTTCAAAACTAACATCACATGATAATCCACATTTCAAATACGATTAAGCTTCAATATAATTTATAAACACAATTACGTAAATGCAAACATTCATATCTTCTTTCGTTCATTTCCACGTTATCCATATTCTTCCTATAGAATATATATCCCATAATATATATTCTATAGCATACATATTACGTTCATTCGAAGCATCGTTGATCTCATTATTCATATCTACACTATAGTATATATATCCCATACTATATATCCTATAGCATGTATATTACTTTCATTCTTAACATCCTCATTTTCAGCATTCATATTCACCCTATAATATATATATCCCATAATATATATCCTATAGCATGCATGACTTTCACTCTTAACATCCTCGTTTATCATATGTCGTATTCACCCTTAATCGTATTCACTGAGTTCTTTCACAAATATAATCCTCTACCACGTTGGGTAGGTCCAATTACATCTCCATACCACATCGGGTAGGTCTAGTTCACCATCCATACGACATCGGGCAGGTCTAGTTCATTCTCCATACCACATCGGGCAGGTCTAGTAATTATCCATACCACATCGGGCAGGTATAGTAATTATCCATACCACATCGGGCAGGTCTAGTTACATCTCCATACCACATCGGGTAGGTCTAGTTCACCATCCATACCACATCGGGCAGGTCTAGTTCATTCTCCATACCACATCAGGCAGGTCTAGTTATTATCCATACCACATCGGGCAGGTCTAGTTACATCTCCATACCACATCGGGTAGGTCTAGTTCACCATCCATACCACATCGGGCAAGTCTAGTTAATTCTCCATACCACATCGGGCAGGTCTAGTTATTATCCATAGCACATCGGGCAGGTCTAGTTATCATCCATTCCACATCGGGCAGGTCTAGTTATTATCCATACCACATCGGGCAGGTCTAGTTATTATCCATACCACATCGGGCAGGTCTAGTTATCATCCATACCACATCGGGCAGGTCTAGTTATTATCCATACCACATCGGGCAGGTCTAGTTATTACCATACCACATCGGGCAGGTCTAGTTATTATCCATACCACATCGGGCAGGTCTAGTTATTATCCATACCACATCGGGCAGGACTAGTTGTCATCCATACCACATCGGGCAGGTCTAGTTATTATCCATACCACATCGGGCAGGTCTAGTTATTATCTATACCACATCGAGCAGGTCTAGTTATTATCCATACCACATCGGGTAGGACACAATAATAGTCCACTACCACTCCGGGTAGGACTCATTAACAGTCCACTACCACTCTAGGTAGGGTATCAACAATAAACCAATACCTCTTCGGGTAGGGTAACAACAATAAACCTCCCAACACGTTACCTCTTTCTCATACCTCATTCACATTGATGAGTATGGTTTAGAAGCACTTATCCCTTACCTTGGTGAGCGTTGGGGATCGGTTCCGAGTAACTTTAAAAGTCTCCTCCGCGATTTCCTCCAACCTTAGGATCTTTCCTCATTTCCACCAATAACAACAATGTCAGACATTTATTCAAAATAACACAAATAACTCGTATTTCATCATCAAACATACAAGGGATTCACATATATTCAAGATTTCCAAAACTACTTCAATACAAGTTTCCAAACATCTAAACATACATGTTCATCTCCTGTAATAACATCAAAGCACAAATTCATCATCCACATCTAACATTTCATCTCTTTTTCTTTATACCCATATTCTCATTTTGGGGGTTTTTGGGGTTTTCATGAATAACCCACAAAACCTTTCCATTCATAAAATATCAACTCTAAATCAAGAGTTTACAAGAGAAAAACAACATAAAACGAACCATAACTCTAAAGGGTGAGTTTTCATGGTTTCTCATGTTTTGAAAATAGATCCAAAATACCCAAAACAAGTTAGAGAGGAAGAAGAAGAGTTAGAAACAAGACGTTTACCTCTTATCAAGCTCTAAGATGAGTCCTAAGGCTCTTTGCTCTTGAAAAGCTCTCTTCTGTTAGGTATCAATGGTTACAATACACCTAGAAGGGGGGGGGGGTTGAATAGGTGTAGCGGTTAGAATATCCGCTTTTCGAAAAACAACACTTAATGCTGAAATACACCTAATTAATCGATTAACAGAACAGGGTAATCGATTAACACAATCAACACAGTCCACTTAATCGATTAACAGAATTAATGTAATCGATTAACAACCTTGATTTAATCGATTAAACAGAGACAGTAAGCTAATGCAGATACGATTACTTGCACGACAATTAATCGATAACAAAGCGAATATACAGAGCTTATAGATTTATCAGAGTATAATCAGTATAGCACAGAAACATAATATCAATTAAATCTACTATACAAATTAATCGATTAAATGCAATAAAGAGATAGGGATAGAAAAATCCTGCAACACGAATTTTATCCTGGTTCGTTTGCTTGTCCACCACAAACTACATCCAGGCCTCCCGGCTGATTTGGGAGATTTTTCTTCACTATAATTGAATCAATGTTATTACATACACATCATCCAATTACAACACTTAGACACTTACAAGATAATAAAGATCCTATTATATGGTTTGACTCCCTTCCTACCGACAAAGAAAACCTTTCTTTCGGCGTAGCCCCAGCCAAGAACCTCTGTTCTTTCCTTATCCCTAAGTCTAACACTCAGTGAAGATACACTCAATCTCTTGGCGATACGACACCTCGAGATTCTCAATGTTACAACAATTTTTCAATCAAAACGAAATAGAGTAAACTTAAGCTATTACAAGGCTTATATCTAACAAGACAAGACTTTACTCTAATCACCTAATACAAACTCATGCAATATGACAATGTATTAGTTTGAAAACAGAATGCATAGAATGTAAACATCTAATCAAGAATTATCAATAAAATGCATGAACATGTGATATGAAAAGATGAGAAATGTATCATGTAATGCACTCAATCCTAAAGCATAGAATTCTCTCTTTTCTAAGCTCACAGATGCATTTACAACTAGATGCAACAATTAACACGAAAAATGCTCTAACTCTCTAAAAATTCAACATGCAACTTATGAGATCAATTCTGAAAAACACAGTTTATAAAGAATTGATTTTGTAGCCCAGTTAATCGATTAACGACAGCCTTAATCGATTAAACTATGCAAACAGTTAGGTTAATCGATTAACCTATGCCTTAATCGATTAACAGCATATTTTCATGTGTAAAAACTCAAATACGTTATGCACTTTAAGTCATACATGTCTAACATTTAGTTTATGCCTAGAATGCACATATACATGTATTTATGTGATGCATGAACATATTATGAATGACATATCTCAAGATGAAAATGATTTAAAAGATTTATGCATATGAGATATGTATTAGGTAACTTAAGCCTTAGACTCAACCTAAACTAATCTAGTCTAAGCTAAGTACCAATCAGAAGACTTAAGCACGTTGATTTGTTGATGATCTTCAAGCTTTTATACGCACAAGTTGTCCTCATCAAAACCATGACACATAAAGAGAGCTTTCCAAAGTGTTCCTCTTGACATGCACACTTTCATATTCTCTCTCTTCTCTTCAAAGTTCTAACCCTAAAATGTGTTTGGGGTTTCTATTTTAAAGAGCAGTCGTCGGGTTCTAGCTCAAGAGAGCCCATTCTCGCTCAGGCAAGAAAATCCCGCCTTTTTAAAATTTCAGATCTGACCCAGTCGCTCAAGCGAGGGATTCTCGCTCAAGCGAGAATCTCACAATGTCAACGGCCCCAAATTGCCATTTCTCGCCCAGGCGAGAAAACTCTCGCTCAGGCGAGAATCTTCCAGAATAGCCCAGGATTTCACCCTCCCAAGGGATCCTTTCTCGCTCAGGCGAGAATCTCTCCCTCAAGCGAGACTTCCAGGACTGATACTATAATTTTAAAGACTAAAATTTAGGGTGTTACAGATTCACTACCACTTCGGGTATGCAATTCCACAATGGAACAAGGTTATTAAACCATTTTGAAATTCATTTTCTTTGCTGCATAACTTGAGCCAAAGTCGCTACACCACTTAAGGTTAGCTAAAACAGGTTCCTTTTTTCTTTTGAAAACGTGCTACATATACTCGAGCCGGAGTTTCGCTTATATACCCAAGTCTGGGTTTCGCTTATATACTCAAGCCAGAGTCTTGCTTATATACTCAAGCCAGAGTGTTCGCTTATATACTCAAGCCAGAGTGTTCGCTTATATACTCAAGCCAGAGTGTTCGCTTATATACTCAAGCCAGAGTGTTCGCTTATATACTCAAGCCAGAGTGTTCGAATATATACTCAAGCCAGATTTTTCGCTTATATACTCAAGCCAGAGTGTTCGCTTATATACTCAAGCCAGAGTGTTCGCTTATATGCTCAAGCTAGAGTGTTCGCTTATATGCTCAAGCAAGAGTGTTCGCTTATATGCTCAAGTCAGCGTGTTCGCTTATATACTCAAGCCAGAGTGTTTGCTTATATACTCAAGCCAGAGTGTTCGCTTATATACTCAAGCCAGAGTTGCTAAACATTCATGGTCGGCTAAAAACGAGTTTTATTTCCATTGGCACTCCACCAATACATAAACAGTAAATGTACCTGACATCATTACAAACATATCCATATATACTTATAATGTAACGACCCGATTTCTACCCTTGAAATTTTTTTCATTCATTTTAATTCCCTCTTACATACATTCATCATCTTAATTAAAACCTTCAGGAATCATTCCTTAAAAATACTCTTTACACCTATTATATTATCATATAATTTAAATTGCGGAAAAACATAATTCATTCATTATTATTCCCATTGGGTACTAAGAGCCCAAAAGTTATAATACTCAAAATATAACAATACCCATGGTTACGAATACCCAAATAAATGTCAGCCATGGTTACAATCATTCAAATCCACAAGTAGTCATTTAAAGTACAAAAATGCAAATAGTGAATCCAACGTATAAAGCTCCTAAAGCTCCCGAACTAGCATACTCCATTCGTCTATTTACCTGCAATGGGATTATCAATGACAAAAGTACAAAACACACAAAGGAGTAAGTCATTAATTCAATAAACGTCATTATAAGATAATCCACATTAGAAAAAGGGTTAGTAAACCATTTTCGAAATTCATTTTGTCTTGCTGCATAACTTGAGCCAAAGTCGCTACACCCCTCAGGGTTAGCTAAAAGCAGAATCCCGTTTCTCTTAAAACAAATCACGCTTATATACTCAAGCCAGAGTTTACGCTTCTATACTCAAGCCAGAGTCGCTAACCATTCATGGTCGGCTAAAACATATTTTCCTTTCATCGATCTCCTCATAAATCATTTTCATGCTTCTATACTCAAGCCAGAGTGTATGCTTCTATACTCAAGCCAGAGTGTATGCTTCTATACTCAAGCCAGAGTGTATGCTTCTATACTCAAGTCAGAGTCGCTAACCATTCATGGTCAGCTAAAACATATTTTCCTTTCATCGATCTCCTCATAAATCATTTTCATGCTTCTATACTCAAGCCAGAGTGTATGCTTCTATACTCAAGCCAGAGTGTATGCTTCTATACTCAAGCCAGAGTGTATGCTTCTACACTCAAGCCAGAGTGTATGCTTCTACACTCAAGCCAGAGTGTATGCTTCTATACTCAAGCCAGAGTCGCTAACCATTCATGGTCGGCTAAAACATATTTTCCTTTCATCGATCTCCTCATAAATCATTTTCATGCTTCTATACTCAAGCCAGAGTGTATGCTTCTATACTCAAGCCAGAGTGTATGCTTCTATACTCAAGCCAGAGTGTATGCTTCTATACTCAAGCCAGAGTCGCTAACCATTCATGGTCGGCTAAAAATATACTTCTTTTTCATTCGTTTCACCATAAATCATTTCCGGTAAATCCACGCCCACATTAGTATAAACACACCCATATATGTTTATACTAAATACGTGATTTACACTCAATCATCTCATAACCAGAAAGTACCACATACTTTCCTTTCCGTAAATCTACGCCTACTTTAATGTAAACACACCCACGTATGTTTATATCAAATGCGTACTTTACGTATCAATCATTGCATAATCAGAAAACTCACATTTTCGATTCCAAATGCTCAATTAAAGACTTATCCTTACCTCGGTGAGTGTTGGGTTTGGTTCTTGACAACTTCTCAAGTTCCACCGACACCGCCTCCAACCTTAGGATCTTTCCTCATCCCACCATATAACACAATGTTAGTCATTTATTCCAAATATCACATAAACAACTTATATTGCATTATTTAACCATACAAGATATTCATCATATTTTCAATGTTGCTAAACTATTTTCATCATAAGTTTACAACCATCTAAAACATACATATTCATCTCATATTTCAACATTAGAACGTAAACTCATTTTCTACCTTTAGCATTTTACCCATTTTCCACTTTAACCACATTATCCCTTTAGGGTTTTGGGGTTTTCATGAATCAACCCACAAACCTTTTCCATTCTCGAAATACTAACTCTAAACTAAGAGTTTACAAGAGAAAAACACATAAAACGAACCATAACTCCAAAGGATGAGTTTCCATGGTTTCTCACAATTGGAGAAGAGATCCAACATACCCAAAATGAGTTTAAGAGAGAAGAAGAGAGTTAGAATCAAGAGTTTTACCTCTTCTCAAGCTCTTACGTGAGTATCAAAACTCCTTGCCCTTGGAAAAGCTCTCTTCTCTCACCTCCCTTCAAAGTTTTTAACCTTAAAATGTGTTTGGGTTTCTGTTTTAAAGAGGTGTCGTCGGGTTGTAATCGATTACCAACATGGTGTAATCGATTACAACGTGAAAAATGCGCATATCTGATGCTTTTAATACGATGTAATCGATTACCAGGAGTGTGTGTCGCGCCCGGATTTTCGGCCACGCGACCTCTTGAGGAGTCGCCACCACGTCTTTTGCGGTTAAAACGTGGAAAACTCGAATTGTGCCCGAATTGGATAAAATTGGTCTTTTAAACTAGAGTCGTGAGTTCGGGAGTCGATTACGAATCAGGGAAGGTATTAGCACCCTGTTCGCCCGTTATAAAACGGTACCCTAACTAATTGCATGCTTTTAATTTACCCTTATTTATTAAAATTAAATTGATTAAAACGAAATGTTTGTTTTTTATTTTTGTGTCTGACAAGAGTTTATCTTGCTCCTACGTATCCCTAGATGCAATAGGGAAATCAAGACTACGTAGTTCTTTAAGAAAATCGTTTGTTAGTTTGGTTTGATTAAAAATTGTTTGATTGAGAGTTATTAAAAAATTGGTTTGAGTTTAATTGAGGTGAGACTAATAGACGACGAGTCAACATTGACTGCTTACCCTCTTCTCACTTTGATAAATAGCAGAAGTAGTACAAGTGACCACGACCGGTTCTCGGCTCGAAGTGATTAGAAAGATGCAATACGAGTTGTAACCTCGCTATTGAATCCCAAAAACATTTTTATTTTTTAAAATAACTTAAATATTTTTAAAGAGAATTTTTATTAATGAAAATTTAACATTAATTATTTTCTTACTTCGATAAATAGCAGAAGCAGTACAAGTGACCGCGACCGGTTCTCGGCTCAAAGTAAGATATTACACCAATCATAATCTTATTATTACATTTTTTAAAATGAGTTATTAAGAATATTTCAAATATTTAATTTTTAAATATTATTTATTGTTATTATTTTTAAAAGAAATATTTATAGCATTACACCATTAATTGATTGAGATTATATACTGCTTATGTTTAGCCATTGCAAGAAAAGCTTATGAATGTATAGAATTGTGATGGGTATGACCTTAGTATAAGCAATGATTAGAGAGATTGTATGTGATTAATATTAAGTATGTGAGTGATATAAACAGTGAGAAAGGATGTTTTATGAATGCATTAACAATGAGGAGTATGTGATTAATTTTATATGGAATGCATTAACAATGATGTTATATGAAAGCTTTTTAAGGATGTGGTAACGATGATAACCTGGTCTCGCCTGCTAAAAATCCTTTTATCATCCTTTCCATCTGAAATGATTGAATTTCCTCATTGCTATCCCCTTTTTTACAAATACATCTCACTTGACCTTGATTATATGACTTTTAAATCAAGTGAGCATCTGTGACTTTTTGTGTATGTTCATGGAATCATGGGTTGTTGTGTGTGCTGTTTCTGGATTTGTTGTGGTTGAGAGAAGAAATGGAAGATTTGTGGATTAATGTTAGAAGCCTTTTGATTGTTGTGATTTCTTTGAGGGTAATGGTAATATGGTTACTGGGTTCGAAGGAATTATGGGTTGAGAATGGTTGTGCTTTCCTCCTTTTAGGTGTTGGTTTCTGTCTATCTTTTGTTGATTTCTGTGTGTCTATGTCTGGTGTTTATTTGTGTGTATTTAATTTCTCCCTCCGTATCTCTAAGTTAATCTTGCTATATATATAGATTATAATGTTTTCAATATTTCCCTTTTCAATTTCCTCTTTTTTTGGATTCCTTTCCATATTTGCAATTTCTTTTCTTAATTGACAATCAATACGTTAATGCCTCTCCTTTATGCTATGGTTTTATTTCCACTTTCATTCTAATTTCTTTTATGTTATGCTAATTATTGTCTATAAATGATGATTATCGCCTTAATGATGTTTTGTTATTGATTTGATTTTCCTCCCTTTTCAGGGATTGAATGTGATCTATATTTAAGCCAAAAGAGGTGGTATATGTGCAGAATGTGGGGGGAAACTTCTTACTAACATAATATGGTGTAGTTAATGGAGAAAATTTGTTATCTCCTTTAGTGACGGGATATGTTTTTTTTTATGGCCAAAAGATGCACGTCTTAGCTATTGCATATTGTAATTTTATCGCTTGAATTTGGCATAATGCTTATCGTGTGAATTAATGGATTGATTTGCATAATTGAAGTGTAATTATTGTATTGGTTTAAATTATTGTATTATCAATTGTTGTCTTTATTTCTGTATATCAAAAGTTGTAACAACACTAATTTTTGAACTTGTGTAATTGGGGGATAAATACATTGATATTGTTACTTATTTATTTGAGAATATATATTTTTGGCCGGACAAAATTGGGTACTCACAGTGTGTAATCGATTACCAGGAGTGTGTAATCGATTACACTGTGTCAGATGCACATATCTGATGCTTTTAATACGATGTAATCAATTACCATCAGTGTGTAATCGATTACCATCATTGTGTAATCGATTACCAGCAGTGTGTAATCGATTACCAGCAGTGTGTAATCGATTACCAGAAGTGTACAGGACCCGAAAAGTTTGAATTTTGATGAATTTAAAGTAATAAGTGAGTGTTTGAAAGTATGTTATGTGTGATGTATGTAATGATGTCATGCATGAGTTGTGAATGTAATTTTAATGAAATGAAAGGTGAGAATTATGCATCAATGTTCTAGTGCGCTCATGAATTGTCTATGATATGTGAACTTTTTGAGCTTGACTAAAATGAACCCATTTTGTTGACAAAGATAATTTCCTGATGGTTTATTGCCCCAGTGTTGTATTGAGAGGAACAGTTAATCCTAATAATACTGTCCCAATATAAGTTGTTTGGAACTTCACCATTAGGACGTGGGAGTGTGATTAATTTTTTTTCCGGAGAAAATAATTGTATTGCCCCAGTTTTCTTAAACTAGAATGGGCATTTGCATAATGGTATTCCTTTACTTTCCTTAATTTTTGCCCAGAATACCTGATGTATGTATCTGTCGGGAATTCTCTCTGTTGTAATGATACTAAATCGCCTTTTCAGGTTTTCGACTTAGTACCACTCTCCTTTTCCAAGGTTGCCCTTGCGGGTTTTCAACCTAACACTCTTTTTGTTTTGTTTTTTTGTTGTTTTCTTGATTTTGAACACCTTTATGTATATTTGCCCCAAATTTGGGTTTCATTAAACTGTTCAATTAGAGAAAATGAGACCCACCCCCAAAAACTGCCCCAGTATGAGATCTTGGGGGGTATCCTTCTATTCAAGTTGTTTTGATATGCTTTAATTTGAGAGGACTTCCGCTAGAATCATTCTAAAAACTGCCCCAGTATGGGTGACTACCTCTCCTTTGATGTAGTGATCTTTATTTCATGCATAAATCTTTTAAAAAGAAATACTAAAACAATGATCATACAAACTTGGCTAGTGTTTGGGCTATGAGTGGTGATGGAAGAATTGAATATGAAATTGAAATTGGATTTGGGTTTTAAGTATTGATGTGATGATGGTGATGGTGATTTTTTAAGAGTGAAAGTATTTCATGCACTAAACGTGAGATATATTTTTTTTTATCAAAAATTAAACTTAGTGGAGTTGGCGATTTTTTTTTTCATGGTGTGAGTCTTTAAGCAAATAGATCCTCAACAAGGTCTTTTTTAGTTTGTATCGTGGTCTGGCTAAGGGTTTCCAAGAAAAGGATATAAGGCTCAAATATGTGTTTCCCACACCCATTTCTCTTCCATCTTCTCCCCTTGTCCTATTTTCAATAGTTTTCCGTCATGACATTCAATTATTTAGGATTCTATTTGATATTTGTAATGTAATAGGTCAATGTTGTAACATAACCCGATAGAATCTGAAAATTTCTTTTGTTGGTCTTTAACAATGTATTTCATTTGCCTTAACTTTTGCCTGAGATATTGAAGACTCTCAGCAGGCATTTTTTTGTGTAATTCATTTTGCACTTTTGACCAATGAATCATTTTGTTTGACTTGAATTTTATTTTTATCCTTCGGGTCGGATTGGGTAATGATGTATGAAAAATTTATTCATTCCCTAATAATTGGATGTCAAGGAAAACACATGAAACAAAACTACCCTCCCCAGGATATTGACAATTTATGGATCAATCAAAATAAACCTACATTCATAATGTCCATGGCTCAAATGGGGTGACTAGGGATATCTTCTTAGTGTTTGAGAATTGTCAAGGAAGCCTTGTGTCATTGGAAAAATCTACCTAATGATCAATGCCACTTTGGAATTATATTTGCATCATCCTCCACTTTTTATGTTTTAAAATTTTAGTATCTCATTTTAATACATGAATTTATTTTTTGAGTGAATATGGTTTATGGAGATGAGAATATGAGGTGCTAAATTTGCATGATCAATGTGCTAGTATATACTTGTTAAAAAAAACATGCAATATGAAATAATTTTATTCATAAGAATGAAACATGAAATCCTTTATTTTGCAACCCTAAAGCCTTGGGTGGAGACAAGAGGGTATACTACAATATAATTTGAGAAATAACATTTTGTTGGGATACGTTGCTCATGAACGGATTTTTCTTCGAGTCTTTCTCAGATCAAAACATTTCCTTGAAACTTGACCAACCCTTGATTAACCAGGTCGCGCACCTTGCCCTTTAATTGATTGCAATCCTATGTCGGATGTCCTGATGTCCCTCCAGGATACACACAACAAGCATTCGGGTTGAAACCATTTGGATATGGAGGCACCACCTCCTTAAAGGGGAGGATAGTTAACAAACCCCTATGAACAAGTTAAGGCATCAACTCAAAGTAAGACATGGGGATTGCATCATAATGACTTTTTCTCTTCCGCTTTCGAGATGTTCCTTCTTTATTGTGAGTATTAGGATAATGTTATTGGGGATGATAATGCGATTGACATTGGTTTAAGGTTTCAATGAATGATGCATCACCTTCCACCCTTTTATCTGCAGTGTAATCTCGAGTTATGTGCTGAGTTGGATCCTTAAGACTTTTGCCGCTTCTCAGACGACTTTCTATTTTTTTCACCAATGGTCATCAATTGACGAAATCCCTGAGATACACATCCCAACATCATACCATAGAATGGTGCCTGGAGAGTGTCTATGAACATCGAAACACTATCTTCATTAGATAGCATAGGTTTCACCTGGGCGGCTACTTCTACCCATCTTTGGACATACTTACTGAAAGTTTCATCCTCTCTCTTGATCATAGTTTTTAGTTGTGTCCTATTAGGAGCTATATCAATGTTGTGATTGTAATGCTTGACAAATGAAACACATAAATCCTTGAAACATTGAATTTGTGAACTTTCAAGACGCAAGTACCAAGTGGTGGCAGCTCCAGTTAGGCTTTCTTGAAAGACATGGATCAACAACTTGTCGTCTCTGATATATGGTCATTTTTCTAGTATACATAGTCATATGGTCTTTGGGACAAGACGTCCCTTGATACTTGTCGAACTTTGGTACTTTGAAATTTGGTGGTACAACCAAATCGGAGACTAAGCATATGTCAGTGACGTCATTCAAGCCATATGAGTTTGCTTCTTCAATGGCTCTGATTCTTTTCTCTATGGCATTTATTTCCTCTCGATCTTGGGGAGTGGCGGAGTGGCTACAGTTGTCTTGGCCAGCTGGGATCTCCATATGAAAGGAAAATCACAAATCGGCTTCTGAGAATGGTATATCAATCTGGGCAACTGATTTATTTCCTCTTCTGATTCACTATAGTCGAGTCCAATAATATCACCTTTAAAAGTCAAATTTCTAATCCATGAACGCCCTTAACATTGGATTAGGAAATGCATGTTACATGTTAGGATATGAAGTGATGGTGCATGAATGATGTATGTATGTTTTTGTTTAATTTTCGGAATATACTTGTTTGTTTGTTTTTTTTTTTTTTGAATTGTGTGGTGTGATGATGTATGAAATGCGATGTTTGAATAACTTATTTCTGTTTTTTTAATAGGTACATGAATGTATGCATAAGTGAATGAATGAATGTGTGAATGATATTTCTGATTTTTTGCTCACGATATGAATGGATGAATGATGTATTTTTTTATGAATATTTGACTGGTGTATGAATGTATGTATGAATGATGTACTTTCAAGTAATGTATGTATGAGTAATATGAATGATCATGATGTGTGTTAATGTCAATGCATTTGTTATGCTCCAAGGGTGTGGTACCCTATTTTGGAGAAATATAGCCTTAGTTACAATATATAAAATGTCAAGGTGGACTCGACGCCTATTATATTGTTGAGGCCAGCTCGGAGTTAAACGATATAACTCTGAGCTCATTAAGATGATGAAAAATTTATCTAGGGCATTTAGCCCATCGACCGGAATGAATATTATCCCTAGGGCGCTTAGCCCGTCAAAGGGAAAGGAAATTATCCCTACGGCGTTGAGCCCATCGAAATAAATGGAAATTATCCCTAGGGCGCTTAGCCCATCGATGAGAATGAAAATTATCCCTAGGGCGCTTAGCCCGTCAAAGGGAAGGGAAATTATCCCTACGGCGTTGAGCCCATCGAAATAAATGGAAATTATCCCTAGGGCGCTTAGCCCATCGATAAGAATGAAAATTATCCCTAGGGCGTTGAGCCCATCGGAGGGGTTGAAATTATTTAGCCGTCCTTGTAGCACAAGGACGTCAATGTGCAATGACATCCTTATAACACTCAAGCATGAAAATTTAATATTTTGAGGAACGAAATTCCCAATTCATTCATGAAAGGTGATGAAGAAAATTAATTTATGTAATGTGTTTGTGTCCTAAAATGTATACTTACAGGACTTTGGGTATTCTAAGGGTCACGACCTTAGGGCTAGGTATGAGGTCTGTTTAAAGTGGACTCAATAAAAGTTTTTTTTTTATTTCTAAAGGTCACCAGATTGCTTCCCATCTTTAAAGGAAAGGAAATCATATGTCATAGGTTAGTTACGAGAAGAGACTAGCTCCCCAGGCGGTTAACTTATGACATATGGGAACAATCTGATTGGTTTATCTTGCCAATATCAGATGTGACACAAGGCCACTTACCAACAAGGCAGACATCCCCCTATTTGGCACCTAATCTCTAATACCCGGGGTCTATGGCATATGTGTGTGACTCAAGTGTACAAAGTGGGTGTGTGGGGAAGCACATGACTCAAATATAAATCCACCCCCAAAAGTTGCACAACAAACAGGTGAGTAGGCTCAAAATAATTAATTAAATTAGGAACAATAAGTAAACAAGTATATATTGATGTAAGTACCGGTGCAAAGATTAGAAAAAAACAAAAAGGGTATTTATATACAAGAATGCATGCAAAAAGTGTTATGGGCTTGACTCTCTTAAAAAATGTCCCCAGCAGAGTCGCCAGCTGTCGCGCCCGGATTTTCGGCCACGCGACCTCTTGAGGAGTCGCCACCACGTCTTTTGCGGTTAAAACGTGGAAAACTCGAATTGTGCCCGAATTGGATAAAATTGGTCTTTTAAACCAGAGTCGTGAGTTCGGGAGTCGATTACGAATCAGGGAAGGTATTAGCACCCTGTTCGCCCGTTATAAAACGGTACCCTAACTAATTGCATGCTTTTAATTTACCCTTATTTATTAAAATTAAATTGATTAAAACGAAATGTTTGTTTTTTATTTTTGTGTCTGACAAGAGTTTATCTTGCTCCTACGTATCCCTAGATGCAATAGGGAAATCAAGACTACGTAGTTCTTTAAGAAAATCGTTTGTTAGTTTGGTTTGATTAAAAATTGTTTGATTGAGAGTTATTAAAAAATTGGTTTGAGTTTAATTGAGGTGAGACTAATAGACGACAAGTCAACGTTGACTGCTTACCCTCTTCTCACTTTGATAAATAGCAGAAGTAGTACAAGTGACCACGACCGGTTCTCGGCTCGAAGTGATTAGAAAGATGAATACGAGTTGTAACCTCGCTATTGAATCCCAAAAACATTTTTATTTTTTAAAATAACTTAACTATTTTTAAAGAGAATTTTTATTAATGAAAATTTAACATTAATTATTTTCTTACTTCGATAAATAGCAGAAGCAGTACAAGTGACCGCGACCGGTTCTCGGCTCAAAGTAAGATATTACACCAATCATAATCTTATTATTACATTTTTTAAAATGAGTTATTAAGAATATTTCAAATATTTAATTTTTAAATATTATTTATTGTTATTATTTTTAAAAGAAATATTTATAGCATTACACCATTAATTGATTGAGATTATATACTGCTTATGTTTAGCCATTGCAAGAAAAGCTTATGAATGTATAGAATTGTGATGGGTATGACCTTAGTATAAGCAATGATTAGAGAGATTGTATGTGATTAATATTAAGTATGTGAGTGATATAAACAGTGAGAAAGGATGTTTTATGAATGCATTAACAATGAGGAGTATGTGATTAATTTTATATGGAATGCATTAACAATGATGTTATATGAAAGCTTTTTAAGGATGTGGTAACGATGATAACCTGGTCTCGCCTGCTAAAAATCCTTTTATCATCCTTTCCATCTGAAATGATTGAATTTCCTCATTGCTATCCCCTTTTTTACAGATACATCTCACTTGACCTTGATTATATGACTTTTAAATCAAGTGAGCATCTGTGACTTTTTGTGTATGTTCATGGAATCATGGGTTGTTGTGTGTGCTGTTTCTGGATTTGTTGTGGTTGAGAGAAGAAATGGAAGATTTGTGGATTAATGTTAGAAGCCTTTTGATTGTTGTGATTTCTTTGAGGGTAATGGTAATATGGTTACTGGGTTCGAAGGAATTATGGGTTGAGAATGGTTGTGCTTTCCTCCTTTTAGGTGTTGGTCTCTGTCTATCTTTTGTTGATTTCTGTGTGTCTATGTCTGGTGTTTATTTGTGTGTATTTAATTTCTCCCTCCGTATCTCTAAGTTAATCTTGCTCTATATATAGATTATAATGTTTTCAATATTTCCCTTTTCAATTTCCTCTTTTTTTGGATTCCTTTCCATATTTGCAATTTCTTTTCTTAATTGACAATCAATACGTTAATGCCTCTCCTTTATGCTATGGTTTTATTTCCACTTTCATTCTAATTTCTTTTATGTTATGCTAATTATTGTCTATAAATGATGATTATCGCCTTAATGATGTTTTGTTATTGATTTGATTTTCCTCCCTTTTCAGGGATTGAATGTGATCTATATTTAAGCCAAAAGAGGTGGTATATGTGCAGAATGTGGGGGGAAACTTCTTACTAACATAATATGGTGTAGTTAATGGAGAAAATTTGTTATCTCCTTTAGTGATTGGATATGTTTTTTTTATGGCCAAAAGATGCACGTCTTAGCTATTGCATATTGTAATTTTATCGCTTGAATTTGGCATAATGCTTATCGTGTGAATTAATGGATTGATTTGCATAATTGAAGTGTAATTATTGTATTGGTTTAAATTATTGTATTATCAATTGTTGTCTTTATTTCTGTATATCAAAAGTTGTAACAACACTAATTTTTAAACTTGTGTAATTGGGGGATAAATACATTGATATTGTTACTTATTTATTTGAGAATATATATTTTTGGCCGGACAAAATTGGGTACTCACAGTGTGTAATCGATTACCAGGAGTGTGTAATCGATTACACTGTGTCAGATGCACATATCTGATGCTTTTAATACGATGTAATCGATTACCATCAGTGTGTAATCGATTACCATCATTGTGTAATCGATTACCAGCAGTGTGTAATCGATTACTAGAAGTGTGTAATCGATTACCAGCATTGTGTAATCGATTACACTGTGTCAGATGCACATATCTGATGCTTTTAATACGATGTAATCGATTACCAGCAGTGTGTAATCGATTACACTGTGTCAACAGCCCAAAATTGCCATTTCTCGCCCAGGCGAGACAACTCTCGCTCAAGCGAGGCTTCCAGGACTGTTACTATAATTTTAAAGATTAAAATTTGGAGTGTTACATATAACTACAAAGTGATTTACGATTTATTTCATTATTCCGAGTTTAATTTCCATTGGCACTCCACCAATACATAAATAGTAAATGCACCTGACATCATTACAAACATATCCATATATGCTTATAACTACAAAGTGATTTATGATTTATTTCATTATTCCGAGTTTTATTTCCATTGATTTCGCCAAAAATCGTTTTCCCGCAAATCTACACCCACTTTAGTATAAACACACCCATATATGTTTATACTAAATGCGTAATTCACAACTCCATCCTTGCATAACCAGAAAATAAACACATTTTCCATTGCCGTAAATCTACGCTCACTTTAGTATAAACACACCCATATATGATTATACTAAATGCGTAATTCACAACACACAGCTCATCACACATTCATTGTTACAACACACCCATACATGTTTATAACAATCAACCACTCACAACATACTTATTTTGATAAACATACTCATTTATCCTTATGACCATCAATATCTCACACACCATCATTACCACAAAACATAACCATTATCATAAACAAACCATGCATAACATATTCTTCATCATATACACATTAACGTTAGAACTGTCTTTAATGACAGTGTATTACCATAAATGAGCATATAGCGATTTACAAAAATAGATGGTTTTCCCCCACACATATATCTCCACTTTTATGGCTAATACATCCTCATGTAAAATAAAGACACTCATATGGACCACAAACTCCGAAGAGAGTTTCTATCCGTTAATATGCTCCGATTCTTGAGGGAAATCGGAGATGATGACTCTAATGAAATACTCTAAAAGCACAATGAAGATTATGGTTTGTGAAACCCTTTCTTTTCTTTTATAGCTGGGCACTCTCGCCCGGGCGAGAATATCTCGCTTGGGCGAGAAACCCACGATACTTTAATGTTCCAGACACGGGCTCTCTCGCCTGGGCGAGATTCTCTCGCTCAAGCGAGAATCTCACAGCCTGCCTAGGCTTTCTCTCGCTCAAGCGACCCATTCTTCGCTTGGGCGAGACTCCCAGAATTTCCAAATTCAAAACACTGATCCTCTCGCTTGGGCGAGAATCTGGCAGTATGCCCCATTCTTCAGGACTGTTACCTAATTTCAAGGAGGATAAATTTGGGGTGTTACACAAACTCTCTCCATTCTTGAAATACCAACTCTAAACCAATAGTTTACAAGAGAAAAACAACATAAAACGAACCATAACTCAAAAGGATGAGTTTCCATGGTTTCTCTCATTTTGGGAAGAGATCCAACATACCCAAAACAAGTTTCAAAGGGAAGAAGAGAGTTAGAACCAAGAGTTTTACCTCTTCTCAAGCTTCTAGATGACTCACAAGTCTCCTTGCTCTTGAAAATGCTTTATTCTCTCACTTCTCTCTAGGTTATCCCCCAAAAATGTGTTTGGGGTCCCTTATTTAATGTAACAGCGTCGGGTTCTCGCTCAAGCGAGCCCATTCTCACTCAGGCGAGAAAATCCCGCCTTTTTAAAATTTCAGATCTGACGCTCTTGCTCAAGCGAGGGATTTTCGCTCAAGCGAGAATCTCACAGCCTTGACAGGCCCAGAATGTCACTTCTCGCCCAGGCGAGGAAACTCTCGCTCAAGCGTGACAGCTCTCGCTCAGGCGAGACGAATCTCGCTCAGGCGAGACGATTCTCGCTCAGGCGAGACGATTCTCACTCAGGCGAGAATTCTTCAGTGTTGCTCAGGATTCCACTCACCTAGGTGAGCCTTTCTCGCTCAGGCGACACTTTTCTCGCTCAAGCGAGACTCCTAGGGCTGACACTATAATTTCAAGACTTTAAATTTACGATGCCACAATCCTCCCCCTCTTATAAGAATTTTCGTCCCCAAAAATTAAACATACCTCGATTCGAACAAGTGAGGGTAATCCTCCCTCATATCTCGCTCCACTTCCCAAGTAGCATCCCCTTCATCTACTTGACTCCATAGTACCTTCACCAAGGCAATCTCCTTGCCTCTCAACCTCTTGATACTAGTGTCCAAGATTCGCACGGGTTGGGTCGCGAAGGTTAGGTTATCTTTCCACTCTATTTGGTCCAACTCAACCACATGAGAAGGGTCCCCCACATATTTCCGCAATTGAGACACGTGAAACACATAGTGAAGATTCGACAATAATGGAGGTAAAGCAATTCGATATGCTACCGGCCCAATCCTCTTCAATATTTGATATGGTCCAATAAATCTCGGAGTAAGCTTACGGGACTTCAACACCCTACCAATCCCAGTAGACGGAACTACTCCCATGAATACATGATCCCCCTCCTTAAACTCAAGAGGTTTCCGCCTCTTATCATAATAGCTTTTCTGACGACTATGTGCTACTCTCATATTCTCCCGGATTTTCTGAATCTTTTCCGTCGTTTCTCGGACCAACTCGGGTCCCAATACTAAATTCTCCCCAGTTTCAAACCAACACACATGAGTTCTACATTTTCTCCCATACAAAGCTTCGTAAGGGGCCATCCCGATACTAGTATGGAAACTGTTATTATACGTGAACTCAATCAAAGGCAATTTGATATCCCAACTCCCCTGTTGATCCAAAACACAAGCCCTCAAAAGATCCTCCAATGACTGTATAGTTCTTTCCGATTGACCATCCGTCTGAGGATGATAAGTTGAACTCAATTTCAACTTAGTACCCAAAGCAGACTGCAAACTAGTCCAAAAGTTCGAAGTAAAGTGGGGATCTCTATCCGAAACAATGCTCGACGATATCTCATTCAACCGAACAATCTCTTTGATATACAGTTCCGCCAATCGCTCCAAGAAGTATCTCATGTTCATAGGTAAAAAGTGTGCAGACTTAGTCAACCGATCCACTATCACCCATATCGAATCATATCCTTTCCGAGTCTTTGGAAAACCCGATACAAAATCCATGGAGATACTATCCCACTTCCAAACAGGAATTTATAGGGATTGTAACTCTCCTGTTGGCCGCTGATGCTCAATCTTGGATTTCTAACAGACCAGACAACTCGAGACATACAAAGCCACATCCTTTTTCAACCCAAACCACCAAAACAGTTTTTTTTTTTCAAATCTTGGTACATCTTTGTAGTTCCCGGGTGAAAATTCATTTTACTCTTGTGTGACTCCTCTAAAATACTCCTTCACAATTCCATATCATGAGGCACACACACTCTCCCTTTGTAACGCAACATTCCACTAGGGTCCGATGTGAAATAAATTTCCTTCCCACTCATCATCAAATCTCGTTTAACCATTAGCTCACTATCCTCAACTTGCATTACTCGGATTTGGTCAAACAGTTCATTTGTGACCTTAAGCATTCCTAACATCATACTTTGAGGTCTTATTTGAACTTTCAAGTTCATATCCCTGAACTCCTCAATCAATTTTCCTTCTCTAACCATCAAAGTCGACATGTGTAAAGACTTCCGACTTAAAGAATCGGCCACCACATTGGCCTTTCCCAGATGGTACTGCAATCCAAAATCATAGCCCTTAAGGAATTTTATCCTCCTTCTCTGTCTCATACTCAGTTCCTTTTGATCAAACAAATATTTCAAACTCTTGTGGTCGTTGTACACCTTAAACCTTACGCCATAAAGATGGTGTCTCCAGATTTTTAAGGCAAAGACCACTGCAGATAATTCTAAATCATGTGTAGGGTAGTTTTGTTCATGCGTTCTCAACTGTCGCGAAGTATAAGCAACCACTTTTCCGTCCTGCATCAACACACAACCCAAACCTTGCTTAGAAGCATCGCAATACACACTAAAATCACGATCCGTACAAGGAAGAACCAACACCGGTGCCGTAGTCAATCTCCATTTCAACTCTTGAAAACTTTCCTCACAACGGATCGTCCACGTGTACGGTTCTCCTTTTCTGGTAAGCTTAGTCAGGGGTAGTGCCAACTTTGGAAATCCTTCTATGAACTTCCGATAATAATCGGCCAATCCCAGAAAACTCTTGATCTCGGTAACTGACTTGGGTATTGCCCATTCCATAACCGCTTTGACCTTTGAAGGGTCTACTGCTACTCCTTCCTTGGATATTACATGCCCAAGAAAGTTTACCGATTCTAACCAGAAATCACATTTGGACAATTTAGCATACAATCGATTCTTACTCAGAAGATCTAGAAAAATTCTTAGGTGCTCAGCATGTTCCTCTCGGCTTTTGGAATAAACCAAAATGTCATCAATAAATACCACTACGAATGATTCCAAATACGGATGGAAATCTGATTCATGTAGTCGGTAAATATTGTTAGGGTATTCGTTACACCTAACGGGTTCAGGTACCCACAGATCTGGGTACCTCATTACCCGGATCTACACCCATCTAACATCGGGTCTTAAAATCGCAGGTTTCAATTACCCACGGGTCCAAAACATGGATCCAGACCCGACCCGTTGTGGGTATTATTAGTGGGTACTCGCGGATCCGGGTACCCATTACCATCCCTACTCTCAAATGTATCGTATAAGTCAATAATACCTCAAAAGCATTAATGTTTGGATTTTTAATGGACAATTTTCCATGTCACATAGGTGCATTTTATTAATTGTTAAGACTTCTGAATTGTTGTTTATGTTATCGCAATCACTTGGGTGCATTGAGAATGATAAAACCAATAAATCGAATGATATTTTATCTGCTTTTGCAGTTTGGTTATGCTTCGCAATTTTTTGAATCGTTTTGTAAATTATAATTAAAAATAATAAAATGTCATAAATTTTAACCTTTTGTTTTCTTTTCTTTTTACATCTACACAAACTTTAGTACTAAAATGATCATTTATATAAAGATTAAATTACACTCACACCCCCTGAGTTTTAATGAAATTACACAAACCACCCCTCCCTTCTTTGTCATTACACCAACCACCCCTCCCTCCTACACAAACCACCCCAAGATTTATACATACATTACACATACTACCCCTGCATGTTATAAATGTGTAATATTTTAAAGAAAAAATGTGTGATGAATGTAATTAAGTTAAACAAAATATTGTATATTGTGTAACACTTCAAATAGTACAAAAGCGAATGTTTCTTTATTATTTTTGTGTCAGTAAAAAGTACATTAATAATTTCAAATAAATGTTTAAATAACTCTTATATTATTTTATAACGAGCCAAATAATGAAGACGCATTGACTCCTATATTATTTGAATTTTTATACATAATATACAATATTTTGTTTAATTAATTACACACATCATACGTTTTTTGTTTAAAATATTACACTTATATATTATGCAGGGGTAGCCAGTGTAACATATGTACAAAATTAGGGGTGGTTCGTGTAAGGACAAAAAGTGAGGGGTGGTTTGTGTAATTTCACTAAAACTTAGGGGGTGTGAGTGTAATTTACTCTTATATAAATTGTTGAAAATTATGGAATAATAACTGTTGGAGAGAATTATTCTCAAGATTTAAGAGTTATTGATGTGAATAATAAAAGATAAAATTTCATATAAAAATACATAGTAGACTGACAATAAATGAAATTTCATAAGGAATAAAAACTACATAAGTGAATAATGATAATAAATTTTGCTATACTATTGTAATTTTTAATCAAATAAGCGAATAAATATCGACAACATTGAATAAATATCACTGATCAGTTGCAAACTAATAATTAATATTAATAATTACTTTGAATAAATAACGTCAATCATTAGGAGTTAAATAAAACTAATGAACATGTCTAAGGGGATATAAACACATATTGTCATTTAATGTGATGCTTATTGGTGAGATCGATAATGCTATTGAAGTTAGAAAAAATATATAATAATCATTAAATTCAAATTAGTATGTCTGCTTTATTTTCAAAAAAAATCAAAAAAATTAATTAAATGTTCTCATTTCCATTTATTAATATTGTCCTTATATTTCCATTACTATCTTAAAAATATTTAGGGAGTTTTAATCCTAAATAATTAAGGTCTCCATTATTTTGAAAAATAATCGAACTATGTAATTACAACTTTCATATTTCATTGATCATTTATTACTAAAATTTCATTTATATTTATTAAAATATTATTTACGAAGTTGTCATACTAAATGATTAAACCTGTATTTATTTTTAAAAAATCTAAATAATTAATTACAATGTCCCCTTTTGTATACTTCTTAAAAAAATAGGAAATAATAAACCAATATTATACTAACAACTAATAAGAAATAATATTCTAGAAATAAAAGAAATTATAAACAAATTACATTAAGAAATAATCACAATAGTATCATAAAATTAAACAAGTTCTCAATATTTACGTGTATATTAAGAATGAACAATATAAGTTTTTATAATATTTATTAGTTAACCAAATATATAAACTATATAGTATGAAAATCAATCAAAAATTATAAAAGTGTACGGGTAACATGTGTGTTTTTAGAAATGCAAATGCACGGATAATATGTGTGTTTTTAACCATGCGAAAACACTGATCACATGTGTCTTCTTAACAAAACGAATGCACATGTTACATGTGTGTTTAAATCATGCGAATGCACAAATAACATATGTGTTCTTAACCATATGAATGCATATATCATGTGTGTTCTTAATCATACGACAAAAAAATAATGTCCCATGCAAATGCAAAGGTTACTTGCTAGTTTATTTAATATAGGTAATTACACACATATTAATAATTTTAATGTCGTGACGAGTTTTAACATTCCTTTTAGAAGGGAGGGTCTAAATAGGAAGAGATTATTGAATAGTGTTGTATTAATAATATATGTACGTTATCATTATTCATTATTCTTTTCTAACAATGACTAAATTCTCTCGAATATGATTAATGATAATAAGTTATGAAGCAAGGAGATATGAGAGAAGGGAATGGCAAAGGGCTAGAGTGGGCATCAAAAGTATGAACCCTGGTTATCACACTTCATGTATAAAGAGGGATCATCTGTCTGGACCATGTCTTTTTATTCACATCCAATAAAATTACATTAAATAATATATAATATTATTTTATATTTTTATGATTTTTTTATTCTAACTAAATAACACATTGTAATTGGTTCGGATACCATTGGGAATACTAAATGGAATAGAAGATCTAATTTCTTCGTGCCTTACAATTTAATTAACTGCTCTAACTTTAGGGGATTGTGATAATAGTTTTCTACCTTATTAATTTTGGGAAACGCTAACTAGTGTCATTAGACTTTTTTTAAGAATTTCAAAATTATATTTTGGAAAATGATGTATGCAATACTTTGAATACAAAGATTGCTTGTCAATTCAAAATTTATATATTTTGATTCTTTAATAATCCATAATGATATTGATTAACCAGATCAAAAATTTTGATTTCACATAAAATTAAAAGAAAAATAATTATTGGCCGTCACGACATTTAACAATAGATGCTAAACAATTATGAATGGGTCAAGTTGATGTGCTTGAGACTATTCATCCACAATAATTAACCTGCTCGACATCGCTTTTAAATTTTAATATTCCTCATCGAAAAAAATTATAATAAAGTTGGATCAACGTCTTCTCTTCCAAAACAATATATATATATATATATATATATATATATATATAACTTCTATCTTGTTTGTGATTGGTTAAATAAATTTTTCAATTTTCATCTTTAACTAAAATATATTTTTCAACCATAAAAAAATAGTGATAGGTAGAGTGTCATACTTTTGTGAGAAAATAGATGTAGTCTCATAAAATTGATAAAGAGATAGATTTTAAAATGTGGAATTTGAGAGGTGAAATTTGAAAGGGATAGATTATATTCAACATTATTTAATGAAGGAAAATAATATATTCTCCTACTAAATCGTCCTACTAATCATTTTATCCATAAAAAAAGAGTTAATATATCCATGAAGATGCATTGACTTTTACATTATTTGGATTTGTTTGCACAATATAAAATATTTGTTTAACTTAATTACACATATCACATATTTTTTGTTTAAAATATTACACTTATATCTCATCAGGGGTGGTCAGTGTAATATATGTATAAATTTATGGGTGGTTCTTGTAAGAGGGATTGGTGGTTTGTGTAAGGACAAAAAAATGGAGGGGTACTTTGTGTAATTTCACTAAAACTTAGGGGATGTCATTGTAATTAACTCTAAAAAAATTGACATATGTCACAAAGTAATATTTTACTTATTAATTATTGAATTACAAATGATATATGTCATTTTTTTGAGTTAAGGAGAATAGCTTATACTTCAATAAATTGATACAATTTTAAACCGATTTTCTGCAGCGCCAAAGATTGAAGATAATAGACCAAAATAAAGGAAATAAAGCGTTGAAAAAGTAAATATATTAAATTATGTTGAATTCTTTAAATTGATGTTAATATATTAAATTCTTTAACTTGTAATAATATTTTAATGTTTTTTTCTTTTTCATCTCCTTATCCTAACCTCTTAGAAATGACGTTAAAGAAAAGATTTATGTCTTCCATGAACAGATAGGGTCCTCATTGATTGGGCTATTATTAATTCCAACTTACAAGATGTTTCCATTAAATTAATGTTTGTTGACTATTAACAATGAAACACTCTTGTCATAATCGGACCGTCCGATCTAACTGGTTCAATCGCTGATCGGTCTTGAAAATGACTTTGTTTTGTACTCTTAATCGAATGAGTAGCTGAACCGCTTTGAATCGAAGAAATTCTGGTTCGACCGTGCTAAACCCGATTAAACCGGAATAACCCGGGAAAAAACCCAGACGGTTTACTTAAAATTTTAAAAAAATAGAACATTACTCTAATGTTTTGTTTTTATTTCGATCCAAAAAAGATACAGAGATGTTACTTCAATGTAATTATAAAAATTATTAATTATATAAAATTTTGCATTTATATATAATTATATATTTATAGATAAAAATTATTAATTATATTTAAAATCATCCTGTTTGAGCTGACGGTTTAACTGTTTAAACCGGTTAGACCTAATAGAAAAGCTCTTCTAACTTGACGTCCCACTCAGGTTTTAAAACATTGAAATGAAAAGCATACATTATTCAAGAAAATTAATCTAGAAAATTAAAATTTATTGCAATTTTTTAATAATAAAAATTAGAAAATGTAAAACATTTATAGCTCATTAACTTTCTTTTAGTCTAGAACACAAAAACAGAGAATTTTTGTTGTAACTCGGACCATACACTACATCTAGGGTTCGTCCAGACATTTTGTAGGTCATGTGTGGGATAGAGATGAGAGCTCCTATCTATCATAAGAAAATAAATATGATTTATATGGCAATATTAAATAAAAATGAGAATTTAAAGCAAGCCACGAGGACAAAAAAAATGAGTATCCTTTATACATAAAAGACATTTTGCAACTTAGGGCTAACATATTTTTTGGTTACATTGTTAACGGGTTGTGAGTAATTTTATATTTTTTTCTTAAATTTAATTCTACACCAACTATGATAATATAATATAATAACCATTATAATCAATAAAATATTAAAGGAGTGTAAAAATTAATAAATGCAAACGTAAACTTGTCCTCCAAGAATGAATCTTTTTTTTATAAGAATAAAATATATGAAATTACAAATTGTAGATAAAACAGTTGAACCTCTTCTTAATTATGGGTTCTATATAGCACACTTGTCGCATCTGCATCAAAGTTGCCATAATTGCTTGATGGGCTAGTGAATGTTATTGACATTTATAGGTTAGTTGATAAATTTTTAGTTAGTTGGAATATTTATAATTTCTAAAAATATAACATAAGGAATTTTTTTTAGAAAATGTAGTATATTTTTCCTTATGTCGTCTATGTGGCTATTTAACAATACTAAATTATTAAACTATATCGGTTAATAATAATAAAATATTTTAACTGTACTTTAGTATGCCCACGAGTCCTTTTATTATATAAAGGCCGAATGGGTGTAGTAATGTGAAATTCATGAGAATAACAATGACAACTCTATGATGAGTAGATAATTGCAAAAACTATAATCATACAGTGGACACTAAAATTTTAACGTGGAAAATCTTCCCAGTGTGAAAAATAAAACCCACAGGTATAAGTCAGTCAGTCAAGCTCCACTAAATTAGGAGTACGGTAATGTCTCAAATTACAGTATAGGTCGTACTTAACAATATGACAAATAACATATCAACAAACTTGAAATAGAGAACTAAGAGTGTGTAGCACAAAAAACCAAAAAATCAGCTCCTCTAATTTCTCGACTTCTCTCACCTTAGTTTATATGTCACTTATATAACAATTCAAAATCAAGTGCGTACCAGAAGTTGTGTACCTATTGTGCAAATTTTACCTCGATCCAACAGTGAATGATGAAACAGTGACAAATCTAACATATCAACTATATGTTCCAACATGATTAATTTCTATTCTCTCTCACTTTTCTATTGTCTCTTTAGCTAAAACTGAACATACACTATGACTCTAATCAAATCTCTCTCTACTAGGGTAACTGGTATAAATGGACTTCCAACAAATGGTCTTTCTCCACATAAGAAGGAGGCCCAAAACCCAACCAATCTCCCCTCATAACAATGTGGATATGATTGCCAAACCCGCAATCTCACACAAGTTTCAAACTTCCATCTCTGTAAAGCCTTAGTCATCATATCGACCATTTTCATCTATATGAACCTTGGCAAATTCCAGCAACCTAGCATCCAATGCATCATCTAAATAATGATATTGTGAATAAGATCTTGCAACTAACCTTGACACGGTTTTGTTAAAGACACCAAGATCACAAAAAGAAGAAAAAGGAAGAAGACTTTGAAGACAAAGAAGAGCAAACTTCAAATAGATTCTAAGTCTTAAATAAATATTTCTATCCTTTAAACTCTGAGTATGTTTAGTAAACAATGCTCAAAAGATGTTAATATTATTTTGAAAGAATTGGAAAACGCTTAAACAATTTAAAAGAATTTTGAAAATGCTAAGTAACAATTAACTTGACGAGAGTAACATGTTACTAGACCTAGGAATTAGGTTACTTGAACTATGCGACAGTTGGTAACATGTTACTGGGACTGCATAATAGGTTACCTGAATGAGTACACAGTTACCCAGAAAAATTGGCATAGTGTAACCGATTATGGTAAAACAGTAATCAGTTATTATTGAAAAGAATGTTTGGGTAATGGATTACACCATGATGTAACCGATTAGGCAAAGCTGTTAAACTAGATTTTTCAAATTCAAACTGAATCATCCAAATCGAATGGTTTCATTCCAATCGTATCCTAACTTCGTGTAAGAGAGTATATTGGCTTATTGGAAGTTTATTTAAAGGCCTTGGAACACCCATTTCAACATATGATTTAACTCATAACTTTCATATACAATTATCTATACTTTTACGCAACTTTAGTTTCAAACTTTTAGATTGAATATATTATTTGTGATTGATTGAAAAAATATATTTAATTTAAAAAATTAATAATTAAATATTTAATCTAACTAATCACATTGACCCCAACTTTATTATAGATTTTTTCGATGAGGAATAGTAAAAGAGATGTTGAGCCGGTTAATTATTGTGGCTGAATAGTCTCTAGAACATCAATTTGACCCAGTCATAATTGTTTAACATCTATTGTTAAATGTCGTGGGACCAATAATTATTTTGCTTTTAATTTTATGTGAATAAATTTATTTGATCAGGTTAATCAATATCATTATGGATTATTAAAGAATCATAATATATAAATTTTGAATTGACAAGCAATCTTTGTATTCAAAGTATTACATACAACATTTTCCAAAATACATTTTTGAAATTCTTAACAAAAGTCTAATGACAATGGTTAGTGTTTCAAAAACTTAATAAGGTAGAAAACTATTATCACAATCTCCTAAAGTTAGAGCACTTAATTAAAGCACTTAATTAAATTGTAAGGCACCAAGAGAGAAAGAACACATATATTTATATTGGTTCACCTTAAGCTACATCCAGTACTCTTGTACTACAAGAGATTTCTTTATTGGATACTCTGAGTTGTAATTATAATTTTTCTCCCCGAGACTCTTTGTACCTTATGCACTCACAAATGAAATTTCTATAACTTACAATCATTTTCATCTCAATGCTCTTAGAAATGTTTAAGTTTTAAAAAAAGTTTAGAACTTGCACTTAAAGCAACTTAAGAAAAATTTGTAAGTTTTGAACAAAAGTTGCATAGAAGTATAGAGAATTGTATAAGAAAGTTCTACGGAAAATCATATGTTAAAATGAGTGTTCCAAGGCCTATAAATAGTCTTCCAATTGACAAATATACCTTCACACGAAGTTGTGACACGATTGGAATGAAACTCATTCAGTTTGGATTTGAAAATTTTGGTTTAACAACATCGTATAATCGGTTATAGCTTCATGTAATCGATTACCCAAACTTTCTTTTCAGTAATAATTGGTTGTTGCTTTACAGTAATCAGTTACATTGTGTTAGTTTTGTTGGATAACTGTTTACTCAGTCAGGTAAACTGCTACGCAGTCTCTGTAACCTGTTACAAACCGTCGCACAGTTCAGGTAACTTGCTACCTAGGTCTAGTATCCTATTACTTAGGTTAATTATCTGTTACTTAGAATTTTGAAAATTTGTTTTAAATTGTAAAAGACTTTTTCAGTTCTTTTCAAAATAGTTTTAATATCTTTTGTGTAAGGACCGAAATTCTACCATTGAAATTTTTTCCCTTATTTATTTCCTTCACATACCTTTTTCATTTTAATTCTTTGTACCTATTCTTACTCATTCCATATCCTCATATTCGTATACATTCTATTTAGCAGAAAATCATAATTTATATAAATATAATTCAGTAACCACCGCATACAACTAGTTATGGGTTTCCAAAATACCCATAGCTACAAATATCCAGAGTTACAACACCATGTAAGTTAATATATCCATAGTTACATAATGCTTTAAACTACCAAATATGCACTCAAGTACAAAATAGTGCAAATAAATGAATCCAAAATATAAATCTCCTAAAGCTCCCAAAAATGAGTCCCCTTCATATCACATGTTTATCTGCAATGGGATTATCAATGACAAAAGCACAAAACACACAAAGGAGTAAGTCAATAATTCAATAAACGTCATTATAAGATAATCCACATTAGAAAAGGGTTAGTAAACATTTTGAAATTCATTTTCTTTGCTGCATAACTTGAGCCAAAGTCGCTACACCCCTTAAGGTTAGCTAAAAGCAGATTCTCATTTCTTTTAGAAGAAAACGTGCTACATATACTCGAGTGGAGTTTTGCTTATATACTCAAGCCAGAGTTTCGCTTATATACTCAAACCAGATTTTCGCTTATATACTCAAGCCAGAGTCGCTAACCATTCATGGTCGGCTAAAAATATATTTTCCTTTCTTTGATTTCACCATTTCTCATTTCTGTAAATCTACGCCCACTTCAGTATAAACACACCCATATATGTTTATACTAAATGCGTAATTCACAACTCAATTATTGCATAACTAGAAAATACACACATTTTCCATTCCAAACTCTTGGTTCTTGGCAACTTCACAAGTTCCACCAACACTGCCGCCAACGCTAGGATCTTTCTTCATTCCCACCATATAACACAATGTTAGTCATTTATTCCAAATATCACATAAACAACTTATATTGCATTATTTAACCATACAAGATATTCATCATATTTTCAATGTTGCTAAACTAATTTCATCATAAGTTTACAACCATCCAAAACATACATAATCATCTCATATTTCAACATTAGAAAGTAAACTCATCTTCTACCTCTAGCATTTTACCCATTTTCCATTTTAACCACATTTTATCTTTAGGGTTTTGGGGTTTTCATGAATCAACCCACAACCCTTTCCATTCTTGAAATACTAACTCTAAACCAAGAGTTTACAAGGTAAAAACGACATAAAACGAACCATAACTCAAAAGGATGAGTTTTCATGGTTTCTCACATTTTGAGAAGCGATCCAACATAACCAAAATTAGTTTCAAAGAGAAGGAGAGAGTTAGAATCAAGAGCTTTACCTCTTCTCAAGCTTCTAAATGACTCACAAGCCTTCTTGCTCTTGAAAAGGCCCTCTTCTCCCACTTCTCTCAAGGTTAACCCCCATAAATGTGTTTGGGGTTCCCTATTTAATGTAACAGCGTCGGGTCCTCGCTTAGGCGAGCTCATTCTTGCTCAAGCGAGAAAATCCCGCCCATTTTAAAAATTCAGATATGACCCTCTCGCCCATGCGAGGGAACTCTCGCCCAGGCGAGGCATCTATCGCTCAAGCGAGACACCCTCGCTCAAGCGAGAATCCTCCACTAGCCCAGGATTTCACCCTCCCAGTTGAGCCTTCCTCGCTCTGGCAAGAATCCTCCAGTATAGCCCAGGATTTCACCCTCCCAGGTGAGCCTTTCTCGCTCAAGCGAGCCAACCCTCGCTCAGGCGAGAATCCTCCAGTGTAGCCCAGGATTTCACCCTCCCAGTGAGCCTTTCTCGCCCAGGCGAGAATCCCTCGCTCAAGCGAGAATCCAATGACTGGTACTATAATGTTAAAGACTTAAATTTAGGGTGTTACAATCCTCCCCCTCTTATAAGAATTTTCGTCCCTGAAAATCAAACATACCTCGATTCGAACAAATGAGGGTAATCCTCCCTCATATCACGCTCCACCTCCCAAGTAGCATCCCCTTCGTCTACTTGGCTCCACAACACTTTCACCAATGGAATCTCTTTGCATCTTAGCCTCTTGACACTGGTATCCATGATCCTCACGGGCAAAGTCGAAAAAGTCAAGTTATTCTTCAACTTTATCTGATCAGACTCAACCACATGAGTTGGGTCTCCAACATACTTCCTAAACTGAGACACATGAAACACATTATAAAGGTTCAACAACAACGGGGGCAAAGCAATCCGATATGCTACCGGACCAATCCTTTTCAATACTTGATACGACCCAATAAATCTCGGAGTTAGCTTGCGAGACTTCAACACTCTACCAATTCCGGTAGTCGGGACTACCCTCATGAAAACATGATCTCCCTCATTAAACTCAAGAGGTTTCCGCCTCTTATCGTAATAGCTTTTCTGTCGACTCTAGGCGATCCTCATATTCTCCCGGATTTTCTTGGTCTTATCCGTAGTCTTTTCGACTAGCTCGGGCCCCAATATCAAATTCTCCCCAGTCTCAAACCAACTCACTGGAGTTCGACACTTCCTACCATACAACCCCTCATAAGGTGCCATTCCATTACTCGAATGTGTAAGGACCCAAATTCTACCCTTGAAAATTTTCTTTATTTAATCCAATTCCATGCATTTAATCAATAAATCATAATTACCGAGTGACTAAATTTATTTAAAAGATCTCACTTCTCCCTCACACCTGATCTATGAGCCAAAGGTAATATACAACATCCGATAGCAGAAAAACATATTTCATTAATATAACCTAGTAACGGCCGCATACAATTAGCTATGGGTTTACAAAACACCCAGAGCTACCTATATCCCGAGTTACTAGTTTCCATGTTTAATGCGATGTACGACAATCAAGTTTATAATTAAAAAATAATTAGTTCAAGTACAACCAATTACAATTACAAAAGAATGGGTAAGAGACATCAAAATAAAAGTCTCTAAGCTCCTAATCAAAACACCCATACTCCTTCCACCTACCTGCAATGAGATTAACATTGACACACCAGGAAAATACAAAGGAATAAGTCGTTAACTCATTGAATATCAATATAAGATAATCCACATTTAATAAAGTTAAATAAATGGTTTAAAATCAAGTTTGAATAAAAGCCAATTTCATCGTTCATACTTTTGAAAACCATGCTACATAACTTGAGCCAAAATTTGCTACATCGCTTGAGCCAAAGCTTGCTACATTACTTGAGCCAAAGTTTGCTACATCGCTTGAGCCAAAGCTTGCTACATTGCTTGAGCCAAAGCTTGCTACATTGCTTGAGCCAGAGCTTGCTACATTACTTGAGCCAAAGTCGCTAACCAATCATGGTCGGCTAAAAACGAGTTTTATTTCCATTGGCACTCCACCAATACTTTTTCACGAGTTTTATTTTCATTGGCACTCCACCAACACAAAAACAATAAATGCACCCGACATCATTACAAACATACACACATATGGTTATAACTACAAAGTGATTTACGAATCATTTTATTATTCCGAGTTTTATTTTCATTGGTGCTCCACCAATACATATACGCTAAATCAACTCCTCGTTGTTACAAACATAACCATATATGTTTATAACAACTAAGTGATTTACGCTTCATTTCGTCAATCTCATCAGAAAATCCACACATTTTCCATTACAGTGCATAAGTTAAAGACTTATCCTTACCTCGGTGAGTGTTGGGTTTGGGTTCTTGGTAACTCCTCAAGTTCCACCGACACCGCCTCCAACCTTAGGATCTTTCCTCATCCCACCATATAACACAAGGTTAGTCACTTATACCAAATATCACATAAACAACTTATATTGCATTATTTAACCATACAAGATATTCATCATATTTTCAACATTAGAAAGTAAACTCATCTCCTACCTCTAGCATTTTCACCATTTTCCATTTTAACCACATTTTCTCTATAGGGTTTTGGGGTTTTCATGACTAACCCCACACACCCTCTCATTTCTTGAAATACTAACTTTATACCAAGAGTTTACAAGGTCAAACCACATAAAATGAACCATAACTCAAAAGGATGAGTTTCCATGGTTTCTCTCATTTTGAGAAGAGATCCATAATACCAAAAATGGGTTTTCAAGAGAAGTAAGAGAGTTAGAATAGAGAGTTTTACCTCTTCTCAAGCTCTTGAACAAGAATCAAAGTTCCTAGATCTTGGGAATGCTCTCTTCTCACACCTCTCTTCAATTCTTAACCTAAAAATGTATTTGGGGTTTCCCTCATTTAATGCTCTCGTCGGGTTCTCGCTTAAGCGAGCTGATTCTCGATCAAGCGAGAAAATCCCGCCCATTTTAAAAAACTCAGATCTGACCCTCTCGCTCAAGCGAGAATCTCACAGTGTCCACAGCCCAAAATGCTATTTCTCGCCCAGGCGAGACAACTCTCGCTCAGGCGAGAATCTTCCAGTATACTCCAGGATTTCACCCTCCCAGGTGAGCCTCTCTCGCCCAGGCGAGAATCTCTTTCTCAAGCAAGGATCCTCCAATATAGCCTAGTGTTTCACCCTCCTAGGTGAGTCTCTCTCTCGCTCAAGCGAGAATCTCTCGCTCAAGCGAGGATCTCACGACTGATACTATAATTTTAAAGACTTAAAATTTAGGGTGTTACAATCCTCCCCCTCTTATAAGAATTTTCGTCCCCGGAAAATAACATACCTCGATTCAAACAAATGAGGGTAATCCTCCCTCATTTCTTGATCAACTTCCCAAGTAGCGTCTCCTTCGTCCACTTGGCTCCACAACACTTTCACCAATGAAATCTCTTTGCCGCTCAACCTTTTGATACTGGTATCCATGATTCTCACAGGCAACGTTGCAAAAGTCAGGTTGTCCTTCAACTCTATCTAGTCCGACTCAACCACAAGAGATGGATCCCCAACATATTTTCTCAACTGAGACACATGGAATACATTATGGAGGTTCGACAGTAGTGGAGGTAATGCAATCCGATATGCCACCGACCCAATTCTCTTTAATATCTTATATGGCCCAATTAATCGGGGAGTCAACTTACGAGACTTTAACACTCTACCGATGCCGGTAGTTGGAACAACCCTCATGAAAACTTGATCTCCCTCATCAAAATCAAGGGGTTTCCTCCTCTTATCATAATAGCTTTTCTGCCGACTCTGGGCGATCTTCATGTTCTCTCGGATTTTCTTGATCTTATCTGTAGTCTCTTGGACTAGCTCGGGCCCCAATATCAAGTTCTCCCCAGTTTCATACCAACTCACTAGAGTTCGGCACTTTCTACCATATAAGGCCTCATAGGGTGCCATCCCAATACTCGAATGGAAGCTATTGTTGTAGGTAAATTCAATCAATGGCAACATACAGTCCCAACTCCCTGGTTGTTCCAAGACACAAGCTCTCAAAAGGTCCTCCAATGACTATATTGTCCTCTCTGATTGACCGTCCATCTGTGGGTGGTAAGCTGAACTTAATTTCAACTTAGTTCCCAAGGCGGATTGCAAACTGGTCCAAAAGTTCGAAGTGAAACGAGGATCCCTATCCGACATAATGCTCGACGGTATCCCATGCAAACGAACGACCTCTCGGATATACAATTCCGCCAATCGTTCCAGGGAGTATTTCATATTCATTGGCAAGAAATGAGCAGACTTAGTCAACCGATCCACTATTACCCATATCAAGTCATATCCCTTCGTAGTCTTCGGAAAACCAGATACAAAATCCATGGAGATACTATCCCACTTCCAAACGGGAATTTCTAGGGATTGTAACTCCCCCGAAGGTCGCTGATGCTCAATCTTGGCTTTCTGACATACCAAACAACTCGAGACATATGAAGCCACATCTCTCTTCAATCCCGACCACCAAAATAACTTCTTCAAGTCCTGGTACATTTTCGTCGTCCCCGGGTGAAAACTCATCTTACTCTTATGGGACTCCTCCAAAATGCTCTTCCGTAATTCCTCATCATGAGGTACACATACCCTCCCCTTGTAACGCAACAATCCACTAGGGTCCAATGCGAAAGCAGTTTCCTTACCACTTAGCATCAAATCCCGTTTAGCCATTAGCTCAATATCCTCTACTTGCATCACCTTGATTTGATCGAACAGTTCATTTGTGACCTTAAGCATCCCTAGAATCATACTCTGGGGCTTTATCTGAACTTCCAAGTTCATATCCCTGAATTCTTCAATTAGTTTCCCTTCTCTGATCATCAATGCCGACATATGCAAGGATTTCCGACTTAGAGCATCGGCCACCACATTGGCCTTTCCCGGATGATATTGTAGCCCAAAATCATAATCCTTAAGGAACTCCATCCACCTTCGTTGTCTCATATTTAATTCCTTTTGATCAAATAGGTACTTCAAACTCTTGTGATCGTTGTATACCTCAAATCTCACACCATAAAGATGGTGTCTCCAGATTTTTAAGGCAAAGACCACTGCTGCAAATTCCAAGTCATGGGTAGGGTAGTTTTGTTCATGTGTCCTCAACTGTCGAGAAGCATAAGCAACAACCTTCCCTTCTTGCATCAATACACACCCCAAACCTTGCTTGGACGCATCACAGTATACACTGAAGTCCCGATCAGTACAAGGAAGAACCAACACTAGAGCTGTAGTCAACCTTCGCTTCAACTCTTGGAAACTTTCTTCGCAGCGAAGTGTCCATACATACGGTTCTCCTTTCCTAGTGAGTTTGGTCAATGGGAGTGCCAACTTCGAAAATCCCTCAATGAATTTCCGATAATAACCAGCCAAACCCAGAAAACTCCTGATCTCAATGACCGACTTGGGTACCATCCATTCCATCACCGCTTTAACCTTAGCAGGATCCACTGCCACTCCTTCCTTGGATATTACATGTCCAAGAAAGTTTACCGATTCTAACTAGAAATCACATTTCGACAGCTTCGCATACAACCGATTCTTACTCAGAGTTTCTAGAACAATCCTCAGGTGTTCAACATGTTCCTCTCTTCTCTTGGAGTAAACCAAAATGTCATCAATAAATACCACTACGAATGAATCCAAATACAGATGAAAAATCCGATTCATGTAGTCGATAAATATTGCTGGAGCATTAGTTACTCCAAAAGGCATGACCAAATACTCGAAATGCCCGGACCTCGTCCTAAAAGCAGTTTTAGGAATATCCTCTGCCTTCACTCGAAGTTGGTGGTAGCCCAACCGAAGGTCAATCTTTGAAAACAACACCGCTCCTCTCAACTGATCCATTAAGTCATCAATTCTGGGCAACAAATACTTATTTTTGATAGTAAACTTGTTCAATTGCCTGTAGTCGGTACATAACCGCATGCTACCATCTTTCTTCTTAACCAACAAAACAGGCGCACCCCACGGTGAGACACTAGGACGAATAAACTTCTTTGCCAGTAAATCCTCAACATGCTTTTTCAACTCAATCAATTCTAATGGTGCCATCCTATAAGGAGCTATAGAGATGGGTCCCGTTCCCGACACCAAATCAATAGAGAATTCAACTTCTCTTACTAGAGGCAATTCCGGAATATCACCAGGAAATACCTCAGGAAACTCACGGACTATTGGGATGTCCTCAATCTTGGGTTTTTCAAAACCCTCCAGGGATGCCAACAACATAAACATGGCTCCTCCCTCCATGCAGGAAGTCTTGACTTCCTTTGCTGATAACGGCTTCATGCTATTAACCTCATCAGAAATCTCATCTAGATTCCCAAATACCACGGTTTTATCAGCGCATTCAGTACCACACGATTAGCCGACAACCAGTCCATCCCCAGAATTAGATCCAACTAGGATAGCAGTAAGCAAATTAAATCCACGGTGAAAGTTCTACCGTTTACCACCACTGGACATTGAGACACCACAGTCGACACCACCACAGGTACATCAGTTGGGGTGGATACGACCAAGTCGAAAGGCAACGACTTAGTTTGCAGATTCAGTCTATCCATGCATTCAATAGATACAAAGGAGTGTGTTGCTCCCGAATCAAACAACACTAAAAGAGGAATACCTGCCACCATGCAATTACCTTTTATCAGACCATCTTCACCTGATGCCTCTGCACCACTCATGGTGAACACTCTGCCAGTGGATCGAGGACGTTCAACCCTCACCGTATTCACACTCTGTGGTAGCTTAGGACAGTGCCTTCGAATATGCCCAACCTCTTTGCAATGATAACAGGTTAATGCCATTCCTGGACACGAGTCTCCAACATGAGCTCGACCACATTTGTTGCACATAGAAGGAGAGCCCAACCGTGATCCTCCAGCATCAGCATGAGTCCTTGGCCCATGCGAAGTGTAACCTCGACTATCTGTCGGACGGGAGTAAGGTTTTCGTCCCTCTTGGAACACCTTGCCCTTGCCTTTCTCATGCGAGAAATTCCTTTGAGGTCCAGAGTGTTTGGGAGGAAGGGGTTTCGGTGTCATCGCTTCATCCGCCCTCATGTCATCCTCGACCATTCTGCATTTGTTGACCAAGGTGGCAAAGTCGGAGATCCCTTGATTCCTAAATATCGTCTTCAGCTTGGGCTTCAAACCCGATTCGAATTTCAAGCACTTGGACCTTCCGTCCACCTCCAATTCCGAGTAAGGGCAAAATTGGGCCAATTCTTCAAACTTGGCCGCATATTCCCCCACCGACCGGTCACCCTGCTCCAATCTCAGAAACTCCATCTCTTACTGCCTCCTCAAATCATCAGGAAAATATTTATGGAGGAATTTCACCTTAAATGTCTCCCATGAAACCAGCTGTCCCTCTACCTCCATTTGGCGTCGAGTGAATTCCCACCTATTCTCGGCCTCCGTCACCAACATGTAGGTGGCATAAGCCAACTTCTGAGCCTCCGTACAATTCATTGCTCTGAAGATCCGCTCCACCCCTTGGACCCACTCGATGGCAGCTTCGGGAGCAAATCCCACATGGAACTGGCTGGGATTTCTCCTACAGAACTCATCTAACCCTCAATATTCTGATGGCCCAGGTGGAACTAGTGGGTGCGAACTCGGACTTGACGCCGAGTTCTGGTTCAGATTGTGCAAGTTCTCATTGACTTGCAGCAATGCCGCCACCATTTGTGCCAACAAATCGTTCGGGACGTTCTGACTCATCCCAATGGAAAGATGAGTTCGGGACGTTCGGGACGTTCTGACTCATCCCAAGTAACATTATTGGGGGAGAACCAATGGAAAGATGACTAAATGAAAGTAACATTATTGGGGGAGATCCAATGGAAAGATGACTCAATGAAAGTAACATTATTGGGGGAGAACCAATGGAAAGATGACTCAATGAAAGTAACACTATTGGGGGAGAACCAATGGAAAGATGACTCAATGAAAGTAACATTATTGGGGGAGAACCAATGGAAAGATGACTCAATGAAAGTAATATTATTGGGGGAGTACTAATGGAAATATGACTCAAATGAAGTAATATTATTGGGGGAGTACCAATGGAAATATGACTCAATTGAAATCAATATTATTGGGGGAGTACCAATGGAAATAAGACTCGGAGTAACGAATGTCGTATGCATGCTATAGCATATATAGTATGGGATATATATCCTATAGGGTGAATAGGAATGAAGAGAAATGTGAATGGCACATGAATGTTGTATGCATGCTATAAGATATATAGTATGGGATATATATTCTATAGGGTGAATATGAATGAAGAGAATTGTGAATGTCACATGAATGTCGTATGCATGCTATAGGATATATAGTATGGGATATATATTCTATAGGGTGAATATGAATGATGAGAAATGTAAATGTCACATGAATGCCGTATGCATGCTATAGGATATATAGTATGGGATATATATTCTATAGGGTGAATATGAGCGATAAAAAGGAAGATGTTGAGAAAGAAAGTAATATCCAGGCTATAGGATATATATTATGGGATATATATGTTATAGTGGATATGAATAACGAGTAAGATGATTTGAATGTTTTCAATTCCGTATGTGTGTTTACGAGTTATAGTAAAGCTTAATTGTATATGAAAGTGGATTATCATGTGAAGTTAGTTTTGAACTAATATCTTACTCCCTTTTGTTTCATGTGTTGTTTATGATAATCCCAATTGTAGGTAAATGAAGGATTTCGAGGATGAAGCTCAATTAGGAAGCTTTTGTGTTTAATTACTCGCTTGTCTTTATTGCTAATTGACGTTGTAGTTGATTTAATAGTATTATAGGATGACTGTAAATCCGTTTAGATTAATACGGATATGTGTAGTTATGAGCTTTATAACTTTGGGAGACCCATAACTGGTTGTATGTGGTAAATGCTATTTGAATGAATTATGTTTTTCCGCAACATAAATTTGTATGATAAGATAATAGGGTAAAGAGTATTTTCAAAGAGTGATACTTGAGAGTTTTCAATGAAGGTGACGACTGTATGTAAGAAAGGATTAAAATAAATGAAAAATTTTCAAGGGTAGAAAATCGGGTCGTTACAGTAAGGACCCAAATTCTACCCTTGAAAAATTTCCTTATTTAATCCAATTCCATGCATTTAATCAATAAATCATAATTACCGAGTGACTAAATTTATTTAAAAGATCTCACTTCTCTCTCACACCCGATCTATGAGCCAAAGGTAATATACAACATCCGAATGCAGAAAAACATAATTCATTAATATAACCTAGTAACGGTCGCATACAATTAGCTATGGGTTTACAAAACACCCAGAGCTACCTATATCACGAGTTACTAGTTTCCATGTTTAATGCCATGTACGACAATCAAGTTTATAATTACAAAATAATTAGTTCAAGTACAACCAATTACAATTACAAAAGAATGGGTAAGAGACATCAAAATAAAAGTCTCTAAGCTCCTAATCAAAACACCCCTACTCCTTCCACCTACTTGCAATGAGATTAACATTGACAATACACCAGGAAAACACAAAGGAATAAGTCGTTAACTCATTAAATATCAATATAAGATAATCCACATTTAATAAAGTTAAATAAACGGTTTAAAATCAAGTTTGTTTAAAAGCCAATTTCATCGTTCATACTTTTGAAAACCGCGCTACATAACTTGAGCCAAAGTTTGCTACATTGCTTGAGCCAAAGCTTGCTACATTGCTTGAGCCAAAGCTTGCTACATTGCTTGAGCCAAAGCTTGCTACATTGCCTGAGCCAAAGCTTGCTACATTACTTGAGCCAAAGTCGCTAACCAGTCATGGTCGGCTAAAAACTGAAAGTGTGCATGTCAAGAGGAACACTTTGGAAAGCTCTCTTTTTGTGTCATGGTTTTGATGAGGACAACTTGTGCGTAAGTCTTCTGATTGGTACTAAGCTTAGACTAGAGATTAGTTTAGGTTGAGTCTAAGGCTTAAGTCACCTAATACATGTCTCATATGCATAAATATTTTAAATCTTTTTCATCTTGAGATATGTCATTCATAATATGTTCATGCATCACATAAAATACATGTATATGTGCATTCTAGGCATAAACTAAGTGTTAAACATGTATGAATTAAGTGCATAACGTATTTGAAGTTTTTAACACATGAAAATATGCTGTTAATCGATTAAAGCATAGGTTAATTGATTAATCTAACTGTTTGCACAGTTTAATCGATTAAGGCTGTCGTTAATAGATTAACTGGGCTACAAAATTAATTCTTTATAAACTGCGTTTTTTAGAATTGATCTCATAAGTTGCATGTTGCATTTTTAGAGAGTTAGAGCATTTTTCGTGTTAATTTTTGCATCTAGTTGTAAATGCATTTGTGAGTTTAGAAAAGAGAGAATTCTATGCTTTAGGATTGAGTACATTACATGATACATTTCTCATCTTTTCATATCACATGTTCATGCATATTAATTGATGTTTCTTGATTAGATGTTTACATTCTATGCATTCTGTTTTCAAACTAATACATTGTCATATTGCATGAGTTTGTATTAGGTGATTAGAGTAAAGTCTTGTCTTGTTAGATATAAGCCTTGTAATAGCTTAAGTTTACTCTATTTCGTTTTGATTGAGAAATTGTTGTAACATTGGGAATCTCGAGGTGTCGTATCGCCAAAGAGATTGAGTGTATCTTCACTGAGTGTTAGACTTAGGGATAAGGAAAGAACAGAGGTTCTTGGCTGGGGCTACGCCGAAAGAAAGGTTTTCTTTGTCGGTAGGAAGGGAGTCAAACCATAGAATAGGATCTTTATTATCTTGTAAGTGTCTAAGTGTTGTAATTGGATGATGTGTATGTAATAACATTGATTCAATTATAGTGAAGAAAAATCTCCCAAATCAGCCGGGAGGCCTGGATGTAGTTTGCGGTGGACAAGCAAACGAACCAGGATAAAATTCGTGTTGCAGGATTTTTCTATCCCTATCTCTTTATTGCATTTAATCGATTAATTTGTATAGTAGTTTTAATTGATAATATGTTTATGTGCTATACTGTTAATACTCTGATAAATTTGTAAGCTGTGTTAATTCGTTTTATTATCGATTAATTGTCGTGCAAGAAATCGTATCTGCATAAGCTTACTGTCTCTGTTTAATCGATTAAGTCTAGTGTGTTAATCGATTAAAAGCGGATATTCTAACTGCTACACCTATTAAACCCCCCCCCCCCTTCTAGGTGTATTGTAACCACTGATACCTAACAAGTGGTATCAGAGCTAGTGCGAAGTGCTAGCTCAACCACGTATTCGTGATCCTAAGGGAAAAAGGAATGGGTTCGTCAAACCCATTTGGTGGTGATGGTTCATCCATTAATCGACCACCTATATTCAGTGGTGAAGGGTATGCCTACTGGAAAGTCCGCATGCAAATTTTTATTGAAGCCATAGACTCGGATATTTGGGAATCCGTAGTCAACGACCCTTTCGTTCCACAGCATCTTGTGGACGATGAACCTAAAGACAAGCCTAAAAGTCTATGGACCGATGATGAGCGCAAAAAGGTCCAGCATAACCTACGCGCCAAAAATATCATCACATAGGCCCTATCCTATGATGAGTTCTTTAGAGTCTCGCAGTGCCAAAATGCAAAAGAAATGTGGGACACTTTACAAGTGACTCACGAAGCCACTAGCGAAGTCAAGCGCGCTAGATTAAATGCGCTGACCCACGAATATGAGTTATTTCGCATGTTACCTAGTGAATCAATCATTGATATGCAAAAGTGATTTACTCATATTGTTAATCATTTAGTTGCTCTAGATAAATCATTTGCCAGAGGTGAACTAACTAATAAAGTTTTGCGTTGTCTTGACAGGAAATGGCAACCAAAGGTAACTGCAATTGTTGAATCCAAAGACTTGGATTCTATGCCTCTAGCTACATTATTTGGAAAGCTTCAAGAGCACGAAATGGAATTGGGGCGCTTGACTATGCACGAAGATTCAGACCGGAAGAAGAAAAACATCACATTGAAGGGCACGACCTCCAAATCAAAAGAAGAAAAAGATGATGATGAATCTGACTCTGATCTAGATGATGAAACTATGAATCTCCTTATTCGAAAATTTAGCAAATTCATCAAAAGAAAAGGTAGATTCAAAAAGTTTCAAAAGAAATAAGCAAGAGAATCAACCAACAATGGCAAGAACAACAAAGATCGCTTCACTTGCCATGAGTGTGGAAAAGCCGGACACATGAGATTTCAATGTCCTACCTATCTGGAAAAGGTTGATTCAGAGAAGAGCACTCACAGGGAATTCAAATCCAAGAAAGCTTATATTGTATGGGATGTACCTGAGGAGGAAACAACATCAAACACCTCTAGTGAGGAGGAGTCAGCGAAGCTGTGTCTGATGGTTAGATCTGACAACGATGGTAACTCAGACTCACACGAGGATAATAATGAGGTATATTCTGACACCTCATCCACTTCGGATGACTTACCCTCTTATGATGTTTTATATAATGCTTATGTTGAGTTACATGAGGAACTAAAGAAATTGGCGAGGATAAACATTGATAAGAAAAGGGAAATCCTTAGAAATGAAAAGAAAATAAGCCAATTACAAAAAGAATTAGATGAATTAAAATTAGAAAATGAAACTTTAGATCTCATCTATTCTTGTAGCACATGTAACTGCTCTACTAATGATTTATGTCAAAAACCTGTATGTGAGACTTGCGAGACTTTGCAAGAAGACAATTTTAAACTAAAAGAAAAACTCGAACGTCTCACAAACAGTAAACAGCAATTAGACACTCTGCTTAGTCAAACAAGAAACGTTGGTGATCGTACTGGTCTAGGTTATACTCGCTCGGCTAAGAATAAAAGACCATATAGAAAACCTGTAGCTCATACTAAAAATAAAAATCATAAGCATTCACCTACATGTTTTTATTGTAATGCATATGGTCATACTTCTTATTCATGTTATATTAGAAAGTATGGTATACCTAGCGGAGTTTATGTATGGATAAAGAAGGGAGATAATTCCCTAATCACTAACAGAAAAGGACCCAACATAATTTGGGTACCTGAGAAAAGCAGGTGATCTGTTTTGCAGGTATGTCATCGAACACAAGGACAAAAATGGTATTTAGACAGTGGGTGTTCGAGACATATGACAGGTGACAGATCAAACTTCCTGGATCTCTCACTTAAAGGAAAAGGATACGTCACGTACAGAGACAACAACAAGGGAAAGATACTTGGCACTGGAACAGTTGGTAACTCATCTCTAACTCAAATTGAAAATGTCCTTTATGTTGAAGGACTAGAACATAATCTTCTGAGTATAAGCCAACTCTGTGACAAAGGTAATCGTGTATCTTTCGATTCTGACTGTTGCATCATTCGTGATATTTTATCTAATAATGTTAAGTTTGTTGGTCATCGTATAAATAATATTTACATGGTTAACTTGGATGATGTCACCACATTCTTTTCAAAATGCTTTATTTCTAAAGAAGATGACATCTGGCTTTGGCACAGACGCGTTGCACATATCCATATAAAACATCTAGATAAATTGTCATCAAACGAACTAGTTGAGGGGCTACCACAACTAAATTTTAAAACTAAAGAGATTTGTGACACTTGTCAAAAGTGTAAACAAACCAAAAATTCTTTTAAAAGCAAAAATGTGATATCCAATTCAAGACCTTTGGAGTTACTCCATATGGACTTGTTTGGACCATCACAAATCATGAGTTTTGGTGGTAGCTACTATGCTCTAGTTATTGTTGATGATTTCTCTCGATTTACATGGACATTATTTTTATCTGCAAAAAGCGACGCCTTCAAGACTTTTAAAAATCTTGCCAAGAAAATCCAGAACCAACTTAACCTGAAAATAGTATATATACGAAGTGATCACATGGGAGAATTTGAGAACTTTCAGTTCGATAAATTCTGTGATAAGCATGGCATTATGCATCAGTTCTCTGCTCCTCACACTCCACAACAAAATGGATTTGTTGAGAGGAAAAATCGCGTATTAGAAGAATTAGCGAGAACCATGCTTAATGAAAGTAATACCCCCAAATACTTTTGGGCAGATGCAGTTCATACTGCATGTTATGTTATAAATCGAGTACTTTTAAGGCCTAATTTGAATAAAACTCCTTATGAACTATTAAAAGGTCGTAAACCAAACATATCCCATCTTCACGCTTTCGGTTGCAAATGTTTTATATTAAATAACGGAAAGCGGGCTTTAGGAAAATTTGATTCAAAAGCCGATGAGGGAATATTTTTGGGATACTCGATTCATAGCAAAGCGTTCAGAATTTTTAATAAATATTCAATGCAAGTTGAAGAGTCTATCCATGTACAATTTGACGAATCTTCTCCAAAAGAGAAGAGAAAGGTCGTATCTGATGATGTTGCAGGTGCTTTGGAAGAAGCATACTCAAAGAACATGGATAATGAAGAAGCAACTAATGAAGAATGTCAAACCAAATCTTAGGAGCATTCAGATATGCCAGTTGTGTGGAAAACCAAGAAAGCTCACCCGATCGACAAAGTAATAGGTGACATATCTACGGGAGTGGTAACCCGTAGTTCCTTACGAAACTTTTGTAATTTTGTAGCTTTTGTATCTCAAATTGAGCCTAAGACCATTGATGAGGCCATTGAGGATGTGCACTGGGGTATAGCTATGCAAGAAGAGCTGAACCAGTTCGAGCGTAATAATGTTTGGGACTTGGTCCCTAAACCTAAAGATCATCCTGTGATTGGTACTCAATGGGTCTTCAGAAATAAGCTTGATGAATCAGGCTTAATTATTCGAAATAAGGCACGCTTGGTGGCCAAAGGCTACAACCAGGAGGAGGGTATCGATTATGACGAAACCTATGCCCCTGTAGCCAGATTAGAGGCCATCAGGATGATACTTTCCTTTGCATCTATTATGAACTTCAAACTATTTCAAATGGACGTAAAAAGCGCCTTCCTGAATGGCTACATTCAAGAAGAAGTTTATGTTGACCAACCGCCTGGTTTTGAAAATTTTAAATATCCGAACCACGTTTATAAACTTAAAAAGGCACTCTATGGTCTCAAACAAGCTCCTAGAGCTTGGTATGATAGACTTAGTACCTTTCTTTTAGAAAAAGGGTTCGAAAGAGGCTTGGTTGACACAACGCTTTTTATTCGTAAATCAGAAAATTTTGTATTACTTGTACAAATCTATGTGGATGACATAATATTTGGATCTACTAATGATATTTTGTGTAAAGATTTTTCTGAGATGATGCAGGGGGAGTTCGAAATGTCTATGATGGGAGAACTCACATTCTTTCTAGGACTTCAGATAAAACAACTAGAAAGTGGGATATTCATCCATCAGGAAAAATATTGCAAAGAGCTGCTCAAGAAGTTTGAAATGAACAATTGTAAGGAAGCTTCCACTCTTATGGCATCTGCTTGCTACCTAGATAAGGACGAAAAAGGAAAAGCAATAGAGGTAACAAAGTATCGAGGAATTATTGGGTCATTACTATACTTAACTGCAAGTCGACCTGATATCATGTTTAGTGTATGCATGTGTGCGAGATTTCAATTATCACCTAGAGAATCACATCTTATAACTGTTAAAAGAATCATGAGATATTTAAAAGGAACAACTAACATGGGATTATGGTATCCTCGGGATGCCTCACTATCCTTGGTAGGTTATTCCGACTCCGATTTCGCCGGATGTAAATTGGATCGAAAAAGCACTAGTGGTACTTGTCACTTGTTGGGCAGTTCATTAGTAGCATGGCACAGCAAAAAGCAAGCCTGTGTTGCTTTGTCCACCGCCAAAGTGGAATACATTGATGCTGGTGTGTGTTGCGCTCAAATCCTTTGGATGAAGCAGCAACTCAAGGACTATGGTCTTAAACTTGAAAAGATCCCTATTAAATGCGATAATACAAGTGCCATCAACCTTTCCAAGAATCCCGTTTTGCATTCTAGAACTAAGCATATAGAAATTAGACATCATTTTTTGCGTGATCATGTACAAAACGGTGACTGCGTTCTTGAATTTGTTGAAACGTCTAAACAGTTAGCTGATATTTTCACCAAGCCCCTTCCCAGGGATACTTTCTTTGTTCTAAGGAGAGAACTTGGAATTGTTGATGAACAATATCTCGATTAAAATTGTTTAGTTGTTTGCATTATCGTCTTGCCTCTATATGTCTATGTATCTTCTGCTTAAATGATATATGTTAAAATGCAAAAATATGTCTCTTGATTAACTTTTTCTGTGATTATAAATGTCTCGATAAATCTGTCACAATGCATGCAAAAGCCCTAAAAAGTTGAAACCATTCTACAGCCTAAAAAATCAATTTTTACGATGAGTAATCGATTACACACTTTCTGTTAATCGATTACCTGGGCATCAGTTGTTTGAAAATTCGAAATTTTACATTGGTTTAATCGATTAAACCTGCCCGTTAATCGATTAAAACCAGCATTTTAAAGGCAGACAACAACTCGGTTTTACACTTTCTTTGGCATTTTCTCATTCTCTCTTATACTTTGAGTTTCTGAATCAGTAGCAAAACTAATCCAAGTGCACTTAAGTAGAAAAACCTCATCCTAACCCTCTCAAACCATCAAGAAATCACACTTTTTTCATCCTCATTACACCCCATTTCCAAGTGCACTAGTGTTATTTTGATTATGTCGAATAGCTTATTTTGATTACGTGAATGGTTCTTGATCATATGAGATTTTCTGCTTATTATGTTTTGATATGGTAAATCTTGTATGCCGTTCATTTTACCAAAATTGCTATTTCTGTTGTATAAACTAGCGCATTTGTTTAATTTTCTACAAAATAAAACAGGTTAATTGTTAAATCCCAAATTAACTCATTGACTTTGTTTTATGTATAACTCATATCTCTGCCTCATTTTTGACCTGGGTTATCTTTTTGATAATGTCACAAGGGGGAGAAAGGTTGTTTTGTTGTTTTCTGATTGTGCAGGTTGATCGTAATAACAGCTTCCGAAATATTTGCGCATCATATCAACCATGCCAACACAATCTTCAAGCTATTTCATCACAGTTGATGTAGTGTTTGTCATCATCAAAAAGGGGGACATTGAAAGTGTGCATGTCAAGAGGAACACTTTGGAAAGCTCTCTTTTTGTGTCATGGTTTTGATGAGGACAACTTGTGCGTATAAAAGCTTGAAGATCATCAACATCTCAACGTGCTTAAGTCTTCTGATTGGTACTAAGCTTAGACTAGAGATTAGTTTAGGTTGACTCTAAGGCTTAAGTCACCTAATACATGTCTCATATGCATAAATATTTTAAATCTTTTTCATCTTGAGATATGTCATTCATAATATGTTCATGCATCACATAAATACATGTATATGTGCATTCTAGGCATAAACTAAGTGTTAAACATGTATGAATTAAGTGCATAATGTATTTGAAGTTTTTAACACATGAAAATATGCTGTTAATCGATTAAAGCATAGGTTAATCGATTAATCTAACTGTTTGCACAGTTTAATCGATTAAGGCTGTCGTTAATCGATTAACTGGGCTACAAAATTAATTCTTTATAAACTGCGTTTTTCAGAATTGATCTCATAAGTTGCATGTTGCATTTTTAGAGAGTTAGAGCATTTTTCGTGTTAATTGTTGCATCTAGTTGTAAATGCATTTGTGAGTTTAGAAAAGAGAGAATTCTATGCTTTAGGATTGAGTGCATTAAATGATACATTTCTCATCTTTTCATATCACATGTTCATGCATATTAATTGATGTTTCTTGATTAGATGTTTACATTCTATGCATTCTGTTTTCAAACTAATACATTGTCATATTGCATGAGTTTGTATTAGGTGATTAGAGTAAAGTGTTGTCTTGTTAGATATAAGACTTGTAATAGCTTAAGTTTACTCTATTTCGTTTTGATTGAGAAATTGTTGTAACATTGGGAATCTCGAGGTGTCGTATCGCCAAAGAGATTGAGTGTATCTTCACTGAGTGTTAGACTTAGGGATAAGGAAAGAACAGAGGTTCTTGGCTGGGGCTACGCCGAAAGAAAGATTTTCTTTGTCGGTAGGAAGGGAGTCAAACCATAGAATAGGATCTTTATTATCTTGTAAGTGTCTAAGTGTTGTAATTGGATGATGTGTATGTAATAACATTGATTCAATTATAGTGAAGAAAAATCTCCCAAATCAGCCGGGAGGCCTGGATGTAGTTTGCGGTGGACAATCAAACGAACCAGGATAAAATTCGTGTTGCAGGATTTTTCTGTCCCTCTCTCTTTATTGCATTTAATCGATTAATTTGTATAGTAGTTTTAATTGATAATATGTTTATGTGCTATACTGTTAATACTCTGATAAATTTGTAAGCTGTGTTAATTCGTTTTATTATCGATTAATTGTCGTGCAAGAAATCGTATCTGCATAAGCTTACTGTCTCTGTTTAATCGATTAAGTCTAGTGTGTTAATCGATTACATTCATTATGTTAATCGATTAAGTGGACTGTGTTGATTGTGTTAATCGATTACCCTGTTCTATTAATCGATTAATTAGGTGTATTTCAGCATTAAGTGTTGTTTTTCGAAAAGCGGATATTCTAACCGCTACACCTATTCAACCCCCCCCCCCCCCCCTTCTAGGTGTATTGTAACCACTGATACCTAACAAGTGGTATCAGAGCTAGTGCGAAGTGCTAGCTCAACCGCGTATTCGTGATCCTAAGGGAAAAAGGAATGGGTTCGTCAAACCCATTTGATGGTGATGGTTCATCCATTAATCGACCACCTATATTCAGTGGTGAAGGGTATGCCTACTGGAAAGTCCGCATGCAAATTTTTATTGAAGCCATAGACTCGGATATTTGGGAATCCGTAGTCAACGGCCCTTTCGTTCCACAGCATCTTGTGGACAATGAACCTAAAGACAAGCCTAAAAGTCTATGGACCGATGATGAGCGCAAAAAGGTCCAGCATAACCTACGCGCCAAAAATATCATCACATCGGCCCTATCCTATGATGAGTTCTTTAGAGTCTCGCAGTGCCAAAATGCAAAAGAAATATGGGACACTTTACAAGTGACTCACGAAGGCACTAGCAAAGTCAAGCACGCTAGATTAAATGCGCTGACCCACGAATATGAGTTATTTCGCATGTTACCTGGTGAATCAATCATTGATATGCAAAAGTGATTTGATCGAACAGTTCATTTGTGACCTTAAGCATTCCTAAAATCATACTTTGAGGCTTGATCTGAACTTCCAAGTTCATATCCCTGAACTCTTCAATCAGTTTCCCTTCCCTAACCATCAAAGCCGACATATGCAAAGACTTCCGACTTAGAGCATCAGCCACCACATTGGCCTTTCCCGAATTATACTGCAACCTAAAATCATAATCCTTAAGGAATTCCATCCACCTTCGCTGTCTCGTATTCAATTCCTTTTGTTCAAACAGATACTTCAAACTTTTGTGGTCGTTGTATACCTCAAATCTCACGCCATAAAGGTGGTTTCTCCAGATTTTTAAGGCAAAGACCACTGCAGCTAATTCTAAGTCATGGGTAGGGTAGTTTTGCTCATGCGTCCTCAACTGTCGAGAAGCATAGGCTACAACCTTCCCTTCTTGCATCAATACACAACCCAAACCTTGCTTGGATGCATCACAATACACACTGAAATCCCGATCAGTACAAGGAAGAACTAACACTGGCGCCGTAGTCAACCTTCGTTTCAACTCTTGAAAGCTTTCTTCACAACGAAGTGTCCACACATACGGTTCCCCTTTCCTAGTGAATTTTGTCAGTGGTAGTGCCAACTTCGAAAATCCCTCAATGAATTTTCGATAATAACCAGCCAAACCTAGAAAGCTTCTGATCTCAGTGACTGACTTGGGTACCGCCCATTCCCTAACCGCTTCAACCTTAGAAGGATCAACTGCCACTCCTTCCTTGGATATTACATGTCCAAGAAAGTTTACCGATTCCAACCAGAAATCACATTTTGACAGCTTCGCATACAACCGATTCTTACTAAGAAGTTCTAGCACCATCCTCAAGTGCTCAGCATGTTCCACTAAGCTTTTGGAGTAAACCAAAATGTCATCAATAAATACCACTACGAATGAATCCAAATACGATTCATGTAGTCGGTAAATATTGCTGGGGCATTCGTTACACCAAAAGGCATGACTAAATATTCAAAATGTCCATACCTTGTCCTAGAAGTAGTTTTAGGAATGTCTTCCGACTTCACACGAAGTTGGTGGTGTCCTGACCGAAGATCAATATTTGAAAACACTACTGCTCCTCTCAACTGATCCATCAAGTCATCAATCCGAGGCAACGAATACTTGTTCTTACTAGTAACCTTGTTCAGTTGTCGGTAGTCGGTACACAACCGCATACTACCATCTTTCTTCTTAACCAACAAAACAGGTGCACCCCACTGCGAGACACTAGGACGAATAAACTTCTTTGCCAGTAAGTCCTTAACCTGCTTTTTCAACTCAGCCAATTCTAACGGTGCCATCCTATAAGGAGCTATAGAGATGGGTCCCATTGTAACAACCCGAAATTCTACCCTTGAAATTTTTTCCTTATTTAATCCAATTTCATGCATTTAACGATAAATTATAATTACCGAGTAAATGAACTTAGTTAAAAGATCTCACTTCCTTTCTCACACCCAATCCATAACCAAAAGTAGCATACAACATCCGATAGCAGAAAAACATAATTCATTAATATAACCTAGTAACCACCGCATACCATTAGCTGTGGGTTTCCAAAACACCCATAGCTACATATATCCCGAGTTACTAGTCTCCAGGATCAATATCATATACAAAATAATATTCATAGTATAATTAGTTACTTCGATTACAATCAATTAAAGTTACAAAAGAATGGATAAAGAGACATAAAAAATAAAGGTCTCTAATCCCCTACTCAAAATCATCCTTCTCCGTCCACCTACCTGCAATGGGATTAACATTTACTATACACAAACAACACAAAGGAATAAGTTATTAATTCAGTAAAACTTCAATGTAAGTTAATCCACATTTAATAGGTTTAGACAGTGATGTAACTTAAATACTCTTAAAACCTTTTTTCGTCATCTATACTCTTGAAAAACCATGCTACATAACTCGAGCTAGAGTCGCTAACCCATTTTGGTCGGCTAAAACGAGTTTTATTTTCATTGGCACTCCACCAATACATAAACCATAAATACACCCATCATCACTACAAACATACCCATATACATTTGTAGTGACTAAGTGATTTACCATTTATTGCTTTATATTTCGAGTCTTATTTCCATTGGTACTCCCCCAATAAATAGACAATAAACGCACCCGACATCATTACAGCATAGCGTATATGCCTGTAACTACAAAGTGACTCAAGTTTATTGTATTATCCGAGTCTTATTTCCATTGGTACTCCCCAATAAATAGTCAATAAATGCACCCGACATCATTACAACATAACGTATATGCTTGTAACTACAAAGTGACTTACAATTATTGCATTATTCCGAGTCTTATTTCCATTGGTACTCCCCCAATAAATAGACAATAAATGCACCCGACATCATTACAACATAACATATATGCTTGCAAATACAAAGTGACTTACAATTATTGCTTTATTTCGAGTCTTATTTCCATTGGTACTTCCCCAATACAAAAATGATAAATTCACCCGACATCATTATAAACATATCCATGTATGCTTATAACTACAAAGTGATTTACATTTCATGATTTCATTTTCGAGTCTTATTTCCATTGGTACTCCCCCAATAAGTAAACCGTAAATTCACTTCTAATCATCATCAACATACCCATATATGTTCATAATGATTAAGTGATTCACATCCTATCCATCATCCATAACAGAAACTCCACGCATTTTCCAACAAAATGCATAAATTAAAGACTTATCCTTACCTCGGTGAGTGTTGGGTTTGGTTTTTGGTGACTTCGTAAGTTCCACCGGCACCACCTCCAAACTTAGGATCTTTCCTTATTCCCACCACATAACACAATGTTAGTCATTCATTCCAAATAACAAATAAATAACTTTTATTGCATCATTTAAACATACAAGATATTTATCATATTCTCAATAGTTCCATACTACTTTCCTTAAGAGTTTTCAACCATCTAAAACATACATATCATCTCATATTTCAACATTGTAAAACAACTCATCTTCTACCTCTAGCATTTTACCCATCTTTCCTCTCTAACCTCATTTTCTCTCTATAGGGTTTTGGGTTTCCATGAGGCGACCAACAAACCCCTTTTCATTCTTGGAATACTAACTCAAAACCAAGAGTTTAAAAGGTACAAACGACATAAAATGAACCATAACTCGAAAGAGAGAGTTTCCATGGTTTTACACACTTTGAGAAGAGATCCATAATACCAAAAATGGGTTCTCAAGAGAAGAAGAGAGTTAGGATAGAGAGTTTTACCTCTTCTCAAGCTCTTGGACAAGAATCAATGCTCCTAGACCTTGGGAATGCTTTCTTCTCTCACCTCTCTTCAATTCTTAACCTAAAAATGTGTTTGGGGTTTCCCTCATTTAATGTTCTCGTCGGGTTCTCGCTTAAGCGAGCTTTTTCTCGCTCAAGCGAGAAAATCCCGCCCATTTTAAAAACTCAACTCTGACCCTCTCGCTCAAGCGAGAATCTCATAGTGTCAACCAGCCCAAAATGCCATTTCTCGCCCAGGCGAGACAACTCTAGCTCAGGCGAGAATCCTCCAGTATAGACCAGGATTTCACCCTCCCAGGTGAACCTCTCTCGCCCAAGCGAGAATCTCTCGCTCAAGCGAGGATCCGAGGACTGATACTATAATTTTAAAGACTTAAAATTTGGGGTGTTACACCCGTTCCATGTACCAAATCAATAGAGAATTCAACTTCTCTCACTGGGGGCAACTCCAGAATGTCATCAGGAAATACCTTAGGGAATTCCCGAACTATCAGAATGTCCTCAACCTTGGGTTTCTCAATACCCTCCTGGGATGCCAACAACATAAACACGACTCCTCCATATTTACAGGAAGTCCTGACTTTCTTTGCCGACAACGGCTTCACATAACTAAGCTCATTAGAAATCCCATCAGGATCTCCGAATACCACGGTCTTATTAGCACAATTAAGCACCACATGATTCGCCGACAACCAGTCCATTCCCAGAATTAGATCTAACTAGGATAGTGGTAAGCAGATTAAATCCACGGTAAATGTAATACCGTTTACCACCACCAGACATCGAGACACAACTGTCGACACCACCATAGGCACATTAGTTGGGGTGTATACGACCAAGTCTAAAGGCAACGACTCGAATGCAATTTCAGTCTATCCACGCATTCAATAGATACAAAGGAGTGTGTCGCTCCTGAATCAAACAACATTAAAAGAGGAATACTTGCCACCATGCAATTACCTTTAATCAGGCCATCTACACCCGATGCCTCTACACCACTCATGGTGAATACTCTGCCAGTAGATCGGGGTCGTTCCGCTCTCACAACATTCACACTCTGCTAGAGCTTAGGACAATACCTTCTGACATGCCCAACCTCCTTGCTGAGAAAGTAGGTAAGCGTCGTTCCAGGGCATGAGTCACCAATATGAGTTCGGCCACATTTGCCGCACAAAGATGGAGAGTTCAACCGTGACCCTCCAGCATTAATATGAGTCATCGGCCCATGCGAAGTATGACCCCGACTACCCGTTGGAGGAGAGTAAGGCTTCCGTTCCTCTCGAAACACTATGCCCTTCCCTTTACTGTGTGAGAAGTTCCGTTGAGGGCCATAGTGTCGTGGAGGGTTCTCTTTTCTAGCAGCAACGTCCCTCGCCCGCACATTATCCTCATACATCCTACACTTGTTCACTAGTGTAGGAAAATAAAAAATCTTTTCGTGACCAAATGTCACCCTCAGCTCGGGTTTGAACCACATCTCAAACTTTACACATTTGGACCTCCCGTCCAACTCTAGTTCAGCATAAGGGCAATACCAGATCAATTCCTCAAACTTGGTCGCGTACTCCCCCACTGACATGTTTCCTTGCTCTAATTGCAAGAATTCCATCTCCTTCTTCCTTTTCAGGTATGCAGGAAAATACTTCTGGAGGAATTTACTATTGAAAGTTCCCCACATGATGATTTGCCTTTTGGTCTCCATCTGCCTCTGGGTCATTTCCCACCAGTTCTCAGACTCTTTCACTATCATGTAGGTGGCGTCGGCTACTTTCTGAGCATCAGAACAACTCATGGCCCTGAAGATTCTTTCCACTCCTTGGACCCGCCATTGAGCGAATCCACCTTGGAACTGACTGGGGTTACTCCTGCAGAATTCATCCAGACCTCGGTACTCAGCCGGACCAGGTGGAACCAATGGTTGCGAACTCGGACTTGGTGTCGCGTTCTGGTTCAGGTGCTGCAAGTTCTCATTCATGTTCATCAGCACGACAACAATCTCGGCCAACAAGTCATTATGACCCGATCCTCTTCCTCTTCCTCTTCTAGAAATCTCCGTAATTGGTACCTACACTCATTCATTTGTCAGTAATCGATGTTTAACCAGATAAATCATCACCTAACCACACAACAGTTCACTTAAACCACATAGTCACATCGAATAGAGGTTACAAAGAAGCAAGTAAGGCCATACCCTAGGCCGCGAGACTAACTATGCTCTGCTACCATATTGTAAGGACTGAAATTCAACCCTTGAAAATTTTTCCCTTATTTATTTCCTTCACATACCTTTTTCATTTTAATTTTTTGTACCTATTCTTACTCATTCCATATCCTCATATTCATATACATTCTACTTAGCAGAAAATCATAATTCATATAAATATAATTCAGAAACCACCGCATACAACTAGCTCTGGGTTTCCAAAATACTCATAGCTACAAATATCCAGAGTTACAACACCATGTAAGTTAATATATCCATAGTTACATAATGCTTTAAACTACCAAATATGCACTCATGTACAAAAGAGTGCAAATAAATGAATCCAAAATATAAAGCTCCTAAAGCTCCCAAAAATGAGTCCCCTTCATATCACCTGTTTATCTACAATGGGATTATCAATGACAAAAGCACAAAACATACAAAGGAGTAAGTTATTAATTCAATAAATGTCATTATAAGATAATCCACATTAGAAAAGGGTTAGTAAACCATTTTGAAATTCATTTTTTTTGCTGCATAACTTGAGCCAAAGTCGCTACACCCCTTAAGATTAGCTAAAAGTAGATTCTCATTTCTTTTAAAAGAAAACGTGCTAAATATACTCGAGCCAGAGTTTTGCTTATATACTCAAGCTAGAGTTTCGCTTATATACTCAAGCCAGAGTTTCGCTTATATACTCAAGCCAGAGTTTCGCTTATAAACTCAAGCCAGAGTTTCGCTTATATACTCAAGCCAGGGTTTCGCTTATATACTCAAGCCAGGGTTTCGCTTATATACTCAAGCCAGAGTTTCGCTTATATACTCAAGCCAGAGTCGCTAACCATTCATGGTCGGCTAAAAATATATTTTCCTTTCTTTGATTTCATCATTTCTCATTTCCGTAAATCTACGCCCACATTAGTATAAACACACTCATATATGTTTATACTAAATGCGTAATTCACAACTCAATCATTGCATAACCAGAAAATACACACATTTTCCATTCCAAATGCACAATTAATGACTTATCCTTACCTCGGTGAGTGTTGGGTTTGGTTCTTGGAAACTTCACAAGTTCAACCGACATCGCCACCAACTCTAGGATCTTTCCTCATTCCCACCATATAACACAATGTTAGTCATTTATTCCAAATATCACATAAACAACTTATATTGCATTATTTAACCATACAAGAAATTCATCATATTTTCAATGTTGCTAAACTACTTTCATCGTAAGTTTACGACCATCCAAAACATACATAATCATCTCATATTTCAACATTAGAAAGTAAACTCATCTTCTACGTCTAGCATTTTAACCATTTTCCATTTTAACCACATTTTATCTTTAGGTTTTTGGGGTTTTCATGAATCAAACCACAACCCTTTCTGTTCTTGAAATACTAACTCTAAACCAAGAGTTTACAAGGTAAAAACGACATAAAACGAACCATAACTCGAAAGGATGAGTTTCCATGGTTTCTCACATTTTGAGAAGAGATCCAACATACCCAGAATGAGTTGCAAAGAGAAGGAGAGAGTTAGAATCAAGAGCTTTACCTATTCTCAAGCTTCTAAATGACTCACAAGCCTTCTTGCTCTTGAAAAATACCTCTTCTCTCACTTCTCTTTAGGTTAACCCCCATAAATGTGTTTGGGGTTCCCTATTTAATGTAACAACGTCGGGTCCTCGCTTAGGCGAGCTCATTCTCGCTCAAGCGAGAAAATCCCTCCCATTTTAAAAATTCATATCTGACCCTCTCGCCCAGGCGAGGCATCTATCGCTCAAGCGAGAATCCTCCAGTAGCCCAGGATTTCACCCTCCCAGTTGAGCCTTCCTCGCTCAAGCGAGCCAACCCTCGCTCAGGCAAGAATCCTCCAGTATAGCCCATAATTTCACCCTCCAAGGTGAGACTTTCTCGCTCAAGCGAGCCAACCCTCACTCACACGAAAATCCTCCAGTATAGCCCAGGATTTCACCCTCCCAAGTGAGCCTTTCTTGCCCAAGCGAGAATCCCTCGCTCAAGTGAGAATCCCAGGATTGATACTATAATGTTAAAGACTTAAATTTAGGGTGTTACATTTTGAGCATTCCTTCTAAACATAATTTAGAGCTTAAGGATAGAAGTATCTATTGAAGACTTAAACTCCATTTAATCTTGAAGTTTGCTCTTCTTTTTCTTCAAAATCTTTTTTTTTTTTGTGATTTTGGTGTCTTCATTAAAACTGTGTCAAAGTCAGAAGCAAGATCTTATTCACAATTTATAATATGGGAAATCATAGAATATAATCTAGTATATTAAATAGTAATAAAAATTTATATATTTTTCTTATATTACATCCTAAAAGGTGATGCATTAATAAAGATGTACAACTATGTTTTACACATAGGCTCCTCATTGATTGAGGTGTTTTTAATTCCAACTTGGAAAATGTTTTCATTTGAATAAAGTTTGTTGAATGTCAACACTGAAAACTACATATCATTCAAGATAATTTAACTATAAAGTTCAATTTACAGCATTAATATAATAATACTAATGAATAACTTTCTCAATTGCTTTAAGGGTCCAAAATATAATGAAATTTTATATCACTAATATAATAAAATATTAGTTGCCAATTTCATTGTTACAAGGCCCCAAACGTTTTCTCAATTGCTGGACATGTGTGGGCTTTTAAACTTAGGTAGAGTTGTTAGCAAGTTTAGTTGGTTCCATAGGTTAGATGGTGGGTGCAATATTTCTAAGCGCTTGGATACAGGTTTGTATGATTCTTCCTAGAGAACTATATTCCCTGAAGTCTAAGTGGAAAAACTCACTCAACTTCACTCTGATCATTGTCCCAAGTTAATTAGATGTGAGGGAGATAGTGTTGATGCTTCAAATAGGCCTTTCTGGTTCAAGGAAGCTTAAACACTTCGTAAAGATTTTTAGTCAGTAGTTTCAGATGCTTGATCTCATGGTGGTGGGAACATTGTGGATGAGCTTGCTAAAGTAAGGGAGGAGGCTCTAATCTATGAAAATAACACTTTTTGGGAACATATTTAGAAGGAAACATCGAGTTGAGGCTAGGATCAAGGGGTTCAACTTAAACTGGACACTGTGGATGATAGAGACATTATGAGGTTTGAAGCCCAACTTCGGTGGGAATACAATTCTATTTTGAAGCAAGAGGAGTTGCTGTGGTTTCAGAAGTCAAGGGAACAATGGGTTAAGTTGTGAGATAGAAACAACATATTCTTCCACACTCGAACTATTGTGAGAAGGAAGAGAAACAAAATTCATGGCTTATTCCTTGACGTTGGCGTGTGGCATACAAATTGCGATCTTTTGGAGGAGGCAGATCAACGTTATTTCATGGATTTGTTCTATGTCACTACTGATGTTGATTTAGACTATTGTCATATTCGAACTCCTAGATTGTCTAACGGAGGTGTTGATGCTTTGTCTGCCATAGTTACTATGGAGGAAATGACTAATATGGTTTTTGTAACGACCCGATTTTTACCCTTGAAATTTTTTCATTTATTTTAATCATTTCTTACATGCAGTCGTCACCTTTATTAAAAAACTGTCAAGTATATCTCTTTAAACATACTCTTTACCCTATCTTATTATCACACCAATTTATGTTGCGGAAAAACATAATTCATTCAGATAGTATTTATCACATACACCCAGTTATGGGTCTCCCAAATTTATAAAGCCCATAACTACACATATCCGTATTAATCTAAACAGATTTACAGTCATCCCTTAATATTATCAAATTAACTACAACGTCAAGTAACAAATAAGAAAATTGAGTAGATAAACACAAAAGCTTCCTAATTGAGCTTCATCCTCAAAATCTTTCATTTACCTACAATGGGATTATCATAAACAACACACAAAACGAAGGGAGTAAGTCATTAGTTCAAAACTAACATCACATGATAATCCACATTCTAATACAATTAAGCTTTAATATAATTCGTAAACACACATACGGAATTGTAAACATTCAAATCATCTTCCTTTACTTTCCACTTTACTCATATTCATCCTATAGTATATATATCCCATAATATATTTTCTATAGTATGCATATTACGTTCTTTCTCAACATCTTCCTTTTTATCGCTCATATTCACCCTATAGAATATATATCCTATAGCATGCATACGAGATTCATGTGACATTCACATTTCTCATCATTCATATTTACCCTATAGAATATATATCCCATGCTATATATCCTATGCTATATATCCTATAGCATGCATACGACACTCATGTGACATTCACATTTCCCATCATTCATATTCACCCTATAGAATATATATCCCATACAATATATCCTATAGCATGCATACGACATTCATTACTCCGAGTCATATTTCCATTGGTACTCCCCCAATAATATTGATTTCCTTTGAGTCATATTTCCATTGGTACTCCCCCAATAATATTACTTTCATTTGAGTCATCTTTCCATTGGTACTCCCCCAATAATGTTACTTATATTGAGTCATCTTTCCATTGGTACTCCCCCAATAATGTTACTTATATTGAGTCATCTTTCCATTGGTACTCCCCAATAATATTACTTATATTGAGTCATCTTTCCATTGGTACTCCCCCAATAATATAACTTATATTGAGTCATCTTTCCAATGGTACTCCCCCAATAATGTTACTTATATTGAGTCATCTTTCCATTGGTACTCCCCCAATAATGTTACTTATATTGAGTCATCTTTCCATTGGTACTCACCCAATAATGTTACTTATATTGAGTCATCTTTCCATTGGTACTCCCCCAATAATATTACTTATATTGAGTCATCTTTCCATTGGTACTCCCCCAATAATGTTACTTATATTGAGTCATCTTTCCATTGGTACTCCCCCAATAATGTTACTTATATTGAGTCATCTTTCCATTGGTACTCCCCCAATAATGTTACTTATATTGAGTCATCTTTCCATTGGTACTCCCCCAATAATGTTACTTTTATTTCGTTCATAACAGAAAAGCCATGCATTTTCCAACATAATGCATAAATTACAAACGTATCATTTTAAACCATTACCTCTTTCACATACCTCATTCATATCAGCAAGTATGATTTAGAGACAGTTATCCCTTACCTTGGTGAATGTTGGGGATCGGTTCTGAGTAACTTTAAAAGTCTCCTCCTCGATTTCCTCCAACCTTAGGATCTCTCCTCATTTCCACCAATAACCACAATGTCAGTCATTTATTCACAATAACACATAAATAACTCATATTTCATCATCAAACATACAAAGGATTCACATATATTCAAGATTTCCAAAACTACTTCAATAAAAGTTTCCAAACATCTAAACATACATGTTCATCTCATATAACAACATCAAAGCACAAACTTATCATCCACATCTAACATTTCATCTCTTTTTCTTTATACTCATATTCTCATTTTGGGGGTTTTTGGGGTTTTCATGAATAACCCACAAAACCTTTCCATTCATCAAATATCAACTCTAAATCAAGAGTTTACAAGAGAAAAACATCATAAAATGATCCATAACCCTAAAGGGTGAGTTTCCTTGGTTTATCATGTTTTGAAAATAGATCCAACATACCCAAAACAAGTTAGAGAGGAAGAAGAAGAGTTAGAAGCAAGAGGTTTACCTCTTCTCAAGCTCTAAGATGAGTCCTAAGGTTCCTTGCTCTTGAAAAGCTATCTTCTCTCTCTTCTCTTCAAAGTTCTAACCCTAAAATGTGTTTGGGGTTTCTATTTTAAAGAGAAGTCATCGGGTTCTCGCTCAAGCGAGCCCATTCTCGCTCAGGCGAGAAAATCCTGCCTATTTTAAAAACTCATATCTGACCCTCTCGCGCAAGCGAGGGATTCTCGCTCAAGCGAGAATCTCATAGTCCCAACAGGCTTCCTCTCGCTCAGGCGAGAATCTCATAGTGTCAACAGCCCCAATTTGCCATTTATCGCCTAGGCGAGGCAACTCTCGCTCAGGCGAGAATCTTCCAGTATAGCCCAGGATTTTATCCTCCCAGGTGATCCTTTCTCGCTAAGGCGAGAATCTCTCGCTCAAGCGAGACTTCCAAGACTATACAATAAATTTTAAAGACTAAAATTCGGGGTGTTACAGTTTTGAGTATGAAATCCTTCAAAGCTCCTAGCCTTGATGGTTTCCAACCCTATTTCTTTAAGAAGTATTGGAATATTGTGGGGGTCAAGGTCCTAGTCTTTGGTGCATGATGCATTTAGACTTGGTTTTACTCATAGTTGGCTTGTGGAGACGTTGGTGGTGCTTATTCTTAAAGTTAATAATCATACTTCTTTGAAGGAACTGAGACTTATTAGCTTGTGCAATATCATCTAAATGGTGATCATGAAGGTCCTGATTAATAGACTGAGACCATTTTTGGATGATCTAGTTGGGCCGTTATACAATAGTTTTATTTCAGCGATAAATACTTATGATAACATCATTCTAGCTCAAGAAGTTATGCATTTTCTAAATGGGACCAAGTCGAAGAAGGGTGTTATGGCATTGAAAGTGGACCTGGAAAAGCTTATAATAGAATCAATTTGTATTTCTTGCATATTACCTTGACTGAGTTTGTGTAAGGACCCAAATTCTACCCTTGAATTTTTTTTCCTATTTTATTCATCCTTCATGCATTTTTTTACGACTTCCAATCATAAATGCCAATAACTTAAGTTAAGTCTCCAATTCCTACTCGTACCCATTTCCTAAGTCAAGATAATATACACATTCGCATAGCAGAAAACCATAATTCCTTCATGCATCCTGGTAACCACCGCATACAATTAGCTATGGGATTTCGAAATACTCATAGCTACGAATATCCAGAGTTACAAAAATTCATGTCCAAAATACAGTCGGTCATATTACAAAAGAATGATTATAAGAACTTCCAAAAATTAAAAGCCTCTAAGCTCCTAATCAAAACGTCCTTACATCTTCCACCTACCTGCAATAGGATTAACATTGACCATACACATAAAACACAAAGGAGTAAGTCGTTAACGTAATAAATGTCAATGTACGTTAATCCACATTTTAATAAGATTAAGTAAACAATTTAGAGTTAAATATACTTAAAACCATTTTCATTGTTTAAGTAAAAAATTTAGAGTTAAGATTAAGCTACATCGCTTGAGCCAAAGCTTGTTGTAACACCCTAGATTTTAAAGTCATTATATTATAGTATAAGTCCTGAGAGTCTCGCTTGAGCGAGAGAATTGTCGCCTGGGCGAGAGAGGCTCACCTGGGAGGGTGAAATCCTGGGCTATACCGAAGGATTCTCGCTTGAGCGAGAATTGCTTCGCTTGTGCGAGAGTGGTCACGCCTGAGCGAGAGTTGTCCCGCCTGGGCGAGAAAAGTGGTATTCAAGACTTGTCAAGGCTGTAAGATCCTCACTTGAGCGAGAGGATCCTTGCTTGAGTGAGAGATGCCTCGCCTGAGCGAGAAATCCCTCGCTTAAACGAGAGCGTCAGATCTAAAATTTTAAAAAGGCGGGATTTTCTCGCCTAAGCGAGAATGGGCTCGCTTTAGCGAGAACCCGACGATTTCAATTGAAAATAAAAACCCCAAACACATTTTAGGGTTAGAAATTGAGAGAGAAGAGAGGAAAAGGTGATTTTGGGAGCAAGAACTCGTGGGAATCATCTAGGAGCTTGAGAAGAGGTAAATCTTTTGATTCTAACCCTCTTTCTCCTTTTCAAACTCGTTTTTAGGTGTAAGGATCTCTTCTCAAAGTATGAGAAACCATGGAAACTCTTCCTTTAGAGTTATGGTTCGTTTTAGGTAGTCTTTCTCTTGTAAACTCTTGGTTTAGAGTTGGTATTTGATGAATGGAAAGATTATGTGGGTTTATTCATGAAAACCCCAATACCCCCAAAATGAGAATATGAGTAAAAAGGGAAAATGGGTTAAATGTGTAAGGACCCGATTTTCGTAATCCAAAAATTCTTTTTAAAACCTTGTTCAAGAAAACGAAGTGATTACTTTTAAAAGACATTACTCGGACGATTTGGAAAACCTGATTGAATATATATATAAGTTCAATTCCTCTTTCAGGTGCGGAAACAATCAATCGTTCACTTCATTAGAAACATGTTATTTCACTTCCTTTTAATTACACAATTTAAATACAATTATCCATTCTCAATAAATCTTCCATTGTTACATCGTTTAATATCCTAACTATACATTTAGGAGAGAGTCACTCATACATAAATCCCATTTAACATACTCTCCATATTACATGCATTATTCAATTACAACATTGAGAACATAAAGCAACTACTCAAACATGTACTCTCCTCCGCAAGCATCAATCATGATAAACATACATCAATCAACACATATTATCCATATTCACCCTATAGTACACATATATCCCATACTATATGTGTTCTATAGTGTGCATATTTTATTCATCTCATATTATCCATATTCACCCTATAGTACACATACATCCCATAATATATATGTTCTATAGTGTGCATATTTTATTCGACTCATATTATCCATATTCACCCTATAGTACACATACATCCCATAATATATATTTGCTATAGTGTGCATATTTTATTCATCCAAACATACGCATTTCTCATCGTTCATATTCACCCTATAAGATATATATATCCCATAATATATATCTTATGGCATGCATATGATTTTCATTCTGAATATACACTTTTCACATCATTCACATTTCGTAGTAATTTACCCTTGATTCTCTTTCAACAATTCTGCACCGTACAAATAATCCTCTACCACATCGGGCAGGTCGAGTTCATTCCCCATACCACATCGAGTAGGTCGAGTTCATTCCCCATACCACATCGGGCAGGTCGAGTTTTTTCCCCATACCACATCGGGCAGGTCGAGTTTATTCCCCATACCACATCGGGCAGGTCGAGTTCATTCCCCATACCACGTCGGGCGGGTCGAATAATTCCCCATACCACATCAGGCAGGTCGAGTTCATTCCCCATACCATATCGGGCAGGTCCAATAATTCCCCATACCACATCGGGAAGGTCGAGATTATTCCCTATACCACATCGGGCAGGTCGAGTTTCCACATCTATATTCACATCCGTGTCATACACAATCAACACAAAGCATCTCATTATTTTATCACCATAAAATAACACACAACACCTTCATTGTCACAATCATACCCTTTTCCATTTTAACACCTTAACAGCTCATCACACAGTCATTGTTACAAGCACACCCATATAGGTTTATAACAATCAACCACTCACAACATACTCATTTAGATAAACATACTCATGCCCATTTTAACACATTAACAACTCATCACACATTCATTGTTACAAACACACCCATTCATGTTTATAACAATCAACCACTCACAACATACTCATTTATATATATGACCATAAATTACTCACACGCCATCATTATCACACAACATAACCATTATCACGAACAAAACACGCATAACATATCATTCCTCATATACATATTAACGTTAGAACCATCTTTATTGACGGTGTATTACCATAAAGGAGCATATTGCGTTTTTCATAGATAAACGGTTCCCCCCACACATATATCTCCACTTTTATGGCTAATACATCCTCATGTAAAATAAAGACTCTCACATGGACCACAAACTCCCAAGAGAGTTTCTATCCGTTAATATGCTCCGATTCTTGAGGGAAATCGGAGATGACTCTAATGAAATACTCTAAGACCACAATGGTCTTCCCCCCCCACCTTAGGTTGTGTAAGCTCCATGGATCCGCAAAGAGCTCCATCTCCCTTTATCTCCTTAAACCTCCATTGTTTCTTTTTCCTCTCCAAAGCTCTCCAATGTTCCATTAAGAAGCAAGAGGAAGAGGTTTTGATGTGTTTTTGAGGTTTAGAGGAGGAATGAATCGGAATCTATGGGGAGTCGCTGTTGGGAGTGAAAGGGGAGAAAAGAAAATGAAGATTAGGGTTTGTGAAACCCTTTCTTTTCTTTTATTGTTGGGCACTCTCGCCCGTGCGAGAATATCTCGCTTGGGCGAGAAACCCACGATATTTTAATGTTCCAAACACGGGATCTCTCGCCTGGGCGAGATTCTCTCGCTCAAGCGAGAATCTCATAGCCTGCCCAGGCTTTCTCTCGCTCAAGCGACCCATTCCTCTCGCTTGGGCGAGATCCTCTAGCTCAAGCAAGAATCTGGCAGTATGCCCCATTCTTCAGGACTGTTACCTAATTTCAAGGAGGGTAAATTTGGGGTGTTACACAATGTTAAATGTAGAAGATGAGTTTGTGTTCTAATGTTGATATATGAGATGAATGTGTATGTTTTAGATGTTTGGAAACTCGTATTGAAGTAGTTTTGGGAACCTTGAAAATATGTGAATCTCTTGTATGTTTAACGATGAAATATGAGTCGTTTATGTATTATTTTGAATAAATGACTGAAATTGTTGTTATTGATGGGAATGTGGAAAGATCCTAAGGTTGGAGGAAATCGCGGCGGAAACTGGAAAAGTTACTCGAAAACGACTCCAATGCTCACCAAGGTAAGGATAAGTCTTTACTTGTGCATTTGAAATAGAAAATGTGTGTATTTTCTGGTTGTGCCATAATTAAGTTGTGAATCACGTATATAGTATAAACATATATGGGTGTCTTTATACTAATGAGAGCGTGGATTTACGGGAATTGATTGATGGTGAAATCGAAGAAAATAAAATATATTTTTAGCCGACCATGAATGGTTAGCGACTCCGGATCGAGTATAAGAAGAAAAAATTTGGCTCGAGTATAAGAAGCAAAACTCCGACTCGAGTATAAGAAGCAAAACTCCGGCTCGAGTATAAGAAGAAAAACTCCGGCTCGAGTATAAGAAGCAAAACTCCGGATCGAGTATAGGAAGCAAAACTCCGGCTCGATTATATGAAGAAACACTCTGGCTCGAGTATATGTAGCACGTTTTTTTTTAAAAAGAAATGAGAATCTGCTTTTAGCTAACCTTAAGGGGTGTAGCGACTTTGGCTCAAGTTATGCAGCAAAGAAAATGAATTTCAAAATGGTTTACTAACCCCTTTAAAATGTGGATTATCTTATAATGGTATTTATTGTCTTGACGACTTACTCCTTTGTATGTTGTGTGTATTTGCCATTGACAATCCCATTGCAGGTAAACATGATAGTTGAGGATGCTTGGTTCGAGGCCTTAGGAGCTTAGAACTTGGATCCTTTGTTTTGTTTTTTGTGATGTAAATTGTTACTTGGATAATTGTATTCATAACTATTTTGACTTTCTACGTTTTTGTGTAATGCTGGATATTAGTAGCTATGAGTGTTTTTGAAACCCATAGTTAGTTATATGCGGTAATTACCGAGGAAAGGAATACATGAATTATGTTTTTCTGTTAAATCAAACGTATGTGAATATGGCGACATGGAATAAGTATGTTGAAAATGTGGTATACGAAAATGTATGCAAAAGGAATAAAATAAGGAAAAAATTTCAAGGGTAGAATTTGGGTCCTTACAATATGGTATCAGAACATAGTTAATTATGCGGCCTAGGATATGGCCTTACATGCTTCTTTGTCATCTTTATGTGCTTGAATTGCTTAGTTGGCATGGACGTTTGTGTCCTTATGTGATACTTTTCTGGTTAGCAAATTAGTTTACTGACTGGTACATGAGTACATGTACACATGGCTGAAAGAGAAAGAGGAACGAGTCAGAATGTTCCCAATGATCTGTTGGCACAACTGGTAGAGGTGCTTTAGGGCATGAATGAAAATTTACAAATTCTGAATCGGAGCGTGGCGCCAAGTACAGACTCGCAGACCCTAGTTTCACAAGGACCGGCTGAGTACCGAGAGTTAGATAAATCCTGCAGGAGGAACCCTAGTCAGTTCCAAGGCGGATTCGCTCCGGATGCTGCTATTGAGTGGGTCCAAGGAATGGAGTGTACTAACATGAAGGCAGATAGAGTGGCGACCTCCAAATCTATTCCTCCCATGAACTTCGGGCCTCAAAGAGACTTTGTGCACGGAAGGGGCAAGGACATGATGTTTCACGAAGAACAAAAGCCTTATTTTCCACCTGTCGGTATTTGGGGTTACATTTCGCATGGGCCGAAGACCCATGCAAATGTCGGAGGGTCACAGTTAAACTCTCCATCCTGGTTCAACAAGTGTAACTGAAGTCATGTCGGAGAATTGTGTCCTGGAACGACAAATAGCTGTTTTCACTGCAAAGAGACCGGACATATCAATAGGTATTGTCCTAAGTCACGACAAGGTATGAATTCTTTGGGGATTTGACGACCTCAATCTATCGGCAGAGTGGTTACCATTTGTGGTGCAGAGGCATCAGAAGCGGATGGTTTGATCCAGTGTAGGATGTATGAGGAGAAGGGGAATGAAAGCCAACGATCATATGCTCTAACTGGTGTCCATCGTAACCATGATTATCAAGGGTTGAAACTTACTGTTGGAGGATTTCATCCCGACGTATTTCCTATGTGCAGCAAATGTGGGCGGAAGCATGCGGGAACAATTTGTCCTGGTTCGGGGAATGGTTGTTTCCACTGTAAGGAAAAGGGACATATAAAAAGGTTTTATCCGAAGTTGACTCGGTATGTAAATGTTGTGAAGGTTGGGAGGCCTAGTACAACTGGCAAAGTGAGCACCATGAGTGACACAGATACGTCCGGTGTTGACGGTTTGATCCGAGGTAAACGCATGGTGACAGGTATTCATTGTTTAGTGTTGTTGATTCGGGAGCGAAACACTCCCTTGTATGTGTTAAATGTGTAAACCGGCGGATATTGCAAACTAAGTCGTTGCCTTTCGAATTGGTCGTATACACCCCAACTAGTGGGCTGACGGTGGTATCGACGTTTATGTTCCAGTGTCCGATTGTAGGAAAGGGTGGCATGTTTACAATGGAATTATCTGCTTGTCGTTGTCTCAGTGGATTTAAATCTGTAAATGGACTTGTTGTCAGCAAAGGATAGAGCTGACAAGGTCGGGGCGGTTGGGAATCTGTGTGAGATTTCTGACCAGGCTAGTGGTATGGAGCCAGTGTCGGCTAAGGGAGTCAGAACTTCCCTTAAGGAAAGGGATCAGTGCTTATCCTGTTAATGTCACCGGGGGGAGTATTTAAGAACTTGTTAGCATTTTGAAGGAATAAGACTCGAAAGAACTATGTATTTTTTCTTGGAAAGGGAATTTTTCTTCTATGAATGACGTTGGATAATGAATGGAATGATAGTTCTTGGTAACAGTAGAACAGGCTATAATATGAAAGTCGTACGTCATGCTATGTGGTTTCCTACATGTTCCTATTTGAGATATGTTGTTGATTATCTTGTCATTCCTCAATATTAAACACAAATATGCATGAGGTAAAGATTAACCGATTATGAGACTCGGCGACTAAATATCTACATCTTTATTGTGTGACATGTAATTGTGCAAAATTTTAAATTGTAGAAGTCTGCTAACATGTACTTGACTGTTTTGCATGGGAATGAACATTTGTGTCTTGACCTATTCCTGCATATGAGTTTGCTTGCAATGCATGAGGGTTTAGAAAGTTGAATGCAGTGGATAATTCCTGTATAACATGTTCTGTATGACAATGGTGAAATATTCCTTAGAGATTAATTGTTAATATCCAATAATTTGTTCCGTGATGTGTGAATTCTAGAAGCGATGTGTTAATTGTTACGGTAATGACTTGAATAGTAAGGTAATGATTCACATGAACATGTAGATGGATATGTTGTATTGAAGGTGCTGAACATGAAGTGTTGGTTTTAAAAAATATTGAGTTAAAGAGAAAATTAAATGAAAAATGCCTAGTGTGTTTTAAAACGACTAAGTCTGGTATCTTTGTTTTTATGAGTTGCTAAAAGTTAGACTTTCTTGTTTGCATTAGTTTGCATGGGCGGTGATTGAATGGGTGGTGCCCAAGTCAGTGACTGATATAAGGAGTTTTCTGGGTTTGGCTGGTTATTACAGGAAATTCATAGAGGGGTTTTCCAAGTTGGCATTACCTCTGACCAAGCTTACCAGAAAAGGGGAACCGTATGTGTGGACAATCCGTTGCGAAGAAAGTTTTCAAGAGTTCAAGCGGAGGTTGACTACGGCACCAATGTTGGTTCTTCCTTGTACTGATCGCGATTTTAGTGTGTATTGCTATGCTTCTAAGCAAGGTTTGGGTTGTGTTCTGATGCAGGACGGGAAATTTGTTGCCTATGCTACGCGACAATTGAGAACGCATGAGCAAAACTACCCTACACATGATCTGGAACTAGCCGCAGTGGTCTTTGCCTTGAAAATCTAGAGACACCATCTTTATGGTGTAAGATTTGAGGTGTACAACGATCGCAAGAGTTTGAAGTATCTGTTTGATCAAAAGGAACTAAACATGAGACAAAGAAGGTGTATATTTCTTAAGTTGTAGTAACAATCCAGAAGAGTGGGACATACTGCCAGATTCTCGTTTGAGCGAGAGGGCCTCGCCCAAGCGAGAGGGTCAGAGTTTCTCCCAGGATTTTATCTTGAAATATCGTTTGAGCGAGAAAGGGCTCGCCTGGGCGAGGGTTGGCTCACTTGGTTGAGTGGAATACTAGGGTATACTGAAGGATTCTCGCCTAAGCGAGACATGGCTCGCCTGGGCGAGGGAGAGAGGTGTTGACACTGGAGGATCCTCGCTTGAGCGAGAGCACCAGATCTGAAATTTAAAATGGGCGGGATTTTCTCGCTTGGGAGAGAAAAGACTCGCTTGAGCGAGAACCCGACGCTGAAACTTTAAAATAGAAACCCTCAAACACATTTTGGGTTAGAACTTAAGAGAGAAGAGAGAAGAAGGTGATTTTGGGAGCAAGGATTCGTGGGAATCAACTAGAAGCTTGAGAAGAGGTAAATCTCTTGATTCTAACTTTCTTTCTCCCTTTCAAACTCGTTTTGGGTGTATGGGATCTCTTTTCAAAATGTGAGAAACCATGAAAACTTTTCCTTTTGAGTTGTGGTTCGTTGTATTTAGTTTCTCTCTTGTAAACTTTTGGTTTAGAGTTGGTATTCAAAGAATAAAGAGGGTTTATGGGTTGGTTCATGAAAACCCCAAAACCCCCAAAAATGAAAATGTGGTTAAAGAGGAAAATGGGTAAAATGGTAGATGTAGAAGATGAGTTTGTGTTCTAATGTAAAATAGAAGATGAATATGTATGTTTTATTGTTGAAAACATCTAATGAAAGTGATTTTTGAAAACATTGAAAATGTTTGAATCTTTTGTATGGTTAAGGATGAACTATGAGTTGTTTATATGCTGTTGCGGATAAATTACTGACTTTTGTTATTCTTTGGTAGGGATGAGGAAAGATCCTAAGGTTGGAGTCAGTGTTGGAGGAACTTGCAAAGTTACCAAGGACCAAACCCAACACTTACCAAGGTAAGGATAAGCATTTATTCCGAGTTGTGAAATATGAGATATACGGTTATATGTGGATGACTCGAATGGAATAAGATGTGGGAAGTATCAAAGAAATTGAATGTCTTGCCCAAGTGGTATTGAAATTGAATGTGTTGCCCAAGTGGTATTGAAATTGAATGTCTTGCCCAAGTGGTATTGAAATTGAATGTCTTGCCCAAGTGGTATTGAATTGAATGTCTTGCCCAAGTGGTATTGAAATTGAATGTCTTGCCCAAGTGGTATTGAAATTGAATGTCTGGCCCAAGTGGTATTGAAATTGAATGTCTTGCCCAAATGGTATTGAAATTGAATGTCTTGCCCAAGTGGTAGTGAATTGAATGTCTTGCCCTATGTGATGTTGTGAAAGTATGTAAAAGTGGGAAATGGCTATGTAAAACAAGAATGAAAAGGAGGGTAAGAAGGTTTAACATCGAAGAAGGTGAAAGTAAGAATGGTTGGATGAGGTAGTAAGGGATATAATGATATGTACTGATTTTATGTTGGAAAGTTTAAATTGTTTACCTAACTCTGTTTATAATGTGGATTATATTTAAATGACATCTATTGAATTAAATGACTTACTCCTTTGTATGTTTCTATGTGTTGCCATTTGATAATCCCATTGCTAGTAATCGGATAAATTAAGGACGCTTGAGTTGGAGCCTTTGGAGCTTTTAAATTTGAATTTCTTTATTTGCACTTTTTGTATCATAACTAACTAATTGTGGATTTGAATATTTGTAACCTTGGTCAATATATTTTTGGATATTTGTAACCTTGGGTATTATGATTTTGGAAACCCATAACTATTCCCAAGTCCTATTTAAATGGGGGACATTAATATAAATTATGTTTTTCTGCATTATGGATGTGTGTATGAATACTGCATGATAAGATGATCCGAAAATAATCAAGGTAACTAATGTAACGTACCTTGGGTTACCAATCATAAGATATATGGAAAATATATGTTTGCATGAGTTAAGATAAGAAAAAATTTCAAGGGTAGAATTTGGGTCCTTGTAGATTTCTTGGTGTGAGATTTATTTGTTGAGAGTTCCTAGTGGTGGATCTCTTGTTTGAGCTTTGGTTAACCTCTTGATGTGAATTTTCTTTTAACACTAAGGTTAAGATCATTGAAGAGGAATGATTAAATTAGCTTTCTTGGATGTTTACTTATATGTCTCTATGGTTCTAGTTGAACAAGATTAAGATAATAGTCGTCCAATGAGACATCTGTATGAGGATTGAGGATCTTGTTTACATCATGAGAGTATAAACCTTGGAAGAGATATATCCTATGCCTTGAAAATTGGAGTTTTACTTGATTGATGATTTTAATGATAAGAGGAATATTAGCTCTTGATAAAGATAGAATGATCTATGTGGTTTCCTACATGTTCCTATTTGAGATATGTTGTTAGTTCTCTTGTCATTCTTCTGGATTAAAACAAATATGCATGGTGTAATGATTGACCGTTTATTAAACGTGGTGGCTAGATTGACATTTTCATTATATGACATGTAACCATGGCAAATTTTAACTTGTAAAAGTTTGCTAGCATGTACTTGCCTGTTTGGCCTGGAAATGAACATGTACATCTTGAATTATTCCTGCGTATGAGTGTGCTTGCAATGCGAGAGGGTTTAGAAAGTTGAATGAAGTGAGGAATTTGAGTGTAACATGTTCTGTATGACAATGGTGAAATATCTCTTTGAGATTAATTGTCTCGGTAATGACTTGAATAGTAATGTGAATGATTCATGTGAACATGTAAATGGATATGTTGTATGGACGGTGCTGATCATGAAGTATTGGTTTTAAAAATATAGTGTTAATGAGGAAATGTAAATGAAAGATACCTAGTGTGTTTTGAAAGGAGTTATATCATTGTTTTTATGAGTTGCAAAAGGTTATCCTCCTTTGTTTGCATTTTTCTTTATATTTATGTTAAGGCATAAAAATTATGTTTCAAGGTAATGAATGAGGTTAGTTAAGTTATTTCCACATCATTGTGATGAACGCATTTGAATAAACGTGAACATTTGGATATGTTGTTATTTTGAAGTGACTCATGGTGGGTGATCAAAACGAGTCAGTATGAAAAGAAATATGTAACACCCCAAACTTTAAGTCTTTAAAATTATAGTATTAGTCCTGGGATCCTCGCTTGAGCGAGAGATTCTCGCTTGGGCGAGAGAGGTTCACCTGGGAGGGTGAAATCCTGGGCTATACTGGAGAATTCTCGCTTGAGCGAGAATTGTCTCGCTTGAGTGAGAGGGTCAGAGTTGAGTTTTTAAGATGGGCGGGATTTTCTCGCTTGAGCGAGAGAAAGCTCGCTTAAGCGAGAACCCGACGAGAACATTAAATGAGGGAAACCCCAAATACATTTTTAGGTTAAGAATTGAAGAGAGGTGAGAGAAGAGAGCATTCCCAAGGTCTAGGAGCTTTGATTCTTGTTCAAGAGCTCGAGAAGAGGTAAAAATCTCTATCCTAACTCTCTTCTTCCCTTGAGAACCCATTTTTGGTATTAAGGATCTCTTCTCAAAGTGGGTAAAACCATGGAAACTCTCTCTTTCGAGTTATGGTTCGTTTTATGTCACTCATACCTTGTAAACTCTTGGTTTTGAGTTAGTATTCCTAGAATGGAAAGGGTTGTGGGTTGACTCATGGAAACCCCAAAACCCTAGAGAGAGAAAATGTGGTTAGAGAGGAAGAATGGGTAAAACGCTAAAGGTAGAAGACGAGTTGCTTTATAATGTTAAAATATGAGATGATATGTATGTTTTAGATGGTTGAAAACTCATAATGAAAATAGTATAGAACCATTGAAAATATGATACATGTCTTGCATGGTTGAATAATGCAATATAAGTTATTTATTTGCTATTTGGAATGAATGACTAACATTGTGTTATGTGGTGGGAATGAGGAAAGATCCTAAGTTTGGAGGTGGTGCCGGTGGAACTTATGAAGTCGCCAAAAACCAAACCCAATACTCACCGAGGTAAGGATAAATCTTTAATTTATGCATTCTGTTGGAAAATGCGTGGATTTTCTGTTTTGGATAATGAATAAAATGTGAATCACTTAATCATTATGAACATATATGGGTATGTTGATAATGGTTAGAAGTGAATTTACGGTTTACTTATTGGGGGAGTACCAATGGAAATAAGACTCGAAATGAAATTATGAAATGTAAATCACTTTGTAGTTATAAGCATATGTGGATATGTTTGTAATGATGTCGGGTGTATTTATCATTTTTTTATTGGTGGAGTGCCAATGGAAATAAAACTCGGAGTAAAGTAATAAATTGTAAGTCACTTTGTAGTTACAAGCATATATGTTATGTTGTAATGATGTCGGGTGCATTTATTGACTATTTATTGGTGGAGTGGCAATGGAAATAAAACTCGGATAAAACAATAAACTGTAAGTCACTTTGTAGTTACAGGCATATACGCTATGCTGTAATGATGTCGGGTGCATGTATTGTCCATTTATTGGTGGAGTGCCAATGGAAATAAAACTCGGATAAAACAATAAACTGTAAGTCACTTTATAGTTACAAGCATATACGCTATGTTGTAATGATGTCGGGTGCATGTATTGTCCATTTATTGGTGGAGTGCCAATGGAAATAAAACTCGGATAAAACAATAAACTGTAAGTCACTTTGTAGTTATAGGCATATACGCTATGTTGTAATGATGTCGGGTGCATGTATTGTCCATTAATTGGTGGAGTGTCAATGGAAATAAAACTCGGATAACACAATAAACCGTAAGTCACTTTGTAGTTATAGGCATATACGCTATGCTGTAATGATGTCGGTTGCAATTATTCTCTATTTATTGGTGCAGTGCCAATGGAAATAAAACTCGGAAACAAAGTAATAAATGGTAAATCACTTAGTCACTACAAATATATATGGGTATGTTTGTAATGATGACGGGTGGATTTATGGTTTATGTATTGGTGGAGTGCCAATGAAAATAAAACTCGTTTTAGCCGACCAGAATGGGTTAGCGACTCTAGCTCGAGTTATATGGCATGGTTTTTCAAAAGTACATATGAAGGAAATGGTTTTAAGTGGATTTAACTTATATCGTTGTTTAATTCTAATAAATGTGGATTAACTTACATCGAAATTTTATTGAGTTAATGACTTATTCCTTTGTGTTGTTTGTGTATGGTAAATGTTAATCCCATTGCAGGTAGGTGGACGGAGAAAGGATGATTTTTGAGTAGGAGATGAGAGACCTTTATTTTGATGTCTCTTTATCCATTATTTTGTAACTTCAATTGATTGTAATTGAATCAACTAATTGTACTATGAATACTATTTTGTACATGATTTTGATCATGGAGACTAGTAACTCGGGATATATGTAGCTATGAGTGTTTTGGAAACTCATAGCTAATTGTATGCGGTAGTTACTAGGTTATATTAATATGAATTATGTTTTTCTGCTATCGGATTGTGTATGTACTTTTGGTTCATAGATCGGATGTGAGGATGAAGAGAAAGATCTTTTAAATAAATTTATTCACTTGGTAATTATGACTTATCGTTAAATGCATGGAATTGGATTAAATAAGGAAAAAATTTCAAGGGTAGAAAATCGGGTCGTTACAGAATAAGCATGCAAATGCTATAGTGATAACTTTTCATTGTGCCAGTGATTTCTTATAGGTGCATAAATTTGAGCTTTGATGATGAACATGGATGTTGTATTGTTTAAGTTTTAGCGGGTTAATCGATAAACAAAATTTTGTTTCTATGTTCTTTGAAGGAAGTAGTACTGGGAATAGCAAAGTTGTTTTGATTTTTGTACATGAAACTTTTGGTCTATGATGATTAATCTTTTGTAGTTGAATATTTGCAATGCACGATATAGTGGTAATGAACACAAATTAACTGCTTTGATATTGTGCTTACAAAACTAGTTTCTATTTCATGTGCGTTAGTAATTGTTATGCATAATTGCAATGTTATGGCATAAGTATGTTTCTGTAAATGGGCTATGGGGACTCTCATGTCCTGAATGGAATGTAACTCTAGAACTAACTAGCCTTTTGAAAATTGTGATTTGGACGTTCAGTGTTGCGTGAGAAAAGGGGCTTTTAAGTTATTTTGAAATGGTTATGAAAACCTTACTTTCACGAAGTGATTGCCATGAATCTTACATCTAATATATTTTCGAAAATCATTTTGGGTGAAGTGTAGCATTTGGCTAAGCATTAATTAAGTTCCCTTGATGAAGATCCAATTTTTTTACAACGGTATCTTGAATGAATTTTAGTTTTTAAAAACTTGGTGATGCAAGTATGACCATGTGTTTCTAGACGTGATGCAAATTTGAGTACAAAGTGTATATTTGCAAGTGTAATAGGGGTATCCATATCGAACGTATGTTATTGGATTGAATGTTTGTAAATTTTCAAATGATCATTGGTAATAAAGCATGTGATTTGAGTGGGCCTACGGTCCTGTACGCCTAGTGGAGGCTATGAATTTGCGAATCTTCTTCTACCACCTCCGTTTGTTGTAAGAATGTTTGACTGGATTGGATAATTACTTGATGATTTTATTTGGTGCTCTAAAAAACTCCGGAAAATCTTGTTTGTCTAAATGTTACACGTTGAATGAATGACTTGTTTCTGTGTGGTAGTGAGTACAAGTTTGAAATTCTATGTAGAATTTTGAGTTAAGTGTGGCTATTTTTAATGTGTGAAATGAAATGACGCTATTTCCATCGAGTGGATGTCGATCTAGCTATTGCATGTTGGATGCGATCTAGTGCATCTTGGTAAATGATGGGTATTGAGTCCTACACTCTTTTGAATTCGAAGGTGTGATTGTGAATCTCACTGTATGTGTTGATCGTTCTGAACGATTGTTGTTTTGATAGATCGGAGGGATCTATTGTTCTTGATGAATACTTGGAAATCTTTATTCCAATTGTGATAAATTTTATTTTAGCCGTCCTCGTTGTCCTGATATTTGGCCTTGGTAAATGGACTCTGAAAGGTTAGTCCATGAATTGACCATGTAGTATCACTGTTACGTGGTATGTGTTCTTATATGTCGTCTAAGTGATCTTAATGGTTTAGATGATTGGATCTAAGTTTGGTTGAGCATACCTGATGAGTCATATATTACACACTATTCATAACCTGATGAATCTAATTGACTTTGTTTGGCATGGTTTAGTGTTTTTGGCTTTATTGGACTATTATTCCTAAAATGAGTTAATTTGGGATTATTTAGTCTAATTAAATCTAATTCCATTTTCAGGTCATATTTGGCACCAAGGACATTTTGGACATTACAAGTGGATGATGTGTGCAAAAGTGAAGATTGTATATTGTATTAGGATTTTTATTTCCGTTTGGGTTTTGGGCCCATTGTTTAGGGCCCATTTCCGTTTTACACCATTTAAACACATGATTTTCGGTTTTGAAGGGCACACTTTAACATTACATTACTTTTTGCCTTAGAACATTTTTATTCCCGTTTTCCCTCTTTTGCTCTCCTAGGGTTTATGCATTTTCGTTTTTGCTCTTCTCCATTTTCGGTTTTGCTTAATCCTTCCATGGAAGGCTAAATTTATGGGCTAAACTCCTTTGGTAATGTATCACAACTCTTGAGGTTTGGTTATTAATGCAATTTCGGTTTCTTATTTGTTAATTTCTTCTATTCAATTTCTGGTTGTGGTTTGCTTAATTCCATGCCTTAGAAATAGATTTGTGAACTGATTTTCGCTTAGTCAATCATTTCTCTAGTGCATGAATGCTTAGTTCGTGTGAATTTGTTTATGAGTTGATTATCGCTTAGTTACTTGATTATGAACAAATTAGGAATTCAACGATTAGAATATGATTTTGATACTGTGAAACCGAGGATTGAGTTGTGATTAAGGAAACCAAAGGGGTTTAGCCGTTTCACTTTTCTGTTAATTACTGTTTCTGTTTTAGTATTAGATTCATACCATAAAAAAAACAAAACCCCCCTTTGTGTGTGTGAGTACAAGGTGTTTGAACTATTGCCTGAAAGATAATCCTTGGGAAACGACCTAGGAGTCACTTCCTAGTACAATACTTTATTGTTATATTATTTGTATCGAGTACGGCCTCGATCAAATTTGGCGCCGCTGCCGGGGATTATCTGTTCATACAAAGGTTCTATGTAGTTTCATATAGCTTAGTTTAGTGTAGTTCTGTAGTGCATTTTGATTAAAAATTCTGGTTTGTATTCAAAAGTTGTGTTGCTGTCAAAGTTAATGTTCACTGTTACTTTTTCACTGTTGTCATTTTGCACTATTTGTGTGATTTTGTTTTGCTGGTTTATATAGTTGTGTGTGGAATTTTTGCATGACATTTTGTTTCCACATTCTTTCATCCCACATTGAACACCAGAGAAAGCAGAATCACTTTCCGAGCTATAGTTTGTGAGATACAACTTGACGGTGAAAAGTGAATGGTTGAAAATTTATTTTTAGCATAACTTTGTCTCCATATATCAGAATTGGACGTATGACATATGCATTTGGGGTAGAAAAAGAAGTCTGTCAGCTCTGAACCAAAAATCCGAAAAAACCCTTTTTACTATTTATTTTTTATTTTTTAAGGTTTATTTTTTATTTTTTAAGGTTTATAGTGAAACTGTTTTGCATTTTTAACATAGTTAGGCTTTGAATTTTTTCTTGAAACTTTTTATACATTTTCTATATGATTTTAGGATGTTATTGATGCAAATACTTGGTTGATTCTACAATTATAACATGTATTTCCATTACTGCTGCCGTACTTTCTTCCTACTGTTGATTGTATTGCATGACTAGGGGAAATACAGGTCATTTGCATCCAATAAATCCTGAAATTGATAGAACATATCATAGGTTAGTTAAACAGAGTAGAAATTTACCTTTCCATAGTGTACCTGATTCTGTTTCTGATTCTGATTCTATTTCTGATTCTATTCCTATTTCTATGCATTTTGTGGAATATATTGATTTTGTGCATTTTGTTGCATTGTCTGATTCTGAGCATTCTGAAAATTCTGTACACTCTGAAAATATGGCTCAACCACCTACTCCTCCTGGTCCTCGTGAGAGGACATTAAGGGAGCTGGTTGCACCTGATTTCACTTATGATAGCTTGTGCATCCAGCATCCCAATGAGGATGTGCCATATGTGCATAAAACTGGACTAATCCATTTGTTGCCAAAGTTTAATAGACTTGCAGGTGAGGATCCTCATAAGCATCTTAAGGAGTTCCATATTGTCTGTTCAACCATGAAACCTCATGATGTCCAAGAGGATCACATCTGTTTGAAGGCCTTCCCTCATTCACTTGAAGGCCCTGCAAAAGACTAGTTGTACTACTTGGCTCTTGGATCCATCACAAGTTGAGGTGACCTAAAGAGGACATTCCTTGGTAAATTCTTCCCTGCCTCCAGGACCACTGCAATCAGAAAAGATATTTATGGGATTAGGCAACAACATGGAGAAAGTTTATATGAGTATTGGGAGAGATTCAAGAGGTTATGTGCAAGCTGCCCCCATCATCAGATTTCAGAGCAACTCCTACTCCAATATTTTTATGAAGGTTTGAACAACATGGACAGGAGTATTATTGATGCAGCTAGTGGAGGTGCACTTGGAGACATGACTCCCTTTGAAGACTAGAGGTTTGATTGAGAAGATGGCTTCTAACTCTCAACAGTTCAATGCAAGGAGTAGTGATGCCATAATTGTGAGAGGTGTGCATGATGTTGGGACTGATTCGGTGAGGCAAGAAAAGCTTGAGCGAAAAATTGATTCCCTCACCACATTGGTCACTCAATTAGCCATGAATCAACAGAAACAACCAATGGCAAGAGTATGTGGCATTTGCACCTCACCTGACCATTACAGTGATGTTTGTCCTTCTCTGCTTGAGCCAAGAACTATTGATCATCCTGAGGCTTATGCTACAAACATCTACAACAACAGACCAAATCAACAACAACAAAATTATGATCCATCTTAAAGCAGATACAACCCTGGTTGGAGAAATCATCCAAATCTCAAGTGGTCTGATCACACACAACAACGACCTCCTCATGCACCATTTCAGAACAACAATGTTGGACATAATAGACCTTATGTTCCCCCACCAATTCAACAACAAAGGTAGCAATAAGTGATTAATAATCCTCCACCTGTACCTAGTGAACCGTCATTGGAAGAGTTGGTGAGGCAAATGACAATGCAGAACATGCAGTTACAACAAGAAACCAAAGCTTCTATTTAGAGACAAGAGTCTTCTATTCAGAATCTGACCACACAAATGGGACAGATGGCTACTTCATTAAACACATTGCAATCGCAGAATTCTGACAAGTTACCTTCTCAAACTATGATTAACCCGAAAAATGTGAGTGCCATCACCCTAAGGTCAGGAAAGCAGACTGAATTGGCAACCTCTAAACCAGATTCTACTCTACAAAAGGTTGATGACATTGGCAGACACATTCATGCATCTACACCTTCCACAAGTGCAGCACAACAACCACCTCCCATCCCTCTTCCATTTCCCCCAAATACATTCCAAGCAAGAAAATGGAAGAGGTCGACAAGGAGATCTTGGAAACATTTAAAAAGGTAGAGGTGAACATACCTCTACTTGATGCCATCAAGCAGATTCCAAGATATGCAAAGTTCCTAAAGGAAGTTGAAGGGTAACGAAAGGATAAGCATGGGCAGAAATGTTTCTACACTCATAGGTAAACCTATTCCTCACATTCCTGAAAAATGTAAGGACCCAGGTACATTTACTATTCGTTGCATCATAGGTAACAATAAATTTGAGAATGCCATGCTAGACTTAGGAGCTTCAATTAATATCATGCCTATGTCTGTTTTTATGTCTTTGTCGATTGGACCTTTAAAGCCTATTAGTGTGGTAATTCAATTAGCAAATAGGAGTACTGCTTATCCTACAAGCCTGGTAGAGGATGTCTTGGTTTGGGTTGGTGAACTTATATTCCCTGTTGATTTTTACATACTAGATATGGAAGAGGGATCCTCCCGTAACATAGTTCCTATTATTTTAGGGAGACCTTTTTTAAGAACAGCCCGAACCAAGATTGATGTCCATGCTGGCACACTTTCCATGGAATATGATGATATTGTTGTCCGTTTTAATATTTTTGATGCTATGAAGCATCCATCTGAGGACCATTCTGTATTTCATGTTGATTTGCTTGATGAGTTGATTAATGAGCATATCTCTGATTTTATTCATCATTCTGATTCTTTATCATTGATAGCCTCACACACTTGTCAAGCATGCACTGATTATGAACTGTGTAGTTCTTGCAATAATGAATTTTTGGATATTATTGTTGATCCACATGATATAGAGTCATATTGCACTAACCCAATTGTTCAAGTGCAGGCTGCAGAATCTATGCCTACTACTTTGGTTCCATCTGTTTTGCAGTCACCTATATCTAACCTCAAGTATGCTTACTTAGAGGATGATGAGAAGCTCCCTGTCATTGTTTCTACCTCCCTTGATGCTGACCAAGAGGAGAAGTTGCTACAAGTGCTGAAAAAGCATAAAAAGGCCATTGGTTGGACCTTAGCTGACATTCCTAGTATTAGCCCATCCATGTGCATGCATAGAATACTCTTGGAGGATGGAGCTAAACCAGTGAGGCAACCACAAAGGAGACTTAATCCAGTGATTCTTGATGTTGTGAAGAAAGAGGTCACTAAGCTTCTACAAACTGGGATTATATATCCCATTTCTAATAGCCATTAAGTGACTCCAATTCAGGTAGTTCCTAAAAAGACAGGAATTACAGTGGTGAGAAATAAGAGGGATGAGCTAATTCCTACTAGAGTGCAGAACAGTTGGAGAGTTTGCATTGACTATAGGAGGCTCAATCAAGCAACAAGAAAGGATCATTTTCCTTTACCCTTTACTGACCAGATGCTTGAACGGTTAGCAAGTAAATCTCACTATTGTTTTCTTGATGGTTTTTCTAGATACTTTAAAATCCATATTGCTCCTGAGGATCAGGAGAAGACCACATTCACCTGCCCCTTTGGCACTTTTGCCTATAGGAGGATGCCCTTTGTCCTATTCAACACCCCTGGTACATTCCAGCGGTGTATGGTTAGCATTTTTAGTGACTTTTTTGGAAATTTGCATAGAGGTGTTTATGGATGATTTTACTGTATGTGGATCTTCATTTGATGCATGCTTGGATAGTCTGGATAGAGTTTTGCATAAATGCATAGAAACTAACCTTGTTCAAAATTATGAGAACTGTCATTTCATGGTAGAGCAAGGCATAGTTCTAGGCCATGTGATCTCTAATAAAGGCATAGAGGTAGATCCTGCCAAGATAGATGTTATTTCACTATTGCCTTACCCCTCTTGCGTGCGAGAGGTTCATTATTTTCATGGTCATGCAGGTTTCTATCGCATGTTCATTCAAGATTTTAGCAAGAAGGCCCTTCCACTATCCAATCTATTGCAAAAGGATGTGGTGTTTGATTTTGATGAAAGATGTAAAGAGGCCTTTGACTGCCTCAAGAGAGCTTTGACCACCACTCCTATCATCCAGTCTCCTGATTGGACAGTCCCTTTTGAGCTAATGTGTGATGCTTCTAATTATGCATTGGGGGATGTCCTTGCACAAAAAGTAGACAAATTGCCTAGGGTGATTTATTATGCTTCTAGGACTTTAGATGTTGCACAAGAAAATTATACCACCACTGAAAAAGAGCTCTTGGCTATTGTATTTGCTCTGGATAAATTTAGATCTTATTTGCTTGGTTCTAGAATTGTTGTTTTCACTGACCATGCAACACTAAAGTTCTTGTTGAAGAAAGTTGAGTCTAAGCCAAGGTTGATTAGATGGATGCTCTTGCTCCAAGAGTTTGATTTGGAGATTCGTGATAGGAGCGGAGCGCAAAATTTGGTTGCTGATCACTTGAGTAGAATAGACAGAGCTGTTGATATGATGCCCATTCGGGATGATTTTCCAGATGAACAACTTTTGCATATCTTTGTTTCTTTACCCAATCCTTGGTTTGCTAATATTGTTAATTATTTGGTTAAATTTGTTTTTCCTCCACTAGCATCTAGGGCTCAAAATGATAAACTTAAAAGTGATGCTAAATTTTATTTTTGGGATGACCCATATTTGTGGAGATTTTATAATGACCAGGTGATTAGAAGATGCATTCCAGATCATGAGATTGAGTCAGTCCTTCAGTTTTGTCATGCCTCTGCAGTTGGGGGACATCTTGGTACCCAAAGAACAGCAAGGAAGGTACTTGATTGTGGATTGTATTGGCCCACCATCTTCAAAGATGTGTGGAGGATATGTAGTACTTGTGAGCAGTGTCAGAAAGCAGGTGGTACCATTTCTTGGAGACAAGAGATGCCTCAACAACCTATGTTGTTCAATAAGGTTTTTGATGTTTGGGGTATTGATTTCATGGGTCTCTTTCCTGTGAACTGGATGAGATCCGCTTAGAAGCCTATGAGAACTCTAAGTTCTATAAAGAGAAGACCAAAAGATTCCATGATAGCTTGATTTCTAGAAAGGAATTTGTGGTTGGCCAAAAAGTGTTGTTGTATAACTCTAGACTTGGTCTCATGAGTGGTAAGCTTCGTTCTAGGTGGATTGATTCTTTTGTTGTAACTAATGTGTTTCCTTATGGTGCAGTAGAAATCTCAAGTGAATCCACAAATAAGATCTTCAAGGTCAATGGGCATCGCCTCAAGCCTTTCCTCACAAACCCTTCCGTTGTGAATGAAACTGTGGAGGAAGTTTCTTTGGTTGAACCTGTTTTCCTCCTTCCATGAATCAGGGAGTTTTTCTTTCTCTCCTTCCTTACTTTTATTGCACTTGTCCAATTACTTTTGCTGATATAACTGCGTGGATATTTTGACTGTGCTCCATTGGGACAATGTGTCCTTTAAGTGTGGGGGGAGACTAATGTAGGTTTTTGGTGATGCATGCTTTTCTTTAATTCTTAGATTTTGCTTAGTTTTTGGGCATTTTATCTCATGCTTTCTTTTAGTTGATTCTTGATATATTGTGTTGTGAATCCATGCATTTTCTATGTGCTAAGTTACTTTTGAGAATTGAGAGGTTGAAGCAATTGTGATAGACTTGTCCCTTGTGAGATTTTGAGCCTTAATTTTAGATGGATTGTTGTATGCCATCTAGTATTCTTTCATGTGTGATTGTTGCACTCTTGATTACTTGCACTCTAGAACTTGACATGTTTATTGTTGATACTTGATTCACATATTGCACAATTTGAAGTGATTTAGACATTTCTTTTGTATAAGCCACATGCCATATAGCCTACCTTGAATGAAATTATCCTTTGCTAGCCCTTTTGAGCATTTTTACCATTTCTTTGTCATATAGCTCATTACAAGCCTATAAGTGAAAAACCATGATTATCCTAACCTTAGGGAATTTTGGAGCTTTGGAATTGTTTTGGGAATGGGTATTAAGTAAGGGTGTATTGTTCTTCATTGTTTATAATTCTTGGTTATGGCTCATTGGTGGATGTAAGGACCCGATTTTCGTAATCCAAAAATTATTTTTAAAACCTTGTTCATGAAAAGTGAATACAAATATTAGTTCCATTTTTAATTCACAAGGCGAAAATATTCCAAAGACATCTCACTTCAAAAGCATGTCATCACACTTCCTTTCAAAAACATAATCTAAACATTTATCCTTTCTCAAGAAACACTTTTAATACAAACATTAAATAAACTTCATTATACACCTAGGAGAAGCCCCATGTTACAAAAGAATTAAACCAACAAGGTTCTCATATTACAAATGTCTTCATATAACATGTTAATCACATAAAACACTACTCTACCATGTACTCCTCTCCGCAAGCATCTGATGCGCTACCGCCACGACCTGAACTCAAATACATAACACATACAAGGAAAGACAGAGGGAGTAAGAACCAACTACGGCGACCGTAGCGTGGATTTATATGGAGTAATAACATTAAAGTATTAAAACCACACACATCTAACATCAATCATGATAAACATATATCAATCAACACATATTATCCATATTCACCCTATAGTACACATATATCCCATACTATATGTGTTCTATAGTGTGCATATTTACTCTTCACATATTATCCATATTCTCCATATACTACACATACATCCCATAATATATATGTTCTATAGTGTGCATATTTTATTCATCTCAGATTATCCATATTCACCCTATAGTACACATACATCCCATAATATATATGTTCTATAGTGTGCATATTTTATTCATCTCAACATACGCGTTTCTCGTCGTTCATATTCACCCTATAAGATATATATCCCATAATATATATCTTATGGTATGCATATGATTTCCATTCTGAGTATACACTTTTCACATCATTCACATTCCGTAGTAATTTACCCTTAATTCTCTTTCAACAATTATGCACCATACAAATAATCATCTACCACATCGGGCAGGTCGAGTAATCCCCATACCACATTGGGCAGGTCGAGTAATTCCCATACCACATCGGGTAGGTCGAGTAATTCCCCATACCACATCGAGAAGGTCTATTAATCCCCATACCACATCGGGCAGGTCGAGTAATCCCCATACCACATCGGGCAGGTCGAGTAATCCCCATACCACATCGGACACGTCGAGTATTTCACATTATTCTTACATCACATGTTCGTCATGGCACAAAATATCAACTCAATGTTATACACCAATAAACACAAGGCATCACATCGTTCCAACAACATGGAATAGCACACAACACCTTCATTCTCACAACATACCCATACATATTTATAACAATAAAGCGATTCACAACATATTCACTTCGATAAACATACTCATCTCCACCTTTACAAATCAACAACTCATTCAAACAATTCTCATTTTCACACCTTAATAACTCATCAACATTCATTGTTACAAAGACGCCCATCTATGTTTATAACAATCAACAACCCACAACATACTCATTTATATTTACGCCCATACGTAACTCATACTCAATCATTATCACACAACATAACAATTTCAACTTTTGTCAATAAACACACATATCACAATCCTTATTAAAAACACACCCATATGTGTTTATAATAAATCAACCATCCATAACATACCATTATTCATAAACAAGCCACACATAAAATATTACTCATCATATACACATTAACGCTAGAACTATCTTTAATGACGGTGTATTACCATAAAGTGGCACATGGCGTTGTACTTTCATAAACGGTTTTCTCTGCACATATGTCTCGACTTTTACGGCTAATACATCCTTATGTAAAATAAAGACTCTCACATGGACCACAAACTCCCAACAGAGTTTCTATCCGTTAATGTGCTCCGACTCTTGAGGGAAATCGGAGATGATGACTCTAATGAAATACTCTAAGACCACAATGGTCTTCTCCCTCACCTTAGGTTGCGTAAGCTCCATGGATCCGTCAAGAGCCCCATCTCCCTCCATCTCCTTCAACCTCCATTATTGCTTTTTCCTCTCCAAAGCTCTCCAATGTTCCATTAAGAAGCAAGAGGAAGGGGTTTTGATGTGTTTTTGAGGTTTAGAAGAGGAATGAGTCGGAATCTATGGGGAGTCGCCGTTGGGAGTGAAAGGGGAGAAAATAAAATGAAGATTAGGGTTTGTGAAACCCTTTCTTTTCTTTTATAGCTGGGCACTCACGCCCGAGCGAGAATATCTCGCTTGGGCGAGAAACCCACGATATTTTAATGTTCCAGACACGAGCTCTCTCGCCTGGGCGAGAATCTCTCGTTCAAGCGAGAATCTCACAGCCAGCCCAGGCTTTCTCTCGCTCAAGCGACCCATTCCTCGCTTGGGCGAGACTCCCAGAATTTCCAATTTCGAAACACTGATCCTCTCGCTCAAGCGAGAATCTGGCAGTATGCCCCATTCTTTAGGACTTTTACCTAATTTCAAGGAGGATAAATTTGTGGTGTTACAGTGGATGTAATTGTGTACATAAGTGTGGTGTCATTGAAATAAATCAACAAAAAGAGAAACAAAAAAAAACAAAAAAAAATGAAATTTTTTTTTGAATAAAAGTTTTGTGTGGGAAAGAGGATTGAGAGGATTGGAATTAGACGATGATTTACTTATTTTGGGTTGATTTTGTCTTACTTTTTACTTATTCCCCATTGCTCCTCTATTCCCTTGGTTTTAAGCTACATATCCATAATTTATCCCACCTTGTCCTTGGCCTCATTACAACCTTGAAATGTCCTTTTGATCACTTTGTGCATGTGTTTATGATCTTCATGTTAGAAACTTGTCACCCATATGGTTGTGTTTGTTTTCATGAAGTGCCTTGAGTCTAAATACTTACAACCTAAGACACATGAGTGTAAACACTTTAGAGAGCATATCTTGTGAGGATCTATCATTGTTGTGACTCACCTCTTGATTTGATTGGTTTCTTTGCATGCTTGAATTGTTTGGATGATCTTCATGGATATCTTGATTCTTTGATCTTGTTACTCTTCTATGCTTGATTTTGCCCATCTCTTTACATTTCATAAAATTAAATGTGAAGTATGTCATCTTTAGGATTTTTCATTTTCTAGTTTTTAATAATCTACTTACATGACTCACTTTGGTGCACTGGTTAGCATATCATTATTTCTTGATTTTGCCCAGGAGTGCAAAATGTTAAGTGTGGGGGTATTTGATGAGTCATATATTACACACTATTCATAACCTTAAATTACCATTGTTAATGATTCTTGGTGTCTAATTGACTTTGTTTGGCATGGTTTAGTGTTTTGGGCTTTATTGGACTATTATTCCTAAAATGAGTTAATTTGGGATTATTTAGTATAATTAAATCTAATTCCATTTTCAAGTCATATTTGGCACCAAGGATATTTTGGACATTACAAGTGGATGATGTGTGCAAAAGTGAAGATTGTATATTGTATTAGGATTTTTATTTCCGTTTGGGTTTTGGGCCCATTGTTTAGGGCCCATTTCCGTTTTACACCATTTAAACACATGATTTTCAGTTTTGAAGGGCACACTTTAACATTACATTACTTTTTGCCTGAGAACATTTTTATTCTCGTTTTCCCTCTTTTGCTCTCCTAGGGCTTATGCATTTTCGTTTTTGCTTTTCTCCATTTTCGGTTTTGCTTAATCCTTCCATGGAAGGCTATATTTATGGACTAAACTCCTTTGGTAATGTATCACAACTCTTGAGGTTTGGTTATTAATGCAATTTCAGTTTCTTATTTGTTAATTTCTTCTATTCAATTTATGGATGTGGTTTGCTTAATTCCATGCCTTAGAAATAGATTTGTGAACTGATTTTCGCTTAGTTAATCATTTCTCTAGTGCATGAATGCTTAGTTCGTGTGAATTTGTTTATGAGTTAATTATCGCTTAGTTACTTGATTATGAACAAATTAGGGATTCAACGTTTAGAATATGATTTTGTTATTGTGAAATCGAGGATTGAGTTGTGATTAAGGAAACCAAAGGTGTTTAGCCGTTTAACTTTTCTGTTAATTACTGTTTCTGTTTTAGTTTTAGATTCATACCATAAAAACAACAAAACTCCCCTTTGTGTGTGTGAGTACAAGGTGTTTGAACTATTGCCTGAAAGATAATCCTTGGTAAATGACCTAGGAGTCACTTCCTAGTACTATACTTTATTGTTATATTATTTGTATCGAGTACGGCCTCGATCAATACCTTTTGCCTAACGTCTAGGCGATGATAGTATTTTCCTGAGAGTAACCTAATAAAAATTTTGGGGACGAAGTTTCTTTTTAGGGGGGAAGGATTGTAACACCTCAATTTTCGTTTTCGGAATGATTAGAAAACTTACCGTGTTGGAGTGTATATTGGACCATTCTCGTTTAAGCCAGAGGACCTCGCCCAAGTGGGAGGCTAGGTGTTCTTGTATGAGTTTTCTAGGATCCTCGCTTAAGCGAGAAAGTGGTCGCTTGAGTGAGAGTGAAATTTGGAAAAGCTGTCAAATTCTAGCTTGAGATAGAATTCTCGCCCAGGCTAGAGAAGTCTGAGCTTGCTGCCCGATTCTCGCTCGAGCGAGAAATTCGTGCCTGGGCGAGAGCGTCAGAGTTGAAAAGTTGAAAAGATGCGAAATTCTCGCCCAAGCGAGCCATTCTCGCCCGAGCGAGGCTGCGCAACTATTAAAGTAAAAGAGGGGTTTCAAAAACCCTAATCTTCATTTTCTTTCTCCCCCTCTTGGTTCTTAGTGGCACATTGGAGGGCTTTGGCGGTGAAAATGGAACATTGGAGATTGAAGGAGATGGAGGGAGATGTGGCTCTTTTGCGGAGCAACGGAGCTTACGCAACCTGAGGTGAGGGAGAAGACCATTGTAGTCTTATAGTATTTCATTAGAGTCATCTTCTCCGATTTCCCTCAAGAATCGAAGAATGTTAACGAATAGAAACTCTCTTGGAAGTTTGTGGTCCATGTGAGAATCTTTATTTTCCTTGGTGATATATTAGCCATAAAGGTGGAGATATATGTGTAGGAAAACCGTTTTATAAAATGAAAGGAAATATGCTCATTTATGGTAATACATCGTCATGAGAAATGATTCTATCGTTAATATGTTGTATGATGATAAATATGTTATGAGTTGTTTATTGTGATAAAAAGATATGAGTATATTTATGATAATGACTAAGTTGTGAGTCGCTTATTTGTTATAAACATATATGGGTATGTTTGTAATAATGATTGTGATGAGCTGTTTAATGGAAATAAATGGACATGATTATGTTGTATGATAATGATTGTGCATACTCATGCCCGTACCCGCACAATTTGCGGGTACCCGTGCGGGTATCAGGTACCCGCGGGTACCCAACGATTTTCCAACTCTAATTATATTTTTTATATATTTTACAATAATTAATCTATAAAAATATTTTTTACTTAAATAATATGACATGTATATGGTAATTTTATGATTATAGTCTCATTACTAAATTTTGTTATGAAGTAATAATAAAATAAACAAATATAATGTTAAATTAATAATAACTAAATATAAAATATTTAATTAAAATATATATGCGATACCCGCGGGGCGGGTATGACGATACCCGATCCCACCTATGAGCTATTTTTGCGGGTACCCGTTGCGAGTATTTTGACGGGTACCCACGGGTTCGGGTATTTTTGCCATCCCTAACAGGTGTCAATGGTGTGTCCTGTTCTTTTGTAATATGTGCATATTTGTTATCCTCTACCCCTTTCATAAGAGCCAAATCATCCTTGAGTATTGGATCTGCCACTCATGGATCCGCTAAAGGTTCTGCCTCTGCCTCTTGAATTGATGGTTCTGCTATCATAAGTGTTGCTTGACACATTGGGTGAGAAGCTTGGCTCTTCAAAGAGCATTGGCCTTTCTTGTTGGATTAACATGGAAAACACTTCGTTGATTGGTGGGAGATGATCCATAAGCATAATCTGCGATCTAACAGAGGAGAATTGGTCATTCAATCCTCTAAGAAAGCAGATCACATACTCATTTTCTTTGTATCTTTTTATGGTTGGTATCAATATGTTGTTGCATTTGACTTCACAATAGCAAGGTGGGATTGGTTGGTAGTTGTTCAATTGTTGTCATAATCCCTTCATTTGTGTGTAGAACTTATCAATTAAAGAGTTGCCTTCTTTGATGGAATGGATCTGGCCAATTAACTCTGATATTCTGAACATGCCACCTTGGTGATACCTCTCTTTCAAGTCATTCCATATCTCTTGTGCACTCTCCATCCATAGCACGCTTTGTACAATAGAGGGCTCAATAGAATGGCTTAACAATGACACAACTAGATTATTGCATCTTCTCCAAATAGTTTCCATAGGATCTAGGGGAGGCGGTCTAGGCAAAGATCCATGATGAATCCTAACTTGTTCTTGGTTTCTAAAGCCATGGTCATAGCTCTTGACCATGGATGCTAATTATCTCCATCAAGGAGAGTGGAAACAATAGCACTGCCAGGATTCTTATTGGGATATATATAGTATTGGTTTGAGGGATCAAGAGTGGGATATGTGATTTGATTAGCCATATGACACGTTGTAGCAGAAAATAAAATAAAAGAAAGGAAGGAAGAAAGAGAGAAGAAAATACCATTATCAGCTTTATCAAATGGCGCATTAGAGTCACCCTCTTGAGGGTGCTCTAATACCATGTGAAAACTGAAAGCTCATGGCTATGGAAGAAGCTTCGAACCTACTTGAACAATGCTGCACAAACAGATACTTGCAAAGCTTTTGGAAATATTCACACAAAGCTTGAAAAAGGAAAAGCTTGAAATGAAAACGATTTATTGACTAAATTTCTTTCTTGCTTACAAGTCAGGACGCTTAGAACTTAAATAGCCAAGATCTAAGAACCAATCAAGAGAAAACGAACTTACAAGAAAGAGAAAACTAGAAAAATACCAGAAAAGGAAACTAAACTAAAATAACAGAAAACGGAAATTCAAAAAATTAACCAAAAGAGGAAAGTTTTACTTATTATCAAGAGAAGCTTTGGTATCACTTGGGTGGGCTTGGGTATGGGCTTTATTATGTAATCCAGGTGTATTTTCAACACACAAATCATTTTGATTTCAAGTACCATTGCTACAATATATTAATAACTAACAACATCAAGTTTGTTGAACCTCAATACAAAAAAGTTGTTCTAATTGGAAAAGAGAAAGCCAAAAAAGACTACTTACTCTAGAAAATACTAGCTGTAAGGAATGAGTGAAGAAGAGAAAATAGATATAAGAGGATACCCAACATTTATTTTAGGATTTTAGATAATTAATTTTTTTACTACTACAAATTTATCCCCTTTTCGGAGTGTGAGGAATTAATTCATTACGAGATGTGTGGTTGTCCCTTCCAACAAATATCCTCTCAGAAATCGAATCATTGACATTTTGGTCTTTTTGATATCTAACAGAGCCTTACATTATTACACCAATATCTTGTTAGTAGATAATTAATCTATGAATAAAGAGATATAAAATTTTACATTATAAAGTTTTTTTTTGGGCAATTACGAAACTGAACAGTTATAATTTTAAGATGTTCAAACCAAAATTCAATATGATATTTATGAAATTGAAAATAACATTACTTAAATAATCAGATAGCTTTAAAACTGTTCAATTCATAGAAAAGTTTAAAGTGCAGAAATATCAAAATACTTCATTCCCAAGCACCAAACTCTAATTAAAATGGTGTTTTTTGGGAAGATAATGTAATAATACTGCACTTGTCAAGTTGAAAAAAACTACAATTCTACTGCGTTCATATCATGAAATTAAAATAGTAATATTATTTCAAAATCCAACAAAAACTTCTCTAACAAAGCAGTGACTTTAAGTTTGCATAAATAAACAATTTCTTCCCGTGTTGCTTTATACCTATGAATATACACTTTTAAGTTTTAACTAAATATTTTAATATGTGAATTTAATGCTTCCTTGGGCTCTACCAGAATACAAAATAGAAGGCTGAACTAGAAGAATCTTAGAATTTTAAATGATAAATTTATACACAATATTTAATAACCCAATTCATGAACTAAAACTAAATGAGTAAGAAATTGGTAGAAAATTAAAAATCATTGTTTTCAACGCATTGAAACCACATTCTTCACGAGTGTTCAAAGCTAAGGAATTATTAGATGAAACTGAAGACTACGCCAAAATTGTCTTTAAACAATGCACATTCAAGCGTCTGTATATAGAGCATTGTTTAATGATAGATGGAATTCAAAGGGACAAATATGATCGAAAGGAAGATATCATCATTGAAAAAATCCATAATTTTGATATCTTCCTCTCGATCACTTTTTGTTAAATTTTCTACAACACCAACTTTAGTTTGCCTTGTTGAATTTATGACATGGTAATTCAGCAACGCTCAGTGGAGAGAGTGTTGATTCTCACATATATAATAGCATTCACTGAAGTGAACGATGTTGATTCTCACATATACAACAATGTTTTTTGTAGTAAGCACTATTGAATTACATATTTGTAAAGTGGCGCTTCGTGTAGCTAGTTACAGAACCGGTGCATTTAAAATATTATTAATTCTATTATATGAATTCCTACATTCTATTCTATTTGTTAATTATTTTGATATAAATTAAATATTGAAATAAAAAATATATGAATATTTTTTTTTGTATTCTACAATTTAAACTACTAAAATATTCTAACATTTTTCTAATAAAAATATGATAATAATACTCTAACTAAAATATTCTATTAATATTCAACTCAAATAGTTTTTAGATTATTCTATTTAATTAAACAAAATTTATATATGAATTTTTTTGTAAGAACAAATATAATAACATTATTGTGCATTTACTTTTTTATTCAAATAAAAGAAGAAAAATGTTCTTTGTATTGAGCTTTGTTGAGTGTCAAGATCCAACAATGCTTGTTTTCGTGAGAGTTTTTGAATAATACTTTGTGTAGTGAGCGTTGTTGAAAGTGTAGATCCAAAAAGGTGTTTAGTTGTGAGCATTGTTGATGTTATTGAATATTTAAGCAAAAAAACATCATGGATGTTCCCTTCACTCAGCTCATTCATGTTGGGGATGTTTGAAATATGTTATTATATGAAGTCTCACATTGCCTAGTATTAAAATAGAGTACAATATCAATGTTATATATTAGACTCAGATACCTTATTGTAATGTATACCAGATATAAGCATCAAATAGAAACACCCCATGGGCATTTGGGCCCATGGGTGTGCTAGGGTTTGTAATCCTTATTCCCTAATAATATTTTGGTAGTTTCTCAGCGCTCCCGGGGACGTAGGCACAATTGGCCGAAACCTGTTGCCAAATTCTTTGTTTCTTCTCTTCTATTTATTCTATGCACTTTATTTGATTGCTTGTGACCAACACTGCGCAACGATCATTTCCGCTGCACCAACAATTGGTATTAGAGTCAATTGGTAGACGGATCTTAACCCAGGTGCTAGATAAAGGCAAAAGAGGGTGAAACCATGTTGGTTAGACAAGATGCATAAAAGGTACTATGTAAGGATAAAGGAGAGGAGTTGAAGGAGAAGAAAACATGGAGGAACTATGGTGGGGCGATATATGTTGATCCAGAACCCTAGTAGTTCATATACTGGATTAGGATCAATTTACAAATAGGGACTCAAGTGTTGAGTTTGGCCCTGAGACATGTATTGACAATATCTCTCTAGATGTTGAGAGAATGATCTCATTTGCGATAAGAAGTTGAATATCCTAATGACATGTCTGATCTCACAGCGGCGCTGACTGAATTTTGATGCAGGGTGTAACATGGGCATTGCCTTTGGTACAAGGTGTAACACGGACACTAGTAGAGATGCAGGGTGTGACATGGGCATTGGCTTGGATGCAAGGGTGAAGCACGAACATTGGTTAGCATTACGCAAGGTGTGTGCTGTAGGTATACTTCTTATGGTGGAGTATGATAGTTCTTTTGAACTATGATTGTCGGGCTAGACAATGGTGGTAGCGGTTGAGGCTTTCCAATGACGCTCCAAGGTTCAGTTTGACTGAGTATTGAAGAGGACAATTGTTGGTGAACTTTTGTGTAGAGTTTCCATATATCGAAAGACTTCCTATCAATTGATGGCTAGGCGGCGTGTTCCATTAGATGGCGGTACAGGAAAATGCACTAAAAGTTTGGAGAGCTAGGATCTTGGTAACATCGTGAAGGATACTCAGAAAAGTTTATGTTGATGGGGAGAAGACTCTTATGTAGAGGATTTGTTATAGAGAGTTATACATTGAGCAAGGTGAAGTCATATATTCGCTAAGGTGGAGATTCTTGTGTAGATTTCCTAAGGAGCGATATATTCGTCTATTTTAATCAAGATGGAGATTGTTGGGGATGTTTGAAATATGTTATTATATGAAGTCCCACATTGCCTAATATTAAAATAGAGTAGAGTATCAATGTTATATATTGGACTCAGATCCACTGTTGCAATGTGCACAAGATATAAGCACCAAATAGAAACACCCCATAGGAACTTGGGCCTCTGGGTGTGCTAGGGTTTGTAATCCTTATTCCCTAATAACGTCTTGCTAGCCGCTCAGCGCTTCCGGGGACGTAGACACAATTGGCTGAACCCCGTTACCAAATTCTTTGTTTCTTCTCTTTTATTTATTTTATGCACTTTATTTGATTGCTTGTGACCAACGCTGCGCAACGATCGCTTTCGCTACACCAACAATTCATTCTCTCAACTAAATGAAATCTTCCTATGACACTAAAATTCCTCCACACAAAACTTTAATAACTGATCTTCCATGACATTCAACAACTGAGCTTCCATGACACCGAACTTCAACATACTAACCTTCCACAACATTCAACAACTGACATTTGTGTTCATTTAACAAAATGTGAATTTTCCTTTTTTTGGGTTTTCCCTTTTAATGCTACTCGATGTCTCCGTGTTACTGTCAACTATAGGAAGTGCGTTTGAATTGCTTGTTAGTGCTTAGGATATACAGAAAATGTGAAAATAAGTAGTGTGATATGGATGGACCGTGAGTAGAAAGTGTGAAGATGTCTAAAAAGTGTCTATGCTACATAATCAAACTTTATTTTTATTAAGGTTCCAGATTATGACACACAACATTTGTATGAAACATGATATCTATCTTAAATTTGTTTGTTGCAGATAAAAAATGGAATCTCATACTGGTGGTAATTCTACCTCGAGTATAAAAAAGAGGACACATGTGATGACCACTATGAAGAAAATGATTCGTGCAAGAAGTAATAACCCCAAGTTAACAATATAATGGGATATAAATGGGCAACCGTATAACAAGAAAGATGACAATACATTGGTGAGCTATATTGAGGTGATGGTTAAACAAGTGGTGTCAATATCTTTTAGCATTTGAAATGATAAAATATTGGATAGTGTGAATGATATCTTTTGGAATGATATAATAGTAAGTAACAAATTTTAACCTATAGCCTGTTCATATAACTTCATGTATGTGTTTACATTAAGTTTATATTTATCTTTTTCAATCGACTTTTATTATTGGTGAGAATCACATAGATTACATACTTAAAAATGCATGCAAGAAGAGTCCTAGAAAATTCAAAACCAATGCTAGAAAGTATGTCATAGATGTTAAGGGAAACATAAACCTTAAATCTTTAACAAAATATGCAAATATTATCTATGAGGCTGATTGGAGGGATTTTGTCACTAGACACACAAAAGACGAGCTTTTCTTGGCAAAAAAATCATTGTCCGTTTTAGTATAATTTATCTTTATTTTTTATGTATGTTACAAGTTCATTGATGTAATTATTGTTTATTTTTGCAGAAAGGAAGTGAAAATAATCACAAAAGAACATCCAAACCATTGTATCCATATAGAAGGGATTAGAGGAGTTGAAGAAAAAATTGTAAATATGATTATATAAATTTTATCGATCATACAATATTGCAAATTCACAATTTATGTTTTAATTAGATTGATAATTCATTTTATGTTACAATTAGATCTAAACTAGATGCCTTCGAATGTTTCATCAATAGATATGAATATTTTGTTGGTGTATGACCTTAAAACAAGGATGGTATGACTGACAAGACATTTCTTCACGAAGTGAAAAACCGTTTTGTAAGTGTATATCTTTTAAAACTATTTAGAACTTTATGATATGTTAGGAATTTGTCAAAGTGGTTAACAATGTGATTTTTCTTGTTTTGCCAGGTTCCACTAAAAGAAAAGTCTGCATCCTAGGCGAGGAACAAAGCCAAAATATCCACAAGGTACTTAGTAAGACATTAGATTTGGTTGAGTACTCTGCTCATATTTGGGGCATAGGATTTGGGGTATGCAGATGGGACTACTTATCCCCTCAAAAGCGTGGAACAAGAAACGATTTAGCTGAGATGCAAGAGATGTTGAAGTTCCTTCTCAACAAGGTTAATGTTTTATAAAGTAACAATAAAGAGAAGGCAACATAGGGGCATCATCATTTACATTGCTTCAGTGCTAGCATCTAAGATAGTTGCGCACACTAGTTTTATTACACTTGTACTTCTTAATAAATAACAGTGTTGAACTAACACTTTAGGGTCTCAATGCATGTAATTTAATACTTTATTTTTTTAATTTCTTACTTTTTCATTTTGTATTACTATAGTGTGGGAAATTGGTCACATTTTTCATTTGGTGTTACTATAGGTAATTTTAAACTTTTTCAATATATTTTTAAGGATCAAAACTGGATTATTTTATTGTCTCCCACAATGACATCTTTTTTTAATGTTGGATAGAACCCTTGATTTAAAAAGGAAAAAAAAGAGACAACTTAAATATATAGTTGATATTCATTAAAAAATTCCGATAAAGAATTATTTCTTACAACTTATAATATTAGTGGAATATGTTTGTAAATGTAACTTATTTTGTCTAGAATGGGGCGTGCTTTACATTTTCAAAATATAGTCCACATTTGTAGGGGTCATTGGTTGTTGATAGTCATAAATCGCCTTGAAGAACAAATATACTATTTTAATTGTAACACCCCAAATTTACCCTCCTTGAAATTAGGTAACAGTCCTGAAGAATGGGGGCATACTACCAGATTCTCGCTTGAGCGAGAGGATCTGGCCCAAGCGAGAGGATCAGTGTTTTGAAATTGGAAATTCTGGGAGTCTTGCCCAAGCGAGGAATGGGTCGCTTGAGCGAGAGAAAGTCTGGGCAGGCTGTGAGATTCTCGCTTGAGCGAGAGAATCTCGCCCAGGCGAGAGAGCCCGTGTCTGGAACATTAAAATATCGTGGGTTTCTCGCCCAAGCGAGATATTCTCGCCCGGGCGTGAGTGCCCAACTGTAAAAGAAAAGAAAGGGTTTCACAAACCCTAATCTTCATTTTATTTTCTCCCCTTTCACTCCCAACGGCCGCTCCCCATAGATTCCGACTCATTCCTCCTCTAAACCTCAAAAACACATCAAAACCTCTTCCTCTTGCTTCTTAATGGAACATTGGAGAGCTTTGGAGAGGAAAAAGCAACAATGGAGGTTGAAGGAGATGGAGGGAGATGGAGCTCTTTGTGGATCCATGGAGCTTACGCAACCTAAGGTGAGGGGGAAGACCATTGTGGTCTTAGAGTATTTCATTAGAGTCATCATCTCCGATTTCCCTCAAGAATCGGAGCATATTAACGGATAGAAACTCTCTTGGGAGTTTGTGGACCATGTGAGAGTCTTTATTTTACATGAGGATGTATTAGCCATAAAAGTGGAGATATATGTGTGGGGGAAAACCGTTTATCTAAGAAAAATGCAATATGCTCCTTTATGGTAATACATCATCATTAAAGATGGTTCTAACGTTAATATGTATATGATGAATGATATGTTATGCGTGGTTTGTTCGTGATAATGGTTATGTTGTGTGTAATGATGGCGTGTGAGTTATTTATGGTCATATATATAAATGAGTATGTTGTGAGTGGTTGATTGTTATAAACATGAATGGGTGTGTTTGTAATAATGAATGTGTGATGAGCTATTAATGTGTTAAAATGGGCATGAGTATGTTTATCTAAATGAGTATGTTGTGAGTGGTTGATTGTTATAAACCTATATGGGTGTGCTTGTAATGATGACTGTGTGATGAGCTGTTAAGGTGTTAAAATGGATAAGGGTATGATTGTGACAATGAAGGTGTTGTGTGTTATTTTATGGTGATAAAATAATGAGATGCCTTGTGTTGATTGTGTATGACATGGATGTGAATATAATGTGGAAAATCGACCTGCCTGATGTGGTATGGGGAATAATCTAGACCTGCCCGATGTGGTATGGGGAATTATTCGACCTGCTCGATGTGGTATGGGGAATGAACTCGACCTGCCCGATGTGGTATGAGGAATAAACTCGACCTGCCCGATATGGTATGGGGAATAAACTCGACCTGCCCGATGTGGTATGGGGAATGAACTCGACCTACCCAATGTGGTATGGGGAATGAACTCGACCTAACCGATGTGGTATGGGTAATGAACTCGACCTGCCCGATGTGGTATGGGGATTACTCGACCTGCCCAATGTGGTAGAGGATTATTTGTACGGTGCATAATTGTTGAAAGAGAATCAAGGGTAAATTACTACGGAATGTGAATGATGTGAAAAGTTTATATTCGGAATGAAAATCATATGCATGCCATAAGATATATATTATGAGATATATATCTTATAGGGTGAATATGAACGATGAGAAATGCCTATGTTTGGATGAATAAAATATGCACACTATAGCACATATATATTATGGGATGTATGTGTACTATAGGGTGAATATGGATATTATGAGATGAATAAAATATGCACACTATAGAACATATATATTATGGGATGTATGTGTAGTATAGGGAGAATATGGATAATATGTGATGGATAAAATATGCACACTATAGAACACATATAGTATGAGATATATGTGTACTATAGGGTGAATATGGATAATATGTGTTGATTGATGTATGTTTATAATGATTGATGTTAGATGTGTGAGGTTTTAATACTTTAATGTTATTACTCCATGCAAATCCACGCTATGGTCGCCGTAGTTGGTTCTTACTCCCCCTGTCTTTCCTTGTACGTGTTATGTATTTAAGTTCAGGTCGTGGCGGTAGCGCATCGAATGCTTGCGGAGGAGAGTACATGTGTAAGGACCCAAATTCTCGTTCATCTGTTGCAGTGTAGCCACCATCTGAACCAACAAATCATCTGGAACATTATGACTCGTTCCTCTCCCAACCATGTTTTAACCTGCGCTCATGGATAGTCGAGTTATACCCATACTACATCGGGAAGGTCGAGTTATTATCCATACCACATCGGGCAGGTCGAGTTATTATCCATACCACATCGGGCATGTCGAGTTATTATCCATACCACATCGGGCAGGTCGAGTTATTATCCATACCACATTGGGCAGGTCGAGTTATTGTCCATACCACATCGGGCAGGTCGAGTTCACAATAATTCACTATCACTCCGGGTAGGACAGCCACAATAATCCACTACCACTCTGGGTAATATAACCACAATACTCCACTACCACTCCGGGTAGGATAACCACAATAATCCACTATCACTCTAGGTAGGATAACAACAATAATCCGCTACCACTTCGGGTAGGGTATCAACCATAAACCACTACCTCTTCGGGTAGGGTATCAATAATAAACCACTACCTCTTCGGGTAGGGTATCAACAATATTCTTACAAACACATTACCTCTTTCACATACCTCATTCACATCAGCGAGTATGATTTAGAGACACTTATCCCTTACCTTGGTGAGTGTTGGGGATCGGTTCCGAGTAACTTTAAAAGTCTCCTCCGTGATTTCCTCCAGCCTTAGGATTTTTCCTCATTTCCACCAATAACAACAATGTCTGTCATTTATTCAAAATAACACATAAACAACTCGTATTTCATCATCAAACATACAAGGGATTCACATATTTTCTAGATTTCCAAAACTACTTCAATACAAGTTTCCAAACATCGAAACATACATGTTTATCTCATATATCAACATCAAAGCACAAACTCATCATCCACCTCTAACATTTCATCCATTTTCTCTTTTTACTCATATTCTCATTTTGGGGGTTTTTGGGGTTTTCATGAATAACCCACAAAACCTTTCCATTCATCAAATACCAACTCTAAACCAAGAGTTTAGAAGAGAAAAACAACATAAAACGAACCATAACTCTAAAGGATGAGTTTCCATGGTTTCTCATGTTTTGAAAAGAGATCCAACCTACCCAAGACAAGTTAGAGAGGAAGAAGAAGAGTTCGGAACAAGAGGTTTACCTCTTCTCAAGCTCTAAGATGAGTCTTAAGGCTCTTTGCTCTTGAAAAGCTATCCTCTCTCTCTTCTCTTCAAAGTTCTAACCCTAAAATGTGTTTGGGGTTTCTATTTTAAAGATGAGTCGCCGGGTTCTCGCTCAAGCGAGCCCATTCTCGCTCAGGCGAGAAAATCCCGCATTTTTAAAATTTCAGATCTGACGCTCTCGCTCAAGCGAGGGATTCTCGCTCAAGCGAGAATCTCATAGTCTCAACATCCCCAAAATGCCATTTCTCGCCCAGGCAAGACAACTCTCGCTCAGGCGAGAATCCTCCAGTAAAGCCCATGATTTCATCCTCCCAGGTGAGCCTTTCTCGCTCAGGCGAGAATCTCTCGCTCAAGCGAGACTTCCAGGACTAATACTATAAGTTTAAGGACTTAAATTTAGGGTGTTACAATCCTCCCCATCTTATAAGAATTTTCGTCCCCAAAAATTAAACATACCTCAATTCGAACAAATGAGGGTAATTCTCCCTCATGTCACGTTCCACCTCCCAAGTAGCCTCCCCTTCGTCTACTTGGCATCCATAACACTTTCACCAAAATCATACTCGATCCACTAATCCCTTAAGATTACTTAAACGGCAACTAAGGGCATATACCATTAAACCGTGATTTCACAAAACCAATTCATGAACTAACTCCTCAATGTCCAATTATAAAGATCTGAACCTCGAACAACTCGAATACCATGAGAACTAAACCGTAATTCAGACTAAAGATTTTTCCCTATATTCGTCAAGAACCATAGGTCTCTAGGACCTATCCAGCTAACAATCCTCACATACGTTAAGAATCCCGATAACACTCCCAAAATTTAGCGAATGGGGAACTCCTTATCCCACATCCATCCCAATGCATCGTTTAACATCCATTATAGACTAGCTAGTTTCACCTCTATTCACGAAACTAACATAATTTCATTTCACTCCTTCAACAAAATATCTATACAATAAGACTCTTAGCGTCTCATCCATTGTACACCATCAAAATATCCAGTAATTATCCAATTACATCAAGTATTTCTGTCATCAAATCTTACCGTAGAAAGGAATTACTAATTCCTAGCCTCATTTGAACCCATAAAACCATCGATTCACCCCAAAACTAGGTACCCTGGCACCAATCGATAAGTGCAAGTCGACAAACAGTCAAACCTACAACTTGCGTTAGGTTTGGTCACCCCAAATTCGCTAGCAAAAATAAATTTATTACCCCTCTTGCATTACGTCCAGAAATACTTGGGCATCTTTGTATCGCCAAATTTTTAATAACCTCATATTTATTCAGATATGGTTGCTAAAATTTTGGAATTCTCCAACATGATACTAAATCAATATTTAGTCACAAGCTATGTTTCACCCAAAAATGATTTTTCGAAAACGGTTTGAACCCACGACTCATGGCGACCACGTCGTGAAACACAGTTTGCATAACCATTCCAACGTAACCCAAAACTCTTTCTCTCATATGGTTACACTACAATCATGCATAGCAATTACTAACGTTCACGAAACAGAAACAACTTTTGTCGGTACAACATTCAACGCAGACAATTGAGGTACACCACCACTATATCGTGCATTGCCAATATCCTACCGCAAAAGAACCGATCATTCGAGACCAAAAGTTTCACGTCTATTCGAATGCATTCATCACATTGATGGGGTAAGTAACTTAACTAGCCTCTTTCATCGACTATCAGTATAAGTCTTACCCCTTAGCATACATATACATATCAATGCAACTAGATCTTAATTCTTCACCTCAACAATCATCACACAGTTAAGCATAACACGATTTGCTGACCGCTAGTCCATTCCAGGATTTAATCCAGCTGGGACATCATTGCGCATATCAACACTATGGTAAAGGTTCTACCATTTACTCCAACCGTACACTGAGACACCCATAACGACATTCACCACCAGTACACTGGGTGGGGTGGGTGCAACTAAGTCGAAAACAGCAACTTGGTGTATTATCTCAGTCGGTTCACACATTCAGCAAATATAGTGAGTGTGTCGCTCCCGATTAAACAACACTAAAAGTAATACCTGTCACCATGCAATTTACCTATCGCCGAACCATCAACACCTGATGTCCTTGCGCCACTCGGGGTAACCTTTCGACCGTGGTCCCTTGTAACACCCCGAATTTTAGTCTTTAAAAATTATAATATCAATGGAAAGATTATTGGGGGAGTACCAATGGAAAGATGACTCAATATAAGTAACATTATTGGGGGAGTACCAATGGAAAGATGACTCAATATAAGTAATATTATTGGGGGAGTACCAATGGAAAGATGACTCAATATAAGTAACATTATTGAGGGAGTACCAATGGAAAGATGACTCAAAATAAGTAATATTATTGGGGGAGTACCAATGGAAAGATGACTCAATATAAGTAACATTATTGGGGAGTACCAATGGAAAGATGACTCAATAAATGTAACATTATTGGGGGAGTACCAATGGAAAGATGACTCAAACGAAAGTAATATTATTGGGGGAGTACCAATGGAAATATGACTCAAAGGAAATCAATATTATTGGGGGAGTACCAATGGAAATATGGCTCGGAGTAATGAATGCTGTATGCATGTTATAGGATACATAGTATGGGATATATATTCTATAGGGTGAATATGAATGATGAGAAATGTGAATGTCACATGAATGTCGTATGCATGCTATAGGATATATAGTATGGGATATATATTCTATAGGGTGAATATGAATGATGAGAAATGTGAATGTCACATGAATGTCGTATGCATGCTATAGGATATATAGTATGGGATATATATTCTATAGGGTGAATATGAGCGATAAAAAGGAGGATGTTGAGAAAAAACGTAATATGCATACTATAGAATATATATTATGAGATATATATACTATAGGATGAATATGAGTAAAGTGGAAAGTAAAGGAAGATGATTTGAATGTTTACAATTCCGTATGTGTGTTTACGAATTATATTAAAGCTTAATTGTATTAGAATGTGGATTATTATGTGATGTTAGTTTTGAACTAATGATTTACTCCCTTCGTTTTGTGTGTTGTTTATGATAATCCCATTGTAGGTAAATGAAGGATTTTGAGGATGAAGCTTAATTAGGAAGCTTTTGTGTTTATCTACTCGATTGTCTTATTTGTTACTTGACGTTGTAGTTAATTTGATAATATTAGGGGATGATTGTAAATCCGTTTAGATTAATACGGATATGTGTAGTTATGGGCATTATAACTTTGGGAGACCCATAACTGGTTGTATTTGGTAAATGCTATCTGAATGAATTATGTTTTTCTGCAACATAAATTGGTGTGATAATATGATAGGGTAAAGAGTATGTTCAAAGAGATATACTTGACAGTTTTTAATAAAGATGACGACTGCATGTAAGAAATGATTAAAATAAATGAAACATTTTCAAGGGTAAAAATCGGGTCGTTACAATATGGTATCAGAGCATAGTTAGTCCTGCAGCCTATGGTATGGCCTTACTTGCTTCTTTTATCTTGAAATTTATGGGACTATGGGGTTTAAGTGAACTGTTATGTGGTTATGCGATGATTTGTCTGGTTCGAAGATTAGCTTACTAACTAGTACATGAGTACAGGTACGCATGGCTGAAAAAGGAAGAGGAACGAGCCAGAATGTTCCTAATGATCTCTTGGCATAGATGTTAGAGGTGCTTCAGGGCATGAATGAGAATTTACGAAGTTTGAATCGGAGATGTAAAACCCGAATTTTAGTCTTTAAAATTTATAGTATAGTCCTAGAAGTCTCGCTTGAGCGAGAGATTCTCGCCTGAGCGAGAAAGGATCACCTGGGAGGGTAAAATCCTGGGCTATACTGGAAGATTCTCGTCTGAGCGAGAGTTGCCTCGCTTGGGCGAGAAATGGCAAAATGGGGCTGTTGACAGTGTGAGATTCTCGCTTGAGCGAGAATCCCTCGCTTGAGCAAGAGGGTCAGATATGAGTTTTTAAAACAGGCGGGATTTTCTCGCCTGAGCGAGAATGGGCTCGCTTGAGCGAGAACCCGATGACTGCACTTTAAAATAGAAACCCCAAACACATTTTAGGGTTAGAACTTTGAAGAGGAGAGAGAGAAGAGAGCTTTTTAAGAGCAAGGAACCTTAGGACTCATCCTAGAGCTTGAGAAGAGGTAAACCTCTTGCTTCTAACTCTTCTTCTTCCTCTCTAACTTATTTTGGGTATGTTGGATCTATTTTCAAAACATGATAAACCATGGAAACTCACCCTTTAGGGTTATGGTTCATTTTATGATGTTTTCTCTTGTAAACTCTTGAGTTAGAGTTGATATTTGATGAATGGAAAGGTTTTGTGGGTTATTCATGAAAATCCCAAAAACCCCCAAAATGAGAATATGAGTATAAAGAGAAAGAGATGAAATGTTAGATGTGGATGATAAGTTTGTGCTTTGATGTTGTTATATGAGATGAACATGTATGTTTAGATGTTTGGAAACTTTTATTGAAGTAGTTTTGGAAATCTTGAATATATGTATATCCCTTGTATGTTTGATGATGAAATACGAGTTATTTATGTGTTATTGTGAATAAATGACTGACATTGTGGTTATTGGTGGAAATGAGGAAAGATCCTAAGGTTGGAGGAAATCGAGGTGGAGACTTTTAAAGTTACTCGGAACCGATCCCCAACATTCACCAAGGTAAGGGATAAGTGTCTCTAAATCATACTTGCTGATATGAATGAGGTATGTGAAAGAGGTAATGGTTTAAAATGATACGTTTGTAATTTATGCATTATGTTGGAAAATGCGTGGCTTTTCTGTTATGAACGAAATAAAAGTAACATTATTGGGGGAGTACCAATGGAAAGATGACTCAATATAAGTAACATTATTGGGGGAGTACCAATGGAAAGATGACTCAATATAAGTAACATTATTGGGGGAGTACCAATGGAAAGATGACTCAATATAAGTAACATTATTAGGGGAGTACCAATGGAAAGATGACTCAATATAAGTAACATTATTGGGGGAGTACCAATGGAAAGATGACTCAATATAAGTAACATTATTGGGGGAGTACCAATGGAAAGATGACTCAATATAAGTAACATTATTAGGGGAGTACCAATGGAAAGATGACTCAATATAAGTAAAATTATTGGGGGAGTACCAATGGAAAGATGACTCAATAAAAGTAACATTATTGGGGGAGTACCAATGGAAAGATGACTCAAATGAAAGTAATATTATTGGGGGAGTACCAATGGAAATATGACTCGGAGTAATGAATGTCGTATGCATGCTATAGGATATATAGTATGGGATATATATTCTATAGGGTGAATATGAATGATGGGAAATGTGAATGTCACATGAATGTCGTATGCATGCTATATGATATATAGTACGGGATATATATTCTATAGGGTGAATATGAATGATGAGAAATGTGATTGTCACATGAATGTCGTATGCATGCTATAGGATATATATTCCATAGGGTGAATATGAGCGATAAAAAGGAAGTTGTTGAGAAAGAACGTAATATGCATTCTATAGAATATATATTATGGGATATATATACTATAGGATGAATATGAGTAAAGTGGAAAGTAAAGGAAGATGATTTGAATGTTTACAATTCCGTATGTGTGTTTACGAATTATATTAAAGCTTAATTGTATTTGAATGTGGATTATCATGTGATGTTAGTTTTGAACTAATGACTTACTCCCTTCGTTTTGTGTGTTGTTTATGATAATCCCATTGTAGGTAAATGAAGGATTTTGAGGATGAAGCTTAATTAGGAAGCTTTTGTGTTTATCTACTCGATTGTCTTATTTGTTACTTGATGTTGTAGTTAATTTGATAATATTAGGGGATGACTGTAAATCCGTTTAGATTAATACGGATATGTGTAGTTATGGGCTTTATAACTTTGGGAGACCCATAACTGGGTGTATGTGATAAATACTATCTGAATGAATTATGTTTTTCCGAAACATAAATTGGTGTGATAATAAGATAGGGTAATTAGTATGTTAAAAGAGATATACTTGATAGTTTTTAATAAAGGTGACGACTGCATGTAAGAAATGATTAAAATAAACGAAAAATTTTTAAGGGTAAAAATCGGGTCGTTACATCCCTTGCCTCCTCAGCATGAATGACATTAAGTCTCCGATCTAGCTTTGGACAAAACCTTTTAATGTGCCCAAACTCCTTGCAGTGGAAACATCCATTCCCTTTTCTCGGGCACGTACTTCCATAATGAAGTTTACCGCACTTGTTGCACATGGGAGTAGAAACCCCATCGGTAGGAACTATAAGTGGGCCAGACCTTTGGAAATTTCGGTCACGATGAACAGTGATCGTCGCATAAGGTTTCCAGTCATGTCCCACTTTCTCCTTACCCCTACCTTGCCTATGGTTGCGTTGGGGTCCATAGTCCCGGGGGGGATTTGTTTCAGGGGTCGCCAACTCATCCGCCTTCAGATCATCCTCGTACATCCTGCACTTGTTGACCAAAGTAGCAAAGTCAGCAATCTCCCGATGTCTGAACATCCTTTTCAGCTTGGGTTTAAAACCCGATTCGAATTTAGAGCACTTGGATCGTCCGTCCATTTCCAACTCAGCGTAGGGACAAAACCGGACCAATTCCTCGAATTTTGCCCATACTCCCCAACCGACATGTTTCCCTGTTCCAACTTCAAGAACTCCATTTCCTTCTTCCTTTTCAGATCAGCAGGGAAGTATTTGTGAAGGAATTTCGCCTTGAAAGTACTCCAGGAAATCAATTGTCTCTCCATCTCCATTTGGCGTTTAGTGAACTCCCACCAGTTGTCGGCCTCCGTCACTAGCATGTAAGTGGCATAGGCCAATTTCTGAGCCTCCGAATAGTTCATGGCCCGGAAGATCCGCTCCATTCCCTGAATCCACTCAAGAGCAGCATTAGGAGCAAATCCCCCATGGAACTGACTGGGGTTCCTTTTGCAAAACTCATCTAGACCTCGGTACTCCGTCGGTCCGGGTGGGACTAGGTTTTGCGAACTCGGACTCGGTGCGGGGTTCAAATTCAGACTACGCACGTTCTCGTTCATCTGTTGCAGTGTAGCCACCATCTAAACCAACAAATCATCTGGAATATTCTGACTCGTTCCTCTCCCAGCCATGTTTTAACATGCGCTAATGGATAGTCAGTATACCAATTTAGTTCACACAAGTCAGGTTATCACATAGTCCCATAGCACATTACATATCACTATACCAAAACTACATGCTTTAAACATTCAATTCACACAATATCAACTAGTTAAATCATAAACATGTTACAAAGAAGCAAGTAAGGCCATACCCTAGGCCGCATAATTAACTATGCTCTGATACCATATTGTAAGGACCCAAATTCAACCCTTGAAATTTTTTTGTTTATTTAAAATCTTTCCTTACATACATTCATTATTTTACTGAAAAACCTTCATGAATAATTCATTAACACTAATCTTTTAACCTATTACGTTACCATGCAATTCATGTTGCGGAAAAACATAATTCATGCATTTAGCAATTACCACATACGACCAGTATGGGTTTCTAAGAGTATAATCTCCATAACTACATAACTCAGTATTGTCCTATTCAGATTTACATTCATCCCAAAATGTTATCAAATCAACTACAATGTCAAGCAGCGATAAAGACAATCAAGATAATAAACACATAAGCTTCCTAAGTGAGCTTCCTCCTTAAATCCTTCATTTACCTACAATGGGATTCTCATAAACAACACACAAAACAAGGGAGTAAGTCATTAGTTCAAAAACTTACATTACATGATAATCCACATTTCAAATACGATTTAAGCTTTAATATAATTTATAACCAACCATACGTAATTGTAAACATTCATATCTTCTTCCTTTAATTTCCATGTTACTCATATTCATCCTATAATATATATATCCCATAATATATATTCGATAGCATGCATATTACGTTATTTCGAAGCATCGTCCTTCTCATTATTCATATCCACCCTATAGAACGTATATCCCATAATATATATCCTATAGCATGTATATTACTTTCATTCTCAACATCTTCCATTTTCATCCTTCATATTCACCCTATAGTGTATATATCCCATAATATATATCCTATAGCATGCATATTACTTTCATTCTGACATTCTCATTTCTCATCATGCATATTCACCCTATAGTATATATATCCCATAATATATATCCTATGGCATGAATATTCTTTGATCATCCACATCCTCATTGTCATCCTTCATATTCCCCCTATAGTATATATATCCCATAATATATATTCTATAACATGAATATTACTTTTATCATTCACATCCTCATTCTCATGCTTCATATTTCCTTTAAACGTATTCATCGATTTCATTTCCCATACCACATCGGGCAGGTCGAGTTTATTTCCATACCACATCGGGCAGGTCGAGTTATCCCCATACCACATTGGGCAGGTCGAGTTATCCCTTTACCACATTGGGTAGGTCGAGTTATTATCCATACCACATCAGGAAGGTCGAGTTATTATCCATACCACATTGGGCAGGTCGAGTTATCCCCATACCACATTGGGCAGGTCGAGTTATCCCCACACCACATCGGGCAGGTCGAGATATTATCCATACCACATCGGGCAGGTCGAGTTATTATCCATACCACATCGAGCAGGTCGAGTTATTATCCATACCACATTGGGCAGGTCAAGTTATTAACCATACCACATTGGGCATGTCGAGTTATTATCCATACCACATTGGGCAGGTCGAGTTATCCCCATACCACATCGGGCAGGTGGAGTTATTATCCATACCACATCGGGCAGGTCGAGTTATTATCCATACCACATCAGGCAGGTCGAGTTATTATCCATACCACATTGGGCAGGTCGAGTTATTATCCATACCACATTGGGCAGGTCGGTTATTATCCATACCACATCGGGGAGGTCGAGTTCACAATAATCCACTACCACTCCGGATAGGACAGCCACAATAAACTACCACTCCGGGTAGTATAACCACAATACTCCACTACCACTCCGGGTAGGATAATGTAACACCCTAAATTATAGTATCAATCCTGGAAGTCACGCTTGAGCGAGAGATTCTCGCCTGAGCGAGAAAGGTTTCCCTAGGAGGGTGAAATCCTGCGTTATATTGGAGGATTCTCGCCTGAGTGAGAGTTGCCTCGCTTGGGCGAGAAATGGTAAACTGGGCTGTTGACACTGTGAGATTCTCGCTTGAGCGAGAGCGTCAGATCTGAAATTTTAAAAAGGCGGGATTTTCTCGCCTGAGCGAGAATGGGCTCGCTTGAGCGAGAACCCGACGACTGCTCTTTAAAATAGAAACCCAAACACATTTTCGGGTTAGAACTTGGAAGAGAAGAGAGAGAGGAGAGCTTTTCAAGAGCAAAGAGCCTTAGGACTCATCTTAGAGCTTGAGAAGATGTAAACCTCTTGTTCCTAACTCTTCTTCTTCCACTCTAACTTGTTTTGGGTATGTTGGATCTATTTTCAAAACATTAGAAACCATGGAAACTCATCCTTTAGAGTTATGGATCATTTTATGTTGTTTTTCTCTTGTAAACTCTTAGTTTAGAGTTGATATTTGATGAATGGAAAGGTTTTGTGGGTTATTCATGAAAACCCAAAAAAACCCCAAAATGAGAATATGGATATAAAGAGAAAAATATGAAATGTTAGATGTGGATGATGAGTTTGTGCTTTGATGTTGATGTATAAGATGAACATGTATGTTTAGATGTTGGGAAACTTGTATTGAAGTAGTTTCGGAAATATTGAATATATGTGAAGCCCTTGTATGTTTGATGATGAAATACGAGTTATTTATGTGTTATTTTAAATAAATGACTGACATTGTTGTTATTGGTGGAAATGAGAAAAGATCCTAAGGTTAGAGGAAATCGCGGAGGAGACTTTTAAAGTTACTCGGAACCGATCCCCAACACTCACCAAGGTAAGGGATAAGTGTCTCTAATTCATACTCACTGATGTGAATGAGGTATGTGAAAGAGGTAATGTGTTGGTAAGTTTTATTGTTGTTACCCTACCCGAAGAGGTAGTGGTTTATTATTGTTACCCTACCCGAAGAGGTAGTGGTTCATTGTTGGTACCCTACCCGGAGTGGTAGCGGACTGTTATTGTGTCCTACCTAGAGTGGTAGCGGACTGTTATTGTGTCCAACCGGGAATGGTAGTGATTATTGTGAACTCGACCTGCCCAATATGGTATGGGGTAATAATAACTCGACCTGCCCGATTTGGTATGGGGTAATAATCACTCGACTTGCCCAATGTGTTATGGGGTAATAATAACTCAACCTGCCCGATGTGGTATGGGGTAATAATAACTCGACCTGCCCGATGTGGTATGGGGTAATAATAACTCGACCTGCCCGATGTGGTATGGGGTAATAATAACTCGACGTGCCCGATGTGGTATGGGGTAATAATAACTCGACCTGCCGGATGTGGTATGGGGTAATAATAACTCGACCTGCCCGATGTGGTATGGGGTAATAATAGCTCGACCTGCCCGATGTGGTATGGGGTCATAATAGCTCGACCTGCCCGATGTGGTATGGGGTCGACCTGCCCGATGTGGTATGGGGTAATAATAACTCGACTTGCCCGATGTGGTATGGGGTAATAACTCGGCTTGCCTGATGTGGTATGGGAAATGAAATTGGTGAATATGAATGATAAGAAATGTGAATGTCACAATGAATGTCGTATGCATGCTATAGGATATATAGTATGGGATATATATTCTATAGGGTGAATATGAATGATGAGAAATGTGAATGTCACAATGAATGTCGTATGCATGCTATAGGATATATAGTATGGGATATATATTCTATAGGGTGAATATGAATGATGAGAAATGTGAATGTCACAATGAATGTCGTATGCATGCTATAGGATATATAGTATGGGATATATATATTTTATAGGGTGAATATGAATGATGAGAAATGTGAATGCTACAATGAATGTCATATGCATCCTATAGGATATATAGTATGGGATATATATTCTATATGGTGATTATGAATGATGAGAAAAGGGAATGTCAGAAAGAGAGTCATATGCATGCTATAGGATATATAGTATGAGATATATATTCTATGGGGTGAATATGAGTGAATAAAAAGAAAGATGTTGAGAATGAAAGTAACATACATACTATAGGATATATATTATGGGATATATATACTATAGGGTGGATATGATTGTTTACAATTAAGCATGTGTGTTTACGAATTATATTTAAGATTAATCGTATTTGAAATGTGGATTATCAAGTGATGTTAGTTTTGAACTAATGACTTACTCCCTTTTGTTTTGTGTGTTGTTTATGATAATCCCATTGTAGGTAAATGAAAGATTTTGAGGATGAAGCTCAATTAGGAAGCTTTCGTGTTTATCAACTTGTTTGTCTTTCTTTGCTATTTGACAGTGTAGTTAATTTGATAACATTTCGGGATGACTGTAAATCTGTTTAGACTAATACGGATATGTGTTGTTATGGACGTTATAACTCTGGGAGACCCATAACTGGTTGTATGTGGTAAATGCTATCTGAATGAATTATGGTTTTCCGCAACATAAACTTGTATGATAATATGATAGGGTAAGGAGTATTTTCAAAGAGTGGGTCTTGAGAGTTTTTAATTAAAGTGACGACTGTATGCAAGGAATGATTAAAATAAATGAAAAATTTTCAAGGGTAGAAAATCGGGTCGTTACAATATGGTATCAGAGCATAGTTAATTATGCGGCCTAGGATATGGCCTTACATGCTTCTTTGTGATATTTATGTGCTTGAACTGCTTGGTTAGTATTGACGGTTGTGTGTTTATGTGATGCTTGTCTGGTTTTAAAAGTAGTTTACTGACAAGTACGTGAGTGCAGGTACCCATGGCTGGAAGAGAAAGATGAACGAGTCAGAACGTTCCGAATGACCTTTTGGCCTAAATGGTGGCGGCACTACAACAGATGAACGAGAACTTGCGTAGTCTGAATCAGAACCATGCACCAAGTCCGAGTTCGCAAAACCTTGTCCCACCCGGACCTGCAGAATACCAAGGTCTGGATGAGTTTTTCAAGAGGAACCCTAGTCAGTTCCAAAGAGGATTTGCCCCGGAAGCTACCCTTGACTAGATTCAGGGAATAGAGCAGATCTTCCGGGCCATGAACTGTTCGGAGACTCAGAAATTGGCCTATGCAACTTACATGCTAGGGACGGAGGCCGAGAACTGGTGGGAGTTCACTAGACGTCAAATGGAGACGGAGGGACAATTGGTTTCCTAGAATACATTCAAGGCGAAATTCCTTCACAAATACTTCCCTGCTGATTTGAAAAGGCAGAAAGAAATGGAGATCTTGAAGTTGGAACAAGGCAATATGTCGGTCGGGGAATATGCGGCTAAATTCGAGGAATTAGCCCGGTTTTGTCCCTACTATGAGTTGGAGGTGGACGGACGATCCAAGTGCTCAAAATTCGAATCGGGCTTAAGGTCCAAGCTGAAAAGGATGTTCAGACATCAAGAGATTGTCGACTTTGCTACTTTGGTCAACAAGTGTTGGATGTACGAGGATGACCTGAAGGTGGATGAGTTGGCGATTCCCGAAACAATTTCTCCTCGGAACAATGGACCTCAACGTAACCATATGCGGGAGAGAGGTAAAGGGAGAGTGGAAGATGACCGGAAACCTTATGCGGTAACTACTAGACATCTTGACCGGAGTTTCCAAAGGTCTAGCCCACCTACCGTTCCTACCGATGAGGTTTCTACTCCCATGTGCCTCAAGTGCGATAGACTCCATTATGGGAGTACGTGCCTGGGAAAAGGAAATGGATGTTTCCACTGCAAGGAGCTTGGGCATATTAAAAGGTTTTGTCCCAAGCTGGATCGGAGACTGAATGTCATTCATGCCGAGGAGACAAGGAACCACGGTCAAAGGGTTACCCAGAGTGGCGCAGGGACATCGGGTGTTGATGATCCGGCGAGAGGTAAATCGCTTGGTGACAGGTATTCCTTTTTAGTGTTGTCTAATTCGGGAGCGACACACTCCCTATAATAGCTGAATGTGTGAACCGACTGAGATGATACACAAGTTGTTGTTTTCGACTTAGTTGTACTTCACCCACCCAGTGTACCGGTGGTGGATGTCTCAGTGTACGGTTGGGGTAAATGGTAGAACCTTTACCATATTGTTGATATGCGCAATGATGTCCCAACTGGAAATAAATCCTGGAAATGGACTAGCGGTCAGCAAGTCGTGTTATGTTTAACTGTATGTAATTGTTGAGGGGAAGATTTAAATTTAGTATGCATTGTTATGTATGTGTATGCTAAAGGGGTAAGACTATTGCTGATAGTCGAGGAAAGAGACTAGTCAAGTTACTTACCTCGTCAATGTGAGGAATACATTTTATTAGACGTGAAACTTTTGGTCTCGAATGATCGGTTCTTTTGCGGTAGGACATTGGCAATGCACGAAATAGTGGTGGTGTACCTCAATTGTCTACGTTGAATGTTGTACCGGAAAAAAGTTGTTGCTGTTTCGTGAACGTCAGTAATTGCGGTGTATGGATGTGGTGTAACCATATGAGAGAAGGAGTTTTGGGTTGTGTTGAAATGATTATGCAAACTTTGCTTCATAAGTCGTGGATTCGAACCGCTTTCGAAAATCATTTTGGTGAGACATAGCTTGTGGCTAAATAATGATTCAGGTTCATGTTGAAGAATTCCGAAATTTTAGCAATCATATCGGAATAAGTATGAGGTTGTTAAAACTTTAGTGATATAAGACGCCCATGTATTCTGGACATAATGCGAGTGGGTTAATAAGTTTATATTTGCTAACGGAATTGGGGTGACCAAACCGAACGCCAGTTGTAGGTTTGAGGGTTTGTCGACTTGCACTTGCCGATCGGTAACAGGGTACCTAGTTTTGGTGTGAATCAATGGTTTTATGGTTTCAGTTGAGGCTAGGAATCGGTAATTCCTTTCGACGATAAGATTTGATGACGGAAATACTTGATGTAATTGGACAATTACTGAATAGTTTGATGGTGTACAATGGATGAGACACTAAGAGTCTTTTGTGTAAGTATTTTGTTGATTGAGTGAAATGGAATTGTGCTAGATTCTTGAGTGGAGATGACACTAGCTAGTCTATGATGGATGTTAAATGAGGCATTGGAGTGGATGAGGGATAAGGAGTTCCCCATTCACTGAATTTCGGGAGTGTATAGAAATTCTTAACATAGATGAGGATTGTTAGTTGGATCACTCCTAGATACCTATGTTTCTTGACGAATATAGGAAGAATCTTTAGTCTGAATTACGGTCTAGTTCTCATGGTATTCGAGTTGTTCGAGGTTGGAATCTTAATATTTGGACATTGAGGAGTTAGTTCATGAATTGGTTTGGTGATATCACAGTTTAGTGGTGTATACCTTAGTGACCGTTTAAGTAATCTTAATGGATTAGAGGATCGATTATGATTTCAGTTGAGTATTCTAGTGCCTAAGGTCTAGGTGATGATATTATTTTCCGAGGTATGTTTAATTTTCGGGGACGAAAATTCTTATAAGAGGGGGAGGATTGTAACAACCTAAATTTTGAGTCTTTAAAATTATAGTATCAGTCCCGGAAGTCTCGCTTGAGCGAGAGATTCTCGCCAGAGCGAGAAAGGGTTCCCTGGGAGGGTGAAATCATGGGTTATACTAGAGGATTCTCGCCTGAGCGAGAGTTGCCACGCCTCGGCGAGAAATGGTAAATTGGGGTTGTTGACACTGTGAGATTCTCGCTTGAGCGAGAGCGTCAGATCTGAAATTTTGAAAAGGCGGGATTTTCTCGCCTAAGCGAGAATGGGCTCGCTTGAGCGAGAACCCGACGACTGCTCTTTAAAATAGAAACCCCAAACACATTTTAGGGTTAGAACTTGGAAGAGAAGAGAGAGAGGAGAGCTTTTCAAGAGCGAAGAGCCTTAGGACTCATCTTAGAGCTTGAGAAGAGGTAAACCTCTTGTTCCTAACTCTTCTTCTTCCTCTCTAACTTGTTTTGGGAATGTTGGATCTATTTTCAAAACATGAGAAACCATGGAAACTCATCCTTTAGAGTTATGGTTCGTTTTATGTTGTTTTTCTCTTGTAAACTCTTAGTTTAGAGTTGATATTTGATAAATGGAAAGGTTTTGTGGGTTATTCATGAAAACCCCAAAAACCCCCAAAATGAGAATATGGGTATAAAGAGAAAGAGATGAAATGTTAGATGTGGATGATGAGTTTGTGCTTTGATGTTGATGTATAAGATGAACATGTATGTTTAGATGTTGGGAAACTTGTATTGAAGTAGTTTCGGAAATATTGAATATATGTGAATCCCTTGTATGTTTGATGATGAAATACGAGTTATTTATGTGTTATTTTGAATAAATGACTGACATTGTTGTTATTGGTGGAAATGAGGAAAGATCCTAAGGTTGGAGGAAATCGCGGAGGAGACTTTTATGTTACTCGGAACCGATCCCCAACACTCACGAAGGTAAGGGATTAGTGTCTCTAATTCATACTCACTGATGTGAATGAGGTATGTGAAAGAGGTAATGTGTTTGTATGTTTTATTGTTGTTACCCTACCTGAAGAGGTAGTGGTTTATTATTGTTACCCTACCCGAAGAGGTAGTGGTTCATTGTTGGTACCCTACCCGGAGTGGTAGCGGACTATTATTGTGTCCTACCCGGAGTTGTAGCGGACTGTTATTGTGTCCTACCCGGAGTGGTAGCGGAATGTTATTGTGTCCTACCGGGAATGGTAGTGATTATTGTAAACTCGACCTGCCCGATGTGGTATGGGGTAATAATAACCCGACCTACCCGATGTGGTATGAGGTAATATTAACTCGACCTGCACGATGTGGTATGGGGTAATAATAACTCGACCTGCCCGATCTGGTATGGGGTAATTATAACTCGACCTACCCGATGTGGTATGGGGTAATAATAACTCGACCTGCCCGATGTGGTATGGGGTAATAATAACTCGACATGCCCGATGTTGTATGGGGTAATAATAACTCGACCTTCCCGATGTGGTATGGGGTAATAAGTCGGCTTGCCCGATGTGGTATGGGAAAAGAAATTGGTGAATATGAATGATGAGAAATGTGAATGTCACAATGAATGTCGTATGCATGCTATAGGATATATAGTATGAGATATATATTCTATAGGGTGAATATGAAAGATGAGAAATGTGAATGTCACAATGAATGTCGTATGCATGCTATAGGATATATAGTATGGGATATATATATTCTATAGGGTGAATATGAATGATGAGAAACGTGAATGCTACAATGAATGTCATATGCATGCTATAGGATATTTAGTATGGTATATATATTCTATGAGAAATGTGAATGTCACAGTGAATGTCGTATGCATGCTATAGGATATATAGTATGGGATATATATATTCTATAGGGTGAATATGAATGATGAGAAATGTGAATGCTACAATGAATGTCATATGCATGCTATAGGATATATAGTATGGAATATATATTCTATAGGGTGAATATGGTTGATGAGAAAAGGGAATGTCACAAAGAGAGTCATATGCATGCTATAGGATATATAGTATGTGATGTTAGTTTTGAACTAATGACTTACTCCCTTTTGTTTTCTGTGTTATTTATGATACTCTCATTGTAGGTAAATGAAGGATTTTGATGATGAAGCTCAATTAGGAAGCTTTCGTGTTTATTAACTTGTTTGTCTTTCTTTGCTATTTGATAGTGTTGTTAATTTGATAACATTTTGGGATGACTGTAAATCTGTTTAGACTAATACGGATATGTGTAGTTATGGACGTTATAACTCTGGGAGACCCATAACTGGTTGTATGTGGTAAATGCTATCTGAATGAATTATGTTTTTCCGCAACATAAACTTGTATGATAGTATGATAGGGTAAGGAGTATTTTCAAAGAGTGGGTCTTGAGAGTTTTTAATTAAAGTGACGACTGTATGCAAGGAAGGATTAAAATAAACGAAAAATTTTCAAGGGTAGAAAATCGAGTCGTTACAGATAACCACAATAATCCACTACCACTCCGGGTAGAATAACAACAATAATCCGCTACCACTTCGGGTAGGGTATCAACCTTTGTAGTTATAAACATATATGGATATGTTTGTAATGATGTCGGGTGCATTTACCATTTATGTATTGGTGGAGTGCCAATGGAAATAAAACTCAGAATAAAGCAATGAATTGTAAATCACTTTGTAGTTATAAGCATATATGGATATGTTTGTAATAATGTCGGGTGCATTTACCATTTATGTATTGGTGGAGTGCCAATGGGAATAAAACTCGGAATAAAGCAATTAATTGTAAATCACTTTGTAGTTATAAGCATATATGGATATGTTTCTAATGATGTCGGGTGCATTTACCATTTATGTATTGGTGGAGTGCCAATGGAAATAAAACTCGGAATAAAGCAAATAATTGTAAATCACTTTGTAGTTATAAGCATATATGGATATGTTTGTAATGATGTCGGGTGCATTTACCGTTTATGTATTGGTGGAGTGCCAATGGAAATAAAACTCGAAATAAAGCAATAAATTGTAAATCACTTTGTAGTTATAAGCATATATGGATATGTTTGTAATGATGTCGGGTGCATTTACCATTTATGTATTGGTGGAGTGCCAATGGAAATAAAACTCGTTTTAGCTGACCAGAATGGGTTAACTACTTTAGCTAAAGTTATGTAACATGGTGTTTCAAAGGTATCGACGATGAAACTTACTCCTTTGTGTTTCCGTGTATGGTCAATGTTAATACCATTGCAGGTAGGTGGAAGGAGTGTGGGCGTTTTGATTAGGAGATTAGAGACCTTTATTTTGACGTCTCTTTGCTCATTCTTTTGTAACCTAATTGGTTGTACTTGAACTAACTATTTGTAACGATGAATATGATTTTGCACATGGTGTTGTCCATGGAAAGTAGTAACCCAGGATATATGTAGCTATGGGCATTTAGGAAACCCATAGCAAATTGTATGCAGTAGTTACTAAGTTTCATTAATACGAATTATGTTTTTATGTCATATGATCTTGTACGTCACTTTTGGAGTATAGAATGAGGGTTATGAGGGAAGTGAGACTTTTTAAATAAGTACATTCAATCGATGAAAATAAATTATAGTTATCTGTATGAAATTGGATTAAAATAAGGAAAAAATTTCAAGGGTAGAAATTGGGTCCTTACAGGGATGGATATAGATTGCATGTGGATCAACAATTGAACCAGGATAAAATTCATCGTCTCATTTCTCTTATCCCTTACTCTTTACAATTTCGCAATATTTGATTTACTTTACTTGGCATTCAAATCATTTTGTTTTATAATTAAGTGCATAAATTCATATGGTAGAGTGCATACAAGATTAGGTAGATCATTGCATCTTAGTGTATCTAGAAATCAAGAAACAAGAACTAGTTAATTGATTAAGCTCTGAAGTTAATGAATTAAAAGAAGAAGCATATAATCGATTAAATAGAAAGGAAAACCATTGAATACCTCTCAATCCGAAAAATGGTAATTGAGTACCGATCTACCTATTCACACCCCCTTCTAGGTGAGTTTAGAGCCCTTGTTAAACAACAAGGAGTGCATGTTCTTTCATGAAGAGCGACATCCCGTTGAAGTTAGCCTCCCTCAATGAAAGTCAAGTTCATCCACGGTTTTCTTGTTTCTAATTTTTCCCATCATAAAATTAGAAATAAGACATTTGATATCTACACAATAGTTTTCATGACAATTGTGTGTTTAGTCATAAACCTTACTTGAATTAGATCACTTTAATTTGGCTATATAAAATAATGGCCCTGACACATTTACATATTACATTTGTGACCAAATATTTCTAACAATCTCATACTGGTCACATATGTAATTTTACAAATGTGTTAGACTTTATGAGCTAAACAATCTGCCATTATAAACCCTAGACATGTCTCTATCTTGTAATACCCCGAATTTTTAGTCTTTAAAATTATAGTATCAGTCCTGGAAGTCTCGCTTGAGCATGAGATTCTCGCCTGAGCGAGAAAGGATCACCTGGGTAGGTGAAGTCCTGGGCTATACTGGAAGATTCTCGCCTGAGCGAGAGTTGCCTCGCCTGGGCGAGAAATGGCAAACTGGGGCTGTTGACTCTGTGAGATTTTCGCCTGAGCGAGAGGAAGCCTGTTGGGACTGTGAGATTCTCGCTTGAGCGAGAGGGTCAGATCTGAGTTTTTAAAATAGGCGGGATTTTCTCGCCTGAGCGAAAAACGGCTCGCTTGAGCGAGAACCCGACGACTGTTCTTTAAAATAGAAACCCCAAACACATTTTAGGGTTAGAACTTTGAAGAGAAGAGAGAGAAGAGAGCTTTTCAAGAGAAAGGAGCCTTAGGACTCATCTTAGAGCTTGAAAAGAGGTAAACCTCTTGCTTCTAACTCTTCTTCTTCCTCTCTAACTTGTTTTGGGTATGTTGGATCTATTTTCAAAACATGAGAAGCCATGGAAACTCACCCTTTATAGTTATGGTTCGTTTTATGTTGTTTTTCTCTTGTAAACTCTTGGCTTAGAGTTGGCATTTGATGAATGGAAATGTTATGTGGGTTATTCATGAAAACCCCAAGAACCCCAAAATGAGAATATGGGTATAAAGAGAAAGTGATGAACATGTATGTTTAGATGTTTGAAAAATTATATTGAAGTAGTTTTGGAGATTTTGAATGTATGTGAATCCCTTGTATGTTTGATGATGAAATACGAGTTATTTATGTGTTATTTTAAATAAATGACTGACATTGTTGTTATTGGTGGAAATGAGGAAAGATCCTAAGGTTGGAGGGAATCGCGGAGGAGACTTTTAAAGTTACCCGAAACCGATCCCCAACACTCACCAAGGTAAGGGATAAGTGTCTTTAAATCATAGTTGCCGATATGAGTGAGGTATGTGAAAGAAGTAAAGTGTTAGTAAGGAGAAGTTATTAATGGTATATGATAATAGAAAATGTGTGGATTTTTTATTACGTATATGATCTATGTATGACTTGCCCTATGTGGTATTGTGTATGACTTGCCCTATGTGGTATTGTGTATGACTTGCCCTATGTGGTATTGTGTATGACTTGCCCTATGTGGTATTGTGTATGACTTGCCCTATGTGGTATTGTGTATGACTTGCCCTATGTGGTATTGTGTATGACTTGCCCTATGTGGTATTGTGTATGACTTGCCCTATGTGGTATTTTGTATGACTTGCCCTATGTGGTATTGTGTACGACTTTCCCTACGTGGTATGGATATTGATTTGGACCTACCCGATGTGGTAAGGGATTATATTCGTGAAAGGGCTCGATGAATACGATTAAGGATGAATACGACATGTGAGAAACGAGGACGTTAAGAGGGAAAGTCATATGCATGCTATAGAATATATATTATGCGATATATATACTATAGGGTAAATATGAATGCTGAAAATGAAGACGTTAAGGATAACAGTAGTATTCATGCTATAGGATATATAGTATGGGATATATATACTATAGTGTGGATATGAATAATGGGAAGAACGATGCTTCGAATGAACGTAATATGCATGCTATAGAATATATATTATGGGATATATATTCTATAGGATGAATATGGATAACGTGGAAATGAACGAAAGAAGATATGAATGTTGGCATTTACATAATTGTGTTTATAAATTATATTAAAGCTTAATCTAATTTAAATGTGGATTATCATGTGATGTTAGTTTTGAACTAATGACTTACTCCCTTTTGTTTTGTGTGTTGTTTATGATAATCCTATTGTAGGTAAATGAAGGATTTTGAGGATGAAGCTCAATTAGGAAGCTTTTGTGTTTATTTACTCGATTGTCTTTAGTGCTATTTGACATTGTAGTTGATTTGATAGTATTTTGGGATAAATGTAATCTGATTAGGATAATATGGTGACATGTAGTTATGGACGTTATAACTCTGGAAAACCCATAACTGGACGTATGTGATAAAGGCTATCTGAATGAATTATGTTTTTCCGCAACATAAATTTGTATGATAATATAATAGGGTAAAGAGTATCTTCAAAGAGAGATACTTAAGAGTTTTAATGAAGGTGACGACTGTATGTAAGAAAAGATTAAAATAAATGAAAATTTTCAAGGGTAGAATTTGGGTCCTTACATATCTCGTCCATTAGTTATATTAATATATATAATCAAAGTGGCTTCCATTATATCAATCATAATTAAACTCATCAATGATCACTAATATTAACACAACTAAAAGTGATAGATCAATCAAGACATGTGCAACATTACAATTAAGAGTGTTAAATGGATGGATTTGGATAGATTTGGATTTGTATGCTAATGGATGGATGGAAAGTCATCTATCAATCCATATATATCCATTTAAACAAAATTTGAAGTTATCCAATTCATCCATCCAAGTCATTAATGGATATGGATGGATGAATATCCAATCCATTTCAATTTTTTATTATACCTAAAAATATTATTGAAGAAAATCATTAAAAACTAATATCTCAATAGAACATCTTTTAAAATCACATTTTAAAAAAGAACATTTAAAAATCATTTTTAAAGAAGTGGTTTTAAAAAAATTGATTTTTTGAACATTTAAAAAAAATTAATTTTTTGCAATATTTTTTTACAAGCATGTGACGTTTAAGGTTCTACGTATAATTTTTTAACAAATACTTATAAAATTTATTATCTATGTACTGTCAATATAAACATTTATACATAATCATTATATCATTCCCCATTCATTTGGATTACCTTTTTTTTGAAGAGTTTATAATGATTAAATATAAATTGTAGATGATGCAGTGACAATATATAAAATTAATAAATTGTGAGTGCATACTATTTTTATCATACTTATATATGTTCGGTACGTAAAATAAACTTTTAAAATTAACAATATCCACATGTCCTATACTTATATATCAATTTAATAAAATAGTAAAAGTAAAAGTGAGAATCATGGACGAATTTGCTTGAATTTAATTTTTTTGAATATTAAATGAAATTGAAAAGCAAAAAAATGTCATTTTTAAATTCTTTGTTTTTTGGATGGATTGAATATCCATTCAAATGGATATTTTAACACCCTAAATTTAAGTCTTTAAAATTATAGTATAAGTCCTGGGATTCTCGCTTGAGCGAGGGATTCTCGCCTGGGCGAGAAAGGCTCACCTGGGAGGGTGAAATCCTGGGCTATACGGGAGGATTCTCGCCTGAGCGAGGGTTGGCTCGCTTGAGCGAGGGTGGTCTCGCCTGAGCGAGAGATTGGCTCGCCGGGGCGAGGAAATGTGATTTTTTGGAGTTGTCGAGGCTGTAAGATCCTAGCTTGAGCGAGAGTTTCCTCGCTTGGGCGAGAGGGTCAAATCTGAGTTTTTAAAATGGGCGGGATTTTCTCGCTTGAGCGAGAATGATCTCGCTTAAGCGAGGATCCGACGCAGTTACATTAAATAGGGAACACCAAACACAATTATGAGGGTTAACCTAGAGAGAAGTGAGAGAAGAGGGCTTTTTCAAGAGCAAGAAGGCTTGTGAGTCATTTAGAAGCTTAAGAAGAGGTAAAGCTCTTGATTCTAACTCTCTTCTTCCCTTTGAAACTTATTTTGGGTATGTTGGATCTCTTCTCAAGATGAGAGAAACCATGGAAACTTATCCTTTCGAGTTATGGTTCGTTTTATGTTGTTTTTATCTTGTAAACTCTTGGTTTAGAGTTAGTATTTCAAGAATGGAAAGGGTTTGGGGGGTTGATTCATAAAAACCCCAAAAACCCCAAAGTGAAAATGTGGTTATAGGGGAAAATGAGTAAAATGCTAGAGGTAGAAGATGAGTTTACTTTCTAATGTTGAAATATGAGACGAATATGCATGTTTTAAATGGTTGTATACTTATGATGAAAGTAGTTTAGAAACGTAAAAAATGTGATGAATATCTTGTATGGTTAAATAATGCAATATAAGTTGTTTATGTGATATTGGAAACAAATGACTAACATTGTGTTATATGGTGGGAATGTTAAAAGATCCTAAATTTGGTGGCGGTGTCGGTGGAACTTGCGAAGTTACCAAGAGCCAAACCCAACACTCACCGAGGTAAGGATAAGTCTTTAACTTATGCATTATGATGGAAAATGTGTGGATGTTTCTGATTATGGATAATGAAATGGATTGTAAATCACTTAATCGTTATAAGCATATATGGGTATGTTTATAATGATGATGGTGTGGATTTACTGTTTATGTAATGGTGGAGTGCCAATGGAAATAAAACTCGTTTTTAGCCGACCATGATTGGTTAGCGACTTTGGCTCAAGTAATGTAGCAAGCTTTGGCTCAAGCAATGTAGCTAGTTTTGGCTCAAGCAATGTAGCAAGCTTTGGCTCAAGCAATGTAGTAAACTTTAGCTCAAGCAATGTAGCAAACTTTAGCTCAAGTTATGGAGCATGTCTTCAAAAGTATAAAAAAAGGAACTAGTTTTAAGTATATTTAGTTCTAAGTTTTTACTTAACTTTATTAAAATGTGGATTAACGTGTATTGACATTATTTTACGTTAACGACTTACTCCTTTGTGTTTCTATGTATGGTCAATGTTAATCCCATTGCAGGTAGGTGGAAGATGTAAGGACGTTTTGATTAGGAGCATAAAGGCTTTTAATTCTTTTTGGAAGTTCTTATATTCATTCTTTTGTAATATGACTAACTGTATTTTGAACATGAATATTTGTAACTCTGGATATTCATAGCTATGGGTATTTTGGAATCCCATAGCTAATTGTATGCGGAAATTATCGGGATGCATGAATGAATTATGATTTTCTGCGATCCGAACATGTATGTTATTTTGAGATTATGAAATGAATATGAGCAGGGGAATGATACTTAATTTGAGTTGTTAGTATTTTTATTTAAAAGTCGTAGCAAAATGTATGAAGGATGAATAAAATATTGAAAATTTTCCAAGGGGTAGAATTTGGGTCCTTACAATATGGTATTAGAACATAATTAATTCTGCGGCGTAGGATATGGCCTTGCATGCTTCTTTGTGATCTTTGTGTGTTAAAATTGTCTGAGTGTGCTAATTGCTAAGTGATTATGTGACCCTTGCTTAGACAAAATTCAATTACTGACAATTGAGTACAGGTACCCATGGCAAGAAGAGGAAGGGGAAGAGGAAGCGGGGCAAGTCAGAATGTCCCGAACGATTTGTTGGCGCAGATGGTGGTGGCATTGAAGCAAGTCAATGAGAACTTGCATAACCTGAACCAGAATCCGGCGCCAATTCCGAGTTCACACCCACTAGTTCCACCTGGGCCAGCAGAATACAAAAGTTTAGATGAGTTTTGTAGGAGGAACCCTAGTCAGTTCCATGGGGGATTTGCTCCTGATGCTGCCATTGAGTGGATCCAAGGGGTGGAGTGGATCTTCAGAGCCATGAACTGTTCGGAGGCTCAGAAGTTGGCTTATGCCACTTACATGCTGGTGACGGAGGCCGAGATTTGGTGGGAGTTCACTCGACGCCAAGTGGAGGTGGAGGGACAATTGATTTCCTAGGACACCTTCAAGGTGAAATTCCTCCATAAATATTTTCTTGTTGATCTAAGGTGGCAGAAAGAGATGGAGTTTCTAAGATTGGAGCAGGGTTACCTGTCGGTGGGAGAATATGCGGCCAAGTTTGAAGAATTGGCCTGATTTTGCCCTTACTCTAAATTAGAGGTGGACGGAAGGTCCAAGTGCTCGAAGTTTGAATCAAGTTTGAAGATCAAACTGAAGACGATGCTTTGGCATCAAGAGATCGCTGACTTTGCTACACTGGTCAACAAGTGTAGAATGGTTGAGGACGATATGAAGGGGGATGAAGTGATGGTGCCAAAACCACTTACTCCCAAACACTCTGGACCTCAAAGGAACTTCTCGCACGAGAAAGGGAAGAGCAAGGTGTTTCAAGAGGAACGAAAACCTTAGTCTCGTCCGACGGGTAGCCAGGGTTATACTTCGCATGGGCCGAGGACTCACGCCAATGTCGGGGGTTCATGGTTGAACTCTCCATCTTTGTGTTTCAAATGTGGCCGAACTCATGTCGGTGACTCGTGCCCTGAGATGGCACTTACCTGCTTTCACTGCAAGGAGGTTGGGCATATCCGAAGACATTGTCCTAAGCTACCGTAGAGTTTGAATGCGGTGAGGGTTGATCGACCTCGATCCACTGGCAGAGTGTTCACCATGAGTGGTGCAGAGGCATCGGGTGTAGATGGCCTGATAAAAGGTAATTGCATGGTGGCAGGTATTCCTCTTTTAGTGTTGTTTGATTCGGGAGCGACACACTCCTTTGTATCTATTGAATGCGTGGATAGACTGAAATTGCAAACTGAGTCGTTGCCTTTCAACTTGGTCGTATCCACCCCAACTGATGTGCTTGTGGTGGTGTCGACAATTGTGTCTCGATGTCCGATGGTGGTAAACGGTAAGGCTTTTACCGTGGATTTAATCTGCTTACCACTATCCCAGTTAGATCTAATTCTGGGGATGGACTGGTTGTCGACGAATCATGTTGTGCTTAATTGTGCTGATAAGACCGTGGTATTCGGGAATCTAGATAAGATTTCTGATGAGGTTAGTAACATGAAGCCGTTATCGGCAAAGGAAGTCAGGACTTCCTGTATGGAGGAGGAGTCGTGTTTATGTTGTTGGCATCCCTGGAAGGTATTGAGAAAACCAAGGTTGAGGACATTCCGATAGTTCGTGAGTTTCCTGAGGTATTTCCTGGTGATATTCCGGAATTGCCTCTAGTGAGAGAAGTTGAATTCTCTATTGATTTGGTACCTGGAACGGGACCCATCTATATAGCTCCTTATAGGATGGCAGCGTTAGAATTGGATGAGTTGAAAAAGAAGGTAGATGACTTATTGGCAAATAAGTTTATTCGTCATAGTGTCTCGCCGTGGGGTGTGCCCGTTTTGTTGGTTAAGAAGAAAGATGGTAGTATGCGGTTGTGTACCGACTACCGACAGCTGAACAAAGTTACTATTAAGAACAAGTATTTGTTGCCTCAGATTGATGACTTGATGGATCAGTTGGGAGGAGCAGTGGTGTTGTCAAAGATTGATCTTCGGTCAGGATACCACCAACTTCATGTGAAGTCGGAAGACATTCCTAAAACGGCTTTTAGGACAAGGTATGAACATTTTGAATATTTGGTCATGCCTTTTGGTGTAACGAATGCTCCAGCAATATTTACCGACTACATGAATCGAATTTTTCATCCGTACTTGGATTCATTCGTAGTGGTATTTATTGATGACGTTTTGGTTTACTCCAAAAGCCGAGAGGAACATGCTGAGCACCTGAGGGTTGTGCTAGAACTTCTTAGTATGAATTGGTTGTATGCGAAGCTGACAAAATGTGATTTCTGGTTGGAATCGGTAATATCCAAGGAAGGAGTGGCAGTAGATCCTTCTAAGGTTGAAGCGGTTATGGAATGGGCGGTGCCCAAGTCAGTCACTGAGATCAGAAGTTTTCTAGGTTTGGTTGTGTATATCGGAAATTCATTGAGGGATTTTCGAAGTTGGCATTACCATTGACAACACTCACTAGGAAAGTGGAACCATATGTGTGGACACTTCGTTTTGAAGAAAGTTTTCAAGAGTTGAAACGAAGGTTAACTACGGCGCCAGTGTTGGTTCTTCCCTGTACTGGTCGGGATTTCTATAACACCCTAAATTTTAGTCTTTAAAATTATAGTATCAGTCCTAGAAGTCTCGTCTGAGCGAGAGAATATCGCATGAGCGAGAAAGGATCACCTGGGAGTGTGAAATCCTAGGATATACTGGAGGATTCTCGCCTGAGCGAGAGTTGCCTCGCTTGGGCGAGAAATGGCATTTTGGGGCTGTGGACACTGTGAGATTCTCGCCTGAGCGAGAGGAAGCCTGTTGGGACTGTGAGATTCTCGCTTGAGCGAGAATCCCTCGCTTGAGTGAGAGGGTCAGATCTGAGTTTTTAAAATAGGCGGGATTTTCTCGCCTGAGCGAGAATGGGCTCGCTTGAGCGAGAACCCGACGACTGCTCTTTAAAATAGAAACCCCAAACATATTTTAGGGTTAGAACTTTGAAGAGAAGAGAGAGAAGAGAGCTTTTCAAGAGCAAGGAGCCTTAGGACTCATCTTAGAGCTTGAGAAGAGGTAAACCTCATGCTTTTAACTCTTCTTCTTCCTCTCTAACTTGTTTTAGGTATGTTGGATCTATTTTCAAAACATGAGAAACCATGGAAACTCACCCTTTGGAGTTATGGTTCGTTTTATGTTATTTTTCTCTTGTAAACTCTTAGCTTAGAGTTTGTATTTGATGAATGGAAAGGTTTTGTGGGTTATTCATGAAAACCCCAAAAACCCCCAACATGAGAATATGAGTATAAAGAGAAAGAGATGAAATGTTAGATGTGGATGATGAGTTTGTGCTTTGATGTTGATATATGAGATAAACATGTATGTTTAGATGTTTGGAAACTTGTATTCAAGTAGTTTTGGAAATCTTGGATATATATGAATCCCTTGTGTATTTGATGATAAAATACGAGTTATTTATGTGTTATTTTGAATAAATGACTGACATTGTTGTTATTGGTGAAAATGAGGAAAGATCCTAAGGTTGGAGGAAATCGCGGAGGAGACTTTTAAAGTTACTCGGATCCGATCCCCAACGCTCACCAAGGTAAGGGATAAGTGGCTCTAATTCATACTCACTGATGTGAATGAGGTATGTGAAATAGGTAATGTGTTGGTAAGTTATTGTTGTTACCCTACCCGAAGAGGTAGTGGTTTATTGTTGTTACCCTACCCGAAGAGGTAGTGGTTTATTGTTGTTACCCTACCCGAAGAGGTAGTGGTTTATTGTTGTTACCCAACCCGAAGAGGTAGTGGTTTATTGTGGATACCCTACCCGAAGAGGTAGTGGTTTATTGTGTCCTACCCGGCATGGTAGTGAACTGTTTATTGTGTCCTACCCGGCGTGGTAGTGAACTGTTAATTGCATCCTACCTGGAGTGGTAGTGGACTGTTATTGTGCCCTACCCGGAGTGGTAGCGGACTGTTATTGTGTCCTATCGGGAATGGTAGGGATTATTGTGAATTCGACATGCCCGATGTGGTATGGGGTAATAACTCGACCTGCCCGATGTGGTATGGGATAATAACTCGACCTGCCCGATGTGGTATGGGGTAATAACTCGACCTGCCCGATGTGGTATGGGGTAATAACTCGACCTGCCCGATGTGGTATGGGGTAATAACTCGACCTGCCCGATGAGGTATGGGGTAATAACTCGGCCTGCCCGATGTGGTATGGGAAATGAAATTGATGAATACGATTAAGGGTGAATATGGATGATGAGAAGTGTGGATGTCATAATGAATGTCATATGCATGCTATAGAATATATAGTATGGGATGTATATTCTATAGGGTGAATATGAATGATGAGAAGTGTGGATGTCACAATGAATGTCATATGCATGCTATAGAATATATAGTATGGGATGTATATTCTATAGGGTGAATATGAATGACGAGAAATGAGAATGTCAAAAAGAGAATCATATGCATGCTATAGGATATATAGTATGGGATATATATCCGATAGGGTGAATATGAGCGATAAAAAGGAAGATGTTTCGAATGAACTTAATATGCATGCTATACAACATATATTATGAGATATATATTCTATAGGATGAATATGGATAATTTGGAAATGAACGAAAGAAGATATGAATGTTTGTATTTACGTAATTGTGTTTATAAATTATATTAAAGCTTAATCGTATTTGAAATGTGGATTATCATGTGATGTTAGTTTTGGACTAATGACTTACTCCCTTTTGTTTCATGTGTTGTTTATGATAATCCTAATTGTAGGTAAATGAAGGATTTTGAGGATAAAGCTCCATTAGGAAGTTTATGTGTTTAATTACTCGCTTGTCTTTATTGCTAATTGACGTTGTAGTTGATTTAATAGTATTATGGGATGACTGTAAATCCTTTTAGATTAAAACGGACATGTGTAGTTATGGGCTTTATAACTTTGGGAGACCCATAACTAGTTGTATGTGGTAAATGCTATTTGAATGAATTATGTTTTTCCGCAACATAAATTTGTATGATAAGATAATAGGGTAAAGAGTATTTTCAAAGAGTGATACTTGAGAGTTTTCAATGAAGGTGACGACTGTATGTAAGAAAGGATTAAAATAAATGAAAAATTTTCAATGGTAGAAAATCGGGACGTTACAATTTCAGTGTGTATTGTGATGCATCCAAGCAAGGTTTGGATTGTGTGTTGATGCAAGAAGGGAAGGTTTTTGCCTATGCTTCTCGAAAGTTGAGGACGCATGCGCAAAACTACCCTACCCATGACTTGGAATTAGCTGCAGTGGTCTTTCCCATAAAAATCTGGAGACACCACCTTTATGGCGTGAGATTTGAGGTATATAGTGACCACAAAAGTTTGAAGTACCTATTCGATCAAAAGGAATTGAATATGAGACAGCGAAGGTGGATGGAATTTCTTAAGGATTATGATTTTGGGTTGCAGTACGATCCGGGAAAGGCCAATGTGGTGGCCGATGCTCTAAGTCAGAAGTCTTTACATATGTCGGCTTTGATGGTTAGTGAAGGGAAACTGATTGAAGAGTTCAGGGATATGAACTTGGAAGATCAGATAAAGCCTCAAAGTATGATTTTAGGAATGCTTAAGGTCACAAATGAACTGTTCGATCAAATCCGGGTAAGGCAAGTGGAGGATAGTGAGCTAATAATGTCTAAACGAGATTTAATGCTGAGTGGTAAGGAAACTGATTTCTCATCGGACCCTAGTGGACTTTTGCGTTACAAAGGGAGAGTGTGTGTGCCTCATAATGTGGAATTGCGAAAGAATATTTTAGAGGAGTCACACAAGAGTAAAATGAGTTTTCACCCGGGGAATACAAAGATGTACCAAGATTTGAAAAAGTTGTTTTGGTGGTCTAGGCTGAAAAAGGATGTAGCTTTGTATGTCTCGAGTTGTCTTGTCTGTCAGAAAGCCAAGATTGAGCATCAGTGGCCAGCGGGAGAACTGCAATCCCTAGAAATTCCCGTTTGGAAATGGGGTAGTATCTCCATGGATTTTGTATCGGGTTTTCCAAAGATTCGGAAAGGGTATGATTCGATATGGGTGATAGTGGATCGGTTAACTAAATATGCACACTTTCTGCTTATGAACATGAGGTATTCTTTGGAGCGATTGGCGAAACTGTACATCCGGGAAATAGTTCGTTTGCATGGGATACCGTTGAGCATTATATCGGATAGGGATCCCCGTTTCACTTCCAACTTTTGGACTAGTTTGCAGTCCGCATTGGGAACTAAGTTGAAGTTGAGTTCAGCTTATCATCCACAAACGGACGGTCAATCGGAAAGAACAATACAGTCATTGGAGGATCTTCTGAGGGCTTGTGTCTTGGAACAACCGGGGAGTTGGGATGACATGTTGCCTCTGATTGAATTTACCTACAACAATAGCTTCCATTCGAGTATTGGAATGGTACCTTATGAGGCGTTGTATGGTAGGAAGTGCCGAACTCTAGTGAGTTGGTTTGAGACTGGGGATAACTTGATATTGGGGCCCGAGCTGGTCCAAGAAACGACGGATAAGATGAAGAAAATCCGGGAGAATATGAGGATCGCCCAGAGTCGGCAAAAAAACTATTACGATAAGAGGCGGAAACCTCTTGAGTTTAATGAGGGAGATCATGTTTTCGTGAGAGTAGTCCCGACTTCCGAAATTGGTAGAGTGTTGAAGTCTCGCAAGCTGACTCCGAGATTTATTGGACCGTATCAAATATTGAAAAGGATTGGGCCGGTAGCAAATCAGATTGCTTTGCCTCTGTTGTTGTCGAACATTCACAATGTGTTTCATGTGTCTCAATTAAGGAAGTATGTTGGAGACCCATCTCATGTGGTTGAGTCTGATCAGATAGAGTTGAAGGATAACTTGACTTTTTCGACGTTGCCCGTGAGGATCATGGATACCAGTGTCAAGAGGCTAAGAGGCAAAGAGATTCCATTGGTGAAAGTGTTGTGGAGCCAAGTAGTCGAAGGGGATGCTACTTGGGAGGTGGAGCGTGATATGAGGGAGGATTACCCTCATTTGTTCGAATCGAGGTATGTTTAATTTTCGAGGACGAATATTCTTATAAGAGGGGGAGGAGTGTAACACCCTAAATTTAAGTCTTTAAAATTATAATATCAGTCCTGGGATTCTCAATTGAGCGAGGGATTCTCGCCTAGGCGAGAAAGGCTCACTTGGGAGGGTGAAATCCTGGGCTATACTGGACGATTCTCGCCTGAGCGAGGGTTGGCTCGCTTGAGCGAGAGTGGTCTCACCTGAGCGAGAGATTGGCTCGCCTGGGCGAGGAAATGTGATATTTTGGAGCTGTCGAGGCTGTAAGATCCTCGATTGAGCGAGAGATGCGTCGCCTGGGCGAGAGTTTCCTCGCTTGGGCGAGAGGGTCAGATCTGAGTTTTTAAAATGGGAGGGATTTTCTCGGTTGGCGAGAATGAGCTCGCTTAAGTGAGGACCTGACGCTGTTACATTAAATAGGGAACCCCAAACACATTTATGAGGGTTAACCTAGAGAGAAGTGAGAGAAGAGGGCTTTTTCAAGAGCAAGAAGGCTTGTGAGTCATTTAGAAGCTTAAGAAGAGGTAAAGCTCTTGATTCTAACTCTCTTCTTCCCTTTGAAACTTATTTTGGGTATGTTGGATCTCTTATCAAGATGAGAGAAACCATGGAAACTTATTCTTTCGAGTTATGGTTCGTTTTATCTTGTTTTTATCTTGTAAACTCTTGGTTTAGAGTTAGTATTTCAAGAATGGAAAGGGTTTGGGGGTTGATTCATAAAAACCCCAAAAACCCTAAAGTGAAGATGTGGTTATAGGGGAAAATGAGTAAAATGCTAGAGGTAAACTATGAGTTTACTTTCTAATGTTGAAATATGAGACGAATATGCATGTTTTAAATGGTTGTATACTTATGATGAAAGTAGTTTAGAAACATCGAAAATGTGATGAATATCTTGTATGGTTAAATAATGCAATATAAGTTGTTTATGTGATATTGGAAACAAATGACTAACATTGTGTTATATGGTGGGAATGTGGAAAGATCCTAAAGTTGGCGGCGGTGTTGGTGGAACTTGCGAAGTTACCAAGAACCAAACCCAACACTCACCAAGGTAAGGATAAGTCTTTAACTTATGCATTGTGATGGAAAATGCGTGGATGTTTCTGATTATAGATAATGAAATGGATTGTAAATCACTTAATCGTTAAAAGCATATATGGGTATGTTTATAATGATGATGGTGTGAATTTACTGTTTATGTATTGGTGGAGTGCCAATAGAAATAAAACTCGTTTTTAGCCGACCATGATTGGTTAGCGACTTTGGGTCAAGTAATGTAGCAAGCTTTGACTCAAGCAACGTAGCAAGCTTTGGCTCAAGCAATGTAGCAAGTTTTGGCTTAAGCAATGTAGCAAGCTTTGACTCAAGCAACGTAGCAAACTTTAGCTCAAGTTATGGAGCATGTTTTCAAAAGTATAAACAAAGGATCTGGTTTTAAGTATATTTAATTCAAATTTTTACTTAAATTTATTAAAATGTGGATAAACGTGTATTGACATTATTTTACATTAACGACTTACTCCTTTGTGTTTCTATGTATGGTCAATGTTAATCCCATTGCAGGTAGGTGCAAGATGTAAGGACGTTTTGATTAGGAGCATAGAGGCTTTTAATTCTTTTTGGAAGTTCTTATATTCATTCTTTTGTAATATGACTAACTGTATTTTGAACATGAATATTTGTAACTCTAGATATTCGTAGCTATGAGTATTTTGGAATCCCAAAGCTAATTGTATGCGGTAGTTACTGGGATGAATGAATGAATTATGATTTTCTGTGATGCGAACATGTATGTTATTTTGAGATTATGAAATGAATATGAGCAGGGGAATGATACTTAATTTGAGTTATTAGTATTTTTATTTAAAAGTTGTAGCAAAATGTATGAAGGATGTATAAAATAGGGAAAAATTTCCAAGGGGTAGAATTTGGGTCCTTACAGATATTCATTGGATATAATGTGTTAATTCAAATCCATCCATTACTAAAGTTATTTTTCTGGATTTTGGACGACTTGTGGATTATGGATAATTTTCCCACCTCTAATGAAAATCACATGAAGATGATCTATAGATGTCGATTTCCATATGATCCTACTTTAAATTAGTGAGATGTGCATAAATAAATTTCAAAATAAAACTAAACCATAAATCTTATTCATCTGAAAAATATATTTATATCCATAAATATCTTTATCTCAAAAGAACATACAAAACAAACTCCCCACTGGACCGACATATCATCAGATAATATAATACCCATATGGGCAATATACTCGTGAAAGACATATATATATATATATATATATATATATATATATATATATATATATATTAGAGCTTAGCCAATGGATGTGGAATCTATTGTAAATCTTTAACTTGAAAAAAATCTTTTCTAGAATATTGCACCCATGAATGTTTCAAGAATTGGGTACCTACCTATTGATCATAAGACTTATGTTGTATGAACATTCTAACTCCTCAAAGTTTCTCTCACCCTTAAACTTCCCTAAAATTAAAGAGTTGTTACTTTCTAAAGTGCAAGGTCTAGATCAATGCATTTTAGAACAAACACAATGTTCTCTTTATAATCTTAAAGTTAGTGTTATTTAGGAAGATTGTATAATAGATATTTCCATACATTATAAAAGCATATGAAATAATATAAAAATGAACAAAACATATTATAGTTATTTTTGTAATTAAACTCACAATCAACTTTAATTCATAAATTCAAATAATAGTATATGTATATATGCAAACTAACATTCAATATTTATTATGAATAATTTACTTAAGAGATGTCACTTTAGCGACTTCTTATTTTAGACAATTTTTTAATCCAAAAGGTACCCATTTATTTGGATGGAAAATAGAAATCTTCCTTCGGCTTTCCAAGTGGCAAAGTTTAGTCTATCCCATGGACTGCCAGCTTAGAACTTCACTGATGCGTGTTTTGTACTTCTGTTTTTTTTTCAGAATATTTATTTCAAAGAAATAAAAACAGAAGTTCAAATCCAATGGCAATAAAGACCAACTAATTTGTTGTCAAATGCCCAACCAACGCGACTAGCTTTGAAACTTGTAAATAGTTACAACAAATTTACATATTCAACACAAGCGTTTTCAATGAAGATATTGTAATGCAAAATTATGCAGAGTGTTAATTGAAAACATGACTAAAAGTCTAACATTAAACTTTCCAACCAGTGCAACGACCACCCAACTGTTGCCTAGTTTTGGTAAGTAAAAATTCTTCAAACGTTTTTATTCCTAAACATTAAACATGACATTGCAGTTGGGGCTTGAATACAGAGTTTCTAGAAACACTAGTAGGTATTACAAAATTTAAAACATTAGGATAATGTGTATCCTGATACGAGGAGGGAAGTTACCTCCTCATACCAATCAAACAATATCATGTGTCAGGTCATTTAATATTTTATATTTTATTTTAATTTGGATTTTTTTTTTATCTTCTCTCTCAACTTCTTTCACACATTCTCTCACCAAGAACCACAAGGGTTTCCATACCCATATCATTCCGTTTCACCTCCTCCAATTCTTCCACTCAAGTTCTCAAAATTTCTCATTGAATCATTCACGAAAATCACTCTCACTTCTCTTTCATTGACGAAAATCACTCTCACTTCTCTTTCATTGACGAAAATCACTGTCCCCTCTTCCAAAGACTTCTCATTAAGTTTTTGAATGTTTCATTTTTTTCATCTTTATTCATTTTGAAGCTTAAAGACGTTCTCACGAAAAAGTACAATTTATGTAGATGTTATGTTTTTAAAGTGTTTATTTTTCCTACTTTACTAGTATCACATTCATACCAATTCTGTTTTGACTTTATTACAGATAATGTCGATAAGTTTTAATGAAGTTAATCAAGAAATTATTTCCCAAGATGAACAAATGCAGATAATGGAAGAGATAGATGAACAAGTACAATCCCGAGTTCAAGCAAATTTTGAAAAGAATGAAGCCCCATACATTGGTATGACATTTACAATTATTAAACTAGCTTATGATTTTTATAATTCATTTTCATTTAAAGAAGGTTTCTCGATTCGAAAGAATTGGAATTATAAACCAAGAAATACTGAATTAGTCACAAAGTATCATTTTGTTTGCAATAAAGAATGATTTAAAAGGCTAGATAAGAGATTTCTAGGAAAAGAAGTAAAACGTCGTCGAGATGAAAGGGAAGGTTGCAAGGCTCATATGCACATTGAAAAGACAAAAGAAGGAAATTGGGAAGTGAATAAGTTTTCCAATACACATAACCATGAATTGATTAAAAGTCCAACTAAAAAATGTCAACTATGTTCTCACAACAAGGCACATAAGAACTCTTGTATTAAGAGTCTTGTAGAAAACATTAACGGTGTGGATTAGGTCCGGCACAACTTTCATGTCTTGTTAATGTCATGACTGACGAATCAATCATGTGACACCAAATCAAGTAGTTCGACAATTCAGAGTAAATAGGAAAAAATAATATTGGCAAAGAATGTATGGTTGTTCTTAACAAATTCTTGGAGAGACAAGCATTAGACTCTCAATTTTTTATGCCTTTGAGATTGATAAGGAAAATGTTTTCCGTAGTATATTTTGGGTTGATGGTAGAGCAAGAAATGCATACCTACAATTTATTGATGTTATAGTTTTTGATGCCACATACAAAACCAATAGCTTTTCGATGCCGTTTGCACCATTTACCGGTGTAAATCATCATAGGCAATCTACATTGTTTGGTTGTGCTCTACTAGTGGATGAAAGAGAAGAAACATTTGTTTGCTTATTTAAAAAAAGGTTGAGGTGTATGTGGGATAAATCCCCAGGGGAAATTAGAACTGACCAACATGTTTCAATTGGTAATGCAATTAAGAGAGTTTTCCCGCATGTTCATCATCGTTATTGTAGTTGGCATTTATCTCTTCATGTAGGAAAAGTTTATACTAGGAACGTTTTTAATCTTGTTGCTGAAGAGTTTAAGCATGTTTGGAGTCGTGAACATAAAAAATTAAGAAAGGAAGGGGATCTTACTACTTATGAGGTAACATTTACTTCTAGGGAAAAAGTGGTTTCGCACAATGTTTATGTTAATATGACTAATCTGGATTTCAAATGTAGTTGTGCAAAGTTTGAGACTTAGGGACTACTTTGCAAACACATTTTGAACATCATGAAGCAAAAGTTGTTTATGAAATCGATTCCAGATAAATATATTTTACCTAGGTGGACTCTTGGTGTTCGTTATATTACCTCATGTCTTGGTAATCTGACAGAGACAAATATTGAGTAAATTGGAGAACCAATAACTCCTATGGAAATTTGGAGTTTTCGAACTTCATATAATAATTTCTTTGATAAGATAATAAGTAGACGAGAGTACTTTCAAACTGGTGTAGATCTTTTGAAAAAAGGATTTGATAGTATTTTTATCATGAAGACAGAATCAAATGGAATAGCAGATGAAAATTTTGTTGCTTCAACCAATAATACAATTAAAGTCCTGGAAAATTCTAATATCATAATTCATGATCCAAAAAATATTAGGACCAAAGGAAGACCAAAAATGGCTACAAGATTTCCTTTTGGGAAGGAATTGGGTCAAATTCAATCACAAACTCGAGTACAAACTTGCAGTGTGTGTCACAAAAAGGTTCACGGTGTAAGGAAATGTCCTAGTAACAAGGATTCAAATTGTGATTAGGTAGATATTATATATTTTAATTTGCTTATATTAAAACTAATAAATATTTTAATACTGTCATTTTATCATGCGGGAAGGTCAAGCACTCAATGATTGTTGAAGATATCTACATGTTCGCTTTTTCAAGTTCTTCTAATTATGTGGTTTATAATTTCAGTTTTTTGATCTATTGTATCTGATATGCTCAGAGTATAATTACGCAAATAGTTTTGTAATTGGTGAAGATTGATGCTATAATGTTATGAAGGTTTCATAAAAGATATTGTACTTTTACATCAATAACATTTGTGTTGATTTGAACATTGTTATATAAAATAATGCAGCAGATGTTGGTTTGAAAACAATACAACATATATATTTTCTTCTAATTACAACTTAAAATGTTAGTGCATTACATGGTAGTGCAGCACATATAGAACATTGTTTTTTCTTGTAATAGAAAAAACATAACATCAATAGTGTTATAAGAGAAAAAATAGAAAATAGTGCAACACATGTTTTTTCTTGTAATTACTCCTTGCGAAATGTTAGTACAACACAATGTTACAACATACAAAATAGAACACAATGCAACATATGATCAACAATGTTACCACATACAAAATAGAACACAACGCAACATATGATCAACAATGTTAATAAAACATCAATTTGTACATGATCATTTCCTAATATGTGACACCCTAGATTTTAAATCATTAAAATTATAGTATCACCCCTGGGAGTCTCGCTTGAGCGAGAAAGTGTCGCCTGGGCGAGAGAGGCTCACTGGGGAGGGTGAAATCTTGGGCTATACTGAAGGATTCTCGCCTGAGCGAGGATTGTCTCGCTTGAGCGAGAGTGGTCTCTCCTGAGCGAGAGTGGTCTCGCCTGAGCGAGAGTGGTCTCGCCTGAGCGAGAGTTGTCTCGCCTAGGCTTGAATCCCTCGCTTGAGCGAGAGGGTCAGATCTGAGTTTTAAAAATGGGCGGAATTTTCTCGCTTGAGTGAGAGCCCAGCGCTGTTGCATTTATTAGGGACCACCAAACACATTTTTGGGGGATAACCTAGATATAAGTGAAGGAATAGAGGCTTTTCAAGGGCAAGGAGTCTTGGGAATCATCTAAGAGCTTGAGAAGAGATCCTAAAGTTGGAGGCGGTGTTGGTGGAACTTGTGAAGTTACCAAGAACCAAACCCAACACTCACCGAGGTTAGGATAAGTCTTTAACTTGTACATTGTAATAGAAAATGTGTGGATTTTTTGATTGTGGTTAATGATCAAGTTGTGAACCACTTAGTTATTATAAACATATATGGGTATGTTTGTAATAATGGTAGCGTAGATTTACTGTTTATGAATTGATGGTGTATCAATGAAAAGAAAACTTGTTTTAGCCGACCATGATTGGTTAGCGACTTTGGCTCAAGCGATGTAGCAAGCTTTGGCTCAAGTGATGTAGCAAGCTTTGGCTCAAGCGATGTTGCAAGCTTTGGCTCAAGCGATGTAGCAAACTTTGGCTCAAGTTATGTAGCATGGTTTTCAAAAAGTATAAATGATGAAAATGATTTTAAGTATATTTAACTCTGAATTGTTTACTCAACCGTATTAAAATGTGGATTAATGTATATTGTGATTTATTGAGTTAACGACTTACTCCTTTGTCTTTTCTGTGTAGTGTCAATGTTAATCCCATTGTAGGTAGGTGGAAGATTTGAGGATGTCTTAATTAGGAGCTTAGAGGATTTAATTTTTTTGGAAATCCTTATCTTCATGGTTTTGTAATCTAACTGATTGTATTTTGAACATGAATATTTGTAGCTATTGGTATTTTGGAATCCCATAGCTAATTATATGCGGTAGGTACCGGGATGCATTAATGAATTATGATTTTTCTGCTAGGCGAATATGTATGTTGTTTTTGGACTTTGGAAATGAGTATGAGCAGGAAAGTGGGATTTAACATAAGTTATTGACATTTATATTTAAAAGTTATAGGGAAATGTATAAAGAATGAATAAAATAAAGAAAAAATTTCAAGCATAGAATTTGGGTCCTTACAATATGGTATCAAAGCATAGTTAATCCTGCGGCCTAGGATATGGCCTTGCATGCTTCTTTGTGACATTTATGTGCTTAAATTGTTTGAGTTGTGCTTATTGCTAAGTGGTTTTGTGATCCTTGTTTAGACAAAATTCGATTACTGACCATTGAGTGAGTGCAGGTACCCATGGTAGGAAGAGGAAGAGGAAGAGGAAGAAGAGCAAGTCAGAATGTTCCGAACGATTTGTTGGCTCAGATGGTGGCTGCATTGCAACAAGTCAATGAGAACTTGCATAACCTGAACCAGAATCTGGCACCAAGTCCGAGTTAACAACCACTAGTTCCACCTAGAACGGCAGAATACCGAGGTTTAGATGAGTTCTGCAGGAGGAACCCCAGTCAGTTCCACAGGGGATTTGCTCTTGATGCTGCCATTGAGTGGATCCAAGGAATGGAGCGGATCTTCATAGCCATGAACTTTTCGGAGTCTCAGAAGTTGGCGTATGCCACTTATATGCTAGTGACTGAGGCCGAGAACTGGTGGGAATTTACTCGAAGCCAAATGGAGGTGCAGGGACAATTGATTTCATGGGGTACATTCAAGGCAAAATTCCTTCGTAAATACTTCCCTGCTAATCTGAAGAGGAAGAAGGAAATTGAGTTTTTGAGGCTGGAACAGGGAAACATGTCAGTGGGAGATTATGCGGCCAAGTTTGAAGAATTGGCCCGATTTTGTCCTTACTCCGAATTGGAGGTGGTCGGAAGGTCTAAGTGTTCCAAGTTTGAATCGAGTTTGAACGCCAAGTCGAAAAGCATGTTTGGGCACCAAGAGATTGCTGATTTTCCTACCTTGGTGAACAAGTGTAGGACGTATGAGAATGACTTAGCAGCCGATGAAGCGGCGGCACCTAAAGTGATTCCTCAAAAGAAATTTGGGCCCCAACGGGACTTTTCTCACTGAAAAGGAAAGGGCAATGTGTTTCAAGAGGAACGGAAACCTTACTCTCCACCAACGGGTAGTCGGGGGTATACTTCGCATGGGCCGAGGACTCATGTCAATTCCAGAGGGTCACGGTTGAACTCTCCATCCTTGTGCGGCAAATGTGGCCGAAATGTGGTGAGGGCTGAACGACCATGATCCACTGGTAGAGTATTTACCATGAGTGGTGTAGAGGCATCGAATGTGGATGACCTGATAAAAGGTAATTGCACGGTGGCAGATATTTCGATTTTAGTGTTGTTTGATTCGGGAGTGACACACTCCTTTGTATCCATTGAATGCGTGGATAGACTGGAATTGAAAACTGAGTCATTGCCTTTCGACTTGGTCGTATCCACCCCAACTAATGTGCCTGTAGTGGTATCGACGGTTGTGTCTCGATGTCCGGTAGTGGTAAACGGTAGGAAATTTACTGTGGATTTAATCTGCTTACCACTATCTCAGTTAGATCTAATTCTGGGGATGGATTGGTTGTCGTCAAATCATGTGGTGCTTAATTGTGCTGATAAGACCGTTGTGTTCGGAGATTTAGATGAGATTTCTGATGAGGCTAGTTATATGAAGCCGTTGTCGGCTAAGGAGGTCAGGACTTCCTATAAAGAGGGAGGAGTCGTGTTTATGTTGTTGGCATCCCTGGAGGGTATTGAGAAACCCGGAGTTGAGGATATTCCAATAGTTCGTGAATTTCCTGAAGTGTTTCCTGGTGATATTCCGGAATTGCCTCTAGTGAGGGAAGTTGAATTCTCTATTGATTTGGTACCTGGAAAGGGATCCATCTCTATAGCTCCTTATAGGATGACACCGTTAGAAGTGGTTGAATTGAAAAGGCGGGTTGAAGGCTTGTTGGCGAAGAAGTTTATTCGTCCTAATGTCTCACCGTGGGGTGCACCGATCTTGTTGGTCATGAAGAAAGATGGGAGTTTGAGGTTGTGCATTGATTACAGACAGTTGAACAAGGTAACTATCAAGAATAAGTATCCATTGCCCAGGATTGATGACTTGATGGATCAGTTGAGGGGAGCGATAGTGTTCTCAAAAATTGACCTTCGGTCAGGTTACCACCAACTTCATGTGAAGTCGGAGGATATTCCTAAAACTGCTTTTAGGACGAGGTATGGACATTCCGAGTATTTGGTAATGCCTTCTGGTGTAACGAATGCCCCAACAATATTTACCAACTATATGAATCGGATTTTCCATCTGTATTTGGATTCATTCGTAGTGGTATTTATTGATGACATTCTGGTTTACTCCAAAAGCCGAGAGGAACATGCGAAGCACCTGAGCATTGTTCTAGATCGTCTGAGTAAGAATCGATTGTATGCGAAACTGTCCAAATGTGATTTCTGGTTGGAATCAGTAAACTTTCTTGGACATGTAATATCCAAGGAAGGGGTAGCGGTAGACCCTTCCAAGGTCGAGGCGGTTATGGAATGGGCAGTACCCAAGTCAGTCACTGAGATCAGGAATTTTCTTGGTTTAGCTGGTTACTACATAAAATTCATAGAGGGTTTTTCCAAGTCGGCATTACCTCTAACTAAGCTTACTAGGAAAGGAGAACCATATGTGTGGACAATCTGTTGTGAAGAAAGTTTTCAAGAGTTGAAGCGGAGGTTGACTACGGCACCGGTGTTGGTTCTTCCTTGTACGGATCGTGATTTCCTTCTACCCTACACACGATTTGGAATTAGCTGCAGTGGTCTTTGCATTAAAAATCTGGAGACACCATCTTTATTGCATAGGGTTCGAGGTGTACAGCGACCACAAGAGTTTGAAATATTTGTTTGATCAAAAGGAACTGAATATGAGACAGAGAAGGTGGATGGAATTCCTTAAGGACTATGATTTTGGATTGCAGTACCACCCGGGAAAAGCCAATGTAGTGGCTGATGCTTTGAGTTGGAAGTCATTACACATGTCGGCTTTGACGGTCAGAGAAGGAAAACTGATTGAGGAGTTCAGGGATATGAACTTGGAAGTTCAAATAAGACCCCATAATATTATTTTAGGAATGCTTAAGGTCACAAATGAATTGTTTGACCAAATCCGAGTGATGCAAGTTGAGGATAGTGAGCTAATGGTTAAACGAGATTTGATGATGAATGGGAAAAAGAGCGATTTCGCATCGGACCCTAGTGGAATGATGCGTTACAATGGGAGAGTGTGTGTGGCTCGTGATTTGTGGAATTACGAAAAAGTATTCTAGAGGAGTCACACAAGAGTAAAATGAGCATCAACGGCCATTGGGAGAATTACAGTCACTAGAGATTCACGTTTGGAAGTGAGATAGCATCTCCAGGGATTTTGTATCGGGTTTTCCGAAGACTCAAAGAGTGTACGAGTCGATATGGGTAATAGTGGACCGATTGACTAAGTCTGCTCATTTCTTACCGATGAACATGAGGTACTCCCTAGAACGATTGACTGAGTTGTATATCAAGGAGATTGTTCGGTAGCATGGGATATCGTCGTGCATTGTGTCGGATATGGATCACCGTTTCACTTCAAACTTTTGGACTAGTTTGCAGTCCGCAATGGGAACTAAGTTGAAATTGAGTTCAACTTATCACCCACAAACGGACGGTCAATCGGAAAGAACTATACAGTCATTGGAGGATCTTTTGAGGGCTTGTGTTTTGGAACAACCGGGAAGTTTGGATAGCATGTTGCATTTGATTGAATTTACCTACAACAATAGCTTCCATTCGAGTATTGGGATAGCACCCTATGAGGCATTGTATGTAGGAAGTGCCGAACTCCGGTGAGTTGGTTTGAAACTGAGGAGAACTTAGTATTGGGACCTGAGTTGGTCCGAGAGACGACGGAAAAGATCAAGAAGATCCGGGAGAATATGAGAATAGCACAGAGTCGGAAGAAAAGCTATTACGATAATAGGCGGAAACCTCTTGAGTTTAAGGAGGGAGATCATGTATTCATGAGAGTAGTCCCGGCTAACGGGATTGGTAGAGTGTTGAAGTCTCGAAAGCTTACTCCGAGATTTATTGGACCATATCAAATATTGAAGAGGATTGGGTTGGTAGCATACCGGATTGCTTTACCTCCATTACTGTCGATGTAACACCCTAAATTTACGTCTTTAAAAATTATAGTATCAGTCCTGAGATTCTCGCGTGAGCGAGGTATTCTCGCCTGGGCGAGAAAGGCTCACCCGAGAGGGTGAAATCCTGGGCTATATTGGAGGATTCTCGCATGGGCAAGAGTTGGCTTGCTTGAGCGAGAAAGGCTCAACTGGAAGGGTGAATTCCTGAGATATACTGGAGAATTCTCGCCTGAGCGAGGGTTGCCTCGCCTAGGCGAGAAAAGTGATGTTTTGGACCTGTCGAGACTGTAAGATTCTCGCTTGAGCGAGAGAGTCAGATCTGAGTTTTTAAAATAGGCGGGATTTTCTCGCTTGAGCGAGAAAAGGCTCGCTTAAGCGATGACCCGACGTTGTTACGTTAAATAGGGAACCCCAAACACATTTATGAGGGTTAACCTAGAGAGAAGTGAGAGAAGAAAGCTTTTTCAAGAGCATGAAGGCTTGTGAGTCATTTTGAAGCTTGAGAAGAGGTAAAGCTCTTGATTCTAACTCTCTTCTTCCCTTTGAAACTTATTTTGGGTATGTTGGATCTCTTCTCAAAATGAGGGAAACCATGGAAACTCATCCTTTCGAGTTATGGTTCGTTTTAAGTTGTTTTTATCTTTTAAACTCTTGGTTTAGAGTTAGTATTTCAAGAATGGAAAAGGTTTGCGGTTGATTCATGAAAACCCCAAAACCCTAAAGTGAAAATGGGGTTAAAGAGGAAAATGAGTAAAATGCTAGAGGTAGAAGATGACTAAGCATTCTAATATTAAAATATGAGATGAATATGTATGTTTTAGATGATTGTAAACTTATGATGAAAGTAGTTTATAAACATTGAAAATATGATAAATATCTTGTATGATTAAAAAATGCAATATGAGTTATTTATGTGATATTGGAATCAATGACTAACAATGTGTTATATGGTGGGAATGAGGAAAGATCCTGAAGTGGGAGAAGGTGTCAGTGGAACTTGCGAAGTTGCCAAGAACCAAACCCAACACTCACCAAGGTAAGGAGAAGTCTTTAAATAGCATATTGAAATGGATAATGTGTGGATTTTATGATTGTGTATAATGATAAAGTGATGAATCGCTTAGTTATTGTAAACATATATGGGTATCTTTATGATAATGGAACGCGTGGATTTACTGTTTACGGATTGATGATGTATCAATGAAAAGAAAATATGTTTTTGGCCGGCCATAATTGGTTAGCGACTTTGGCTCAAATTATGTAGCGATACTTTGGCTCAAGTTATGTAGCGATACTTAGGCTCAAGTTATGTAGCGATACTTTGGCTCAAGTTATGTAGCGATACTTTGGCTCAAGTTATATATCGACGCTTTGGCTCAAGCTATGTGGCAAAACTTTGGCTCAAGTAATGTAGCACAAAATGAATTTATAAAACAAATGGTTTCCTAACCCCTTTAAAATGTGGATTATCTTATAATGGTATTTATTGTTTTGATGACTTACTCCTTTGGATGTTGTGTGTATTTGCCATTGATAATCCCATTGCATGTAAACAGGGTAGCTGAGGATGCTTGGTTCAAGGCTGTAGGAGCTTAGGACTTGGATCCTCTATTATGCTTTTTGTGTCGTAAATTGTTATTTGGATGATTGTATTCGTAACCATTTAACTCACTACATTTATGTGTAATGCTGGATATTAGTAACTATGGGTGTTTTGGAAACCCATAGTTAAACATATGCGGCAATTACCGATGAAAGCTATATTTGAATTATGTTTTTCCGCAACATGAGATGTATGTTAACATAATATATTATAAAGGTAGTGTTATGAAGTGATTATGGGGGAATTTCAGTAAGATGTTGAATGTAGGTATAAAAGGATTAAAATAAAGGAAAAATTTTCATGGGTAGAATTTGGGTCCTTACAATATGGTATCAGAGCATAGTTAATTATGCGGCCTAGGGTATGGCCTTACATGCTTCTTTGTGATCTGTATGTGCTTGAACTGCTTAGATGGCATTGACTGTTGTGCGCTTATGTGACACTTACCTTTTTAGAAAGGTATTTACTGAGTAGTACTTGAGCACAGGTACCTATGGCAGGAAGAGGAAGAGGAGCGAGTCAGAATGTTCCGAATGATCTATTGTCCAGATGGTGGCGGCATTGCAATAGGTTAACGATAACTTGCACAATCTGAACCTGAACCCTGCACCAAGTCCTATCTCACAACCTTTAGTTCTACCGTGGTCGTCCGAGTACCGTGGGTTGAATGAGTTCCGCAAGTAGAATCCTAGCCATTTCCAAGGTGGGTTCTCTCCTGATGCGGCGAACGAGTGGATTCAAAACTTGGAACGCATATTCCGAGCCATGGGTTGTAGTGACGTTCAGAAGGTGACGTATGATGTTTCTTATATGTTGACGAAGGAAGCTGAAACTTGGTGGGAATTTACTCGGCAGCAGATGGAAACGGAGGGGCGAGTGATTACTTGGCTGTCTTCAAGGAGAAATTCCTTCAGAAATATTTTCCTGCTGATCTGAAGAGGAAGAAGGAAATGGAGTTTCTGAGATTGGAGCAGGGTAACTGATCGAGGCCGTACTCGATACAAATAATATAACAATAAAGTGTAGTACTAGGAAGGGACTCCTAGGTCGTTTCCCAAGGATTATCTTTCAGGAAATAGTTCAAACACCTTGTACTCACACACACAAAGGGGGGTTTTGTTGTTTTTATGGTATGAATCTAAAACTAAAACAGAAACAGTAATTAACAGAAAAGTGAAACGGCTAAACCCCTTTGGTTTCCTTAATCACAACTAAATCCTCGGTTTCACAGTATCAAAATCATATTCTAATCGTTGAATCCCTAATTTGTTCATAATCAAGTAACTAAGCGATAATCAACTCATAAACAAATTCACACGAACTAAGCATTCATGCACTAGAGAAATGATTGACTAAGCGAAAATCAGTTCGCAAATATATTTCTAAGGCATGGAATTAAGCAAACCACATCCAGAAATTGAATAGAAGAAATTAACAAATAAGAAACCGAAATTGCATTAATAACCAAACCTCAAGAGTTGTGATACATTACCAAAGGAGTTTAGTCCTGAAATTTAGCCTTCCATGGAAGGATTAAGCAAAACCGAAAATGGAGAAGAGCAAAAACGAAAATGCATAAACCCTAGGAGAGCAAAAGAAGGAAAACGGGAATAATAATGTTCTAAGGCCAAAAATTAATGTAATGTTCAAGTGTGTCTTCAAAACCGAAAATCATGTGTTTAAATGGTGTAAAACGGAAATGGGCCCAAAACCCAAACAGAAATAAAGATCCTAATACAATATACAATCTTCACTTTTGCACACACCATCCACTTATAATGTCCAAAATGTCCTTGGTGTCAAATATGACCTGAAAATGGAATTAGATTTAATTAGACTAAATAATCCCAAATTAACTCATTTTAGGAATAATAGTCCAATAAAATCCAAAACACTAAACCATGCCAAACAAAGTCAATTAGACACCAAGAATCATTAACAATGGTAAATTAAGGTTATGAATAGTGTATAATTTATGACTCATCAAATACCCCCACACTTAACCTTTTGCACTCCTGGGCAAAATCAAGAATTAATGATATGCTAACCAGTGCACCAAAGTGAGTCATGTAAGTAGATTATTAAAAACTAGAAAATAAAAAATCCTAAAGATGACATACTTCATATTGAATTCTATGAAATGCAAATAGATGGGCAAAATCAAGCACACAAGAGTAACAAGATCAAAGAATCAAGATATCCATGAAGATCATCCAAACAATTCAAGCATGCAAAGAAACCAATCAAATCAAGAGGTGAGTCACAACAATGATAGATCCTCACAAGATTTGCTCTCTAAAGTGTTTACACTCATGTGTTTTAGGTTGTAAGTATTTACACTCAAGGCACTTCATGAAAACAAACACAACCATATGCTTGACAAGTTTCTAACATCAACATCATAAACACATGCACAAAGTGATCAAAAGGACTTTTCAAGGTTGTAATGGGGCCAAGGAAAAGGTGGGATAAATTATGGATATGTAGCTTAAAACCAAGGGAATAGATGAGCAATGGGGAATAAGTAAAAAGTAAGACAAAATCAACCCAAAATAAGTAAATCATCCTCTAATTCCAATCCTTTCAATCCTCTTTGCCACACTAAACTTTTATTCAAATTTTTTTTTTCATTTCATTTTTTTTTTCTTCTTTTGTTTTGTTTCTCTTTTTGTTGTTTTTTTTTTCCAATGACACCACACTTATGTACACAATTACATCCATCAATGAGTCATATACAAGAATTATAAACAATGAAGAACAATGCACCCTTACTTAATACCCATTCCCAAAACAATTCTAAAGCTCCAAAATTCCCTAAGGTTATGATAATCATGGTTTTTAACTTATAGGTTTGTAATGAGCTATATGACAAAAAAATGGTAAAAAGGCTCAAAAGGGCTAGCAAAGGATAATTTCATTCAAGGTAGGCTATATGGCATGTGGCTTATTCAAAAGAAATGCCTAAATCACTTCAAATTTTGCAATATGTGAATCAAGTATCAACAAGAAACATGTCAAGTTCTAGAATGCAAGTAATCAAGAGTGCAACAATCACACATGAAAAAAAATACTAGATGGCATACAACAATCCATCCAAAATTAAGGCTCAAAATCTCACAAGGGACAAGTCTATCACAATTGCTTCAACCTCTCAATTCTCAAAAGTAACTTAGGACACAGAAAATGCATGGATTCACAACACAATACATCAAGAATCAACTAAAAGAAAGCATGAGAGAAAATGCCCAAAATCTAAGCAAAATCTAAGAATCAAAGAAAAGCATGCATCAACAAAAACCTACATTAGTCTCCCCCCACACTTAAACGACACATTGTCCTAATGGAGCACAGTCAGAATATCCACGCAGTTATATCAGCAAATGTAATTGGACAAGTGCAATAAAAGTAAAGAAGGAGAGAAAGAAAAACTTCCTGATTCATGGAGGGAGGAAAACAGGTTCAACCAAAGAAACTTCCTCCACAATTTCATCCACAACGGAAGGGTTTGTGAGGAAAGGCTTGAGGCGATGCCCATTGACCTTGAAGATCTTATTTATGGATTCACTTGAGATTTCTACTGCACCATAAGGAAACACAGTAGTTACAACAAAGGGACCAATCCACCTAGAACGAAGCTTACCACTCATGAGACCAAGCCTAGAGTTATACAACAACACTTTTTGGCCAACCACAAATTCCTTTCTAGAAATCAAGCTATCATGGAATCTTTTGGTCTTCTCTTTATAGAACTTATAGTTCTCATAGGCTTCTAAGCGGATCTCATCCAGTTCACTGAGTTGGAGCTTCCTTTCTTCACCAGCTTGATCAAGAGCTAAGTTGCAAGTCTTCACAGCCCAATAAGCAGGTTGCTCAATCTCCACAGGAAGATGACATGTTTTACCAAAGACAACCCGATAAGGAGACATCCCTATGGGTGCCTTGTAAGCAGTTCGATGTGCCCAAAGAGCATCTTCAAGTCTGTTGCTCCAACCTTTCCTGTTAGGCTGCACAATCTTCTCCAAAATCTTCTTTATCTCTCTGTTTGAAATCTCAACTTGCCCATTTGTTTGGGGGTGATATGGTGTGGAAACTCTATGAACAACCCCGTACTTCTTGAGCATAGCTTGCATGGATCTATTGCAGAAGTGTGTGCCTTGGTCGCTAACAATAGCTCTGGGTATACCAAACCTGCAAAAAATGTGAGACCTAACAAAGTTCATAACAACTCGAGCATCATTAGTCCTGGTGGCTTTAGCTTCCACCCATTTAGAAACATAATCAACAGCAAGCAGAATATAAGTAAAACTGAAAGAAACAGGAAAGGGACCCATGAAATCAATAACCCAAACATCAAAAACCTCACAGAACAACATAGGTTGTTGAGGCATCTCTTGTCTCCAAGAAATGGTACCACCTGCTCTCTGACACTGCTCACAAGTACTACAGATCCTCCACGCATCTTTGAAGATGGTGGGCCAATACAATCCACAATCAAGTACCTTCCTTGCTGTTCTTTGGGTACCAAGATGTCCCCCAACTGCAAAGGCATGACAAAACTAAAGGATTGACTCAATCTCATGATCTGGAATGCATCTTCTAATCACCTGGTCATTACGAAATCTCCACAAATAGGGGTCATCCCAAAAATAAAATTTAGCATCACTTTTAAGTTTATCATTTTGAGCCCTAGATGCTAGTGGAGGAAAAACAGATGCAACCAAATAATTAACAATATTAGCAAACCAGGGATTGGGGGAAGAAACAGAGATATGCAAAAGTTGTTCATCAGGAAAATCATCCCAAATGGGCATCATATCAACAGCTCTGTCTATTCTACTCAAGTGATCAGCAACCAAATTTTGTGCTCCGCTCCTACCACAAATCTCCAAATCAAACTCTTGGAGCAAGAGCATCCATCTAATCAACCTTGGCTTAGACTCAACTTTCTTCAACAAGAACTTTAGTGCTGCATGGTCAGTGAAAACAACAATTCTAGAACCAAGCAAATAAGATCTAAATTTATCCAGAGCAAATACAATAGCTAAGAGCTCTTTTCAGTGGTGGTATAATTTGCTTGTGCAACATCTAAAGTCCTAGAATCATAATAAATCACCCTAGGCAATTTGTCTACTTTTTGTGCAAGGACAGCCCCCAATGCATAATTAGAAGCATCACACATTAGCTCAAAAGGGACTGTCCAATCAGGTGCCTGGATGATAGGAGTGGTGGTCAAAGCTCTCTTGAGGCAGTTAAAGGCCTCTTTACATCTTTCATCAAAATCGAACACCACATCCTTTTGCAACAGATTGGATAATGGAAGGGCCTTCTTGTAAAATCTTGAATGAACCTGCGATAGAAACCTGCATGACCAAGAAAAGAACGAACCTCTCGCACGCAAGAGGGGTAAGGCAATAGTGAAATAACATCTATCTTGGCAGGATCTACCTCTATGCCCTTATTAGAGATCACATGGCCTAGAACTATGCCTTGCTCTACCATGAAATGACACTTCTCATAATTTAGAACAAGGTTAGTTTCTATGCATTTATGCAAAACTCTATCCAGACTATCCAAGCATGCATCAAATGAAGATCCATATACAGTAAAATCATCCATAAACACCTCTATGCAACTTTCCAAAAAGTCACTAAAAATGCTAACCATACACCGCTGGAATGTACCAGTGGCGTTGCATAGGCCAAAGGGCATCCTCCTATAGGCAAAAGTGCCAAAGGGGCAGGTGAATGTGGTCTTCTCCTAATCCTCAGGAGCAATGTGGATTTGAAGTATCCAAAAAAACCATCAAGAAAACAATAGTGAGATTTACCTGCTAACCGTTCAAGCATCTGGTCAATAAAGGGTAAAGGAAAATGATCCTTTCTTGTTGCTTGATTGAGCCTCATATAGTCAATGCAAACTCTCCAACTGTTCTGCACTCTAGTAGGAATTAGATCATCCCTCTCATTTCTCACCACTGTAATTCATGTCTTTTTAGGAACTACCTGAACTGGACTCACCCAATGGCTATCAGAAATGGGATATATAATCCCAGCTTGTAGAAGCTTGGTGACCTCTTTCTTCACAACATCAAGAATCACTGGATTGAGTCTCCTTTGTGGTTGCCTCACTGGTTTAGCTCCATCCTCCAAGAGTATTCTATGCATGCACATGGATGGGCTAATACCAGGAATGTCAGCTAAGGTCCAACCAATGGCCTTTTTATGCTTTTTCAGCACTTGTAGCAACTTCTCTTCTTGCTCAGCATCAAGGGAGGTAGAAACAATGACAGGGAGCTTCTCATCATCCTCTAAGTAAGCATACTTGAGGTTATCAGGTAAAGGTTTCAGCTCCAATATAGGTGCTTGCAAAACAGATGGAACCAAAGTAGCAGACATAGATTCTGCAGCCTGCACTTGAACAATTGGGTTAGTGCAATATGACTCTATATCATGTGGATCAACAATAATATCCAAAAAGTCATCATTGCAAGAACTACACAGTTCATAATCAGTGCATGCATGACAAGTGTGTGAGGCTATCAATGATAAAGAATCAGAATCATGAATAAAATTAGAGATATGCTCATTAATCAACTCATCAAGCAAATCAACATGAAATACAGAATGGTCCTCAGATGGATGCTTCATAACATCAAAAATATTAAACCGGACCACAATATCATCAAATTCCATGGAAAGTGTGCCAGCATGGACATCAATCTTGGTTCGGGCTGTTCTTAAAAATGGTCTCCCTAAAATAATAGGAACTGTGTTACGGGAGGATCCCTCTTCCATATCTAGTATGTAAAAATCAGCAGGGAATATAAGTTCACCAACCTGAACCAAGACATCCTCTACCAGGCCAGTAGGATAAGCAATACTCCTATTTGCTAATTGAATTACCACACCAGTAGGCTTTAAGGGTCCAATTGACAAAGACATAAAAACAGACATAGGCATGACATTAATTGAAGCTCCTAAGTCTAGCATGGCATTCTCAAATTTATTGTTACCTATGATGCAAGGAACAGTAAATGTACCTGGATCCTTACATTTTTCAGGAATGTGAGGAATAGGTTTACCTATGAGTGCAGAAATATTTCTGCCCATGCTTATCCTTTCATTACCCTTCAGCTTCCTTTTGTGAGTGCACAACTCCTTTAGGAACTTTGCATATCTTGGAATTAGAGGTATGTTCACCTCTACCTTTCTAAATGTTTCCAAGATCTCCTTGTCGACCTCTTCCATTTTCTTGCTTGGAATGATATTTGGGGGAAATTGAAGAGGGATGGGAGGTAGTTGTTGTGCTGCACTTGAGGAAGGTGTAGATGCATGAATGTGTCTGCCAATGTCATCAACCTTTTGTAGAGTAGAATCTGGTTTAGAGGTTGCCAATTCAGTCTGCTTTCTTGACCTTAGGGTGATGGCACTCACATTTTTCGGGTTAATCACAGTTTGAGAAGGTAACTTGTCACAATTATGCGATTGCAATGTGTTCAATGAAGTAGCCATCTGTCCTATTTGTGTGGTCAGATTCTGAATAGAAGATTCTTGTCTCTGAATAGAAGCTCTGGTTTCTTGTTGGAACTACATGTTCTGCATTGTCATTTGCCTCACCAACTCTTCCAATGACGGTTCACTAGGTACAGGTGGAGGATTATTAATCACTTGTTGTTGCCTTTGTTGTTGAATTGGTGGGGGAACATAAGGTCTATTATGTCCAGCATTGTTGTTCTGAAATGGTGCATGAGGAGGTTGTTGTTGTGTGTGATCAGACCACTTGAGATTTGGATGATTTCTCCAACCAGGATTGTATCTGCTTGAAGATGGATCATAATTTTTCTGTTGTTGATTTGGTCTGTTGTTGTAGATGTTTGCAGCATAAGCCTCAGGATGATCAGCAGTTCTTGGCTCAAGCAGAGAAGGACAAACATCACTATAATGGTCAGGTGAGGTGCAAATGCCACATACTCTTGCCATTGGTTGTTTTTGTTGATTCATGGCTAATTGAGTGACCAATGTGGTGAGGGAATCAATTTTTCGCTCAAGCTTTTCTTGCCTCACCGAATCAGTCCCGACATCATGCACACCTCTCACAATTATGGCATCACTGCTCCTTGCATTGAACTGTTGAGAGTTAGAACCCATCTTCTCAATCAAACCTCTAACTTCAAACGGAGTCATGTCTCCAAGTGCACCTCCACTAGCTGCATCAATAATACTCCTTTCCATGTTGTTCAAACCTTCATAAAAATATTAGAGTAGGAGTTGCTCTGAAATCTGATGATGGGGGCAGCTTGCACATAACCTCTTGAATCTCTCCCAATACTCATATAAACTTTCTCCATGTTGTTGCCTAATCCCAGAAATATCTTTTCTGATTGCAGTGGTCCTGGAGGCAGGGAAGAATTTACCAAGGAATGTCCTCTTCAGGTCACCCCAACTTGTGATGGATTCAGGAGCCAAATAGTACAACCAGTCTTTTGCAGGGCCTTCAAGTGAATGAGGGAATGCCTTCAAACAGATGTGATCCTCTTGGACATCATGAGGTTTCATGGTTGAACAGACAATATGGAACTCCTTAAGATGCTTATGAGGATCCTCACCTGCAAGTCCATTAAACTTTGGCAACAAATGGATTAGTCCAGTTTTAAGCACATATGGCACATCCTCATTGGGATACTGGTTGCACAAGCTATCATAAGTGAAATCAGGTGCAACCAGCTCCCTTAATGTCCTCTCACGAGGAACAAGAGGAGTAGGTGGTTGAGCCATATTTTCAAAGTGCACAGAATTTTCAGAATGCTCAGAATCAGACAATGCAACATAATGCACAAAATCAGTATATTGCACAGAATGCACAGAAACAGGAATAGAATCAGAAAATGAATCAGAATCAGAAACAAAATCAGGTACACTATGGAAAGGTAAATTTCTACTCTGTCTAACTAACCTATGATATGTTCTATCAATTTCAGGATTTATTGGATGCAAATGGCCTGTATTTCCCCTAGTCATGCAATACAATCAACAGTAGGAAGAAAGTAAGGCAAAAGTAATGGAAATGCATGTTATAATTGTATAATCAAGCAAGTATTTGCATCAATAACATCCTAAAATCATATAGAACATGTACAAAAAGTTTCAAGAAAAAATTCAAAGCCTAACTATGTTAAAAATGCAAAACAGTTTCACTATAAACCTTGAAAAAAAAATAAAACTTAAAAAATAAAAAAGAAATAGTAAAAAGGGTTTTTTCGGATTTTTGGTTCGGAGATGACAAACTATGTGTGTGGCAATGGGTATAACTTATTTTTCTACCTCAAATACATATGTGATATGTCCAATTCTGATATACGAAGACAAAGTTATCCTAAAAACAAATTTTCAACAATTCACTATTCACCGTAAAGTTGTATCTCACAAACTACAGTTCGGAAAGTGGTTCTGCTTTCTCTGGTGTTCAATGTGGGATGAAAGAAGTGTGGAAACAAAATTTCATGCAAAAATTCCACCCACAGCTATATAAACCAGCAAAACAGAATCACATAAATCATGAAAAATGGCAAAATAGTGAACAGTGAACAACTTTTTGCACCAATATCAGAATTTTCACCAAAAATGCACTATAGAAATGACTAACTAAACTACACTACACTAAGCTTTATGAAACTACAGAGAACCTTTGTATGAACCGAAAATCCCCGGCAGCGGCGCCAAATTTGATCGAGGCCGTACTCGATACAAATAATATAACAATTAAGTATAGTACTAGGAAGGGACTCCTAGGTCGTTTCCCAAGGATTATCTTTCAGGCAATAGTTCAAACACCTTGTACTCACACACACAAAGGGGGGTTTTGTTGTTTTTATGGTATGAATCTAAAACTAAAACAGAAACAGTAATTAACAGAAAAGTGAAACGGCTAAACCCCTTTGGTTTCCTTAATCACAACTCAATCCTCGGTTTCACAGTATCAAAATCATATTCTAATCGTTGAATCCCTAATTTGTTCATAATCAAGTAACTAAGCGATAATCAACTCATAAACAAATTCACACGAACTAAGCATTCATGCACTAGAGAAATGATTAACTAAGCGAAAATCAGTTCGCAAATATATTTCTAAGGCATGGAATTAAGCAAACCACATCCAGAAATTGAATAGAAGAAATTAACAAATAAGAAACCGAAATTGCATTAATAACCAAACCTCAAGAGTTGTGAAACATTACCAAAGGAGTTTAGTCCAGAAATTTAGCCTTCCATGGAAGGATTAAGCAAAACCGAAAATGGAGAAGAGCAAAAACGAAAATGCATAAACCCTAGGAGAGCAAAAGAGGGAAAACGGGAATAATAATGTTCTAAGGCCAAAAAGTAATGTAATGTTCAAGTATGTCTTCAAAACCGAAAATAATGTGTTTAAATGGTGTAAAACGGAATGGGCCCTAAACAATGGGCCCAAAACCCAAACGGAAATTAAGATCCTAATACAATATACAATCTTCACTTTTGCACACATCATCCACTTGTAATGTCCAAAATGTCCTTGGTGCCAAATATGACCTGAAAATGGAATTAGATTTAATTAGACTAAATAATCCCAAATTAACTCATTTTAGGAATAATAGTCCAATAAAACCCAAAACACTAAACCATGCCAAACAAAGTCAATTAGACACCAAGAATCATTAACAATGGTAAATTAAGGTTATGAATAGTGTATAATATATGACTCATCAGTAACATGTATGTGGAGAGTATGCGGCCAAGTTTGAGGAATTGGCCCGGTTTTGTCCATACGCTGAGTTGGAAGTAGACGGGAGGTCAAAATGTTCTAAGTTTGAATCGGGCCTGAAGTCCAAGCTAAAAAGGATGTTCGGGCATCAAGAAATTGCGGATTTTGCCACCCTGGTAAACAAGTGAAGGATGTATGATGACGACTTGACAAAAGATGAAGTGGTGACTCCTCGAACCAATCCTCCGAGACACTTTGGGCCTCAAAGGAGTTATGGGAAGGGGAAGGGTAAGGTTTTCCGAGAGGAACAAAAACCATACTCCCTTATTGCTGGGACTCGGGGAAATAGTTCGCATCGGCCGAGGCCACATGCGAAGGCGGGAGGATCACAAGTTCAGTATCCGTTCTTTTGCAACAATGCGGCAATAATCATGTTGGTGAGTTGTGCCCTGGGACGACACTTAGCTGCTTCCACTGCAAGGAAGTTGGGCATATCAAAAGATATTGACCACTGCAGGACGTGAATGATGTGAGGGCTGAACGACCTCGAACCACTGGTAGAGTGTTCACCATAAGTGGTGCAGAGACATCGGGTGTAGATGGTCTGATAAAAGGTAATTGCATGGTGGCAGGTATCCCTCTTTCTTTTAGTGTTGTTTGATTTGGGAGCGACACACTCCTTTGTATCTATTGAATGCGTGGATAGACTGAAATTGCAAACTGAGTCGTTGCCTTTCGACTTGGTCGTATCCACCCCAACTGATGTGCCTGTGGTTGTATCGACAGTTGTGTCTCGATGTCCGGTGGTGATAAACGGTAGGACTTTTACCGTGGATTTAATCTACTTACCTCTATCCCAGTTAGATCTAATTCTGGGGATATACTGGTTGTCGGCGAATCATGTGGTGCTTAATTATGCTGATAAGACCGTGGTATTCGGGAATTTAGATGAGATTTCTGAAGAGGTTGGTACCATGGAGCCGTTATCGGCAAAGGAAGTCAGGACTTCCTATAAAGAGGGAGGAGCCATGTTCATGTTGTTGGCATCCCTGGAGGGTATTGAGAAACCCAAGATTGAGGACATTCCGATAGTTCGTGAGTTTCCAGAGGTTTTTCCTAGTGATATTCCAGAATTGCCCCAAGTAAGAGAAGTGAAATTCTCTATTGGTTTGGTACCTGGAACGAGACCCATCTCTATAGCTCCTTATTGGATGGCACCGTTAGAATTGGCTGAGTTGAAAAAGCTGGTTGAGGAATTATTGGCAAAGAAGTTCATTCGTCCTAGTGTCTCGCCATGGGGTGCGCCTGTTTTGTTGGTTATGAAGAAAGATGGTAGTATGCGGTTGTGTACCGACTACCGACAGCTGAACAAAGTTACTATCAAGAACAAGTATCCGTTGCCTCGGATTGATGACTTGATGGATCAGTTGAGAGGAGTAGTAGTGTTTTCGAAGATTGATATTCGGTCAGGATACCACCAACTTTGGGTGAAGTCGGAGGATATACCTAAAACTGCTTTTAGGACAAGTTATGGGCATTTTGAGTATTTGGTCATGCCTTTTGGTGTAACCAATGCCCCAGCGATATTTACCGACTACATGAATCGGATTTTTCATCCGTATTTGGATTCATTCGTAGTGGTATTTATTGATGACATTTTGGTTTACTCTAGAAGCCGAGAGGAACATGCTGAACACTTGAGGATTGTTCTGGAACTCCTAAGTAAGAATCGGTTGTATGCGAAGCTGTCGAAATGTGATTTCTGGTTGGAATCGGTAAACTTTCTTGGGCATGTAATATCAAAGGAAGGAGTGGCAGTTGATCCTTCTAAGGTTGAAGCGGTTATGGAATGGGCAGTGCCCACGTCGGTCACTGAGATCAGGAGTTTTCTGGGTTTGGCTGGTTATTATCGGAAATTCATTCAGGGGTTTTCGAAGTTGGCACTCCTATTGACAAAACTCACTAGGAAAGGAGAACCGTATGTGTGGACACTTCGTTGTGAAGAAAGCTTTCAAGAGTTGAAACGAAGGTTGACTACAGCGCCAGTGTTGGTTCTTCCTTGTACGGATCAGGACTTCAGTGTATACTGTAATGCGTCCAAGCAAGGTTTGGGTTGTGTGTTGATGCAAGAAGGGAAGGTTGTTGCTTATGCTTCTTGACAGTTGAGAACACATGAACAAAACTACCCTACCCATGATTTGGAATTAGCGGCAGTGGTCTTTGCATTAAAAATTTGGAGACACTTTCTTTATGGCGTGAGGTGTAACGACCCGAAATTCTACCCTGGAAAATTTTTCCTTATTTAATCCAATTCCATGCATTTAACGATAAATCATAATTACCAAGTAAATAAATTTATTTAAAAGATCTTTCTATCTATCCTCACACCCGATCTATGAACCAAAAGTACATACACAATTCGATAGCAAAAAAACATAATTCATATTAGTATAACCTAGTAACTACCGCATACAATTAGCTATGGGTTTCCAAAACACCCATAGCTACATATATCCCGAGTTACTAGTCTACATGATCAATATCATGTACAAAAATAGTATTCATAGTACAATTAGTTACTTCAATTACAATCAATTAAAGTTACAAAAGAATGGATAAAGAGACATCAAAACAAAGGTCCCTAATCTCCTACTGATAAATCATCCTTTCTCCGTCCACCTACCTGCAATGGGATTAACATTTACCATGCACAAACAACACAAAGGAATAAGTCATTAACTCAATAAAACTTCAATGTAAGTTAATCCACATTTAATAGGTTTAAACAAAGATATAAATTAAATCCACTTAAAACCATTTTCGTCATCTGTACTTTTGAAAAACCATGCTACATAACTCGAGCTAGAGTCGCTAACCCATTTTGGTCGGCTAAAACGAGTTTTATTTTCATTGGCACTCCACCAATACATAAACCATAAATCCACCCTTCATCACTACAAACATACCCATATATATTTGTAATGACTAAGTGATTTACCATTTATTACTTTGTTTCCGAGTTTTATTTCCATTGGCACTCCACCAATAAATAGACAATAAACGCACCCGACATCATTACAGCAAGCGTATATGCCTGTAACTACAAAGTGACTTACAGTTTATTGTTTTATCCGAGTTTTATTTCCATTGGCACTACACCAATAAATGGACAATACATGCACCCGACATCATTACAGCATAGCGTATATGCCTGTAACTACAAAGTGACTTACAGTTTATTGTTTTATCCGAGTTTTATTTCCATTGGCACTCCACCAATATATAGTCAATAAATGCACCCGACATCATTACAACATAATGTATATGCTTGTAACTACAAAGTGACTTACAATTTATTGCTTTATTCTGAGTTTTATTTCCATTGGCACTCCACCAATAAAAAAATGACAAATACATCCGACATCATTACAAACATATCCACGTATGCTTATAACTACAAAGTGATTTACATATCATGATTTCTTTTCGAGTCTTATTTCCATTGGTACTCCCCCAATACATAAACCGTAAATTCACTTCTCACCATTATCAACATACCCATATATGTTCATAATGACTAAGTGATTCACATTTTATTCATTATCAATAACAGAAAATCCACGCATTTTCCAACACAATGCATAAATTAAAGACTTATCCTTACCTCGGTGAGTGTTGGGTTTGGTTTTTGGCGACTTCGTAAGTTCCACTAGCACCACCTCCAAACTTAGGATCTTTCCTCATTCCCACCACATAACACAATGTTAGTCATTCATTCCAAATAGCAAATAAATAACTTATATTGCATTATTCAACCATACAAGATATTTATCATTTTTTCAATGGTTCTATACTATTTTCATTATGAGTTTTCAACTATCTAAAACATACAAATCATCTCATATTTTAACATTATAAAGCAACTCATCTTCTACCTTTAGCGTTTTACCCATTCTTCCTCTCTAACCACATTTTCTCTCTCTAGGGTTTTGGGGTTTCCATGAGTCAACCCACAACCCTTTCCATTCTTGGAATACTAACTCAAAACCAAGAGTTTACAAGGTACGAGTGACATAAAACGAACCATAACTCGAAAGAGAGAGTTTCCATGGTTTTACCCACTTTGAGAAGAGATCCTTAATACCAAAAATGGGTTCTCAAGGGAAAAAGAGATTTAGGATAGAGAGTTTTACCTCTTCTCGAGCTCTTGAACAAGAATCAAAGCTCCTAAACCTTGGGAATGCTCTCTTCTCTCACCTCTCTTCAGTTCTTAACCTAAAAATGTATTTGGGGTTTCCCTCATTTAATGTTCTCGTCGGGTTCTCGCTCAATCGAGAAAATCCCGCCCATTTTAAAAACTCAACTCTGACCCTCTCGCTCAAGCGAGAATCTCACAGTGTTAACAACCCCAAAATGCAATTTCTCGCCCAGGCGAGACAACTCTCGCTCAGGCGAGAATTCTCCAGTATAGCCCAGGATTTTACCCTCCCAGGTGAACCTCTCTCTCCCAAGCGAGAATCTCTCGCTCAAGTGAGGACCCCAGAACTGATACTATAATTTTAAAGACTTAAAATTTGGGGTGTTACATGAGGTTTGAGTTGTATAGCGACCACAAGAGTTTGAAGTACTTGTTCGATCAAAAGGAATTGAATATGAGGCAGAGAAGGTGGATGGAATTCCTTAAGGATTATGATTTTGGGTTGTAGTACCATCCGGGAAAGGCCACTGTGGTGGCCGATGCGCTAAGTCGGAAGTCTTTACATATGTCGACTTTGATGGTTAGAGAAGGGAAACTGATTGAAGAGTTTAGGGATATGAACTTGGAGGTTCAGATAAAGCCTCATAGTATGATTTTTGGAATGCTTAAAGTCACAAATGAGTTGTTTGATCAAATTCAGGTAATGCAAGTCGAGGATAGTGAGCTAATGGCTAAACGGGATTTGATGCTAAGTGGTAAGGATACCGATTTCACGGTGGACCCTAGTGGAATGTTGCGTTACAAAGGGAGAGTTTGTGTGCCTCGTGATGAGAAATTACGGTAGGAGATTTTAGAGGAGTCCCATAAGAGTAAAATGAGTTTTCACTCGGGAACATGAGGTATGTCTCGAGTTGTTTGGTATGTCATAAAGCCAAGATTGAGCGCGGGAGAGTTACAATCCCTAGAAATTCCCGTTTGGAAGTGGGATAGTATCTCCAAGGACTTTGTATCGGGTTTTCCGAAGACTCAAAAAGGATATGATTGGATATGGGTGATCGTGGATCGGTTAACTAAATCTACACACTTTCTGCCTATGAACATGAGGTATTCTTTGGAGCGATTGGCGGAACTGTACATCCGGGAAATAGTTCGTTTGCATGGGATACCGTCGAGCATTATATCGGATAGGGATCCCCGTTTCACTTCGAACTTTTGGATTAGTTTGCAGTCCGCATTGGGAACTAAGTTGAAGTTGAGTTCAGCTTATCATCCACAAACGTATGGTCAATCGGAAAGAACAATACAGTCATTGGAGGATCTTCTGAGAGCTTGCGTCTTGGAATGACCATGGAGTTAGGATGGCATGTTGCCTCTGATTGAATTTACCTACAATAATAGCTTCCATTCGAGTATTGGAATGGCGCCTTATGAGGATCGCCCAGAGTCGGCGGAAAAGCTATTACGATAGGAGGCGGAAACCTCTTGAGTTTAATGAGGGAGATCATGTTTTCATGAGAGTAGTCCCGACTACCGGAATTAGTAGAGTGCTGAAGTCTCGCAAGCTGACTCAGAGATTTATTGGGCCATATCAAGTATTGAAAAGAATTGGGCCGGTAGCATATCGGATTGCTTTACCTCCATTATTGTCGAATCTCCATAACGTGTTTCAGGTGTCTCAATTGAGGAAATATGTTGGGGATCTATCTCATGTGGTTAAGTCTGATCAGATAGAGTTGAAGGATAACTTGACTTTTACAACGTTGCCCGTGAGAATCATGGATACCAGTATCAAAAGATTGAGAGGCAAGGAGATTGCCTTGGTGAAGGTATTGTGGAGCCAAGTAGACGAAGGAGATGCTACTTGGGAGGTGGAGCGTGAGATGAGGGAGGATTACCCTCATTTGTGTGGATCGAGGTATGTTTATTTTTTGGTGACGAAAATTCTTATAAGAGGGGGAGGATTGTAACACCCTAAATTTACGTCTTTAAAAATTAAAGAATCAGTCCTGAGATTCTCGCTTGAGCGAGGTATTCTCGCCTGGGCGAGAAAGGCTCACTTGGGAGGGTGAAATCCTGGGCTATATTAGAGGATTCTCGCCTGAGCGAGAGTTGGCTCGCTTGAGCGAGAAAGGCTCAACTGGAAGGGTGAATTCCTGGGCTATACTGGAGAATTCTCGCCTGAGCGAGGGTTGCCTCGCCTAGGCGAGAAAAGTGATGTTTTGGACCTGTCGAGACTGTAAGATTCTCGCTTGAGCGAGAGGATCCTCGCTTGAGTGAGAGGGTTAGATCAGAGTTTTTAAAATAGGCGGGATTTTCTTGCTTGAGCGAGAAAGGGCTCGCTTAAGCAATGACCCGACGTTGTTACGTTAAATAGGGAACCCCAAACACATTTATGAGGGTTAACCTAGAGAGAAGTGAGAGAAGAAAGCTTTCTCAAGAGCAAGAAGGCTTGTGAGTCATTTTGAAGCTTGAGAAGAGGTAAAGCTCTTGATTCTAACTCTCTTCTTCCATTTGAAACTTATTTTGGGTATGTTGGATCTCTTCTCAAAATGAGGGAAACCATGGAAGCTCATCCTTTCGAGTTATGGTTCGTTTTAAGTTGTTTTTATCTTGTAAACTCTGGGTTTAGAGTTAGTATTTCAATAATGGAAAGGGTTTGGAGTTGATTCATGAAAACCCCAAAACCCTAAAGTGGAAATGGGGTTAAAGAGGAAAATGAGTAAAATGCTAGAGGTAGAAGATGACTAAGCATTCTAATATTGAAATATGGGATGAATATGTATGTTTTAGATGTTTGTAAACTTATGTTGAAAGTAGTTTATAAACATTGAAAATATGATAAATATCTTGTATGGTTAAAAAATGCAATATGAGTTATTTATGTGATATTGGAATAAATGACTAACAATGTGTTATATGGTGTGAATGAGGAAAGATCCTGAAGTGGGAGGAGGTGTCAGTGGAACTTGCGAAGTTGCCAAGAACCAAACCCAACACTCACCAAGGTAAGGAGGAGTCTTTAAATAACATATTGAAATGGATAATGTGTGGATTTTCTGATTGTGTATATTGATAAAGTGATGAATCGCTTAGTTATTGTAAACATATATGGGTATGTTTATGATAATGGAACGCGTGGATTTACTGTTTACGGATTGATGATGTATCAATGAAAAGAAAATATGTTTTTGGCCGACCATAATTGGTTAGCGACTTTGGCTCAAATTATGTAGCGATACTTTGGTTCAAGTTATTTAGCGATACTTTGGCTCAAGTTATGTAGCGATACTTTGGCTCAAGTTATGTAGCGATACTTTGGCTCAAGTTATGTAGCGATACTTTGTCTCAAGTTATGTAGCGATACTTTGGCTCAAGTTATGTAGCGATACTTTGGCTCAAGTTATGTAGCGATACTTTGGCTCAAGTTATGTAGCGACGCTTTGGCTCAAGCTATGTGGCAAAACTTTGGCTCAAGTAATGTAGCACAAAATGAATTTATAAAACAAATGGTTTCCTAACCCCTTTAAAATGTGGATTATCTTATAATGGTATTATTGTTTTGATGACTTACTCCTTTGGATGTTGTGTGTATTTGCCATTGATAATCCCATTGCAGGTAAACAGGGTAGCTGAGGATGCTTGGTTCAAGGCTGTAGGAGCTTAGGACTTGGATCCTCTATTATACTTTTTGTGTCGTAAATTGTTATTTGGATGATTGTATTCGTAACCATTTAACTCACTACATTTTTTGTGTAACGTTGGATATTAGTAACTATGGTTGTTTTGGAAACCCAAAGTTAAACATATGCGGCAATTACAGATGAAAGTTATATTTGAATTATGTTTTTCCGCAACATGAGATGTATGTTAACGTAATATATTATAAAGGTAGTGTTATGAAGTGATTATGGGGGAATTTGAATAAGATGTTGAATGTAGGTATAAAATGATTAAAATAAAGGAAAAATTTTCAAGGGTAGAATTTGGGTCCTTACAGTCGAATCTCCACAATGTGTTTCATGTATCTCAGTTGAGGAAATATGTTGGGGATCCATCTCATGTGGTTGAGTCTGATCAGATAGAGTTGAAGGATAACTTGACTTTTTCGACGTTGCCCATGAGAATCATGGATACCAATATCAAAAGATTGAGAGGCAAAGATATTGCCTTGGTGAAGGTACTGTGGAGCCAAGTGGACGAAGAAGACGTTACTTTGGATGTGGAGCGTGATATGAGAGAGGATTACCCTCATTTGTTTGATTCGAGGTATGTTAATTTTCAGGGACGGAAATTCTTATAAGAGGGGGAGGATTATGACACCCTAGATTTTAAATCATTAAAATTATAGTATCAGTCCTGGGAGTATCGCTTGAGCGAGAAAGTTTCGCTTGGGCGAGAGAGGCTCACCTTGGAGGGTGAAATCCTGGGCTATACTGAAGGATTCTCGCCTGAGCGAGGATTGTCTCGCTTGAGCGAGAGTGGTCTCGCTTGAACGAGAGTTGTCTCGCCTGGGCGAGAAATGGCATTTGGAACCTGACGAGGCTGTGAGATTCTCGCTTGAGCGAGAATCCCTCGCTTGAGCGAGAGTGTCAGATCTGAGTTTTTAAAATGGGCGGGATTTTCTCGCTTGAGCGAGAACAGGCTCACTTGAGCGAGAACCCGACGTTGTTGCATTTATTAGGGACCCCCAAACATATTTTTGGGGGATAACATAGAGAGAAGTGAAAGAAGAGAGGCTTTTCAAGGGCAAGGAGTCTTGGGAATCATCTAAGAGTTTGAGAAGAGATCCTAAAGTTGGAGGCGATGTCGGTGGAACTTGTTAAGTTACCAAAAACCAAAACCAACACTCACCGAGGTAAGGATAAATCTTTAACTTGTACATTGTAATAGAAAATGTGTGGATTTTCTGATTGTGGTTAATGATCAAGTTGTGAACAACTTAGTTATTATAAACATATATGGGTATGTTTGTAATTATGGTTTCGTGGATTTACTATTTATTAATTTATGGTGTATCAATGAAAATAAAACTTGTTTTAGCCGACCATGATTGGTTAGCGACTTTGGCTCATGTAATGTAGCAAGCTTTGGCTCATTCGATGTAGCAAGCTTTGGTTTAAGCGATGTAGCAAGCTTTGGCTCAGCGATGTAGCAAGCTTTGCCTCAAGCGATGTAGCAAGCTTTGGCTCAAGCGATGTAGCAAGCTTTGCCTCAAGCGATGTAGCAAGCTTTGCCTCAAGAGATGTAGAAAGCTTTGGCTCAAGCGATGTAGCAAACTTTGGCTCAAGTTATGTAGCATGGTTTTCAAAATGTATAAACGATGAAAATGATTTTAAGTATATTTAACTCTGAATCATTTACTCGACCGTATTAAAATGTGGATTAATGTATATTGCCATTTATTGAGTTAACGACTTACTCCTTTGTCTTTTCTGTGTAGTGTCAATGTTAATCCCATTGCAGGTAGGTAGAAGATTTGAGGATGTCTTAATTAGGAGCTTAGAGGCTTTTAGTTTTTTTTGGAAATCCTTATCTTCATGGTTTTGTAATCTAACTGATTGTATTTTGAACATGAATATTTGTAACTCTGGATATTTGTAGCTATGGGTATTTTGGAATCCTATATCTAATTATATGCGGTAGTTACCGGGATGCATTAATGAATTATGATTTTCTGCTAGGCGAATATGTATGTTGTTTTTGGACTTCTGAAATGAGTATGAGCAGGAAAGTGGGATTTAACATAAGTTATTGACATTTATATTTAAAAGTTATAGGGAAATGCATAAAGAATGAATATAATAAGGAAAAAATTTCAAGGGTAGAATTTCGGTCCTTACATAATACACTCTAAATACAATTACAATATGAAACTATTCATAATACACCTTAGAGTTTCACGGTTTTGACATTCTCATGATCCTTCTGATAGTTGTCTTCAATACCACCTGTTGTTGTAACAATTACATGAACCTGCAGGACAGATGCCAAAAATTAACAACACAATACCAACCAAGCCTTAATTTTACTAGGTGGGTCGGCTACATGAATTGAAGTGCTCTATCAAAAAAAAGTAACAACTACCAATAATTGAATTTTAACTTATTTTAAAATTACTTGTTTTAGCAACTTAGTTTAAGATTAATAAGGACTAATGATACATGTTGTCATTGTTTCACACAAGCCATCAAGAATTTCAAATAAAGGTAAATTACAAGAACCAATGGGCATAGCACAGTCATAGCACCACAACCCCATTCTAAAAGTGATATTTTGCATCCTTGATATGGAAACACACAAGTTACTGTTTAGGATATAACATAGTAGGATATGAGTACCTACATGATATAAAAACGTAGGATAAGATCTTATAATAAGGTAAAAAGGCCTTATTTTGACATTCTGTAGAATTGAATACAGAAAGAACCCTTACATCAATTATATGCAAATAATACAATGCTGGAACCCATATCTTTTATATACTATCTTAAGTACTTATTGAAATCTGAGGTTCGGAAATTCACCTCAAGCCCTTAAAATCCCCAGGATATTATTTGGTTAGCCCTTAATGAGAGTTGAGGACATAAGGGGGGAAGTTTCTTTATGACTACAACAAAGGTAAAACTAAAATAAAGCCTCTCGTTGGTTCCAGTAAGCTTCTAGTTATTCACACTTGACAGAACATACATGTGATGGACAAAGGTTAAAGTAGCATAAGAAACCAAAGCTCCGAGCATAAGATTAAAATGCAAAGCATGTGGCCAAAAAGTAGAATAGTATCCTACTACACGCAATAACTAGTATTGCACACAAAAAATCATTTTCGTTATATATGTCTTTCATCGAATAGGTGGTGTGCAAGCTAAAAAACATTATTACATTCCCTTACACCAAACCAAAGGGTCTCCAAAACATGACTAATCCATCATACAGATAAAAGGAAAAACAGATACAACAACAAAGTATTCAACATTGTAAATATAACAACCATGGAATGCGGGTAACTAGGAAAGTAGGAAATATAAACACTTTAAAAACAGAACATCTACATACATTGTATTGTTTTGTGAGAACGTCTTTAAGCTTCAAAATGAACAACGATGAAAAAATGAAATATTCAAAAGCTTAATGAGAAATCTTTAGAAGAGGGGAGAGTGATTTTCGTGAATGAAAGAGAAGTGAGAGTGATTTTCGTGAATGAATTCAATGAGAAATTTTGAGAACTTGAGTGGAAGAATGGGATGAGGTGAAAGGGAATGATATAGGTATGGAAACACTTCTGGTTCTTGGTGAGAGAATGTGAGAGAAGGTGAGAGAGAAGATAAAAAAAAGAAAATATCCAAATAAAAATAAAATATAAAATATAAAATAAAATATTAAATATTAAATAATCTGACATGTGATATTGTTTGATTGGTATGAGAATGTAACTCCCCTCCTCATATCAAGATACACATTTTCCTCGTAAAACACATATACCAAACCATGACCTGTGCAACTCTTAGCAAAGAAAAACTTGTACTACACACCCTAATCCAACATGAAAAATTGTTATTTTACTATAAGGATTATTTAAACTTTGCTTTCAATACAAATTTTCACAAATGCTGAATATCCGCAATCCAATGCATGCATACAGATTTTAATTCAAATCACTAGTACAACAATCATGTTCGTAGTTACAAAATAGTTAGTTCATGTACAACCAATGAGGTTACAAAAGAATGGATAAGAGACATCAAAATAAAAGTCTCTAAGCTCCTAATCAAAAACACCCATACTCCTTCCACCTACCTGCAATGGGATTAACATTGACAATACACCAAGAAACACAAAGGAGTAAGTCGTTAACTCAACAAATATCAATATAAGTTAATCCATATTTAATAAGGTTAAATAAACGGTTTAAAATCAAGTTTACTTAAAAGCCAATTTCAACGTTCATACTTTTGAAAACCATGCTACATAACTTGAGCCAAAGTTTGCTACATTGCTTGAGTCAAAGCTTGCTACATTGCTTGATACATTACTTGAGCCAAAGTCGCTAACAAATCATGGTCGGCTAAAAACGAGTTTTATTTCCATTGGCACTCCACCAATACATTTTCCGAGTTTTATTTTCATTGGCACTCCACCAATACAAAAAAAGACAGTAAATGCACCCGACATCATTACAAACATATACATATATGCTTATAACTACAAAGTGATTTACGATGTATTTCATTTCTCCGAGTTTTATTTTCATTGGCACTCCACCAATACATAAACAGTAAATGCACTCCTCGTTGTTACAAACATACCCATATATTCTTATAACAACTAAGTGATTTACGCTTCATTGCATTATTCCGAGTATTATTTCCATTGGCACTCCACCAATACATAAACGGTAAATCCACTCCTCGTTGTTACAAACATACCCATATATGCTTATAACAACTAAGTGATTTACGCTTCATTGCATTATTCCGAGTATTATTTCCATTGGCACTCCACCAATACATAAACGGTAAATCTACTCCTCATTGTTACAAACATACCCATATATGCTTATAACAACTAAGTGATTTACTATACAGTTCATTATCCACATCATAAAATCCACACATTTTCTATCACAGTGAATAAGTTAAAGACTTATCCTTACCTCGGTGAGTGTTGGGTTTGGGTTCTATGCAACTCCTCAAGTTCCACTGACACCGCCTCCAACTTTAGGATCTTTCCTCATCCCACCATATAACACAATGTTAGTCATTTATTCCAAATATCATATAAACAACTTATATTGCATTATTTAAGCATACGAGATATCTATCATATTTTCGATATTAGAAAGTAAACTCATCCTCTACCTCTAGCATATTACCCATTTTCCATTTTAATCACATTTTCTCTTTAGGGTTTTGGGGTTTTCATGACTCAACCTACAAACCCTCTCCTTTCTTGAAATACTAACTCTATACCAAGAGTTTACAAGATAAAATAACATAAAAATGAACCATAACTCAAAAGGGTGAGTTTCCATGGTTTCTCTCATTTTTGAGAAGAGATCCAACATACCCAAAAAGAGTTCGAAAGAGAAGAAGAGAGTTAGAATCAAGAGTTTTACCTCTTCTCAAGCTCTTGGATGAGTATCAAAGCTTCCTTCCCTTGGAAAAGCTCTCTTCTCTCACCTCTCTTCTTTTCTTAACCCTAAATTGTGTTTGGGGGTTTCTCATTTAATGCAACTCATCGGGTTCTCGCTTAAGCGAGAAAGTCCCGCCCATTTTAAAAACTCAGATCTGATCCTCTCGCTCAAGAGAGGGATTCTCGCTCTAGCGTGAATCTCACAATCTCAACAGCCCCAAAATGCCATTTCTCGCCCAGGCGAGCCAACTCTCGCTCATGGGAGAATTCTCTAGTATAGCCCAGGATTTCACCCTCCCAGGTGAGTGTTTCTCGCCCAGGCGAGAATCTCTCACTCAAGCGAGGATCCCAGTATTAATACTATAATTTTAAAGACTCAAATTTAGGGTGTTACAATCCTCCCCCTCTTATAAAAATTTTCGTTCCCGAAAATTAAACATACCTCGATTCGAACAAATGAGGGTAATCCTCCCTCATTTCACGTTCCACCTCCCAAGTAGCATCCCCTCCGTCTACTTGGCTCCACAACACTTTCACCAAAGGAATCTCTTTACCTCTCAATCTTTTGATACTGCCATCCATGATTCTGACAGGCAACGTCGCAAAAGTCAGGTTATCCTTCAACTATATCTGGTCCGACTCAACCACATGAGATGGATCCCCAACATATTTCCTCAACTGAGACACATGAAAAACATTGTGGAGATTCGACAACAACGGAGGTAAAGCAATACGATACGCTGCCGGCCCAATCCTCTTCAGTATTTGATACGACCCGATAAATCGTGGAGTCAGTTTACAAGACTTCAACACTCTACCTATTCCGATAGTCGGGACTACTCTCATGAAAACATGATCTCCCTCGTTAAACTCAAGAGGTTTTCTCCTCTTATCTTAATTGCTTTTCTGCCGACTCTGGGCGATCCTCATATTCTCCCGGATTTTCTTGATCTTCTCCGTCGTCTCTCGGACCAGCTCGGGTCCCAAAATCAAGTTCTCCCCGGTTTCAAACCAACTCACTGGAGTTCGACACTTCCTACATACAACGCCTCATAAGGTGCCATTCCAATACTCGAATGGAAACTATTGTTGTAGGTAAATTCAATCAGAGGCAACATGCCATCCCAACTCCCCGATTGTTTCAAGACACAAGCCCTCAGAAGATCTTCCAATAACTGTATGGTTCTTTCCGATTGTCCGTCTGTTTGTGGATGATAAGCTGAACTTAACTTCAACTTAGTTCCCAATGCGGACTGCAAACTAGTCCAAAAGTTGGAAGTAAAATGGGGATCCCTATCCGATATAATGCTCGACGGTATCCCATGCAAACGAACTATTTCCCGGATATACAGTTCCGCCAATCGTTCTAGGGAGTACCTCATGTTCATCGGCCATAAATGAGAAGACTTAGTTAACCGATCTATTATTACCCATATCGAGTCGTATCCTTTCTGAGTTTTAGGGAAACCCGATACAAAATCCATGGAGATACTATCCCACTTCCAGACAGGAATCTGTAGGGATTGTAACTCTTATGCCGGTCACTGATGCTCAATTTTGGCTTTCTGACATATTTAACAACTCGAGATATACGAAGCCACATCCCTCTTCAACCCTGACCACCAGAACAATTTCTTCAAATCTTGGTACATCTTAGTAGTTCCCGGGTGAAATCTAATCTTGCTCTTATGAGACTCTTTTAAAATACTCTTCTGTAATTCCTCATCACGAGGCACTCTCCCTTTATAACGAAGCATTCCACTAGTGTCCGATGCGAAACCATTTTCCCTGCCACTTAGCATCAAATCTCGTTTGGCTATTATCTCGATATCCTCAACTTGCAATACTCAGATTTGATCAAACAGTTCATTGGTGACCTTCAGCATTCCCAAAATCATACCATGAGGCTTTATTTGAACATCCAAGTTCATATCTCTGAACTCTTCAATCAGTTTCCCTTCCATAACCATCAAAGCCGACATGTGTAAAGATTTCCGACTTAACGCATCAACCACTACATTGGCCTTTCCCGGATGGTACTGCAGCCCAAAATCATAATTCTTAAGGAATTCCATCCACCGTCTCTGTCTCATATTCAATTCCTTTTGATCAAATAGGTACTTCAAACTCTTGTGGTCGCTGTATACCTCAAATCTCACGCCATAAAGGTGGTGTCTCCAGATTTTTAAGGCGAAGACCACTACAGCTAATTCCAAGTCATGGGTATGATAGTTTTGCTTGTGCGTCCTCAACAGTCGAGAAGCATAGACAACTGTAACATCCTGATTTTTGAGTCTTTAAAATTATAGTATCAGTCCTGACCTATACTGGAGGATTCTCGCCCGAGCGAGAGTTGTCTCGCCTGTGCGAGAAATGACAATTTTGGGCTGTTAACACAGTGTAATCGATTACATGGTCCTTGTAATCGATTACATGCTGATATCTGATCAGACATGTGTAATTTTTATTATGTAATCGATTACACTATTTATGTAATCGATTACATAGTATAAAAATGTCAGATATGTGTAATTTTTATCATGTAATCGATTACACTATTCATGTAATCGATTACATAGTATAAAAATGTCAGATATATGTAATTTTTCATGATGTAATCGATTACACTATGCATGTAATCGATTACACTATGCATGTAATCGATTACATCATATAAAAATATCGCCACTGTGAGATTCTCGCCTGAGCGAGAATCTCTCGCTTGGGCGAGAGCGTCCGAGCTATAAAAGTGAAAAAGGGGATCTAGAAACCCTAATCTTCACTTCTTTTATCCCCTTTCACTCCTAGCGGCGACTCCTCATGGATTCCGACCATTTCCTCCACTAAACCTCAAAAACACATCAAACCTCTTCCTATTGCTTCTTAATGGAACATTGGAGTGCTTTGGAGAGGAAAAAGCAACAATGGAGGTTGAAGGAGATGGAGGGAGATGGAGCTCTTTTGCGGAGCAACGGAGCTTACGCAACCTAAGGTGAGGGAGAAGACCATTGTGGTCTTAGAGTAATTCATTAGAGTCATCATTCTCCGATTTCCCTCAAGAATCGGAGCATATTAACTGATAGAAAATCTTTTGGGCGTTTATGGCCCATGTGAGAAGATGGTTCTAACGTTAATGTGTTATATGATGAAGAATATGTTGTGTGGTTTATTTATGATAATGTTGTGTTATGGATGGTTGATTTGCTATAAACATATATGGGTGTGTTTGTATTCAATGATTGTGTGATGAGTTGTTGATTTGTTAAATGTGGCGACGAGTATGTCTATGAAAATGATTAAGTTGTGAGTCGCTTAATTGCTATAAACATATGTGGGTTTATTTGTAATAATGATTTTGTGATGAACCGCTTGTTGGTGATAAATGGACATAATTATATTATGTGATGATGATGTTGTGAGTGGTTTTGTTGTGGTAGGATATGAGATACATTATGTTTATGACATTGATGTGGTGTCTTGTGTTTTGAGGAAGTTGCAATGTTAGAATAATGCAGTGGAAATATTATATTGTGATTGATGTTGTAGTATGGAATTGTGATCTGCCCTTCGTGGAACGGAGTTTGACCTGCCCTTCGTGGTACGGAGTTTGACCTGCCCTTCGTGGTACGGAGTTTGACCTGCCCCTCGTGGTATGGAGTTTGACCTGCCCCTCGTGGTATGGAGTTTGACCTGCTCCTCGTGGTATGGAGTTTGACCTGCCCCTCGTGGTATGGAGTTTGACCTGCCCCTCGTGGTATGGAGTTTGACCTGCCCCTCGTGGTATGGAGTTTGACCTGCCCCTCGTGGTATGGAGTTTGACCTGCCCCTCGTGGTATGGAGTTTGACCTGCCCCTCGTGGTATGGAGTTTGACCTGCCCCTCGTGGTATGGAGTTTGACATGCCCCTCGTGGTATGGAGTTTGATCTGCCTTCGTGGTATGGAATTTTGATATGCCTTTGTGGTATGGATGTGACCTGCATTCGTGATGTTGATTTGATTGGCCCTTTGTCATATTGGGGGGTCGTAGTTGTATTGAATTGTTGTAGAAGTGTTGTACTGATGCGTTGAAATGTCTAAAAGAAATGTGGTGATTATACTGATTGAATAGGTGCACATTATGTGGTTTAAGGTATTGACTGGTATATAAATGGTATATGTTTACTATGATTGATTTTAGATGATTGTATAGGTTATTATACTTTAATGATATTACTCCATGTAATTCCACGCTACGGTCACCGTAGTTGGTTCTTACTCCCTCTGCTTTTCCTTGTCTATGTGTTATATATGAGTTCAGGATGTTGCTGTTGCGTCGTGAATGTTTGCTGATGGGAGTATAGACTGGAGTAGTCGTTTATGTATTCCGAAATTATATTTGTATAATGTATGTAATATGAGAAATATGTTGAAGTAACTATGTTGTATAAATGAACTTTTTCGAAAGATGCAATAAGATTAGCATGAATACCTTTATCAGTGTTGTAATTGAAACAAATGATAATTGTATGAATTATGGATTAGAATAGAATGTGATGTAATGTTTTTGATGAAAAAGTATTATTGATTATTTCCGCATTTTGAATTGGGAAACTTAACTAATATTTACATTTAATAAAGTTTCAAAATTTTCGAGTTATGAAAATCGGGTCGTTACAGCAATAACCTTCCCTTCTTGCATCAGCACACAACCCAAACCTTGCTTGGATGCGTCACAATAAACATTGAAGTCCCGATCGGTACAAGGAAGAACCAAAATTGGCGCCATAGTCAACCTTCGTTTCAACTCTTGAAAACTTTCTTCACATCGAAGTGTCCACACATACGGTTCTCCTTTCCGAGTGAGCTTAGTCAACGGTAGTGCCAATTTCGAAAATCCTTCAATGAATTTCCGATAATAGCTAACCAAACCCAGAAAACTCCGGATATCAGTAACCGACTTGGGCACTGCCCATTCCATAACTGCTTCAACCTTTGAAGAATCGACAGCTACCCCTAACGTGGATATTACATGTCCGATAAAGTTAACCGATTCCAACCAGAAATCACATTTAGACAATTTAGCATACAACTGGTTCTTACTCAAGAGTTCTAGAACAATCCGCATGTGTTCAGCATGTTCCTCTCGGCTTTTGGAGTAAACTAAAATGTCATCAATAAATACCACTACGAATGAATCCAAATACGGATGGAAAATCCGATTCATGTAGTCAGTAAATATTGTTGGGCATTAGTTATACCAAAAGGCATGACCAAATACTCAAAATGCTCATACCTTGTCCTAAAAGTAGTTTTAGGAATATCCTCTGACTTCACCCAAAGTTGGTGGTAACCCGACTGAAGGTCAATCTTTGAAAACAACACTATTCCTCTCAACTGATCCATTAAGTCATCAATTCTAGGCAATGGATACTTATTCTTGATAATAACCTTGTTCAATTTCCTGTAGTCAGTACACAACCGCATACTACCATCTTTCTTCTAAACCAACAAAACAGGTGCACTCCATGGCGAGACCCTAGGACGAATAAACTTCTTTGCCAATAAGTCCTCAACCTGCTTTTTCAACTCAGCCAATTCTAACGGTGCCATCCTATAAGGAGCTATAGAGATGGCTCCCGTTCCAGGCACTAAGTCGATAGAGAATTCAACTTCTCTCACTGGAGGCAATTCCGGAATATCACCAGGAAATACCTCAGGAAACTCACGAACTATCGGAATGTCCTCAATCTTGGGTTTCTCAATACCCTCCAGGGATGTCAACAACATAAATACGGCCCCTCCCTCCTTACAGGAAGTCCTGACTTCCTTTGCCGATAACGGCCTCATGTTAATAACCTCATCAGAAATCTCATCTAGATTCCCGAATACCACGATCTTATCAGCACAATTAAGCACCACACGATTTGCCGACAACCAGTCCATCCCCAGAATTATAACTAACTGGGATAGTGATAAGCAGATTAAATCCACTATAAAAGTCCTACCATTCACCACCACCGGACATCGAGACACAACTGTCGACACCACCACAGGTACATCAGTTGGGGTGGATACGACCAAGTCGAAAGGCAACGACTCAGTTTGCAATTTCAGTCTATCCACGCATTCAATAGATACAAAGGAGTGTGTCACTCCCGAATCAAACAACACTAAAAGGGGAATACCTGCCACCATGCAATTACCTTTTATCAGGCCATCTGCACCCGATACCTCTTCACCACTCATGGTGAACACTCTGCAGTGGATCGAGGACGTTCAGCCCTCACCGCATTCACACTCTGCGGTAGCTTAGGACAGTGTCTTCGGACATGCCCAACCTCCTTACAATGAAAACAGGTTAGTGCCATTCCGGGGCACGAGTCACCAACATGAGCTCGACCACATTTACTACACATAGGAGGAGAGTTCAACAATGACCCTCCGGCATTGGCATGAGTCCTCGGCCCATGCGAAGAATAACCTCGACTACCCGTCGGACGAGAGTAAGGTTTTCGTTCCTCTTGAAACACCTTGCCCTTCCCTTTCTCATGCGAGAAATTTCTTTGAGGTCTAGAGTGTTTGGGAGGAAGTGGTTTTGGCGTCATCACTTCATCCGCCTTTATGTCATCCTCAACCATTCTGTACTTGTTGACTAGGGTAGCAAAGTCGGAGATCTCTTGATGCCTAAGCATCGTCTTCAGTTTGGGCTTCAAACCCGATTCAAATTTCGAGCACTTGGACCTTCCGTCCACCTCCAACTCCGAGTAAGGGCAAAATCGGGCTAATTCTTCAAATTTGGTCGCATATGCTCCCACCGACAGGTCACCCTGCTCCAATCTTAGAAACTCCATCTCTTTCTGCCTCCTCAAATAAGTAGGAAAATATTTATGGAGGAAAATATTTTAGGAACCAAGTAAATAACAATAATAACATTACTTGTGACTTCTATGAACCAAGTAACACTCATATGTTGAGCATCAGAAATGAAGAGTTCATGTCATAATCTTAGCCTAATGCGAAGTAATGACCAGAGAAATAATCAACGTGTGAGATGCTAAAACCCAATATAAACAAAGAAAGATGATTGAAAGAAATGAAATAATTATCTTACCTTCTTTGTCTACTGTCATCAAAATAAAGGGTGAAACATGAGTTTGCTGGAGGAAATTTGGAGATGAAAAGGCATGTGGGAAGAGAGATTGAGAAGTGTCCAGGAGTGAATGAAACAAAAACAATGGAGAGAAGATTTAAGAAGGAGAGGAATTTTGATAAATAGATGAAGGCTCTCTTGAAGATTGGAAAACTGAATTAGGGTTCTCTATGATAAGGGATATAGAGTGTTAATATATATATATATAATATAATAAACAAATTATATTATAGGATAGAAAGTAACGAATAGGTTATTATAGGATTTTATTTTGTATTATAATAACATACATCATAATTGTAACTATAATTTATATATATTAATAATGTGATAAGTGTTGGATAATTATGGACAAAATTATTAAAAGATAAACGTGTGATAATCTAATCCAAATATAGGATAGAAAGTAACGAATAGGTTATTATAGGATTTTATTTTGTATTATAATAACATACATCATAATTGTAACTATAATTTATATATATTAATAATGTGATAAGTGTTGGATAATTATGGACAAAATTATTAAAAGATAAACGTGTGATAATCTAATCCAAATATTTTAGGATAAATGTTATGATAAACATAACTATTCACATTAAAATAAGATAATGTTAACAAAGATAAATATCATGAAGTATATTATTCACTAAATTATTTACCAAAAGATAAATATCCGTAAAAGATGTTTAATGAAAATTTAACATGTATTCAGAAAAAGTATGTGAGTACTTCAATAATATAATAAAGTGCACTTTTTACGTATATCTATATTTTTGAAATAAATCTAATTCTTAAAGGATAAAGGTTTACTTGATAACAAGATTATCAATGAAGTAACTTGTTTTCAAAATAGTACAAAATCATAAACTTTTTTGGATAATCATTCAAAGATGAACTACTCATCTAAAAATCATATTTTTATTAAGATAAATCTACAAAACAAAATCAAGATTTTTAACTCACATAAAATAGAAAATTACGGGCGTTACAGTATCCGCGGTTCTGGATTTGGGGTTAGAAAACGTACTTTGATACCTGAAAAACGTGCAACAAAAGCTGATGTAGCTAACTTGCAGGACAAATACGATTTACTTGCTGAACGATTCCTTAAAATTGTCATCAATAATATAGATGACCAAAAATATATTGATGTTGAAGATGGTCCTTTTTTTGGGTTTCACTGTCGCATGAGAGCGAACCAATAACTATGAATGATGATTTATATACAAGAGGTGATCATGATGAGGGTCTTGGGTGAATAAAATTCTTACCGGAGAAGACAATAATATTACAAGCCTGAAACCATTAAAGAAGAGGAAAAATTAGATGCATATCCTTGTATAAATATAGCATAATTTTATTTGTTTGTAATTAACACTTTACTTATATTAGCATTGTGTTTATAATTTTGTTTGTTTATTTGGAATAATATTCTTGGTTTACATTGTGTTTATAATTTTGTTTGTTTCATTGTGTTAATGTGTTGTTCTAGCTTGAATATAGTAAGTTTGTTGAGAGTCTGTTGGTTGATTGTGTGTTGTGGATAGTTTGCAGTTGAGAATAATCAACAGCGCATTCTAAGAGGAGATCTATAAACTGATGTTGTAATAAAGCGCTGGTAATGTGAGCCCTGCATAAATAGCATTGCATAAACAATGGCTGTTGAGAGTGTGATGTGGATAGTTTACAGTTAATAAAAAATGCATTATAAGAGGAGATCTATAAAACGTTGTTGTAACAAGGCACTGGTAATGTGAGCATTGAATAAACAGTGGCTCCTTAATTATGTGTTGTCTTACATAAACTATAAGGCAATGTGTCTTATACAGTGCGCTATCATATGTAACCCATAAGACAACGCATTATTTAAGTTGTATTGTCATACGTGACTTATATGACAGCACAACTACTTACTAAAATAATGTGTTGTGGTATACAAACATTACAACAACACAACTTATAACATCTACTGTTACGATATTGTCTTTTACAGCAATACGTGTGAGTTGCACTGTTATATATTTATCATAACACAGCGCCAGTTGTAGTCCACGTTGTTATATTTGTCAGTTCCGTAATAGCGCATGTATTAGGTTGCGCTGTTGTAAAATGTGGTATACAATAAGGTAAGAAGAAAGTGCGGTTAATGAATACCATCTACTATTGTGGTCAAACAGACAGCGGTCGAACGCGCTGTCCTAAAGCCAAAAAAAGCGATGTTGCGTAATGTACCTGGCGTAGTGCTTAAATATCTACTTTGTGTGTGTTACTGTCATCTTTTTGAGTTGAGAAATCATTTTTCCCTTTGCACGAACATTTAGCTTAAGTTTGTTTGTTGTTGATAAAGAATGGATTCTAAAAAAAGGTGCACATAAGATTACCGCAATGAAGAAGGTTATTCATGCAAGTAGTAAAAATTAGAAGTTAATAGTGGAATAGAATTTGAAAGGCCAACCATGTAACATGAAGGGTGACAATGCATTGGTGAGCTATATTGAGGGTGTTGTTCAGTTAGAAAAGTGAATATTGTATATTCTTCAACTTGATCGTTACATAGGAGAGTACATGAATATATACAGAGAAATAGTAAAGTGTTGATCCTACAATCAAGCTAGACATAATAGCAATGATTCTATAATGATCACAGTACACTAATGCTTATTGATTACATTAAAAAGCATAATATGGAATAGCTTAACTATAGGGATTGACTAATTCATATCATGATGCTCATGATAATCCTTCATTATAGAGTCCTTAAATCAAGGGATTGATTTATTCTCTAACTTCCCCTCTCAAACTGATGGTGAAGGAATCACCCCAAGTTTGTCTCTTAATTGATTGAACCTTGTATGTGTCAAGGCTTTGGTGAGGCAGTCAGCAATTTGATCAGCTGATGGAACATATGCTACAATGACTTTATCTTGTAGTACTTGATCTCTGATATAATGTACATCAATTTCAATATGTTTTGATCGAGCATGCATGACTGGATTTGAAGCTAGTGCCTTGGCACTCATGTTATCACACCACAGTGTCGGTTTCCTTGGCTGGGGGAGTTTTAATTCAGTAAGAAGTGAACAAGTCCAAGCTATTTCAGTAGCTAGATCAGCCAAGGCTCTGTATTCTGATTCTGTGCTGGAGCTTGATACAACTTTCTGCTTTCTTGAGGACCAAGAAACAAGTGTCTCTCCAAGGAAAACACATTGACCTGCCATAGACTTTCGATCATCCACACTAGTGGCCCAATCTGCATCTGAAAATCCTGCTATGTCTAGGTCAGTAGAGCATTTAATGTGTAGACAGTAGTGAGTTGTGCCTTGGAGGTATCTTAAAATTCTCTTGATGCCCTGCCAGTGATCTAAAGTCGGAGAACTCATGAATTGACTGAGTTTGTTGACAGAGAAAGCAATGTCAGGTCTGGTATTTGTCAAATACTGCAATGCTCCTATGGCTTGTCTGAACTCAGTTGGATTTTTCAGTTTCTCCCCTTCAACTGTAAACTGCTTTCCAATTACCATAAGAGTTGGACAGGATGATGCACTTTCCATTTTAAATTTCCTTAGCAAATCCTTTATGTACTTGGACTGCTTTAAGTACATACCAGTTGCATCTTTGTGAACTTCTATGCCCAAGAAATAATGTAATTGACCAAGATCCTTTAGGGAGAACACAATGTTGAGTTGTTTGACAAAGGCTTCCAAGAACTTGGTGTTGTTCCCTGTCACTATTATATCATCAACATATATTAGAAGAAAAGTGATATGGTCTTTACCTCTTAGAGTGAAGAGTGAGGTATCACTTTTTGTGTTCTGAAAACCCCATCTCAGCAAGGCATGTTTGAGACTGTCAAACCAGGCTCTTGGTGCTTGTTTAAGCCCATATATTGCCTTAGATAATTTGCAAACATGATTGGGTTTAGCTGGATCTATAAAGCCTTCTGGTTGATGCATATATACTGTTTGCTTTAGATAACCATTGAGAAAAGCATTATTTATGTCAAGCTGCTTTACTTCCCAATTGAGGTGAACTGCAATTGCAAGAATAATTCTTATTGTGCTGGCCTTGACAACAGCACTGAAGGTTTCTTCATAGTCTAATCCAGCTGTTTGTTGAAAACCTTTTGCAACTAATCTGGCTTTTCTCCTTTCAATGGTGCCATCTGCTTTGTACTTGGTTTTGAACACCCATTTGGAGTCAATGATGCTATCTTGAGCTTGATAAGGTACTAATGTCCAAGTCTGATTGAAATTCAGTGCCTGAATTTCTTTATGCATAGCATCTTTCCACTGTGATCTTTGAAGAGCTTCTTTTGCATTTTCTGGTTCCTTTTCTTCAGCACAATTTTCAGCTAATCCAATATATGGTAGCTTTGGCTTGTATATCCCATCTTTGCTTCTGGTGCGCATCATGCTTGCCTCGGGAAGCCTTGTATTTGGTTCTAATTCAGCAGGTGCCTCAAGAAGTCTTGTGCCTGTATTTGATTCATTAGGTTCAGTGTCATTCTCCTGAACTTGTTCATTGGAAGATTCAGGATTATTCTCTTGAACTTGTTCATTGGAAGCATCTGAGTTCTCAGTTGGTTCTGGTTCAAAATGTAAGTCATTGTTAGCAGGAACAATGTCTTCTCTAAGTGATGTACCTGTAACATGCAATGGAAAAAGACCAGATGAGCTCTTAGTTAGTGTTTTTAGAGGAACTCTTGTATTAAGAAAACCATCATGGAATGGGAAGTGGTCTTCATTGAAGACAACATGTCTTGAGATGATGAGCTCTTAGTTAGTGTTTTTAGAGGAACTCTTGTATTAAGAAAACCATCATGGAATGGGAAGTGGTCTTCATTGAAGACAACATGTCTTGAGATGAAGATTCTGCCATGAGAATTGACACACTTATACCCTTTGTGATAATTGTTGTAGCCCAAGAACACACATCTAGTTGTGTGGAACTGTAACTTGTGTTGGTTATAAGGCTTGAGACAAGGATATCATGCACATCCAAAGGTCTTTAGGTAGGTGTAGTCAGGTTCCTTTTTGTGCAGAACAAAATAAGGGCTTTTATTTTGGGTTACTAGTGATGGCAGTCTGTTTATAATGAAAGTTGCAGTGGAAAATGCTTCCCACCAGTAACTTAGAGGCATTTTAGCTTGTGCCAATAGTGTCAATCCAAGTTCTGCAATGTGCCTGTGTTTTCTTTCAGCCCTGCCATTCTGTTGTGATGTATATGGACATGACATTCTGAATTGCATTCCTGTTTCTATAGCATGCTTCTGAACAACTTTATATTCACCACCACCATCACATTGAATTGTTTTAATCCTTTTGTTGAACTGATTTTCTACCATATTTTTAAACTGGATGAAGACATGTCCTGTATCTGATTTTTGTTTTAAAGGGTAAATCCATGTAAACCTAGTGAAGTCATCAATGAAATGGACATAATATTTAAAACCAGATGATGATATTATTGGTGCAGGACCCCATACATCAGTGTGGACCAATTCAAGAACATCCTGAGCATGAGAAGAAGAGGATTGAAAAGGTAAAAAATTCAACTTGCCATACTGACAAGCCTCACAAAAACTAAGATTATCACTAGGTGATAATTTCACATTACAGTCTTTTAAAACCTTGTCTAAGACTTTATTATTGGGGTGTCCAAGTTTCCTATGCCAGCTTTCTTTGACAGATACAAAAGCACATGAGTCTCTTTCTTTTTCTGAGAGTTGATATAATCCATTCTTAAGGTTCCCTTTTAGAAGTACCTTCCCTGTCAGCTTGTCCTTCACAAAGCAAGAATTTGCATCAAACTCAACAAGAATATGATTATCATCAGTTAGTTTGGACACACTCAATAGGTTTTTTGTAATATTTGGCACATATAAAACATCATGTAAGTTGATAGAATTTAGTTTTGAGGAACCTGTTCCAACAATTTGTAACTTTTCACCATTTCCAACTACTAGAGAATTCTTACCATGATGTTCAGTCAAATCACCAAACTTGTCTGTTTGATGTGAGACATGGTTGCTTGCACCACTATCAAAGTACAAGTCATAGTCTTGAGCTGAGTTTTGAGAAGCTAGGAAGGCATTGGGAGATCCTTGTCTGTCACTGTCTATTGAGTGATTAGAGTTTGAGTAGGCTTTGTCAAACCTATAATAGCAATGCATTGCTGTATGTCCCATCTTGTTGCAGACCTAACATGTTGGCCTAGATGTTCTTCCTCTTCCTCTGCCTCCTCTCCAACCTCTAAAGTTGGAACATCTCCAGTTGTTGTTTGTGTTGAACCTATTGCCCTTGTGATCAGCTTTGTTAACCACATTTGCTGTTGCATTGAGGTTTAGGTTGGTGAGGCTATTTAGTTGCTCAAGTCTATTGTCAAAGATTAGCAATTGAGCCTGTAGATCAACCCAACTGAGTGTAGTTTGATCAGATAATTTGATAACTACAGGATTATATTCAGAATCCAAACCATTCAGAGTTTGAATGAGCAGATCAGAGTTTGAGATTTCATTTCCTGCAAGTTTAAGTTTATCAGCCAGATTCTTCATTTTGGACAGATAATCTTCCATTTTCATGCCTCCTTTTCTGGTGCTATGGAACTCAGATTTGAGGTAAGTAACTCGTGACCTTGTGTTGGCACCAGCTAGACTTTGAGCTTCATCCCAAAGTTGTTTTGAGGTTTCATAGTGTAATAATTGTGTTGCTATGTCAACAGTCATTGAATTCATCAACCAACCAAGAAGTTGTTGATCATATGCTTGCCAATCTTCAAAATCAGGATTGGACTTTCTGGTTGAATCTGCAGCAATTATGAATTCTTCAGGGCACTCTTTTTTTCCTAACATATAACCATCGAGCCTGGCACCTCTGATAATAGGTAACACCAGTGATTTCCACAGTGGGAAATTGTCTCTGTCCAGCTTGACAAATACAGTGGATGGAAGGTCATTTTTGAGATTGGAATTGGCAGCGGATGACATGGTTTGCTTTTGGATCAAGAGCCTTCAAGGCTTAAGTGCTCTGATACCAAGTTAGAAAAGTGAATATTGTATATTCTTCAACTTGATCGTTACATAGGAGAGTACATGAATATATACAGAAAAATAGTAAAGTGTTGATCCTACAATCAAGCTAGACATAATAGCAATGATTCTATAATGATCACAGTACACTAATGCTTATTGATTACATTAAAGAGCATAATATGGATAGCTTAACTATAGGGATTGACTAATTCATATCATGATGCTCATGATAATCCTTCATTATAGAGTCCTTAAATCAAGGGATTGATTTATTCTCTAACTTGTTCGACAAGTTGTGACACCCTAAATTTAAAGTTATAAATTATAGTATCAATCATAGAAGCCTCGCTTGAGCGAGAAAGGAGTCGCCTGGGCGAGAATGGCTCACCTGGGTGAGTGGAATACTGGGCTATACTGAATGATTCTCGTCTGAGCGAGAATTGTCTCGCCTGAGCGAGAATTGTCTCGCCTGAGCGAGAATTGTCTCGCCTGAGCGAGAAGTGGCACTCTGATGTTGTAGAGGTTGTAAGATCCTCCCTTGAGCGAGAGAGTCAGATCTGAGTTTTAAAATAGGCGGGATTTTCTCGCTTGAGCGAGAATGGGCTCGCTTGAGCGAGAACCCGACGTTGTTACATTAAATAAGTAAACCCCAACCCAATTTAAGGTTAGAACTTGAAGAGAAGTGAGAGAAGAGAGCATTTTCAAGAGCAAGGAGTCTAAAGAATTATCTTGAAGCTTGAGAAGAGGTAAATCTCTTGATTTTAACTCACCTTCTCCCTTTGAAACTTGTTTTGGGTATGTTGGATCTCTTCTCAAAATGTGAGAAACCATGGAAACTCTACCTTTAGAGTTATGGTTCGTTTTATGTTGTTTTTCTCTTGTAAACTCTTGGTTTAGAGTTCGTATTTGAAGAATGGAAAGGTTTTGTGGGTTGATTCATGAAAACCCCAAAACCCCCAAAATGGAAATGTGGTTAAAGAGGAAAATGGGTGTAATGGTAGATGTAGAAGATGAGTATGTGTTCTAATGTAAAATAGAAGATGAATATGTATGTTTTAATGTTGAAAACTTCTAATGAAAGTGGTTTTTGAAACATTGAAAATGTATGAATCTTTTGTATGGTTAATGATGAACTATGAGTTGTTTATATGTCGTGGTGAATAAATTACTGACTTGGTTGTTGTTTGGTGGGGATGAGGAAAGATCCTAAGGTTGGAGGAGGTAGCGAAGAAACTTGCAATGTTACCCAAAACCAACCCCGACACTCACCAAGGTAAGGAGAAGTTGTTAATTGTATATGATGATAGAAAATGTGTGGATTTTCTTACTATGTATATGAATAGAATGACTTACCCTACGTGGTATTGAGAATGACTTGCCCTATGTGGTAATGAGAATGAGTTTCCCTACGTGGTATTGTGAATGACTTGCCCTACATGGTATTGAGAATGACTTGCCCTACGTGGTATTGTGAATGACTTGCCCTATGTGGCAATGAGAATGACTTACCCTACATGGTATTGCGAATGACTTGCCCTACGTGGTAATGAGAATGACATGCCCTGCGTGGTATTGCGAACGACTTGCCCTACCTAGTAATGAGAATGACTTGCCCTACGTGGTATTGCGAATGACTTGCCCTACGTGGTATTGCGTATGACTTGCCCTACGTGGTATTGAATTGAATGTCTTACCCCATGTGGTAATGCAAGGGTAAATATATATATGTGGAATGTAATTGTGTGGCGTAGTAATGATGAGTAAAGTAAAAAGGTTTGGTAAGGATGAATGTATAAATACAAGTGGTGAATGAGGTAGTATAAGATGAGAAATATGATATGTTGATTTTAAATTCGAATGTCATATCGTTTATTTAACTGTCTTTAAAATGTGGATTATCGCTTAATGATATTTATTGAATTAACGACTTACTCCTTTGTGTGTTTTGTGTATTTGTCATTGATAATCCCATTGCAGGGAAACAAGTAAAGTGAGGAGACTTGGTTTGAGGCCTTAGGAGCTTAAAACCTGGATTCCTTTAATTGCATCTTTTTGTATCATGATTGAGTATTTGCGGATTTAAGTGTTTGTAATTGTGATCATTATAATTTTTGGATAATTGTAACTCTGGATATTTGTAGCTATGGGTATTTTGGAAATCCATAGCTAGTTGTATGCGGTAGTTACTCAGATATATTAATATGAGTTATGATTTTCTATTAAATGAACATGTATGTGGATATTGTGTTATGGAAAGAATATGAATGGGAAAGTGGGCTTAAAATGAGATTGTTGAACTTGTGAATCTAAGTTATAGGAGAAATGTATGTGAAAAGGATAAAATAAGGAAAAAAATTCCAGTGTAGAATTTGGGTCCTTACAATATGGTATCAAAGCATAGTTAATCCTGCGGCCTAGGGTATGGCCTTGCATGCTTCTTTGTGACCTTTTTGTGCTTGAGTTGTTTGGTTTGTACAATTGATATCTGGTTATGTGATCCGTGACTAGGTAAAAGTCGGTTACTGGCAATTGAATGAGTACGGGTACCCATGGCAGGAAGCGGAAGAGGAGCGAGTCAGAATATTCCGAACGATCTGTTGGCTCAGATGGTGGCTGCATTGCAACAAGTTAATGAGAACTTGCATAACCTGAACCAGAATCCAACACCAAGTCCGAGTTCGCAACCCTTAGTCCCACCCGGACCGGCAAAATACCGAGGTTTGGATGAGTTCTGCAGGAGGAACCCTATTCAGTTCCAAGGTGGGTTTTCTCCTGATGCTGCCATTGAATGGGTCCAAGGATTGGAAAGAATCTTCAGGGCCATGAGCTGTTCTGATGCTCAGAAGATGGCATATGCCACCTATATGCTAGTGAAAGAGGCTGAGAACTGGTGGGAAATGGTCCGGAGGTAGATGGAGACCGAAGGGCAGATCATCACTTGGGAAGGCTTCAAGAGTAAATTCCTTCAGAATTATTTCCCTGCAGACTTGAAGAGGAAGAAAGAGATGGAATTTTTGCAATTAGAGCAAGGGAACATGTTGGTGGGGGAGTACGCGGCCAAGTTCGAGGAATTGATCCGGTACTGCCCTTATGCTGAACTAGAGTTGGACGGAAGGTCCAAATGTGCCAAATTTGAAATGGGGTTGAAGCCCGAGCTGAGGGTGATGTTTGGTCACTAGGAGATTCGTGACTTTCCTACACTAGTGAATGAAAGGACCCAAATTCTACCCTTGAAAATTTTGGTTTTATTTTAAACCTTTAAGCTTAATTCCCATGTTACATCATGCATACATTTCTTATAACCTATTAAATTATCCATTTCTTTAATTAACTCATAACTTTAAATCATACTATATCGGTTCCATACTAGATTAATTTGACCTTTTTGGGTTTTCACTCCTCGGGTTAGATATGGAAAATGATGTAAGTATAGTGTATTTATTTTTTTCTTTAAAAGTTGAATGTCAAGGAAAACAATTGAACAACTACCCTACCCAAGGTTATTGATATTTTGTGGGTCATTTAGAATAAATCTCCTTTCATAAAGTCTAAGGCTCAAATTGGGTGACTAAGGACATCTTCTTTGTGTTTGATTTTTTCAAGGATGCCTTGTGTCATTAGAAAAGACTTGCCTAAGAATCTGCACCATTCCAAGTCTTACTTTTGCATCATCCTCCATTTCATACAAATTATTGAATTAAATATCTCATATTAATGCATGAATCGATTTGGTTTGTTTTGGTTCTATTTTTTTAGATGAGATTTGTGGAATGGAGTACGAGATGATAATTTACAAGATCAATGCAATAGTATGTAATGAAATGAAAATATAGATGCTCCATTGTTTGATGACCTTTTAGCATTGGGGAGAGTAATATGAGTTATAAATATGATTTGATTCACCAATTCCTTGAGGATTTCCAGCTTTGACTTGATTATCTTGATGTGATTGAAAACAATTGTTGTAAGGGTGCTTATGAGCAATAGTGATGCAAATTTTTGTTTTTTTTGTTGGAATATTTGGAATACGAATTTTAGAAAAACTAATTCCTTTTCATCAAGAGATGTTGGTATAATTAGACATTTGACCCCGCAATTTATTACCATGAGGCGTACCACAATAGCTTCTCCTACATTGATGATAATACAAGACGAAACAAAAGGCATCAGACCAGGATTGCATCTAGATCGTTTCTTAGCATTGCCCAACAAACATCTTGTCCTGCATTTGTTGTCTTGGGAGCGTACTCCACAAGGTCGCCTGCAGTTGATGACAATTTCAGAGGAAACTCGAGGTTTCAAACCTAGATTGCATCTATTAAATACGAGATATTCTTACTTTTTATGTTAGTTTGGATAGCATGTTATTGCCATAATGCTAAGAATTGATGTATATGTCTTTACCAAATCTCTTCTAGAAAAGGAACTTGATCACTGAATGTTTTATTTATGCATGGTGATATGCATGTTGTATGCAATGCATGAAAAATGCCAAAATATCTTTATCTTTTTTAATGCATATGAAGCGCATGAATTGAATTTTTATTGTCTTTTAGATAATGTAAGAAATGCATGGCATGTTATTACATGAAATGCAATGTTTATTTTTTATGTAATATGCAGATGAATTCATGATGATATATAATTTTTTTTGTTTGGATAGATGAAGGTGTTATTGATGGATTGTTTTCACTTTTTGAATGCATGTATGAGTGTGTGAATGATATTTTTGAATTTTGATTATATATGATTTTGTATGAATGTTATGATGGTGATTTTTTTATTTTTCAATGAGTGATTGAATGAGCTGTATGTTAGGTATCAGTGATTACAATACACCTAGAAGGGGGGAGTTGAATAGGTGTAGCGGTTAGAATGTCCGCTTTTCGAAAACAACACTTAATGCTGAAAAACACCTTGATTAATCGATTAACAAAACAGGGTAATCGATTAACACTTTCAACACAGTCCACTTAATCGATTAACAGACTGAAGTAATCGATTAACACACCACACTTAATCGATTAAACCGTGACAGTAAGCAAATGCAAGTACAGTTTCTTGCTCGACAATTAATTTGTAATGAAACGATTATACCAGGCTTACAGAATTTTATCAGAGTACAAGTAATACAGTATAGACACAGATTATCAATTAAAACTACTTAACAAATTAATCGATCAAATGCAATAAAGAGAGAGAGATAGAAAAAGTCCTGCAACAAGAATTTTATCCTGGTTCGTTTGCTTGTCCACCGCAAACTACATCCAGGCCTCCCGGCTGATTTGGGAGATTTTTCTTCACTATAATTGAATGAATGTTAATTACATACACACTATCCAATTACAACAATTGGACACTTACAAGATAAAAAGAAACCTATTCTATGGTTTGACTCCCTTCCCACCGACAAAGAAAACCTTTCTTTCGGCGTAGCCCCAGCCAAGAACCTTGTTCTTTACTTATCCCTAAGTCTAACACTCAGTGAAGACACACTCAATCTCTTGGTGATATGACACCTTGAGATTCCCACAATTACAACACTTTTTCAAACAAAGCAATACAGAGTAAATTTAAGCTATAACAAGACTTATATCTAACAAGATAAGGCTTTACTCTAATCACCTAATACAAGCTCATGCAGTATGAAAAATGTATTAGTGAAAAACAGAATGCATAATATGTAAACATCTAATCAAGAATCATGTAAAAAATGCAAGAACATGTGACAAGAAAAGATGAGAAATGTATCATGAAAAGCACTCAATCCTAAAGCATAAAATTCTCTCTTTTCTAAGCTAACAAATGCATTTACAACTAGATGCAACAATTAACACGAAAAAATGCTCTAACTCTCTAAAAATTTAACATGCAACTTATGAGATCAATTCTGAAAATGCAGTTTATAAAGAATTGAAATAAAAGCCCAGTTAATCGATTAACGACAGCTTTAATCGATTAAGCTTCACAAAAATGTTAGGTTAATCGATTGACATTTGTTGTAATCGATTACACTGTGCAAACAGTTAGATTAATCGATTAAGCCAAGTGGTAATCGATTAACAACACTCTTTCATGTGTAAATAACTTCAAATATGTTATGCACTTAAATTCATACATGTTTAATACTTAGATTATGCCTAGAATGCACATGTACATGTATTTATATGATGCATGAACATATTATGAATGACATATCTCAAGATGAAAAATATTTAAAAGATTTATGCAATTGAGATATGTATTAGGTGACTTAAGCCTTGGACTCAACCTAAACTAATCTAGTCTAAGCAAGATACCAATCGGAAGGCTTAAGCATGTTGATTTGTTGATGATCTTCAAGCTCATGTTAGCACAAGTTTTCCTCATCAAAACCAAGTCATATAAGGAGAGCTTTCCAAAGTGTTCCTCTTGACATGCACACTTTCACTGTACTGGTGAATGTATGAATGGTATGCATGTACACGATGCACTAAATGTATTTTGTACGCCCGTAGGGCATGATAGACCCTTATTAGGGGAATGTGGCCTTAATTTACAATATAGTAAATTGTCATGGTGGATTTGATATTTGTTATATAGTTAAGGCTTGCTTAGAGTTAAACGGTAAAACCCCGAATTTATTGAAATATCAGAAAATTGATCCATAGGGCGCTTAGCCCATGGTAAGGAATAAATATTATCCCTAGGGCACGTAGCCCATGGTAGGGATTAGAATTTCCCATAGGGTGCATAGCCCATGGTTAGAATTGTCCCTAGAGTGCTTAGCCCATGGTAGGGAATCATATGATTTTGCCGTCCTTCTAACATAAGGACATCTAAGTGCAATGACATCCTTACAACACTCAAGCATGAACATTTTTATCTGGGACATAAGTCCAAAATTATGATGGATAAAATTTAGGTTATGCTTCCTGTCTCCTAAAAAAAGATACACTTACAAGGTTTTGGATAGTCTAAAGGTCATAACCCTACGGTGAGGTATTAAGTCTTCTTTATGGTGGACTCGATAAAAGCCTTAGACTTCTAGGTCAGCAGATCGCATCCAATGCTGAAGGAAAGGAAACCAAATATCATGGGCTAGAAACGAGAAGGATCGAGCCCTCCAAGCCAATAGCTCATGATACCATGAAAGATCTGGGTGGTCCATTCCGCCAATACCAGATGTGACTCGAGGCCACTCACCGGCAAAGCAGATGTCCCTTCTATCTCAAATCATAATCACTAATACCCGGGTTCAGGGCATATGTTTGTGCAAAACTCAACTGTACTATGTTAGTGTTTGAGGAAGCGTGCAAACCAATTTTGAAAATAAACTCCCACCCCACAATATGAAATAATGATCGCAAGAATGAAAAGATAATAAAGCAAGAAAGTATAGCAAATGATAATTCTAAAAATAAACACAGAAAGAAAGAAACAAAATGATAAAGGGTATTTGAGTCCATGTAATTAGCGGCTCTGTGCCTAACACCAACTTATGTTTGAAAGGATTCCCCAGAAGAGTCGCCAGCTGTCGCGACCCGATTTTCGGTTGGAAGACCGGCCCTACGACTTAGGGAGAGGAAAACTTGATTTCTACCTCTTCCATTTGATTTGGAGTCGCCACTATGTTTTTTTGCGGATAAAACGTAGAAAACTCTAAATATGCCCAATCAGGATAATTTGGTCTTTTAACATAGATTCTGAGCTCGGGAGTCGATTATGGATCGGGGAAGGTATTAGCACCCCTTCCGCCTGTATTAAAATGGTACCCTCACTAATAACATGGACTTTTATACCATTAACAATTATTTATTAAAATTCAATAACTAAAGCAAAATGTTTTATTTTTTATTGTTGTGCCTGACAAGAGTTCATCTTGCTCCTACGTATCCCTAGGTGCAATAGGGAAATTAAGGCTACGTAGTTCTGGTTTGAAAAGTAATTAAGTTGGTTTGAGTAGTTTTAAAATATGTTGAAGTAGTTAAGTCATACAATATGATTTTTTCTAAAATACTTTTGATAATGAATTAATAGTTTAGAGACGGAGTTGGTCGCTCACCTTCTTCCCATTTTCGGAGAAGTCATAGTCAACTCGAACCATAACCTTGCTATAAAAATTCCATTAAAATTCGTTTAAGTAATAAGGTAGTTTTTATTCAAAACAGTTTTGGCATGGAATTAATAGTTTAGAGTCGTTGTTGGTCGCTAACCTTCTTCCCATTTTCGGAGAAGTCAGAGTCAACTCGAACCGTAACCTTACTATAAAAATTCCATTAAAATTCATTAAAGTAATAAGGTCATTTTTAATTAAAACATTTTTGGCCTGGAATTAATAGTTTAGAATCGGTGTTAGTCACTCACCTTCTTCCCATTTTCGGAGAAGTCAGAGTCAACTTCAACCATAACCTTACTAAAAAAGTTCCATTTAAAAATCGTTTGAATAATAAGATCATTTTTTATCTAAAATTTTGGCCTGGAATTAATAGTTTAGAGTCAGTGTTGGTTGCTCACCTTCTTCCCATTTTTGGAGAAGTCAGAGTCAACTCTAACCGTAACCATACAATAAAAATTTCATTAAAATTTCTTGAGTTATTATTTTTAAAGGATATATTTCAATTAATCTTTATGTTGATGTAAATATCATATAACCATTGTTTATTAGTTCATTGAAAATAAACTCTACTGATTAATTTTAACACAAAGGTTAATACAAAATCATGAAACAAACAAATATATAAATAAGAAGAATTAAAAACATTTAAGAATAAATTAGGCAAAGGGGGTAATACCCCTTATTTCACATCCAGCAAGGGAAATAATCCCTAAACTCGCATTTCCTTCGCCATTTCTTTACTTCCATCTTCCCCTCTTCTCCTTCCATTCTAGCGGTAGCGATTATGGAGGAGGACTCGTGTCGGCAGAGGAAGCAACCATGGAAGACGGCGACACCAAGGCTAATGGTCACGACTCACAGGGGAGACATGGTAAGGTCTTCTCCTTCTATCCCTCTCTGTTGTATGGAATTTTGGATATGTATATAACAAATACCAATGAATGTATATCTTTGGTTTGTATATGTTTGTATATGTTTGTGTATGAGGTATTTTTGTAGTGGTTGGGCTATGAAGAGGGTGATAGTTGAGTTATAGGTGGTGATTGTGATATAATGAGGTTGAGGCGGTGGATAGAGAAAGATGACGGTGTGTGGTATCTGGATTGGGGTGAAAAAACGAGTGTGGGTATTTTTATGTGTGTGTAGACAATGAAAGAAGGAATTTTATGGGAGTGTGTGGTGGTGGATAGTGAAAGTAAGGATTCTTTAGAATTGTGTTATCAATGTCGGTTTGTTCTGGGTATGTAGCCTGTAGGTATTTTGTATCTCTCTCTTTGAACCAGCTGATTGCCTTTCATAATGGTTGAGGTTCATGAGAACCTCTTGTATTTCTGATACATATCTCCTCATTCACTACATATCTGATTATTCCTTTTTTATATTGATTGACAATCATGGTTTTAATTTGTCAATCATGGTTTTAATGTTCTTTATTGCCTTTGCTTTTTTTCTAGATCTCTAGTTGCCTTATTGGGACTACTATTTTGATACTCTACTTATAATTGTTGATTATTACTTTAATGCTAATTAGTATTGCTTCCTAATTATGCTTAATTTATCATAATATTTAATGTACATATCCTTAGTGTCATCTTTTTGGGATTAGGTTGATTAGTAAATGATGTTTTATTAAATGTATTTACTTATTAATATTTTTTTTGGAATCTTGTTTACTTGTTTTTATTATCTTAATGGTTATTTGATTTCTTCTTATTTTCAGAGATTGAGTGTTGATTTGCTTTAAGCTATAAGAGATGGTGGATATATAACTTGGGAGAATCTTCTCATTAATGCACCTGAAGAAATTGAGGGGTGGGTGGGGTTTAGTTTCCTTTTAAAGTGAATGTATTATGCTTTTTTTTTTAGTATCAAATATTGCTTACTTAAAACATTGCTTTCAGACATTATAAATTACAATTTTGATTTTTTTTACTATTTATTTTCACTTTTTTATTTGGAATGTATTTTGGGCCGGACAAAATTGAGTGTTCACAGCAGCCCCTCTTTACTTGTTGCTTACTTCAAAGCAAGTAAACTAAAGTTTGTATGTTATCATAGTAAGTAACTAGTAAAGAAATGAACATGAATTTTGTCGAGGCCTAGACAATGGACCCAATGCAACAGTTAGAACAGGAATGTATGAATAGATGTGTCACTCTAGACAATAAAATAAATTTGCGAGCACTCAGTGGCTCAAGAAAATAAATTTGTGAGCACTTAGTGGCTCGAGAGCACTCAGTGGCTCAAGACAATAAAATAAATTTGCGAGCACTCAGTGGCTCGAGAGCACTCAGTAGCTCAAGACAATAAATATGCGAGCACTCAGTGGCTCAAGAGCACGTAGTGGCTCAAGACAATAAAATAATTATGCGAGCACTCAGTGGCTCGAGAGCACTCAGTGGCTAAAGACAATAAAGTAAATATGCGAGCACTCAGTGGCTCGTGAGCACTCAGTGGATCAAGACAGTAAATTAAATATGCGAGCACTCAGTGGCTCGAGAGCACTCAGTGGCTCAAGACAATAAAATAAATTTGCGAGCACTCAATGGCTCGAGAGCACTTAGTGGCTCAAGACAATAAAATAATTATGCGAGCACTCAGTGGCTCAAGACAATAAAGTAAATATGTGAGCACTCCGTGGCTCGAGAGCACTCAGTGGCTCAAGACAATAAAGTAAATATGCGAGCACTCAGTGGCTCGAGACAGTAAAGAAAACATACGAGCACTCAGTGGCTCAAGACAGTAAAGTAAATATGAGAGCACTCGGTGGCTCGAGAGCACTCAATGGCTCAGGAAAATAAAGTAAATATGGGAGCACTTAGTGGCTCAAGATAATAAAGTAAATATGCGAGAACTCAGTGGCTCGAGAGCACTCAGTGGCTCAAGACCAATAAAGTAAATTTGTGAGCACTCAGTGGCTCAAGACAATAAATATGCGAGCACTCAGTGGCTCAAGACAATAAAATAAATTGCGAGCTCTCAGTGGCTTGAGACAGAAAAATAAATTGCGAGCTCTCAGTGACTCGAGAAAGAAAAATAATTTTTGAGCTCTCACTGGCTCGAGACAGAAAAATAAATTGCGAGCTCTCATTGGATCGAGAAAGAAAAATAAATTGCGAGCTCTAAGTGGCTCGAGATAGAAAAATAATTTTCGAGCTCTCAATGGCTCGAGACATAAAAACAATTTGTGAACTCTCAGTGGCTCGAGACATAAAAACAATTTGCGAACTCTCAGTGGCTCGAGACTGAAAAATAATTTGCGAGCTCTTAGTGGCTCGAGACAGAAAAATAAATTTGATGTTTGTTTAAAAAACGTTCCGGCGTCTGATTCCAACAACGTCATAACATTTCGGCGTCTGGGTCCGACAATGTTTTTTTTACAACGTTCTAGCGTCTGAGTCTAGTAACGTTGTAACATTTCGGCGTCTGGGTCCGACAATGTTTTTTTTAGAACGTTCTATCGTCTGAGTCTAGCAACGTTATAACATTTCGGCATCCTACAATGTTTTTTTCTTTTTTAGAACATTCTAGCGTCTGAGACTAGCAACGTTATAACATTTCGGCGTCTGGGTCCGACAATGTTTTTTTGAGATCGTTTTAGCATATGAGTCTAGCAACGTTATAACATTTCAGCATCTGGGTCCTATAATGTTTTTTTTCTTTTAATTAATGTGATTGACAACCTTTGAAGGTGATTATATGATGCATGTTATATATATATATGATTATGTGAGAGTATGATATCTGATGCATGAAACTCCTATATGCATGAGTATTCATTGATTTTGAATTGGTGATATGTATGTATGCCATGCCCGATGAATAATGAATCAAAGTAGAGTATGTTTGTTTGATTAATTGGTGTAAGAACTACAATTATTTGATGAATTGATCATAATAACATTCAGGTTTTGAAAAATTGGATTTGTTTTTTTTTTTTATTCATTTTTTCCTTCAAAATTGCTCTTCGGCACCCTCATAACTTTTGATTTCAATATCTTTTTCTGTCTTTGGTTGGCAGAGCTATTGTTGAGTTGATCTATTTTTGAGATCACCTTGGTCCTTCGAAGAGCTACCCTAGTTTGCAGTAAGTGAATCAATTAAATGCACTAGCATCTTGTTAACAATTTATTGGAAGAGTATGATCTCCAATAAATTGCCCCAATATCTTTATCACCAGACTAGTGGGGAATCCTTGTAAACATTTGTTGTGACTCAAGCTTTGAATATTCGCTTTAGTTTGCATGGTTGCGGATGAGCAATAATGAGTTTTCACTTGAGTGTGTTCATTTATTTCCCCAATTTTTGCTCATATTACCTATTGTAGGCACCTGTCGGGAATTCTCTCTTTTTATTATGATACTAAGTCGTCATTGAAGGTTTTCGACTTAACACCACTCTTCTTTTCTTAGGTCGCCCTTGTGGGTTTTCAACCTAGCACTCCGTTTTTGTTCTTTGATTGTGTGTTTGCTTTTTGTGTGACTTGACTATTTTGATTTTGAACACCCTCGAGTGATTTTTTTAAGTGCATCAGAGCTTGAGTCGTTCCTAAAGCTGATGATAAGATCATTCCCTTCTTAGTTGAGGGATTTGAGATTGATATGTGATGAGCAACTTCAGCCTTGCTCCAATTTGATGTGTTGGATGTCATCTCACTCTTCGTATTGTCAATTGCAAGCTTAATCAAGAGGGTCTAGGAAGGAATCTCTTCAAAATTGCCTCAGTTTGGTTTGGTTGTCATCATTTCTCTTTACCTATTGCACCCTCATTTGGTTTCCACTTGTCATGAGTTTGTTTTCATGCACAACTGTTTTAAAAGAAATACTGAAAACAATGATCATGCAAATTTGATTTTGATTTTTTTTGTTGATTTGGTGGTGATGATGGTAAGATATTTGGATTTAATCCGATACATTAAAAGTGAGATATTCTTATAAAAACTTAATGAGATTTATTGGAGTCAGCGTTTCTCCGCCCAAGTGCATACCTTAGGCAAATCGAATCCGCAACTAGGTCTTTTAAGCTTGTATCTTGGTCTAGCTAAGGATTTCCAAGAAAAAGGATATAGGCTCAAAAAATTATTTCTCATTCCCGTTTCTACATCCTCTTTTCTCCATTGGTCTAATTCTATGGATTTCAAACATGACATTCAACTACTAAAAAAAATTGGATTTTTTTTGTGATGGAATATATGAAAGCCTAAATTTTAGGCGATAATCTTCCCGATGAGTATTTGAATTGTTCCATTTGATGGTCATTGATAGTGCATTTTATTTGACCTGACTTTTGCCTGAGATTTTTTATTTTGAAATATCAGCGGACTTATTTGCATTTTTGCTTTTGTTTTTATTTTGTTATTTTGCACTTTGACCATGAACATTTTTGTTTGACCTTTTTGGGTTTTCACTCCTCGGGTTAGATATGGAAAATGATGTAAGTATAGTGTATTTCTTTTTTTCTTTAAAAGTTGAATGTCAAGGAAAACAATTGAACAACTACCCTACCCAATGTTATTGATATTTTGTGGGTCATTTAGAAGAAATCTCCTTTCAAAAGTCTAAGGCTCAAATTGGGTGACTAAGGACATCTTTGTGTTCGATTTTTTCAAGGATGCCTTGTGTCATTAGAAAAGATTTTCCTAAGGATCTGCACTATTCCAGGTCTTACTTCTGCATCATCCTCCATTTCATACAAATTATTGAAGCAAATATCTCATATTAATTCATGAATCGATTTGGTTTTTTTTGGTTCTTTTCTTTTAGATGAGATTTGTGGAATGGAGTACGAGATGATAATTTACATTATCAATGCAATAGTATGTAATGAAATGAAAATATAGATGCTCCATTGTTTGATGACCTTTAGCATTGGGGAGAGCAATATGAGTTCCAAAATATGATTTTATTCACCAATTCCTTGAGGACTTCCAGCTTTGACTTGATTATCTTGATGTGAGTGAAAACAATTGTTGTAAGGGTGCTTATGAGAAATAGTGATGCAAATTTTTGTTTTTTTTTTGTTTTTTGTTGTTGGAATATTTGGAATACGAATTTTTAGAAAAAGTAATTCCTTTTCATCAAGAGATGTTGGTATAATTAGATATTTCACCCCGCAATTTATTACTATGAGGCGTACCACAATAGCTTCTCCTACATTGATGATAATACAAGACGAAACAAAAGGCCACAGACCAGGATTGAATCTAGATCGTTTCTTAGCATTGCCCAACAAACATCTTGTCCTGCATTTGTTGTCTTGGGAGCGTACTCCACAAGGTCGCCTGCAGTTGATGACAATTTCAGAGGAAACTCGAGGTTTCAAACCTAGATTGCATCTATTAAATATGAGATATTCTTACTTTTTATGTTAGTTTGGATAGCATGTTATTGCCATAATGCTAAGAATTGATGTATATGTCTTTACCAAATCTCTTCTAGAAAAGGAACTTGATCACTGAATGTTTTACTTATGCATGGTGATATGCATGTTGTATGCAATGCATGAAAAATGCCAAAATATCTTTATCTTTTTTAATGCATATGAAGCGCATGAATCGATTTTTTTTTGTCTTTTAGATAATGTAAGAAATGCATGGCATGCTATTACATAAAATGCAATGTTCATTTTTTATGTAATATGCAGATGAATGCATGATGATATATATATTTTTTTGTATGGATAGATGAAGGTGTTATTGATGGATTTTTTCACTTTTTGAATGCATGTATGAGTGTGTGAATGATATTTTTGAATTTTGATTATGTATGATTTTGTATGAATGTTATGATGGTGATTTTTTTATTTTTCGATGAGTGATTGAATGACCCGTACTAGTGAATGTATGAATGGTATGCATGTACACGGTGCACTAAATGTATTTTGTACGCCCGTAGGGCATGATAGACCCTTATTAGGGGAATGTGGCCTTAATTTACAATATAGTAAATTGTCATGGTGGATTTGACATCTATTTTATAGTTAAGGCTTGCTTAGAGTTAAATAGTAAAACCCCGGATTTATTGAAATATCAGAAAATTGATCCCTAGGGCGCTTAGCCTATGGTAAGGAATAAAGATTATCCATAGGGCACGTAGCCCATGGTAGGGATTAGAATTGCCCCTAGGGCGCATAGCCCATGGTTAGAATTGTCCCTAGGGAGCTTAGCCCATGGTAGGGAATCATATGATTTTGCCGTCCTTCTAACATAAGGACATCTAAGTGCAATGACATCCTTACAACACTCAAGCATGAACATTTTTATGTGGGACATAAGTCCCAAATTATGATGGATAAAATTTAGGTTATGCTTCCTGTTTCCTAAAAAAAGGTACACTTACATGATTTTGGATAGTCTAAAGGTCATAACCCTACGGTGAGGTATTAAGTCTTCTTTATGGTGGACTCAATAAAAGCCTTATACTTCTAGGTCACCAGATCGCATAGGAAACCAAATATCATGTGTATGACTAAGATTGCAACTAAGAAGGGGGTGAATTAGTTGTTGCAATAAGTATGGCCAAATGTTCTGCAATATCAAAGTTAAAGTGCAGCGGAAATAACATGCAGAAAAATGTTGACTTAGGAAGGATAAATAATTAACAAAGAGAAGGGAAAGAGAGTACACATGTGTTTTATACTGGTTCACCTTCTTGTCCACCGAAGGCTACGTCCAGTACTCTTGACACGCAAGAGATTCCTTTATTAAATATAATGAGTTGCAATTTCAAATATCTTACCCCGAGATCTCCTTGTACCTTACACACTCACTTATATCTAATCCCCTTGGAAAACTCTATTCCAAGTAACACCCTTGGTAAAAACTATACCAAGTTACACCCTTGGTAAACACTATACCTAGTCACTCACCCTTTCTCTTCACACCCTTGTGAAAGAAAGTAAACTTTGCAAAAGTGAAGAATGTACAATTTGGCACGGATTGCCTTACAAGTGTATATGACAATTTCTAGAACTTGCAATCCAATAACAACTTTTATACTTGAGAAAATAATGCTCTTTAACAATATGAAAAACACTTAGAAGCAACTTCAAAATATCTTTGAAAGTTTAAGAGTCGGTTGCTTGAAAAGTGTAAATAAAATCATAAAGTGTGAGAGCTTTTAAAGAGAGTTTGAAATCTGAGTTGTAAGTTGTATGTATGTATGGTGTGAGACTGTTTCAATGCCTTTATATATGCTTCCAATCAACCACAATACCCTTAGGCATGAATAGGTTTCGTTTGGAATAAAAAACAATCAGTTTGGAGTGAAACCCTTTCACTTGAAATCTGAAAAACTGATGCAACAGCTCTCAGTAATCGATTACTGCAAATGGGTAATCGATTACCCAACAATCCTGTTAACAGCTTTTTGAAAATTCACACAGTGTAATCGATTACTGGATTTGAGTAATCGATTACTCAACAACACTGTTTGACAGCTTTGTGAATTTGCCTTAGTGTAATAGATTACACTACTTTGAGTAATTGATTACCCTGTTTTCTAAAAGTGGTAATCTGTTACTCCAAAGTCAGTAATGGATTACTCATAGCTGTTAGAGGTTTGAAAACTCTTTTCTCACTCATGTAACTTGTAACGACCCGATTTTCTACCCTTGAAAATTTTTCGTATATTTTAATCATTTCTTACATACAGTCGTCACCTTCATTGAAAACTCTCAAGTATCATTTTCGAAAATACTCTTTACCCTATTTTCTTATCATACAAATTTATGTTGCGGAAAAACATAATTCATTCAAATAGCATTTACCACATACAACTAGTTATGGGTCTCCCAAGGTTATAAAGCCCATAACTACACATATCCGTATTGATCTAAACGGATTTACCGTCATCCCATAATACTATTAAATCAACTACAACGTCACTTAGCAATACAGACAAGCGAGTAATTAAACACAAAAGCTTCCTAATTGAGCTTCATCCTCAAAATCCTCCATTTACCTACAATGGGATTATCATAAACAACACACAAAACAAAAAGGGAGTAAGTCATTAGTTTAAAAACTAACATCACATGATAATCCACATTTCAAATACGATTAAACTTTAATATAAATTATAAACGCAATTACGTAAATGCAACATTCATCTCTTCTTTCGTTCATTTCTACGTTATCCATATTCATCCCATAGAATACATATCCCATAATATATATTCTATAGCATGCATATTATGTTCATTCGAAGCATCGTTCATCTCATTATTCATATCCACACTATAGTATATATATATCCCATACTATATCTTATAGCATGTATATTACTTTTATCCTTAACGTCTTCATTTCCAACATTCATATTCACCCTATAGTATATATATCCCATAATATATATCCTATAGCATGCATATATATGACTTTCGCTCTTAACGTCCTCGTTTCTCATATGTCGTATTCATCCTTAATCGTATTCACCGAGTTCTTTCACAACTATAATCTCCTACCACCTCGGGTAGATCTAATTACATCTCCATACCACATCGGGTAGGTCTAGTTCACCATCCATACCACATCGGGCAGGTCTAGTTCAGCATCCATACCACATCGGGCAGGTCTAGTTCATCATCCATACCATATCGGGCAGGTCTAGTTCATCATCCATACCACATCGGGCAAGTCTAGTTCATCATCCATACCACATCGGGCAGGTCTACTGTTATATTCCATACCACATCGGGTAGGTCTAGTTATACTCCATACCACATCGGGCAGGTCTAGTTATACTCCCTACCACATCGGGCAGGTCTAGTTATACTCCATACCACATCGGGTAGGTCTAGTATTATATTCCATACCACATCGGGTAGATCTAGTGTTATGCTCCATACCACATCGGGTAGGTCTAGTGTTATACTCCATACCACATCGGGTAGGTCTAGTTATAATCCATACCACATCGGGTAGGTCTAGTTCACAATTCTTCACTACCATTCCCGGTAGGATAACGATAACAGTCCACTACCACTCCGGGTAGGACACAACAACAGTCCGCTACCACTCCGGGTAGGACACGATAACAGTCCGCTACCATTTAAGGTAGGACACAATAACAGTCTACTACCACTCCGGGTAGGACACAACAAACAGTTCACTACCACTCCGGGTAGGACACAATAACAGTCAACCACTACCTCTTCGAGTAGGGTAACAACAATAAACCACTACCTATTCGGGTAGGGTAACAACAATCAAACTTACAACACATTACCTCTTTCACATACCTCATTCACATCAGTGAGTATGAATTAGAGCCACTTATCCCTTGTCTTGGTGAGCGTTGGGGATCGGTTCCGAGTAACTTTAAAAGTCTCCTCCGCGATTTCCTCCAACCTTAGGATCTTTCCTCATTTTCACCAATAACAACAATGTCAGTCATTTATTCAAAATAACAAATAAATAACTCGTATTTCATCATCAAATACACAAGGGATTCATATATATTCAAGATTTCTAAAACTACTTCAATAGAAGTTTTCAAACATCTAAACATTCAAGTTTATCTCATATATCAACATTCAAGCACAAACTCATCATCCACATCTAACATTTCATCTCTTTCTCTTTATACCCATATTCTCATATTAGGGATTTTTGGGGTTTTCATGTGTAACCCACAACCTTTTCCATTCATACAATATCAACTCTAAATCAAAAGTTTACAAGAGAAAAACAACATAAAACGAACCATAACTCTAAATGATGAGTTTTCATGGTTTCTCATGTTTTGAAAATAAATCCAACATACCCAAAACAAGTTAGAGAGGAAGAAGAAGAGTTAGAAACAAGAGGTTTACCTCTTCTCAAGCTCCAAGATGAGTCCTAAGGCTCCTTGCTCTTGAAAAGCTCTCCTTTCTCTCTTCTCTTCGAAGTTCTAACCCAAAAATGTGTTTTGGGTTTCTATTTTATAGACACTGCGATAAGTGTAATCGATTACAAGTATAGTGTAATCGATTACACTGTATAAATTATAGAGGCATCGTCGCTATGTAATCGATTACCAACATGGTGTAATCGATTACATTAATACGATGTAATCGATTACCATAAGTGTGTAATCGATTACATAGTGTAAATTACAAAGGCATCGTCGCGATGTAATCGATTACCAACATTGTGTTCGATTACCAACATGGTGTAATCGATTACAAACATGGTGAAATCGATTACATTGTGTCAGATGTACATATCTGATGCTTTTAATCATCATGTAATCGATTACCAGGACTGTGTAATCGATTACAAGGACTGTGTAATAGAAAGGGCAAATCCCTTATGATACATCAGATCCGGCTCGGTTATTGATAGAGTGAATAGATCTGCCATTTCTCGATTACCAGGACTGTGTAATCGATTACACTGTGTCAGATGCACAGGTCTGATTAGTTTATCAGCATGTAATCGATTACCAGGAGTGTGTAATCGATTACCAGGAGTGTGTAATCGATTACACTGTGTCAACAGCCCAAAATTGCCATTTCTCGCCTAGGCGAGACAACTCTCGCTCAGGCGAGAATCCTCCAGTATAGTCCAGGATTTCACCCTCCCAGGTGATCCTTTCTCGCTCAGGCGAGAATCTCTCGATCAAGCGAGGCTTCCAGGACTGATACTATAATTTTAAAGATTAAAATTTGGGGTGTTACATAACTTTTTACTCTAGTATGGTAACCCGTTACATGTTGTTTTTAAAAATCATTTTTATTCACACTTAGATTTTTCTGATTTTCTTGAAAACAACTTTGAGAATTATTAACTAAGTAAGTAAATGAGTTGTAAGGATAGAAGTACCTAAAGACTTAGACTCTAAATCTTGAAGCTTTGTCTTCGATAGTCTTTGTAGGTCTTCTTCCTTTCTTCTTTTTGTGATATTGGTGTCTTCATCAAAATCATGCCAAGGTCAGGAGCAAGATCTTCTTCACATCATGGGCTAGAAACGAGAAGGATCGAGCCCTCCAAGCCGATAGCTCATGATACCGGGAAAGATTTGGGTGGTCCATTCCTCCATTACCAGATGTGACTCGACGCCACTCAACGGCAAAACAGATGTCCCTTCTATCTCAAATCATAATCACTAATACCCGGGTTCAGGGCATATGTTTGTGCAAAACTCAAGTGTACTATGTTAGTGTTTGAGGAAGCGTGCAAACCAATTTTGAAAATAAACTCCAATCCCACAATATGAAATAATGATCGCAAAAATGAAAAGATAATAAAGCAAGAAAGTATAGCAAATGATAATTCTAAAAATAAACACAAAAAGAAAGAAACAAAATGATAAAGGGTATTTGAGTCCATATAATTAGCGGCTCTGGGTTTGACACCAACTTATGTTTTAAAGGATTTCCCATCAGAGTCGCCAGATGTTGCGACCCGATTTTCGGTTGGAAGACCAACCCTACGACTTAGGGAGAGGCGAACTCGATTTCTACCTCTTCCAATTGATTTGGAGTCGCCACTACGTTTTTGCGGATAAAACGTAGAAAACTCTAAATATGCCCAATTAGGATAATTTGGTCTTTGAACATAGATTATAAGCTCGGGAGTCGATTTCGGAACGGGGAAGGTATTAGCACCCCGTCCACCCGTATTAAAACAGTACCCTCGCTAATAACATGGACTTTTATACCCTTAACAATTATTTATTAAAATTCAATAATTAAAGCAAAATGTTTTATTTTTTTATTGTTGGGACTAACAAGAGTTCATTTTGCTCCTACGTATCCCTAGGTGCAATAGGGAAATCAATGCTACGTAGTTCTGGTTTGAAAAGTAATTAAGTTGGTTTGAGTAGTTTTAAAATATGTTGAAGTATTTAAGTCATACAATATGATTTTTTCTAAAATACTTTCGATAAGGAATTAATAGTTTAGAGATGGTGTTGGTCGCTCACCTTCTTCCCATTTTCGGAGAAGTCAGAGTCAACTCGAACCATAACCTTGCTATAAAAATTCCATTAAAATTCGTTTAAGTAATAAGGTAGTTTTTATTTAAAACATTTTTGGCATGGAATTAATAGTTTAGAGTCGGTGTTGGTCGCTCACCTTCTTCCCTTTTTCAGAGAAGTCAGAGTCAACTCGAACCGTAACCTTACTATAAAAATCCCATTATAATTCATTTAAGTAATAAGGTAATTTTTATTTAAAACATTTTTGGCATGGAATTAATAGTTTAGAGTCGGTGTTGGTCGCTCACCTTCTTCCCATTTTCGGAGAATCAGAGTCAACTCGAACTGTAACCTTACTATAAAAGTTCCATGTAAAAATCGTTTGAATAATAAGATAATTTTTTATCTAAAACATTTTGGCCAAAAATTAATAGTTTAGAGTCGGTGTTGGTTGCTCACCTTCTTCCCATTTTCAGAGAAGTCAGAGTCAACTCGAACCGTAACCTTACTATAAAAATTCCATTAAAATTTGTTGAGTTATTATTTTTAAAGGATATATTTCAATTAATCTTTATGTTGATGAAAAAATCATATAACCATTGCTTATTAGTTCATTGAAAATAAACTCTACTAATTAATTTTAACACAAAGGTTAATACAAAATCATGAAACAAACAAATATATAAATAAGAAGAATTAAAAACATTTAAGAATAAATTAGGCAAAGGGGGTAATACCCCTTTTTTCACATCCAACAAGGGAAATAATCCCTAAACTCGCATTTCCTTCTCCATTTCTTTACTTCCATCTTACTCTCTTCTGCTTCGATTCTAGCGGTAGCGATTATGGAGGAGCACTTGTGTCGGCAGAGGAAGCAACCATGGAAGACGGTGGCACCAAGGCTAATGGTCACGGCTCACAGGGGAGACATGGTAAGGTCTTCTCCTTTTTTCCCTCTCTGTTGTATGGAATTTTGCATATGTATATAACAAATACCAATGTATGTATATCTCTGGTTTGTATATGTTTGTGTATGAGGTATTTTTGTAGTGGTTGCGCTATGAAGAGGGTGATAATTGAGTTATAGGTGGTGATTGTGATATAATGAGGTTGAGGCGGTGGATAGAGAAAGATGACGGTGTGTGGTATCTGGATTGGGGGTGATAAAACGAGTGTGGGTATTTTTATGTGTGTGTAGACAATGAAAGAAGGAATTTTCTGGGAGTGTGTGGTGGTGGATAGTGAAAGTAAGGATTCTTTGGAAGTGTGTTATCAGTGTCGGTTTGTTATGGGTATGTAGCTTGTAGATATTTTGTATCTATCTCTTTGAACCAGTTGATTGCCTTTCATAATGGTTAAGGTTCATGAGAACCTCTTGTATTTCTGATACGTTTCTCCTCATTCACTACATATCTGATTATTCCTTTTTATATATTGATTGTCAGTCATGGTTTTAATTTGTCAACCATGGTTTTAATGTTCTTTATTGCCTTAGCTTTCTTTCTGGATCTCTAGTTGCCTTATTGGGACTACTATTTTGATGCTCTCCTTATAATTGTTGATTATCACTTTAATGCTAATTAGTATTGCTGCCTAATTATGCTTAATTTATCATAATCTTTAATGTACATATCCTTAGTATCATCTTTTTGGGATTAGGTTGATTAGTAAATGTTGTTTTATTAAATGTATTTACTTATTACTATTTTTTTTGGAATCTTGTTTAATTGTTTTTATTATCTTAATGGTGATTTGATTTCTTCTTATTTTCATAGATTGAGTGTTGATTTGCTTTAAGCTATAAAAGATGGTGGATATATAACTTGGGAGAATCTTCTCATTAAGGCACCTGAATAAATTATGGGGTGGGTGGGGTTTAGTTTCCTTTTTAAGTTAATGTATTATGCTTTTTTTTAGTATGAAATATTGCTTATTTAAAACGTTGCTTTCAGACATTATAAATTACAATTTTGAATTTTTTTACTATTTATTATCAGTTTTTTATTTGGAATATATTTTGGGCCGGACAAAATTGAGTGTTCACACAAACCTCAAGTTAAAACTAATTGCTGAAAGAAATTCAAATGGAAGAATAAATAACTTACCCACAGTTTCTGAAGTTGTTGGTTTAATTGTCGGAGACATTAACTCATCTTCACAAAGAGATATAATTATGGAAACTCAAAGTTGTCAATTGAAAAGAATTAAAGAATTGCATGCAAGCTATTTGGCTTTCCAATATCCTTTGTTGTTTCCATATGGAGAAGATGGATATAGAAATGGTGTATGTCATCGGGATAGACTGAGTTCTAAAGGGAGAAAAAGGAATCGTGTAACAGTAAGAGAATGGATGTCATTTAGATTGCAAAGTAGAAAAAATGAGGCGCAAACTTTGTTGTGTTCTAGAAGACTATTCCATCACTTTTTGGTTTATGCTTATACAATGGTAGAATCTGAAAGATTGTCTTTTATCAAGAGAAACAAAAAAAAAAAGTAAGGGTGGATAAATACAAAAATCTAAATGAAAGTCAAGGAAGTGATCAGAGTCAAGGATCTAATCAAGGAAAATGAGTCATATTTCCTTCAACTTTTGTTGGTAGCCGAAGATACATGGATCAATTATATTTTGATGGGATGGCCATTTGTAGTTCATTAGGATTTCCTGATTTGTTTTTGACGACGACATGCAATCCTAATTGGCCTAAAATTGTTAGGATTCTTAAGCTGATGGGGTTGAAGCCACACGATCACCCAGATATAATCTCAAGGTTTTCAAAATGAAGTTTGAAGCATTACTACATGATTTGAAAAAAAGACATGTTTTAGGGAAAATACTTGCATGTAAGTATAAATTTCAATACTCTTCAATTCTTCATATTATAATTGCATTCTTTTTAATTAAGTAATTTGACATAATAATTTTTGTTTGTTATTATTTTTTTCCATATATGTACACAATTGAATTTCAGAAAAGAGGGCTACCACATGCACACTTGCTTATATTTTTGCATTCGTCTTATAAATACCCAACTCCTGATGACATTGACAGAATTATTTGTGCAAAAATTCCAAATCAGTCTGATAATCCTAAATTGCATAACTTGGTCAAATCACATATGATTCATGGTCCATGTGGTTCTTCTAATAGGTTTTCTCCGTGTATGAAAGATGGTAAATGCTCCCGATATTTCCGAAAGAAATTCTCCCAAACTACAGTTGTTGATGAAGATGGATATCTGCTTTATAGAAGAAGAGATAATGGAAACATTGTTGAAAAAAATGGTATTTCTCTTGACAATCGTTATGTTGTACCTTACAATCCAAAATTACTATCGAAATATCAAGCGCTTATTAATATGGAGTGGTGTAACCAAAGTACTTCAATTAAATACCTATTCAAGTATATCAACAAAGGGTATGATAGAATCACTGCTGTTATAAAATCAATAGAAGATGGTGGGTCTTTAAGTGAACGAAACATTGATGAAGTAAAACAGTATCTTGATTGTAGATATATTTCACCCTCTGAAGCATGTTGTAGGATTTTTGGATTTCCATTTCATGGAAGACAATCTGCAGTTGAAAGATTGTATTTTCACCTTCCAGGAGAACAACCTGTTTACTTTAATGATAATGACGAGATTGACAACATACATTCAAGACGTATAGTCTCAGAATCCATGTTTACGTCATGGATGGAAGCTAATAAGCAATATCCAGAAGGTAGAAATTTATGTTATGGTCAATATGTCTCAAAATTTGTTTTTATGTCAAAAGGAGTAGGACTTGGAAACCAAGAAAATCAGGCTATACAATTGGTAGATTAATTTGGGTTTCTCCATGTAGTGGTGAGCTCTATTATCTTAGGATGATGTTAACCGTGGTCAAGGGTGCAACATGTTATGAAGATATTAGAACTGTTTCAGACATTCAATATTCTACATTTAGAGATTCATGTTTTGCAATGGGCTTGCTTCAAGATGAGAGAGAATACATTGAAGCGTTGAAAGAAGCCTATGATTGGAGTTCTGGATTCTACCTAAGGAAATTATTCGTTACAATGCTTTTATCAACCTCTATGAATAAACCAGATCATGTATGGGAAGAAACTTGGAAATGGTTATGTGACGGTATTCTTTACAATCAAAGAAACATAGCTAATAATCAAGGTACTCATTTATTATATTTAAAATTTTAAATTCATTTCTATTATTTTTAAATATGGATTTTAGGGCTGGTGCTTAGTGATGAGGAATTGCAAAATCTAACTTTGTTAGAGATTGAGAAACTACTTCAGCAAAATCGAAGAAGTTTGAGAGACTATCCCCCAATGCCATACCAAAAGGGAAATGTCACAAGTCAATTGGCAATAGACTAATGTGACATTAAATAAGGAACCCCAAACACATTTTAGGGTTAGAACTTGAAGAGAAGTGAGAGAATAGAGCATTTTCAAGAGCAAGGAGTCTTGAGAACCATCTATGTAAGGACCCGATTTTCATAACTCGAAAATTCTCTTTTAAAATCCTTATTCATGAAAGAGAAGTGATTACTTTTGAAAGACATTACTCGAACAGTTTGGAAACTTGAGAGAATACGGTTATAAATTTGCAAGGCGGAAATATTCCAAACACCCTTCATTTCACAAGCATGTCATTACACTTCCGTTCAAATACATCCTTTATACAATTACACTTTCTCGAAATTACCTTGAATACAAACATTAGATCCACTTCAATATACACTTACAAGAAAGTTGTTTATACATGAATTCACTTTAACATGTTCTTCATATTACAAATATTTATCATAAAACATATCAATTACATATTATCCGCTACTCTATCATGTACTCTTCTCCGCAAGCGTCCAATGCGCTACCTCCACAACCTGAACCCAAATATACAACACATACAAGGAAAGACAGAGGGAGTAAGAACCAACTACGGCGACCGTAGCGTGGATTTACATGGAGTAATGACATTAAAGTATTAAAACCACACACATCTAACATCATCATGATATGTATATATCAATCAACACATATTATCCATATTCACCCTATAGTACACATATAACCCATACTATATGTGTTCTATAGTGTGCATACTTATTCATCGCATTTTATCCATATTCACCCTATAGTACACATACATCCCATACTATATGTGTTCTATAGTGTGCATATTTATTTATCGCGTATTATCCATATTCATCCTATAGGATATACATCCCATAATATATATCCTATGGCATGCATATGATTTTCATTCCGAGTATACACTTTTCACATCCTTCACATTCCATAATAATTTACCCTTGATCTCGTTCCACAATTCTGCACCGCACAAATAATCCCCATACCACATCGGGCAGGTCAAGTAAATCCCCATACCCCATCGGGCAGGTCGAGTTTCCACATTACACTCACATCCATGTCATACACAATCAACACAAGGCATCTCATTATCTTATCACCATAGATAACATACAACATCTTCATTGTCACAAACATACCTTTATCCATTTTAACACATTCACAACTCATCACACATTCATTGTTATAACACACCCATACATGTTTATAACAATCAACCACTCACAACATACTCATTTTGATAAACATACTCATATCCATTATAACACATTCACAACTCATCACATATTCATTGTTACAAACACACCCATGTATGTTTATAACAATCAACAACCCACAACATACTCATTTATGCTTATGACTATAAACATCTCACACACCATCATTATCACACAACATAACCATTATCATAAACAAACCACACATAACATATTCTTCATCATATACACATTAACGTTAGAACCATCTTTAATGACGGTGTATTACCATAAATGAGCATATAGAGTTTTATTCAAATAAACGGTTTTCCCCATACATATATCTCCACTTTTATGGCTAATACATCCTCATGTAAGATAAAGACTCTCACATGGATCACAAACTCCCAAGAGAGTTTCTATCCGTTAATATGCTCCGATTCTTGAGGGAAATCGGAGATGACGACACTAATGAAATACTCTAAGACCACAATGGTCATCTCCCTCACCTTAGGTTGCGTAAGCTCCGTTTCTCCGCAAAAGAGCCACATCTCCCTTCATCTCCTCCAACCTCCATTGTTGCTTTTTCACCTCCAAGCTTTTCCAAATGTGTCACCATGAAGCAAGAGGAAGGTTTTGATGAGTTTTGAGGCTTAGTGGAGGTAAAAATGGTCCATTTGGGTGGAGCCACCGTTGGGAGAGAAAGGGGTAGAAAGAAAATGAAGGTTAGGGTTTCTAGATCCCTTTTTTTTCACTTTTATAGTCACAACGATGAGAGTAATCGATTACCGTATGGTGTAATCGATTACATCAGTTAAACGACTTGATGTAATCGATTACCAACATGTTGTAATCGATTACAATATGAAAAATTACACATGTCTGATCAGATATCAGCATGTAATCGATTACCAGGACCATGTAATCGATTACATCATGAAAAATTACACATGTCTGATCAGATATCAGAATGTAATCGATTACTAGTACCATGTAACCGATTACATCACGAAAAATTACACATATCTGATCAGATATCAGCATGTAATCGATTACCAGGATTGTGTAATCGATTACACTATTTCAGAGTGCCCAAAATTGTCATTTCTCGCCCAGACAACTCTCTCTCACGCGAGACTTCCAGGACTGATACTATAATTTTGAAGACTCAAATTTAGGGTGTTACAATCCTCCCCCTCTTATAAGAATTTTCGTCCCCGAAAATTAAACATACCTCGGAAATTAATATCATCACCAAGATCTTAGGCACAAGGATACTCCACCAAAATCATACTCGATTCTCAAATCCATTAAGATTACTTAGTCGGTCACTAAGGGCATACACCATTAAACCGTGATATCACTTCAACCAATTCATGAACTAACTCATCACTGTCCAACTATTAAGATCTCAGCCTCTAATAACTCAAATGCCATGAGAACTACACCGTAATTCAAACTAAGGATTTTTTTTTCCTATATTCGTCAAGAACCATAGGTATCTAGCACCTATCCATCTATAAATCCTAACATACGTTAAGAATCCCGATAACACTCTCGAACTTCGGCGAATGGGGAACTCTTTATCCCATATCTATCTAAATGCATCTTTTAACATCCATCATACACTAGCTAGTTTCATCTCCACTCGAGAATCTAGCACAATTTCATTTTACTCGATCCACAAAATACTTACACAATAGGACTCTTAGTGTCTCATCCATTGTACACAATCAAACTATCCAATTATCGTCTAATTACATCAAATATTTCTACCATCACAGTAGATCTCCCTGATCCATCACTACAACAATCGTTCAAAACGATTAACCTATATGGTCCGAATCGCAACAACACTCTCGAACCCAATTCGAAGTGAGACACCATACTCATCGCTCACCAAGATGTACTGGCTCGCACCCAAAAATGCAATACCTAGATCGACATCCACTCGATGGAAACAACATCATTTCATTGCATACGTGCAAATAACTACGGTTCACTCAAAATTCTCCACTAACATTTCAATTTATACTTGCTACAATCACAGAAACATGATATTCATCCAAGTAGCATTTAGACAAACAAGATTCTTGGAGTCTTTCACCTACCAATCAAAATCACCAACTCAACATCCAACTCAACCCAACATTCCTACTACAACGAATGTGGTTTAAGACGATTTGCTAGTTCATAAATTTCAGCTAGGCATACAAGGTCGTAGACCCACTCAAATCGCATACGTCGTTACCATTGATTTTTGCCATTTACGAATATCCAATCCAAAAACTTGAGTTTTATATGGATACCCAAAATACAATGATGGACATGCACCTCGTGCTCAAGTTTACATCATATCAAGAAACACATGCTCATAATTACCTCACAAGAGTTTTAACACATCACATTCATCCAAGATGAAGTTTTTTAAAAATTCGGATTTCAACATGAAACTTAATCAATGCTTAGTCGAATAGTACACTTCATTCGAAAAACGATTTTCGAAAATAGATTAGATGTAAGTTTCATGGAAGTCCTCTTGTGGAAGCAGGGGTTTTCCTAATCATTTCAAAATATCTTAAAATCCTTTTTCTCATGCGACACCGACTGCCCAAATCAAAATTTTCAAAAGCTGGTTATTTCTGAGGTTACATTTCATCCAGGACATGAGAGTCCGCACAGTACACTCACAGAAACATGCTTACACCATAACACTGCAATCACGTATAACAATTACTGACGCACATGAAATAGAAACAATTTTTGAAAGCACAATATCAAAGCAGTTAATTTGAGTTCATTACCACTATATTGTGCATTGCAAATGTTCAATTACAAACGGTCAATCATCACAGACCAAAAGTTTCATGCACAAAAGATAATCCACTACCTCTTAGGGTAGGCAATTCAACCATGGTCCACTACCACTCCGGGTAGGCAACTCAACAATGATCCACTACCGCTCCGGGTAGGCAACTCAACAATGATCCACTACCACTCCGGGTAGGCAATTCAGCAATGATCCACTACCGCTCCGGGTAGGCAATTTTCCTCAATGATCCACTAACACTCGGGTAGGTAATTTTCCTCAATGATCCACTACCACTCGCGTAGGAAATTTTCCTCAATGATCCACTACCACTTCGGGTAGGTAATTTTCCTCAATGATCCACTACCACGTCGGGTAGGTAATTTTCCTCAATGATCCACTACCACTTGGGTAGGTAATTATCCACAATGATCCACTACCACTCGGGTAGGTAATTTGACAACGGTACACTACCGCTCCGGGTAGGCAATTTAACAATGGAACAAGGTTGTTAAACCATTTTGAAATTCATTTTTTCTTTGCTGCAAAATTTGAGCCAAAGTCGCTACACCATTTAAGGTTAGCTAAAAACGAGTTTTATTTCCATTGATTTCACCATAAATCGTTTTCCCGCAAATCGACGTCCACTTTAGTATAAACACACCCATATATGTTTATACTAAATGCGTAATTCACAACTCCATCCTTACATAACCAGAAAATACACACATTTTCCATTTCCGTAAATCTACGCTCACTTTAGTATAAACACACCCATATATGTTTATACTAAATGCGTAATTCACAATCCAATCATTCGTTTTCAATTATCTTAATCTTAGTGATAAAAGAAATTCCACACCAAGAAATCCAACCGGAAATCACAATCACAAACTCTCCATAAACAATTTCAACAAGATTCTCACAACCAAAAACTTTTAGCAAGAATTTCACCAGAGAATCCCCAACAAGGGTCTCACACAATAAATTCAACCAAAGTTTTACAACAAGGAGTTTTCAACAAACACTTCATCAATAACTCACAACAAGACATCCAACGATAAATTCACAACCAAACATTTATCATCATCTTTCAAATCAGCAGTTACCACAGTCAACAACAATGCACATAAGTCAAGTAGTTAACTCACACAAATTTCACAAAGAAGCATGTAAGGTCATACCCTAGGCCGCAGAGTTGACATATGCTCTGATACCATATTGTAAGGACCCGATTTTCATAACTCGAAAATTCCCTTTTAAAATCCTTATTCGTGAAAGGGAAGTGATTACTTTTGAAAGACATTACTCGAACAGTTTGGAAATTTGAGAGAATACGTTTATAAATTTGCAAGGCGGAAATATTCCAAACACCCTTCATTTCAAAAGCATGTCATTACACTTCCGTTCAAATACATCCTTTATACAATTACACTTTCTCAAAATTACCTTGAATACAAACATTAGATCCACTTCAATATACACTTACAAGAAAGTTGTTTATACATGAATTCACTTTAATATGTTCTTCATATTACAAATATTTATCATATAACATATCAATTACATATTATCCGCTACTCTATCATGTACTCTTCTCCGCAAGCGTCCAATGCGCTACCTCCACAACCTGAACCCAAATATACAACACATACAAGGAAAGACAGAGGGAGTAAGAACCAACTACGGCGACCGTAACGTGGATTTACATGGAGTAATGACATTAAAGTATTAATACCACACACATCTAACATCATCATGATATGTATATATCAATCAACACATATTATCCATATTCACCCTATAGTACACATATAACCCATACTATATGTGTTCTATAGTGTGCATACTTATTAATCGCATTTTATCCATATTCACCCTATAGTACACATACATCCCATACTATATGTGTTCTATAGTGTGCATACTTATTCATCGCATTTTATCCATATTCACCCTATAGTACACATACATCCCATACTATATGTGTTCTATAGTGTGCATATTTATTTATCGCGTATTATCCATATTCATCCTATAGGATATACATCCCATAATATATATCCTATGGCATGCATATGATTTTCATTCCGAGTATACACTTTTCACATCCTTCACATTCCATAATAATTTACCCTTGATCTCGTTCCACAATTCTACACCGCACAAATAATCCCCATACCACATCGGGCAGGTCAAGTAAATCCCCATACCCCATCGGGCAGGTCGAGTTTCCACATTACACTCACATCCATGTCATACACAATCAACACAAGGCATCTCATTATCTTATCACCATAGATAACATACAACATCTTCATTGTCACAAACATACCTTTATCCATTTTAACACATTCACAACTCATCACACATTCATTGTTATAACACACCCATACATGTTTATAACAATCAACCACTCACAACATACTCATTTTGATAAACATACTCATATCCATTATAACACATTCACAACTCATCACACATTCATTGTTACAAACACACCCATTTATGTTTATAACAATCAACAACCCACAACATACTCATTTATGCTTATGACTATAAACATCTCACACACCATCATTATCACACAACATAACCATTATCATAAACAAACCACACATAACATATTCTTCATAATATACACATTAACGGTAGAACCATCTTTAATGATGGTGTATTAACATAAATGAGCATATAGAGTTTTATTCAAATAAACGGTTTTCCCCACACATATATCACCACTTTTATGGCTAATACATCCTCATGTAAGATAAAGACTCTCACATGGATCACAAACTCCCAAGAGAGTTTCTATCCGTTAATATGCTCTGATTCTTGAGGGAAATCGGAGATGACGACTCAAATGAAATACTCTAAGACCACAATGGTCTTCTCCCTCACCTTAGGTTGCGTAAGCTCCGTTGCTCTGCAAAAGAGCCACATCTCCCTTCATCTCCTCCAACCTCCATTGTTGCTTTTTCACCTCCAAGCTTTTCCAAATGTGTCACCATGAAGCAAGAGGAAGGTTTTGATGAGTTTTGAGGCTTAGTGGAGGTAAAAATGGTCCATTTGGGTGGAGCCACCGTTGGGAGAGAAAGGGGTAGAAAGAAAATGAAGGTTTGGGTTTCTAAATCCCTTTTTGTTTCACTTTAATAGTCACAGTGATGAGTGTAATCGATTACCATATGGTGTAATCGATTACATCAGTTAGACGACTTGATGTAATCGATTACCAACATGTTGTAATCGATTACAATATGAAAAATTACACATGTCTGATTAGATATCAGCATGTAATCGATTACTAGGACCATGTAATCGATTACATCATGAAAAATTACACATGTCTGATCAGATATCAGAATGTAATCGATTACCAGTACCATGTAACCGATTACATCACGAAAAATTACACATATCTGATCAGATATCAGCATGTAATCGATTACCAGGATGTTTCAGAGTGCCCAAAATTGCCATTTCTCGCCCACACAACTCTCTCTCAGGCGAGACTTCCAGGACTGATACTATAATTTTGAAGACTCAAATTTAGGGTGTTACAATCTAGAAGCTTGAGAAGAAGTAAATCTCTTGATTTTAACTCTCCTTCTCCCTTTGAAACATGATTTGGGTATGTTGGATCTCTTCTCAAAATGTGAGAAACCATGGAAACTCATCCTTATGAGTTATGGTTCGTTTATGTTGTTTGTCTGTTGTAAAATCTTGGTTTAGAGTTGGTATTTTAAGAATGGAAAGGGTTTGTGGGTAAACCCCAAAATGAGAATATGAGTAAAGGGGAAAATGGGTGAAATGTTAGATGTAGAAGATTTTTATAAATTCTAATGTTCAATATGAGATGAATATGTATGATTTAGATGTTTGGAAACTCTTAATGAAGGTAGTTTTGGAAACATTGAAAATGTATGAATCTCTTGTATGGTTAAAGATGAAATATGAGTTGTTTATGTGTTATTTTGAATAAATGACTAACATTGTTGTTATGTGGTGGGAATGAGGAAAGATCTTAAGGTTGGAGGCGGTGTCAGTGGAACTTGCAAAGTTACCAAGGACCAAACCCAACACTCACCAAGGTAAGGATAAGTCTTTAACTTGCGCATTGTTATGGAAAATGTGTGGATTTTCTGGTTGTGAAAATGATTAAGTTGCGAGTCACTTATTTATTATAAAGATATATTGGTATGTTTGTAATAATGGTTGCGTGGATTTACTGTTTATGAATTGATGGTGCATCAATGAAAAAAAACACATTTTTAGCCAACCACAATTGGTTAGCGACTTTTGCTCAAGTGATGTAGCAAACTTTGGCTCAAGTGATATAGCAAACTTTGGCTCAAGTAATGTAGCAAGCTTTGGCTCAAGCGATGTAGCAAACTTTGGCTCAAGTAATGTAGAAAGCTTTGGCTCAAGCGATGTAGCAAGCTTTGGCTCAAGCGATGTAGCAAGCTTTGGCTCAAGCTATGTAGCAAGCTTTGGCTCAAGCGATGTAGCAAGCTTTGGCTCAAGTTATGTAGCATGATTTTCAAAAGTTTAAATGATGGAAATGGTTTTAAGTATATTTGATTCTAAATTGTTTACTTAACCTTATTAAAATGTGGATTAATGTAAATTGGCATTTATTGAGTTAACAGATTACTCCTTTGTGTTTCTTTATGTATTGCCAATGTTAACCCCATTACAAGAAGGCGAAAGATTTAAGGATGTACTCATCGGAAGCGACTCTGACCACTGCAACCTAGGCACTCAGGCCTTGGAGCTGATCTGTCAGTCCACCTTTACCCCAAACCTCTACTTTGAAGTGAAGCGACTTCATTCATTTCCGAGTCGATAATAGCCAGAGGAGTAGAGAGGGCCCTTGAACCCGTTTTATAAGAAGGAGGAGCCCCATAAGGAAGGGCTTAGGATAGGATGCTTCTCTGACCCTTTGAAGGATTTGCACTCTCTTTGGTCGAACTACTTCATACCCTTGCCTAGCTGCCATCCACACACCCTCCTCTCTACCGGGCTTAGGCTCACTCGCTTTAGATCACCCCTCTTTGTGTGGTCCGTTCCAGTAACAGCATTCCCACTTTTATTATCACTTCCGGTACTGGCAGGGGCAATTACAATGTTATTAACCGATCGAAACTTTAATACAACCTTTTCTGATCCCGCAGGAGGGGGAGACCCCATCTTATACCAGCATCTCTTTCGGTTCTTCGGTCATCCAGAGGTGTATATTCCCATTATGCCTGGATCCGGTATCATAAGTCATATCGTTTCTACTTTTTCGGGAAAACCGGTCTTCGGGTATCTAGGCATGGTTTATGCCATGATCAGTATAGGTATTCTTGGATTTCTTGTTTGGGCTCATCATATGTTTACTGTGGGCTTAGACGTTGATACCCGTGCCTACTTCACCGCAGCTACCATGATCATAGCTGTCCCCACTGGAATAAAATCTTTAGTTGGATCGCTACCATGTGGGGGGGTTCGATACAATACAAAACACCCATGTTATTTGCTGTAGGGTTCATCTTTTTGTTCACCATAGGAGGACTCACTGGAATAGTCCCGGCAAATTCTGGGCTAGACATTGCTCTACTCGGAAAAGGCTTTTTGCCCAGCAGTTATTCTGGAATGTAGGAATCCTTTGGATGCTTTCTTGGCAATTCGGCCATTTGCTCTAGCAACCGCTGAAGTAGCTACCAAAATCGGCCTGATGAGGGCGCCCTTTGGCATTAGAGCTCTTTCAACAAAAGAAGATTCGAGACTATGAATTTAATTTCCCCTTACCACTATGTAATCCACACACGCACAAAAGGCCAGTTGATTGCTTAATTCAGTTGTTGAAGTCTTCGTTCTCAGTATTAGAAGCTTAGAGGCTTTTAGTTTCGAAGTCATTATCTTCATTGTTTTGTAACCTAACTGATTATGTTTTGAACTGAATGTTTGTAACTCTGGATATTTGTAGCTATGAGTATTTTGGAATCCCATAGCTAGTTTCATGCGGTAGTTACCGGGATGAATTAATATGAATTATGTTTTTCTGTTAAACGAATGTGTATGTTGATATTGACTTATGAAATGAGTGTGAATAGGAAAGTGGGATTTAGAATAAGGTTGTTGAATTTGTAATTATAAGTTATAGGAAAATGCATGAAAAATGAATAAAATAAGGAAAAAAATTCAAGGGTAGAATTTGGGTCCTTACAACTATTATATGATGAACTTAATTATCATACAAATGAATTAAAGGACAATTTCAATCTTCTTTTCCAATCTCTTACAGGTATATCTATGTTTTAAGTTAGTATTTTTCCTTAAATTTTGTAGTGTTAAAGGTTTTGTTTATACGTTCATATATTATATTTCAGACGAGAAATGTAAAATATTCAAAACTGTCATGCAAGTTGTAAATCAAGAACAAGGATGCATGTTTTTCTTACATGGTTATGGGGGAACTGGTAAAACCCATATGTGGAGAACTCTAACATATGCATTGAGATCTCAAAAGCAAATTGTACTAACAGTTGCTTCAAGTGGTATAGCTCTGTTATTGTTACCAGGAGGAAGAACAACACACTCTAAATTCAAAATTCCTCTACTAAGTCTTGAGAATTCTATTTGCAGCATTCATCAAGGTTCAGAACTTGCTGGGTTACTGAAACAAACAAAGTTAATTATATGGGATGAAGCTCCAATGTCACATAAGTTTTGCTTTGAAGCACTTGATAAAAGTCTTGGAGATATAATGAGTACAACAACAAATGACTCACTTATATTTGCAGGAAAGGTTGTAGTTTTTGGTGGTGATTTTAGACAAATTTTGCCAGAGTTACCATTATCCATGGTTACTAACATGTACAAAAAATCATGCCCATGGTTACAAATAGTCAGTTCAGAATACAATCAGTTAGATTACAAAAGAATGGAAATGAGGACTTCAAAAATAAAAGCCTCTAAGCTCCTAATCAAAACAACCTTACATCTTCCACCTACCTGCAATGTGATTAACATTGACCATACACAGAAACCACAAAGGAGTAAGTCGTTAACTCAATAAATGTCAATGTACTTTAATCCACATTTTAATGAGGTTAAGTAAGCAATTTAAAGTGAAATACATTTAAAACCATTTTCATCGTTTACACTTTTGAAAACCATGCTACATAACTTGAGCCAAAGTTTGCTACATCGCTTGAGCCAAAGCTTGCTACATCGCTTGAGCCAAAGCTTGCTATATCGCATGAGCCAAAGCTTGCTACATCGCTTGAGCCAAAGCTTGCTACATCGCATGAGCCAAAGCTTGCTACATCGCTTGAGCCAAAGCTTACTACATCGCTTGAACCAAAGCTTGCTACATCGCTTGAGCCAAAGCTTGCTACATCCCTTGAGCCAAAGCTTGCTACATCGCTTGAGTCAAAGCTTGCTACATCGCTTGAGCCAAAGTCGCTAACCAATCATGGTCGGCTAAAAACGAGTTTTCTTTTCATTGACACTCCATCAATTCATTAACAATAAATCCACGCCATCATTATTACAAACATACCCATATATATTTATAATAAATAAGTGGTTCACAACTTGGTTCATTATCCACAACCAGAAAATCCACGCATTTTCTAACACAATGCATAAGTTAAAGACTTATCCTTACCTTGGTGAGTGTTGGGTTTGGTTCTTGGTAACTTCGCAAGTTCCACCGACACCGCCTCCAACTTTAGGATCTTTCCTCATTCCCACCATATAACACAATGTTAGTCATTTATTCCAATTAACACATAATAACTCATTTTGCATCTTTAGCCATATAAGAGATTTAACACATTTTCAATGTTTCTGAACTACTTTCATTATAAGTTTACCAACATCTAAAACATACATATTCATCTCATATTTCAACATTAGAATGCAAACTCATCTTCTACCTCTAGCATTTTACCCATTTTCCTCTTTCACTACATTTTCACTTCAGGGTTTTGGGGTTTTCATGAATCAACCCACAAACTCTTTCCATTCTTGAAATACCAACTCTAAACAAAAAGTTTACATGAGAAAAACACATCTAACGAACCATAACTCAAAAGGGTGAGTTTCTATGGTTTCTCACATTTTGAGAAGAGATCCAACATACCCAAAACAAGTTTCAAAGGGAAGAAGAGAGTTAGAATCAAGAGTTTTACCTCTTCTCAAGCTTCTAGATGAGTATCAAAGCTCCTTGCCCTTGTAAAAGCTCTCTTCTCTCACCTCTCTTCAATTTCTAACCCTAAAATGTGTTTTGGGTTTCTCATTTATTTCAAACTCGTCGGATTCTCACTTAAGCGAGCCCATTCTCGCTCAAGTGAGAAAATCCCGCCCATTTTAAAAAATCAGATCTGACCTTCTCGCCCAGGCGAGGGAACTCTCGCCCAGGCGAGGGAACTCTCGCTCAGGCGAGGCAACTCTCGCTCAAGCGAGGATCCTCTCGCTCAAGCGAGGATCTTACAGCCTCGACAGGTCCAAAATGTCACTTTTCTCGCCCAGGCGAGACAACTCTCGCTCAAGCGAGACCACTCTCGCTCAAGCGAGACCACTCTCGCTCAAGCGAGGCAACTCTCGCCCATGCGAGAATCCTTCAGTATACCCAGGATTTCACCCTCCCAGTTGAGCCTTTCTCTCCCAGGTGACAATCCCTCGCTCAAGCGAGAATCCCAGGACTAATACTATAATTTTAAAGACTTAAATTAAGGGTGTCACATGGTTGTGTTGAAGTTGATAATCCAGAGGAACTTTTAATTCTTCATTTTGATATCCCAATTGAAGCAATAGTGTATAGCACTTATCTAGACTTACATCTTCACTACAATGATGAAAAATTTCTTCAACGTAGGGCAATACTAGCATCAACAATTGATATTGTAGATCAAATCAATGAATATGTGCTAAGCATAATTCCAGGTAATTGGTTCTTCATTTCTCCAAACATTTTACGTGATTCTCTATAATATATTTATAGATTTATGCTAATAAATGTTCTAATGTTTAATTATAGGCGAGGAAAAGGATTACCTAAGTTCAGATTCAGTTGATATGTCTGATGTTAATTATATTGAAACAGTCAACATATTAACTACAAAATTTCTAAACACACTTTCAACATCTGGTCTCCCTAATCATAAAATCAAGTTGAAGGTTGGAACTCCAATTATGTTATTGAGGAATTTAGACCAGTCAGAAGGATAATGCAATGGTACAAGATTGATAGTGACTAAAATGGCCAACCATGTACTTGAAGCAAAGATCATGTCACGTAAGAATGTGGGACATATCATATATATTCCTCGGATGTCAATGTCCCCCTCCCAATCTCCATGGCCTTTCAAGCTTATTAGAAGACAATTCCCTATAATTGTTTCATATACTATGACAATCAATAAATCTCAAGGCCAATCACTAGAGAGGGTGGGGTTATACCTACCAAAACCAGTATTCAGTCATGGTCAATTATATGTTGCTATTTCAAGAGTTAAAAGCAAGGAAGGATTGAAGATTTTGATTCATGATAAGGATGGTAACCCGCTAAAGTCAACAACTAATGTGGTTTATAAAGAAGTATTTCAAAATCTTTAACAGGTATTCATCAAATTATCTTTAGTTATGATATTTAAATTCTATTTCTAACCAACATCTTATTTCATTCAATAGGTTTAAAACTATGTGATTACCTAACGACTGTTATGGATAAAAAATCTACATAAAGTTGCTTTCTTATGAGGTATTCGTCAAATTATCTTTAATTATGTTATTTAAATTCAATTTCTAACTATCATCATTTTTATTCAATAGGTTTTACCCTATTTTATTACCCAACGACTGTTATTGATAAAATCTATTGTACATAAAGTTGATTTGTTATCAGGCATTCATCAAATTGCAGTGTTATTCTTTTATTAAATTCGTGCAAAACCCGTTAACACCTATGCGTAGGCACGGGTAACCTACTATTGTATGTACAAAAATCAGGGTTTTTTTTTGTAGGGGTAAAAAGTGGAGGGGTAATCTGTGTAATTTCATTAAAACTCAGGTGGATGTCATTGTAATTAACTCTTTTAATTTTTACGAAATCACAATTCAACCCTTAAAAGCACAAGAGAAAAATAAATTCTCTCTCCAGTAATGGAGAGGATATTTTTCCGCAAATTGTCATCCAGAATATTGTGCCAATGTCTGTTCAGCTATTACAAACTCGGGGAAATCTTTGTTGGCAGGTCAAGTGGTATGAATAAATGCTTGTGAAATAGACTTTTGTTTAGATTTACATTTCCGACCAAAATTTATTTTTATTGTATGTTTTTGACTTAGATAAAAAATAAATTAATGTATGAGTTTTATATATTGTCATTATATCATTCACCATTTATTTTTAATTCTTAATCAATTTTCAAAAATAATAATGCAAATTCATGCACTACGCCAGATATGTATATTAACAACGAGCATTTCGGGAATATAACAGCGATTTCGTGCGCTGTCTATGTGAGCGCAGTAATATATGGTATGATTTAACAACACTTATGCGGGCGCTGTTGTATGTCAACTTTTAACAGCGCTCCTTACCATGAAGGTTGTTGTATGTCATACATGCAACAACGACTCCTCCAACAAGCGTTGTTATATATGTACGCGACTCTTAACAGCGCTCATTATGAGTTTTGTTGATATGACATCTTTAACAACACTCATTTAACATCACTCATATTAAATAAGGCAAAATCTCTCAGACATTTTATCAAACACATAAGAAACATGTCCAGTTCCACCACATTTATAAACCATTGCATTAACTTGTCTCCGTTAGTTCAAGTTCATTAACCGAGAAGATTATATGGAGTAATGAAAAGGACAAAGTGATGTAGATGGAAAGGACGAATCCATGAATTTATTCTCTCCCTTAACCGAAGAAATAAGAGGACAGAAAGATACGGTCAAATTCAATATAATAAGAATGAAATCAAAATTTACATAGAAAATATGGATGGGAAATAATAATCAAATACAAGAGATACATACAGAGATTGCAAGTTTGGTAAATCAACAACAACTTCACGTAGATTCAACCTTGACATTTCCTCTAATATAAAATAAGCACTTAACGTAAATGTAAATGCAAGGAGAAAGAGTGAATCAAAGATAAATGAATGAGGTAAAATATAAGAATGATTCACCTTATGCTCGAATAGAGAAACCAAAAGCTAATAACTTGCTTGAAGAGAGAAACTAAGAGAAGAGGAGTAAGAGTTGAATGATATGTGTATTATTGTGTGTGAGGTTTTGTTTTTAAATCTGCAACGACTCGCGCCCACTAAAACAAAAATGTATGACTTTTAACAACGCTCTCTAAAGAAAACGCTGTTAAATGTGTGACATTTCAGTTGCACTAACTTTGTCAAAACATATTCACTATAGTAAAAATATTTTTTTATTTCAAGGTGTACATTTCTGATGTAGTGAGAAAATTTGGATAGAATAAACTTTTCTACCCCAAATATATATATAATATGTCCAATTCTGATTAGTAGTTCAAAAGTTGTGTCAAAATATATTTCATCATAGCACCTTTAACAACGCTTGCTTAAAGGAGCGTTGTTAAAGATGTCATAAGAACAATGCTTGCTTAAATGAGCGCTATTAAATGTGTCATATTAACACCGCTTGCTTAAAGAAGCGTTGTTAAATGCGTCATATCAACAACGCTTGTTTAATGAGCGTTGTTTTTGCTTAAATAAGCGTTGTTAAAGGTGTCATATCAACAAAGCTTGCTTAAATGAGCGTTGTTAAAGGTGTCATATAAATAGCACTTACTTAAATGAGCGTTGTTAAAGGTGTTGTATCAACATGTAGTGAATAATGTTATGATGAAATATTATTTTTGAGATAACTTTTAAACCACTAATCAGAACTGAACATATTATATATGCAATTGGGGTAGAAAATTTTATTCTATCCAAATTTTATCATTACGTCAGAAAGGTACACCCCGAAACTCATTTAAGCATCGTTACCTTTAATCATTGAGTGTTGTTGATATGTCACCTTTAACAGCGTTCATTTAAGCAAGTGCTGCTGAATACATTCAAATCAACATCGTTTGCTTAGAAGAGCGATGTTGAATGTCATATTTAACAATACTCATTTAAGCGAAGTTAAATGTGTGACTTTTAAGAGCGCTCATTGTAATGAGTGTTATTGATATGTCACCTTTAACAACACTTTCTTAAAAAGAGCGATGTTGAATATCTTAAACAAACATAACACATCATTTGCTTCAAAGAGCGATGTTGAAGCTATATTCACTTATCACCTTTAATAGCGCTTGCTTAAAAGAGCGTTGTTGATTATCTTACGTCTTGTATTTAACAGCGTTGTTGAATAACCGCTGTTAAATGTGAATTCTAACGTAGTGTTGGTGAATAATTGTTTGATAAGCCTAGGTGATGTTCAACACAAGAATTATGATATTCTTGATGTAACACCCCAAATTTTAATCTTTAAAAATATAGTATCAGTCCTGGAAGCCTCGCTTGATCGAGAGATTCTCGCCTGAGCGAAAAAGGATCACCTGGGAGGGTGAAATCCTGGACTATACTGGAGGATTCTCGCCTGGGCGAGAAATGGCAATTTTGGGCTGTTGACACAGTGTAATCGATTACACACTGATGGTAATCGATTACACACTGATGGTAATCGATTACATGCTGATAAACTAATCAGACCTGTGCATCTGACACAGTGTAATCGATTACACACTCCTGGTAATCGATTACACACTCCTGGTAATCAATTACACACTCCTGGTAATCGATTACACGATGATTAAAAGCATCAGATATGTACATCTCACACAATGTAATCGATTACACCATGTTGGTAATCGATTACACACTTCTGGTAATCGATTACATCGTATTAATGTAATCGATTACACCATGTTGGTAATCGATTACATAGCGACGATGCCTCTATAATTTACACAGTGTAATCGATTACACTATACTTGTAATCGATTACACTTATCGCAGTGTCTATAAAATAGAAACCCAAAACACATTTTAGGGTTAGAACTTCGAAGAGAAGAGAGAGAGGAGAGCTTTTCAAGAGCAAGGAGCCTTAGGACTCATCTTGGAGCTTGAGAAGAGGTAAACCTCTTGTTACTAACTCTTCTTCTTCCTCTCTAACTTGTTTTGGGTATGTTGGATTTATTTTCATAACATGAGAAACCATGGAAACTCATCCGTTAGAGTTATGGTTCGTTTTATGTTGTTTTTATCTTGTAAACTCTTGGTTTAGAAATAGTATCTCAAGAATGGAAAGGGTTGTGGGTTGATTCATGAAAACCCCAAAAACCCCAAAAGTGAAAATGTGGTAAAAGGAGAGAATGAGTAAAATGTTAGAGGTAGAAGATGAGTTTACCCCCAAATATTGAAATATGAGATGTTATGCATGTTTTAGATGGTTGAATATTGATGATGAATATTTTGTATGATTAAATGATGCAATATAAGTTGTTTATGTGATATTTGGAATAAATGACTAACATTGTGTTATGTGGTGGGATGAAGAGAGATCCTAAGGTTGGAGGCGGTGTCGGTGGAACTCGAGAAGTTGCCAAGAACCAAACCCAACACTCGTCGAAGTAAGGATAAGTCTTTAATTGAGCATTTGGAATCGAAAATGTGAGTTTTCTGATTATGCAATGATTGATATGTAAAGTACGCATTTGATATAAACATACATGGGTGTGTTTACATTAAAGTAGGCGTAGATTTACGGAAAGGAAAGTATGTGGTACTTTCTGGTTATGCGATGATTGAATGTAAATCACGTATTTAGTATAAACATATATGGGTGTGTTTATACTAATGTGGGCGTGGATTTACCGGAAATGATTTATGGTGAAACGATTGAAAAAGAAGTACATTTTTAGCCGACCATGAATGGTTAGCGACTCTGGCTTGAGTATAGAAGCATACACTCTGGCTTGAGTATAGAAGCATACACTCTGGCTTGAGTATAGAAGCATGAAAATGATTTATGAGGAGATCGATGAAAGGAAAATATGTTTTAGCCGACCATGAATGGTTAGCGACTCTGGCTTGAGTATAGAAGCATACACTCTGGCTTGAGTATAGAAGCATACACTCGGGCTTGAGTATAGAAGCATGAAAATGATTTATGAGGAGATCGATGAAGGAAAATATGTTTTAGCCGACCATGAATGGTTAGCGACTCTGGCTTGAGTATAGAAGCATACACTCTGGCTTGAGTATAGAAGCATACACTCTGGCTTGAGTATAGAAGCATACACAATGGCTTGAGTATAGAAGCATACACTCTGGCTTGAGTATAGAAGCATACACTCTGGCTTGAGTATAGAAGCATACACTCTGGCTTGAGTATAGAAGCATACACTCTGGCTTGAGTATAGAAGCATACACTCTGGCTTGAGTATAGAAGCATGAAAATTATTTATGAGGAGATCGATGAAAGGAAAATATGTTTTAGCCGACCATGAATGGTTAGCGACTCTGGCTTGAGTATAGAAGCGTAAACTCTGGTTTGAGTATATAAGCGTGATTTGTTTTAAGAGAAACGAGATTCTGCTTTTAGCTAACCCTGAGGGGTGTAGCGACTTTGGCTCAAGTTATACAGCAAGATAAAATGAATTTCGAAAATGGTTTACTAACCCTTTTTCTAATGTGGATTATCTTATAATGACGTTTATTGAATTAACGACTTACTCCTTTGTGTGTTTTGTACTTTCGTCATTGATAATCCCATTGCAGGTAAATAGACGAATGGAGTATGCTAGTTCGGGAGCTTTAGGAGCTTTAGACGTTGGATTCACTATTTGCGTTTTTGTACTTTAAATGACTACTTGTGGATTTGAATGATTGTAACCACGACTGACATTTATTTGGGTATTCGTAACCATGGGTATTGTTATATTTGGAGTATTATAACTTTTGGGCTCTTAGTACCCAATGAGAATAATAATGAATGAATTATGTTTTTCCGCAATTTAAATTATATGATAATATAATAGGTGTAAAGAGTATTTTTAAGGAATGATTCCTGAAGGTTTTAAGTAATATGATGAATGAATGTAAGAGGGAATTAAAATGAATGAAAAAAAAAATTCAAGGGTAGAAATCGGGTCGTTACAATATGGTATCAGAGCATAGTTAATCATGCGGCCTAGGATATGGCCTTACATGCTTCTTTGTGATCTTTATGTGTTTGAATTGCTTGGTTAGCATTGACGATTGTGTGTTATGTGATGCTTGTCTGGTTATACAATTAGTCTACTGACAAGTACGTGAGTGCAGGTACACATGGCTGGAAGAGAAAGAGGAGCGAGTCAGAATGTTCCGAATGACCTCTTGGCCCAGATGGTGGCGGCACTACAACAAATGAGTGAGAATTTACAACATCTGAATCGGAGCGTGACACCAGGTCCAAGCTCGCACACCCTAGTTCAACAAGGACTGGCTGAGTACCGGGGGTTAGATAAATCCTACAGAAGGAACCCTAGTCCGTTCCAAGTCGGATTCACCCCGAATGCTGCTATTGAGTGGGTCCAAGGAATGGAGTGTACTAACATGAAGGCAGATGGAGTGGCGACCTCTGAATCCATTCCTCACAAGGACTTTGGGCCTCAACGAAATTTTGTGCACGGAAGAGGCAAGGATAAGAGGTATCGCGAAGAGCGGAAGCATTATTTTCCACGTGTTGGTACTCGGAGTTGCATTTCGTATGGACCGAGGACCCATGCGAATGTCGGAGGGTCACGGTTAAACTCTCCACCTTGGTGTAACAAGTGTAACCGGAAACATGACGGATGATTGTGTTCTGGAACTACAAATCACCGTTTTCGTTGTAAAGAGACCGGACCTATAAAGAGGCATTGTCCTACGTCACGGCAGAGTATGAATGCTATGGGGACTGGACGACCTCAATCTATCGGCAGAGTGGTTACCATGTATGGTGCAGAGGCATCAGAATCGGATAGTCTGATCCGATGTGGGATGTATGAGGAAAGGGGAATGGATGTTTCCACTGCAAGGAGTTTGAGCATAATAAAAGGTATTGTTCCAAGTTGGATAGGAGACCTAATGCCACTCCTGCCGAGGAGGCAAGAGACCACGGTCAGATGGTTACCCCAAGTGGTGCAGGGACATCAGGTGTTGATGATCCGGCGAGAGGTAAACGCATGGTGACAAGTATTCCTTGTTTAGTGTTGTTGATTCGGGAGCGACACACTCCCTTATATATGATAAATGTGAAAACCGGCTGAAATTGTAAACTGAGTCATTACTTCCGACTTGGTCGCATCGACCCCAATCTTTGTGCTGGTGGTGGTGTCGACGTTTATTTTCTAGTGTCCGATTGTGGTAAATGGTGTGATATTTATCGTAGATTCAGTCTGCTTGTCGTTATCCCAGTTAGATATAATTTTGGGGATGGACTAATTGTCAGCAAATCATGTTGTGATTGAATAGTGCTGACAAGGTTGTGGCGGTTAGGGATCTGTGCGAGATCTCTGACCAGGCTAGTGGTTTGGTGCCAGTGTCGGCTAAGAGAGTCAGGACCCTCCTTCGAAAAATGGATCGGTATTCATTCAGTAAATGTCACAAGAGGGTATTTAAGAACTCGTTAGTATTTCGAGATGTTAAGATTTGAAAGAACAATTTATTTTGTCTTGGAAAGTGAACTTTCGTCTATGAATGATTGACTTTTATAATAAGTATACTGACAAGAAAAATGTTTAAGTCGGGGATACTTGTTTTCTCTTATGAGTTGTTAAAGGTTAATTCCCTTTGTTAGCCTTAGTGTGTATGCGCACGCTAAGAGGTGAAACTCATATTTCGAAAATGAAATAGAGGTTGGATAAATTACCTAAAGGTCCTTGCGACTAATGTGTTTACATGGATGTTGACTAATCAGATGTATTATCATTTTGAGGTGACCTATGGTTGGTACCCCAAAATCGATTAAGTATGAAAAAGTTATTTTTGATTCTTGTGTATGAAGCTTCTGGTCTATGAAATTTATTTTTTTGTTAAAGATGAGTACCCGCCGTAACAAATGTATATTGGTATTGAACACCAAGCTATGTGCGGGGATGTTGAACCTCAAAAAAAAAAAAAACTTATTTTGGATCGGGAGTGTCTCAGTGTACGGTTGGGGTAAATGGTAGAACCTTTACTATAGTGTTGATATGCTTATGACTATAAACATCTCACACACCATCATTATCACACAACATAACCATTATCATAAACAAACCACACATAACATATTCTTCATCATATACACATTAACGTTAGAACCATCTTTAATGACGGTGTATTACCATAAATGAGCATATAGAGTTTTATTCAAATAAACGGTTTTCCCCACACATATATCTCCACTTTTATGGCTAATACATCCTCATGTAAGATAAAGACTCTCACATGGATCACAAACTCCCAAGAGAGTTTCTATCCGTTAATATGCTCCGATTCTTGAGGGAAATCGGAGATGACGACTCTAATGAAATACTCTAAGACCACAATGGTCTTCTCCCTCACCTTAGGTTGCGTAAGCTCCGTTTCTCCGCAAAAGAGCCACATCTCCCTTCATCTCCTCCAACCTTCATTGTTGCTTTTTCACCTCCAAGCTTTTCCAAATGTGTCACCATGAAGCAAGAGGAAGGTTTTGATGAGTTTTGAGGCTTAGTGGAGGTAAAAATGGTCCATTTGGGTGGAGCCACCGTTGGGAGAGAAAGGGGTAGAAAGAAAATGAAGGTTAGGGTTTCTAGATCCCTTTTTTTTCACTTTTATAGTCACAGCGATGAGTGTAATCGATTACCGTATGGTGTAATCGATTACATCAGTTAAACGACTTGATGTAATCGATTACCAACATGTTGTAATCGATTACAATATGAAAAATTACACATGTCTGATCAGATATCAGCATGTAATCGATTACCAGGACCATGTAATCGATTACATCATGAAAAATTACACATGTCTGATCAGATATCAGAATGTAATCGATTACTAGTACCATGTAACCGATTACATCACGAAAAATTACACATATCTGATCAGATATCAGCATGTAATCGATTACCAGGATTGTGTAATCGATTACACTGTTTCAGAGTGCCCAAAATTGTCATTTCTCGCCCAGACAACTCTCTCTCAGGCGAGACTTCCAGGACTGATACTATAATTTTGAAGACTCAAATTTAGGGTGTTACAATCCTCCCCCTCTTATAAGAATTTTCGTCCCCGAAAATTAAACATACCTCGGAAATTAATATCATCACCTAGATCTTAGGCACAAGGATACTCCACCAAAATCATACTCGATTCTCAAATCCATTAAGATTACTTAGTCGGTCACTAAGGGCATACACCATTAAACCGTGATATCACTTCAACCAATTCATGAACTAACTCATCACTGTCCAACTATTAAGATCTCAGCCTCTAATAACTCAAATGCCATGAGAACTACACCGTAATTCAAACTAAGGATTTTTTTTTCCTATATTCGTCAAGAACCATAGGTATCTAGCACCTATCCATCTATCAATCCTAACATACGTTAAGAATCCCGATAACACTCTTGAACTTCGGCGAATGGGGAACTCCTTATCCCATATCTATCTAAATGCATCTTTTAACATCCATCATACACTAGCTAGTTTCATCTCCACTCGAGAATCTAGCACAATTTCATTTTACTCGATCCACAAAATACTTACACAATAGGACTCTTAGTGTCTCATCCATTGTACACAATCAAACTATCCAGTTATCGTCTAATTACATCAAATATTTCTACCATCACAGTAGATCTCCCTGATCCATCACTACAACAATCGTTCAAAACGATTAACCTATATGGTCCGAATCGCAACAACACTCTCGAACCCAATTCGAAGTGAGACACCATACTCATCGCTCACCAAGATGTACTGGCTCGCACCCAAAAATGCAATACCTAGATCGACATCCACTCGATGGAAACAACATCATTTCATTGCATACGTGCAAATAACTACGGTTCACTCAAAACTCTCCACTAACATTTCAATTTATACTTGCTACAATCACAGAAACATGATATTCATCCAAGTAGCATTTAGACAAACAAGACTCTTGGAGTCTTTCACATACCAATCAAAATCACCAAGTCAACATCCAACTCAACCCAACATTCCTACTACAACGAATGTGGTTTAAGACGATTTGCTAGTTCATAAATTTCAGTTAGGCATACAAGGTCGTAGACCCACTCAAATCGCATACGTCGTTACCATTGATTTTTGCCATTTACGAATATCCAATCCAAAAACTTGAGTTTTATATGGATACCCAAAATACAATGATGGACATGCACCTCGTGCTCAAGTTTACATCATATCGAGAAACACATGCTCATAATTACCTCACAAGAGTTTTAACACATCACATTCATCCAAGATGAAGTTTTTTAAAAATTCGGATTTCAACATGAAACTTAATCAATGCTTAGTCGAATAGTACACTTCATTCGAAAAACGATTTTCGAAAATAGATTAGATGTAAGTTTCATGGAAGTCCTCTTGTGGAAGCAGGGGTTTTCCTAATCATTTCAAAATATCTTAAAATCCTTTTTCTCATGCGACACCGACTGCCCAAATCAAAATTTTCAAAAGCTGGTTATTTCTGAGGTTACATTTCATCCAGGACATGAGAGTCCGCACAGTACACTCACAGAAACATGCTTACACCATAACACTGCAATCACGTATAACAATTACTGACGCACATGAAATAGAAACAATTTTTGAAAGCACAATATCAAAGCAGTTAATTTGAGTTCATTACCACTATATTGTGCATTGCAAATGTTCAATTACAAACGGTCAATCATCACAGACCAAAAGTTTCATGCACAAAAGATAATCCACTACCTCTTAGGGTAGGCAATTCAACCATGGTCCACTACCACTCCGGGTAGGCAACTCAACAATGATCCACTACCGCTCCGGGTAGGCAACTCAACAATGATCCACTACCACTCCGGGTAGGCAATTCAGCAATGATCCACTACCGCTCCGGGTAGGCAATTTTCCTCAATGATCCACTAACACTCGGGTAGGTAATTTTCCTCAATGATCCACTACCACTCGCGTAGGAAATTTTCCTCAATGATCCACTACCACTTCGGGTAGGTAATTTTCCTCAATGATCCACTACCACGTCGGGTAGGTAATTTTCCTCAATGATCCACTACCACTTGGGTAGGTAATTATCCACAATGATCCACTACCACTCGGGTAGGTAATTTGACAACGGTACACTACCGCTCCGGGTAGGCAATTTAACAATGGAACAAGGTTGTTAAACCATTTTGAAATTCATTTTTTCTTTGCTGCAAAATTTGAGCCAAAGTCGCTACACCATTTAAGGTTAGCTAAAAACGAGTTTTATTTCCATTGATTTCACCATAAATCGTTTTCCCGCAAATCGACGTCCACTTTAGTATAAACACACCCATATATGTTTATACTAAATGCGTAATTCACAACTCCATCCTTACATAACCAGAAAATACACACATTTTCCATTTCCGTAAATCTACGCTCACTTTAGTATAAACACACCCATATATGTTTATACTAAATGCGTAATTCACAATCCAATCATTCGTTTTCAATTATCTTAATCTTAGTGATAAAAGAAATTCCACACCAAGAAATCCAACCGGAAATCACAATCACAAACTCTCCATAAACAATTTCAACAAGATTCTCACAACCAAAAACTTTTAGCAAGAATTTCACCAGAGAATCCCCAACAAGGGTCTCACACAATAAATTCAACCAAAGTTTTACAACAAGGAGTTTTCAACAAACACTTCATCAATAACTCACAACAAGACATCCAACGATAAATTCACAACCAAACATTTATCATCATCTTTCAAATCAGCAGTTACCACAGTCAACAACAATGCACATAAGTCAAGTAGTTAACTCACACAAATTTCACAAAGAAGCATGTAAGGTCATACCCTAGGCCGCAGAGTTGACATATGCTCTGATACCATATTGTAAGGACCCGATTTTCATAACTCGAAAATTCCCTTTTAAAATCCTTATTCGTGAAAGGGAAGTGATTACTTTTGAAAGACATTACTCGAACAGTTTGGAAATTTGAGAGAATACGTTTATAAATTTGCAAGGCGGAAATATTCCAAACACCCTTCATTTCAAAAGCATGTCATTACACTTCCGTTCAAATACATCCTTTATACAATTACACTTTCTCAAAATTACCTTGAATACAAACATTAGATCCACTTCAATATACACTTACAAGAAAGTTGTTTATACATGAATTCACTTTAATATGTTCTTCATATTACAAATATTTATCATATAACATATCAATTACATATTATCCGCTACTCTATCATGTACTCTTCTCCGCAAGCGTCCAATGCGCTACCTCCACAACCTGAACCCAAATATACAACACATACAAGGAAAGACAGAGGGAGTAAGAACCAACTACGGCGACCGTAGCGTGGATTTACATGGAGTAATGACATTAAAGTATTAAAACCACACACATCTAACATCATCATGATATGTATATATCAATCAACACATATTATCCATATTCACCCTATAGTACACATATAACCCATACTATATGTGTTCTATAGTGTGCATACTTATTCATCGCATTTTATCCATATTCACCCTATAGTACACATACATCCCATACTATATGTGTTCTATAGTGTGCATACTTATTCATCGCATTTTATCCATATTCACCTTATAGTACACATACATCCCATACTATATGTGTTCTATAGTGTGCATATTTATTTATCGCGTATTATCCATATTCATCCTATAGGATATACATCCCATAATATATATCCTATGGCATGCATATGATTTTCATTCCGAGTATACACTTTTCACATCCTTCACATTCCATAATAATTTACCCTTGATCTCGTTCCACAATTCTGCACCGCACAAATAATCCCCATACCACATCGGGCAGGTCAAGTAAATCCCCATACCCCATCGGGCAGGTCGAGTTTCCACATTACACTCACATCCATGTCATACACAATCAACACAAGGCATCTCATTATCTTATCACCATAGATAACATACAACATCTTCATTGTCACAAACATACCTTTATCCATTTTAACACATTCACAACTCATCACACATTCATTGTTATAACACACCCGTACATGTTTATAACAATCAACCACTCACAACATACTCATTTTGATAAACATACTCATATCCATTATAACACATTCACAACTCATCACACATTCATTGTTACAAACACACCCATGTATGTTTATAACAATCAACAACCCACAACATACTCATTTATGCTTATGACTATAAACATCTCACACACCATCATTATCACACAACATAACCATTATCATAAACAAACCACACATAACATATTCTTCATAATATACACATTAACGTTAGAACCATCTTTAATGATGGTGTATTACCATAAATGAGCATATAGAGTTTTATTCAAATAAACGGTTTTCCCCACACATATATCACCACTTTTATGGCTAATACATCCTCATGTAAGATAAAGACTCTCACATGGATCACAAACTCCCAAGAGAGTTTCTATCCGTTAATATGCTCTGATTCTTGAGGGAAATCGGAGATGACGACTCAAATGAAATACTCTAAGACCACAATGGTCTTCTCCCTCACCTAAGGTTGCGTAAGCTCCGTTGCTCTGCAAAAGAGCCACATCTCCTTTCATCTCCTCCAACCTCCATTGTTGCTTTTTCACCTCCAAGCTTTTCCAAATGTGTCACCATGAAGCAAGAGGAAGGTTTTGATGAGTTTTGAGGCTTAGTGGAGGTAAAAATGGTCCATTTGGGTGGAGCCACCGTTGGGAGAGAAAGGGGTAGAAAGAAAATGAAGGTTTGGGTTTCTAAATCCCTTTTTGTTTCACTTTAATAGTCACAGCGATGAGTGTAATCGATTACCATATGGTGTAATCGATTACATCAGTTAGACGACTTGATGTAATCGATTACCAACATGTTGTAATCGATTACAATATGAAAAATTACACATGTCTGATTAGATATCAGCATGTAATCGATTACCAGGACCATGTAATCGATTACATCATGAAAAATTACACATGTCTGATCAGATATCAGAATGTAATCGATTACCAGTACCATGTAACCGATTACATCACGAAAAATTACACATATCTGATCAGATATCAACATGTAATCGATTACCAGGATGTTTCAGAGTGCCCAAAATTGCCATTTCTCGCCCACACAACTCTCTCTCAGGCGAGACTTCCAGGACTGATACTATAATTTTGAAGACTCAAATTTAGGGTGTTACAATCTAGAAGCTTGAGAAGAAGTAAATCTCTTGATTTTAACTCTCCTTCTCCCTTTGAAACATGTTTTGGGTATGTTGGATCTCTTCTCAAAATGTGAGAAACCATGGAAACTCATCCTTATGAGTTATGGTTCGTTTATGTTGTTTGTCTGTTGTAAAATCTTGGTTTAGAGTTGGTATTTTAAGAATGGAAAGGGTTTGTGGGTAAACCCCAAAATGAGAATATGAGTAAAGGGGAAAATGGGTGAAATGTTAGATGTAGAAGATTTGTATAAATTCTAATGTTCAATATGAGATGAATATGTATGATTTAGATGTTTGGAAACTCTTAATGAAGGTAGTTTTGGAAACATTGAAAATGTATGAATCTCTTGTATGGTTAAAGATGAAATATGAGTTGTTTATGTGTTATTTTGAATAAATGACTAACATTGTTGTTATGTGGTGGGAATGAGGAAAGATCTTAAGGTTGGAGGCGGTGTCAGTGGAACTTGCAAAGTTACCAAGGACCAAACCCAACACTGACCAAGGTAAGGATAAGTCTTTAACTTGCGCATTGTTATGGAAAATGTGTGGATTTTCTGGTTGTGAAAATGATTAAGTTGCGAGTCGCTTATTTATTATAAAGATATATTGGTATGTTTGTAATAATGGTTGCGTGGATTTACTGTTTATGAATTGATGGTGCATCAATGAAAAAAAACACATTTTTAGCCAACCACAATTGGTTAGCGACTTTGGCTCAAGTGATGTAGCAAACTTTGGCTCAAGTGATATAGCAAACTTTGGCTCAAGTAATGTAGCAAGCTTTGGCTCAAGCGATGTAGCAAACTTTGGCTCAAGTAATGTAGAAAGCTTTGGCTCAAGCGATGTAGCAAGCTTTGGCTCAAGCGATGTAGCAAGCTTTGGCTCAAGCTATGTAGCAAGCTTTGGCTCAAGCGATGTAGCAAGCTTTGGCTCAAGTTATGTAGCATGATTTTCAAAAGTTTAAATGATGGAAATGGTTTTAAGTATATTTGATTCTAAATTGTTTACTTAACCTTATTAAAATGTGGATTAATGTAAATTGGCATTTATTGAGTTAATAGATTACTCCTTTGTGTTTCTTTGTGTATTGCCAATGTTAATCCCATTACAAGAAGGCGGAAGATTTAAGGATGTCTAGATTAGAAGCTTAGAGGCTTTTAGTTTCGAAGTCATTATCTTCATTGTTTTGTAACCTAACTGATTATGTTTTGAACTGAATGTTTGTAACTCTGGATATTTGTAGCTATGAGTATTTTGGAATCCCATAGCTAGTTTCATGCGGTAGTTACCGGGATGAATTAATATGAATTATGTTTTTCTGTTAAACGAATGTGTATGTTGATATTGACTTATGAAATGAGTGTGAATAGGAAAGTGGGATTTAGAATAAGGTTGTTGAATTTGTAATTATAAGTTATAGGAAAATGCATGAAAAATGAATAAAATAAGGAAAAAAATTCAAGGGTAGAATTTGGGTCATTACAACTATTATATGATGAACTTAATTATCATACAAATGAATTAAAGGACAATTTCAATCTTCTTTTCCAATCTCTTACAGGTATATCTATGTTTTAAGTTAGTATTTTTCCTTAAATTTTGTACTGTTAAAGGTTTTGTTTATACGTTCATATATTATATTTCAGACGAGAAATGTAAAATATTCAAAACTGTCATGCAAGTTGTAAATCAAGAACAAGGATGCATGTTTTTCTTACATGGTTATGGGGGAACTGGTAAAACCCATATGTGGAGAACTCTAACATATGCATTGAGATCTCAAAAGCAAATTGTACTAATAGTTGCTTCAAGTGGTATAGCTCTGTTATTGTTACCAGGAGGAAGAACAACACACTCTAAATTCAAAATTCCTCTACCAAGTCTTGAGAATTCTATTTGCAGCATTCATCAAGGTTCAGAACTTGCTGGGTTACTGAAACAAACAAAGTTAATTATATGGGATGAAGCTCCAATGTCACATAAGTTTTGCTTTGAAGCACTTGATAAAAGTCTTGGAGATATAATGAGTACAACAACAAATGACTCACTTATATTTGCAGGAAAGGTTGTAGTTTTTGGTGGTGATTTTAGACAAATCTTGCTAGAGTTACCATTATCCATGGTTACTAACATGTACAAAAAATCATGCCCATGGTTACAAATAGTCAGTTCAGAATACAATCAGTTAGATTACAAAAGAATGGAAATGAGGACTTCAAAAATAAAAGCCTCTAAGCTCCTAATCAAAACAACCTTACATCTTCCACCTACCTGCAATGTGATTAACATTGACCATACACAGAAACCACAAAGGAGTAAGTCGTTAACTCAATAAATGTCAATGTACTTTAATCCACATTTTAATGAGGTTAAGTAAGCAATTTAAAGCGAAATACATTTAAAACCATTTTCATCGTTTACACTTTTGAAAACCATGCTACATAACTTGAGCCAAAGTTTGCTACATCGCTTGAGCCAAAGCTTGCTACATCGCTTGAGCCAAAGCTTGCTACATCGCATGAGCCAAAGCTTGCTACAACGCTTGAGCAAAAGCTTGCTACATCGCATGAGCCAAAGCTTGCTACATCGCTTGAGCCAAAGCTTGCTACATCGCTTGAACCAAAGCTTGCTACATCGCTTGAGCCAAAGCTTGCTACATCGCTTGAGCCAAAGCTTGCTACATCGCTTGAACCAAAGCTTGCTACATCGCTTGAGTCAAAGCTTGCTACATCGCTTGAGCCAAAGTCGCTAACCAATCATGGTTGGCTAAAAACGAGTTTTCTTTTCATTGACACTCCATCAATTCATTAACAATAAATCCACGCCATCATTATTACAAACATACCCATATATATTTATAATAAATAAGTGGTTCACAACTTGATTCATTATCCACAACCAGAAAATCTACGCATTTTCTAACACAATGCATAAGTTAAAGACTTATCCTTACCTTGGTGAGTGTTGGGTTTGGTTCTTGGTAACTTCGCAAGTTCCACCGACACCGCCTCCAACTTTAGGATCTTTCCTCATTCCCACCATATAACACAATGTTAGTCATTTATTCCAATTAACACATAATAACTCATTTTGCATCTTTAGCCATATAAGAGATTTACCACATTTTCAATGTTTCTGAACTACTTTCATTATAAGTTTACCAACATCTAAAACATACATATTCATCTCATATTTCAACATTAGAATGCATACTCATCTTCTACCTCTAGCATTTTACCCATTTTCCTCTTTCACTACATTTTCACTTCAGGGTTTTGGGGTTTTCATGAATCAACCCACAAACTCTTTCCATTCTTGAAATACCAACTCTAAACAAAAAGTTTACAAGAGAAAAACACATCTAACGAACCATAACTCAAAAGGGTGAGTTTCTATGGTTTCTCATTTTGAGAAGAGATCCAACATACCCAAAACAAGTTTCAAAGGGAAGAAGAGAGTTAGAATCAAGAGTTTTACCTCTTCTCAAGCTTCTAGATGAGTATCAAAGCTCCTTGCCCTTGGAAAAGCTCTCTTCTCTCACCTCTCTTCAATTTCTAACCCTAAAATGTGTTTAGGGTTTCTCATTTATTTCAAACTCGTCGGATTCTCACTTAAGCGAGCCCATTCTCGCTCAAGTGAGAAAATCCCGCCCATTTTAAAAACTCAGATCTGACCTTCTCGCCCAGGCGAGGGAACTCTCGCTCAGGCGAGGCAACTCTCGCTCAAGCGAGGATCCTCTCGCTCAAGCGAGGATCTTACAGCCTCGACAGGTCCAAAATGTCACTTTTCTCGCCCAGGCGAGACAACTCTCGCTCAAGCGAGACCACTCTCGCTCAAGCGAGGCAACTCTCGCCCATGCGAGAATCCTTCAGTATACCCAGGATTTCACCCTCCCAGGTGAGCCTTTCTCTCCCAGGTGACAGTCCCTCGCTCAAGCGAGAATCCCAGGACTAATACTATAATTTTAAAGACTTAAATTAAGGGTGTCACATGGTTGTGTTGAAGTTGATAATCCAGAGGAACTTTTAATTTTTCATTTTGATATCCCAATTGAAGCAATAGTGTATAGCACTTATCTAGACTTACATCTTCACTACAATGATGAAAAATTTCTTCAACGTAGGGCAATAATAGCATCAACAATTGATATTGTAGATCAAATCAATGAATATGTGCTAAGCATAATTCCAGGTAATTGGTTCTTCATTTCTCCAAACATTTTACGTGATTCTCTATAATATATTTATAGATTTATGCTAATAAATGTTCTAATGTTTAATTATAGGCGAGGAAAAGGATTACCTAAGTTCAGATTCAGTTGATATGTCTGATATTAATTATATTGAAACAGTCAACATATTAACTACAAAATTTCTAAACACACTTTCAACATCTGGTCTCCCTAATCATAAAATCAAGTTGAAGGTTGGAACTCCAATTATGTTATTGAGGAATTTAGACCAGTCAGAAGGATAATGCAATGGTACAAGATTGATAGTGACTAAAATGGCCAACCATGTACTTGAAGCAAAGATCATGTCACGTAAGAATGTGGGACATATCATATATATTCCTCGGATGTCAATGTCCCCCTCCCAATCTCCATGGCCTTTCAAGCTTATTAGAAGACAATTCCCTATAATTGTTTCATATACTTTGACAATCAATAAATCTCAAGGCCAATCACTAGAGAGGGTGGGGTTATACCTACCAAAACCAGTATTCAGTCATGGTCAATTATATGTTGCTATTTCAAGAGTTAAAAGCAAGGAAGGATTGAAGATTTTGATTCATGATAAGGATGGTAACCCGCTAAAGTCAACAACTAATGTGGTTTATAAAGAAGTATTTCAAAATCTTTAACAGGTATTCATCAAATTATCTTTAGTTATGATATTTAAATTCTATTTCTAACCAACATCTTATTTCATTCAATAGGTTTAAAACTATGTGATTACCTAACGACTGTTATGGATAAAAAATCTACATAAAGTTGCTTTCTTATGAGGTATTCGTCAAATTATCTTTAATTATGTTATTTAAATTCAATTTCTAACTATCATCATTTTTATTCAATAGGTTTTACCCTATTTTATTACCCAACGACTGTTATTGATAAAATCTATTGTACATAAAGTTGATTTGTTATCAGGCATTCATCAAATTGCAGTGTTATTCTTTTATTAAATTCGTGCAAAACCCGTTAACACCTGTGCGTAGGCACGGGTAACCTACTATTGTATGTACAAAAATCAGGTTTTTTTTTGTAGGGGTAAAAAGTGGAGGGGTAATCTGTGTAATTTCATTAAAACTCAGGTGGATGTCATTGTAATTAACTCTTTTAATTTTTACGAAATCACAATTCAACCCTTAAAAGCACAAGAGAAAAATAACTTCTCTCTCCAGTAATGGAGAGGATATTTTTCCGCAAATTGTCATCCAGAATATTGTGCCAATGTCTGTTCAGCTATTACAAACTCAGGGAAATCTTTGTTGGCAGGTCAAGTGGTATGAATAAATGTTTGTGAAATAGACTTTTGTTTAGATTTACATTTCCGACCAAAATTTATTTTTATTGTATGTTTTTGACTTAGATAAAAAATAAATTAATGTATGAGTTTTATATATTGTCATTATATCATTCACCATTTATTTTTAATTCTTAATCAATTTTCAAAAATAATAATGCAAATTCATGCACTACGCCAGATATGTATATTAACAACGAGCATTTCGGGAATATAACAGCGATTTCGGGCGCTGTCTATGTGAGCGCAGTAATATATGGTATGATTTAACAACACTTATGCGGGCGCTGTTGTATGTCAACTTTTAACAGCGCTCCTTACCATGAAGGTTGTTGTATGTCATACATACAACAACGACTCCTCCAACAAGCGTTGTTATATATGTACGCGACTCTTAACAGCGCTCATTATGAGTTTTGTTGATATGACATCTTTAACAACACTCATTTAACATCACTCATATTAAATAAGGCAAAATATCTCAGACATTTTATCAAACACATAAGAAACATGTCCAGTTCCACCACATTTATAAACCATTGCATTAACTTGTCTCCGTTAGTTCAAGTTCATTAACCGAGAAGATTATATGGAGTAATGAAAAGGACGAAGTGATGTAGATGGAAAGGACGAATCCATGAATTTATTCTCTCCCTTAACCGAAGAAATAAGAGGACAGAAAGATACGGTCAAATTCAATATAATAAGAATGAAATCAAAATTTACATAGAAAATATGGATGGGAAATAATAATCAAATACAAGAGATACATACAGAGATTGCAAGTTTGATAAATCAACAACAACTTCACGTAGATTCAACCTTGACATTTCCTCTAATATAAAATAAGCACTTAACGTAAATGTAAATGCAAGGAGAAAGAGTGAATCAAAGATAAATGAATGAGGTAAAATATAAGAATGATTCACCTTATGCTCGAATAGAGAAACCAAAAGCTAATAACTTGCTTGAAGAGAGAAACTAAGAGAAGAGGAGTAAGAGTTGAATGATATGTGTATTATTGTGTGTGAGGTTTTGTTTTTAAATCTGCAACGACTCGCGCCCACTAAAACAAAAATGTATGACTTTTAACAACGCTCTCTAAAGAAAACGCTGTTAAATGTGTGACATTTCAGTTGCACTAACTTTGTCAAAACATATTCACTATAGTAAAAATATTTTTTTATTTCAGGGTGTACATTTCTGATGTAGTGAGAAAATTTGGATAGAATAAACTTTTCTACCCCAAATATATATATAATATGTCCAATTCTGATTAGTAGTTCAAAAGTTGTGTCAAAATATATTTCATCATAGCACCTTTAACAACGCTTGCTTAAAGGAGCGTTGTTAAAGATGTCATAAGAACAATGCTTGCTTAAATGAGCGCTATTAAATGTGTCATATTAACACCGCTTGCTTAAAGAAGCGTTGTTAAATGCGTCATATCAACAACGCTTGTTTAATGAGCGTTGTTTTTGCTTAAATTAGCGTTGTTAAAGGTGTCATATCAACAAAGCTTGCTTAAATGAGCGTTGTTAAAGGTGTCATATAAATAGCAATTACTTAAATGAGCGTTGTTAAAGGTGTTGTATCAACATGTAGTGAATAATGTTATGATGAAATATTATTTTTGAGATAACTTTTAAACCACTAATCAGAACTGAACATATTATATATGCAATTGGGGTAGAAAATTTTATTCTATCCAAATTTTATCATTACGTCAGAAAGGTACACCCCTAAACTCATTTAAGAATTTTTACCTTTAAGCATTGAGTGTTGTTGATATGTCACCTTTAACAGCGTTCATTTAAGCAAGCGCTGCTGAATACATTCAAATCAACATCGTTTGCTTAGAAGAGCGATGTTGAATGTCATATTTAACAATACTCATTTAAGCGAAGTTAAATGTGTGACTTTTAAGAGCGCTCATTGTAATGAGTGTTATTGATATGTCACCTTTAACAACACTTTCTTAAAAAGAGCGATGTTGAATATCTTAAACAAACATAACACATCATTTGCTTCAAAGAGCGCTGTTGAAGCTATATTCACTTATCACCTTTAATAGCGCTTGCTTAAAAGAGCGTTGTTGATTATCTTACGTCTTGTATTTAACAGCGTTGTTAAATAACCGCTGTTAAATGTGAATTCTAACGTAGTGTTGGTGAATAATTGTTTGATAAGCCTAGGTGATGTTCAACACAAGAATTATGATATTCTTGATGTAACACCCCAAATTTTAATCTTTAAAAATATAGTATCAGTCCTGGAAGCCTCGCTTGATCGAGAGATTCTCGCCTGAGCGAAAAAGGATCACCTGGGAGGGTGAAATCCTGGACTATACTGGAGGATTCTCGCCTGGGCGAGAAATGGCAATTTTGGGCTGTTGACACAGTGTAATCGATTACACACTGATGGTAATCGATTACACACTGATGGTAATTGAATACATGCTGATAAACTAATCAGACCTGTGCATCTGACACAGTGTAATCGATTACACACTCCTGGTAATCGATTACACACTCCTGGTAATCGATTACACACTCCTGGTAATCAATTACACACTCCTGGTAATCGATTACACGATGATTAAAAGCATCAGATATGTACATCTCACACAATGTAATCGATTACACCATGTTGGTAATCGATTACACCATGTTGGTAATCGATTACATAGTGTTAATGTAATCGATTACACACTTCTGGTAATCGATTACATAGTATTAATGTAATCGATTACACTATGTTGGTAATCGATTACATAGCGACGATGCCTCTATAATTTACACAGTGTAATCGATTACACTATACTTGTAATCGATTACACTTATCGCAGTGTCTATAAAATAGAAACCCAAAACACATTTTAGGGTTAGAACTTCGAAGAGAAGAGAGAGAGGAGAGCTTTTCAAGAGCAAGGAGCCTTAGGACTCATCTTGGAGCTTGAGAAGAGGTAAACCTCTTGTTACTAACTCTTCTTCTTCCTCTCTAACTTGTTTTGGGTATGTTGGATTTATTTTCATAACATGAGAAACCATGGAAACTCATCCGTTAGAGTTATGGTTCGTTTTATGTTGTTTTTATCTTGTAAACTCTTGGTTTAGAAATAATCTCAAGAATGGAAAGGGTTATGGGTTGATTCATGAAAACCCCAAAAACCCCAAAAGTGAAAATGTGGTAAAAGGAGAGAATGAGTAAAATGTTAGAGGTAGAAGATGAGTTTACCCCCAAATATTGAAATATGAGATGTTATGCATGTTTTAGATGGTTGAATATTGATGATGAATATTTTGTATGATTAAATGATGCAATATAAGTTGTTTATGTGATATTTGGAATAAATGATTAACATTGTGTTATGTGGTGGGATGAAGAGAGATCCTAAGGTTGGAGGCGGTGTCGGTGGAACTCGAGAAGTTGCCAAGAACCAAACCCAACACTCGTCGAAGTAAGGATAAGTCTTTAATTGAGCATTTGGAATCGAAAATGTGAGTTTTCTGATTATGCAATGATTGATACGTAAAGTACGCATTTGATATAAACATACATGGGTGTGTTTATATTAAAGCAGGCGTAGATTTACGGAAAGGAAAGTATGTGGTACTTTCTGGTTATGCGATGATTGAATGTAAATCACGTATTTAGTATAAACATATATGGGTGTGTTTATACTAATGTGGGCGTGGATTTACCGGAAATGATTTATGGTGAAACGAATGAAAAAGAAGTACATTTTTAGCCGACCATGAATGGTTAGCGACTCTGGCTTGAGTATAGAAGCATACACTCTGGCTTGAGTATAGAAGCATACACTCTGGCTTGAGTATAGAAGCATACACTCTGGCTTGAGTATAGAAGCATGAAAATGATTTATGAGGAGATCGATGAAAGGAAAATATGTTTTAGCCGACCATGAATGGTTAGCGACTCTGGCTTGAGTATAGAAGCATACACTCTGGCTTGAGTATAGAAGCATACACTCGGGCTTGAGTATAGAAGCATGAAAATGATTTATGAGGAGATCGATGAAGGAAAATATGTTTTAGCCAACCATGAATGGTTAGCGACTCTGGCTTGAGTATAGAAGCATACACTCTGGCTTGAGTATAGAAGCATACACTCTGGCTTGAGTATAGAAGCATACACAATGGCTTAAGTATAGAAGCATACACTCTGGCTTGAGTATAGAAGCATACACTATGGCTTGAGTATAGAAGCATACACTCTGGCTTGAGTATAGAAGGATACACTCTGGCTTGAGTATAGAAGCATACACTCTGGCTTGAGTATAGAAGCATGAAAATTATTTATGAGGAGATCGATGAAAGGAAAATATGTTTTAGCCGACCATGAATGGTTAGCGACTCTGGCTTGAGTATAGAAGCGTAAACTCTGGCTTGAGTATATAAGCGTGATTTGTTTTAAGAGAAACGAGATTCTGCTTTTAGCTAACCCTGAGGGGTGTAGCGACTTTGGCTCAAGTTATGCAGCAAGATAAAATGAATTTCGAAAATGGTTTACTAACCCTTTTTCTAATGTGGATTATCTTATAATGACGTTTATTGAATTAACGACTTACTCCTTTGTGTGTTTTGTACTTTCGTCATTGATAATCTCATTGCAGGTAAATAGACGAATGGAGTATGCTAGTTCGGGAGCTTTAGGAGCTTTAGACGTTGGATTCACTATTTGCGTTTTTGTACTTTAAATGACTACTTGTGGATTTGAATGATTGTAACCATGACTGACATTTATTTGGGTATTCGTAACCATGGGTATTGTTATATTTGGAGTATTATAACTTTTGGGCTCTTAGTACCCAATGAGAATAATAATGAATGAATTATGTTTTTCCGCAATTTAAATTATATGATAATATAATAGGTGTAAAGAGTATTTTTAAGGAATGATTCCTGAAGGTTTTAAGTAATATGATGAATGAATGTAAGAGGGAATTAAAATGAATGAAAAAAAAATTCAAGGGTAGAAATCGGGTCGTTACAATATGGTATCAGAGCATAGTTAATCCTGCGGCCTAGGATATGGCCTTACATGCTTCTTTGTGATCTTTATGTGTTTGAATTGCTTGGTTAGCATTGACGATTGTGTGTTATGTGATGCTTGTCTGGTTATACAATTAGTCTACTGACAAGTACGTGAGTGCAGGTACACATGGCTGGAAGAGAAAGAGGAGCGAGTCAGAATGTTCCGAATGACCTCTTGGCCCAGATGGTGGCGGCACTACAACAAATGAGTGAGAATTTACAACATCTGAATCGGAGCGTGACACCAGGTCCAAGCTCGCACACCCTAGTTCAACAAGGACTGGCTGAGTACCGGGGGTTAGATAAATCCTGCAGAAGGAACCCTAGTCCGTTCCAAGTCGGATTCACCCCGAATGCTGCTATTGAGTGGGTCCAAGGAATGGAGTGTACTAACATGAAGGCGGATGGAGTGGCGACCTCCGAATCCATTCCTCACAAGGACTTTGGGCCTCAACGAAATTTTGTGCACGGAAGAGGCAAGGATAAGAGGTATCGCGAAGAGCGGAAGCATTATTTTCCACGTGTTGGTACTCGGAGTTGCATTTCGTATGGACCGAGGACCCATGCGAATGCCGGAGGGTCACGGTTAAACTCTCCACCTTGGTGTAACAAGTGTAACCGGAAACATGACGGATGATTGTGTTCTGGAACTACAAATCACCGTTTTCGTTGTAAAGAGACCGGACCTATAAAGAGGCATTGTCCTACGTCACGGCAGAGTATGAATGCTATGGGGACTGGACGACCTCAATCTATCGGCAGAGTGGTTACCATGTATGGTGCAGAGGCATCAGAATCGGATAGTCTGATCTGATGTGGGATGTATGAGGAAAGGGGAATGGATGTTTCCACTGCAAGGAGTTTGAGCATAATAAAAGGTATTGTTCCAAGTTGGATCGGAGACCTAATGCCACTCCTGCCGAGGAGGCAAGAGACCACGGTCAGATGGTTACCCCAAGTGGCGCAGGGACATCAGGTGTTGATGATCCGGCGAGAGGTAAACGCATGGTGACAGGTATTCCTTGTTTAGTGTTGTTGATTCGGGAGCGACACACTCCCTTATATATGATAAATGTGAAAACCGGCTGAAATTGTAAACTGAGTCATTACTTCCGACTTGGTCGCGTCGACCCCAATCTTTGTGCTGGTGGTGGTGTCGACGTTTATTTTCTAGTGTCCGATTGTGGTAAATGTTGTGATATTTACCGTAGATTCAGTCTGCTTGTCGTTATCCCAGTTAGATATAATTTTGGGGATGGACTAATTGTCAGCAAATCATGTTGTGATTGAATAGTGCTGACAAGGTTGTGGCGGTTAGGGATCTGTGCGAGATCTCTGACCAGGCTAGTGGTTTGGTGCCAGTGTCGGCTAAGAGAGTCAGGACCCTCCTTCGAAAAAGGGATCGGTATTCATTCAGTAAATGTCACAAGAGGGTATTTAAGAACTCGTTAGTATTTCGAGATGTTAAGATTTGAAAGAACTATTTATTTTGTCTTGGAAAGTGGACTTTCGTCTATGAATGATTGACTTTTATAATAAGTATACTGACAAGAAAAATGTTTAAGTCGGGTATACTTGTTTTCTCTTATGAGTTGTTAAAGGTTAATTCCCTTTGTTGGCCTTAGTGTGTATGCGCACGCTAAGAGGTGAAACTCATATTTCGAAAATGAAATAGAGGTTGGATAAATTACCTAAAGGTCCTTGCGACTAATGTGTTTACATGGATGTTGACTAATCAGATGTATTATCATTTTGAGGTGACCTATGGTTGGTACCCCAAAATCGATTAAGTATGAAAAAGTTATTTTTTATTCTTGTGTATGAAGCCTCTGGTCTATGAAATTTATTTTTTTGTTAAAGATGAGTACCCGCCGTAACAAATGTATATTGGTATTGAACACCAAGCTATGTGCGGGGATGTTGAACCTCAAAAAAAAAAATTATTTTGGATCGGGAGTGTCTCAGTGTACGGTTGGGGTAAATGGTAGAACCTTTACTATAGTGTTGATATGCGCGATGATGTCCCAGTTGGATTTAATCTTGGAAATGGACTAGCGATCAGCAAATTGTGTTATGTTTAACTGTGTGTACTTGTTGAGGTGAAGAATTAAGATATAGTTGCATTGATATGTATATGGGTGCAAAAGGGTAAGACTTATATTGATAGTCGAGAAAAGAGGCTAGTTAAATTACTTACCACGCCAATGTGATGAATGCAATGGAATAGACGTGAAACTTTTGGTCTCGAATGACCGGTTCTTTTGCGGTAGGACATTGGCAACGCATGAAATAGTGGTGGTGATCCGAAATTGTCTGCGTTGAATGTGTACCGGCAAAAGTTGTTGTTGTTTCGTGAACGTTAGTAATTGCGGTGTATGGGTGTGGTGTAACCATAGGAGAGAAGAATTTTTGGGTTGTGTCGAAATGAGCGTGCGAACCTTGTTTCACGACGTGGTTGCCATGAGTCGTGGAATCAAACCCCTTTCGAAAATCATTTTTGGGAAAACTTAGCTTGTGCCTAAGTAATGATTTAGTATCATGTTGGAGAATTCCGAAATTTTAGCAACCAAATCGGAATAAGTATGAGGTTGTTAAAAGTTTAGTGATATGAGACGCCCATGTATTTCTGGACATAATGCGAGTGGGTTAATAAGTTTATATTTACTAACGGAATTGGGGTGACCAAACCGAACGCAAGTTGTAGGTTTGAGTGTTGTTCGACTTGTGCTTGTCGATTGGTAACAAAATACCTAGTTTTGGTGTGAATCAATGGTTTTATGGTTTCAGTGGAGGCTAGAAATCGGTAATTTCTTTAGACGATAAGATTTGATGGTAGAAATATTTTATGTAATTAGACAATTACTGAATAGTTTGATTGTGTACAATGGATGAGACACTAAGAATTCTATTGTGTAAGTATTTTGTGGATCTAGTAAAATGAAATTGTGCTAGAGTCTCGAGTGGAGATGAGACTAGCTAGTGTATGATGGATGTTAAAAGATGCATTTAGATAGATATGGGATCAGGAGTTCCCCATTCGCTGAAGTTCGAGAGTGTTATCGGGATTCTTAACGTATGTTAGGATTGATAGATGGATAGGTGTTAGAGATCTATGGTTCTTGATGGATATAAGAAAAAATCTTTAGTCTGAATTATGGATTAGTTCCAATGGCACTCGAGTTATTAAAGGCTGAGATCTTAACATTTGGACATTGAGGAGTTAGTTCATGAATTGGTTTGGTGATATCATGATTTAGTGGTGTATGCCCTTAGTGACTGATTAAGTAATCTTAATGGATTAGAGAAGCGAATTGTGATTTTGGTTGAATATTCTTGTGCCTAAGGTCTAGATGATGATTTTATTTTTCGAGGTATGTTTAATTTTCGGGGACGAAAATTCTTATAAGAGGGGGAGGATTGTAACACCCCAAATTTTAATCTTTAAAAATATAGTATCAGTCCTGGAAGCCTCGCTTGATCGAGAGATTCTCGCCTGAGCGAAAAAGGATCACCTGGGAGGGTGAAATCCTGGACTATACTGGAGGATTCTCGCCTGGGCGAGAAATGGCAATTTTGGGTTGTTGACACAGTGTAATCGATTACACACTGATGGTAATCGATTACACACTGATGGTAATCGATTACATGCTGATAAACTAATCAGACCTGTGCATCTGACACAGTGTAATCGATTACACACTCCTGGTAATCGATTACACACTCCTGGTAATCGATTACACACTCCTGGTAATCGATTACACAATCCTGGTAATCGATTACACGATGATTAAAAGCATCAGATATGTACATCTCACACAATGTAATCGATTACACCATGTTGGTAATCGATTACATAGTGTTAATTTAATCGATTACACCATGTTGGTAATCGATTACATAGTGTTAATGTAATCGATTACACACTTCTGGTAATCGATTACATCGTATTAATGTAATCGATTACACCATGTTGGTAATCGATTACATAGCGACGATGCCTCTATAATTTACACAGTGTAATCGATTACACTATACTTGTAATCGATTACACTATACTTGTAATCGATTACACTTATCGCAGTGTCTATAAAATAGAAACCCAAAACACATTTTAGGGTTAGAACTTCGAAGAGAAGAGAGAGAGGAGAGCTTTTCAAGAGCAAGGAGCCTTAGGACTCATCTTGGAGCTTGAGAAGAGGTAAACCTCTTGTTACTAACTCTTCTTCTTCCTCTCTAACTTGTTTTGGGTATGTTGGATTTATTTTCATAACATGAGAAACCATGGAAACTCATCCGTTAGAGTTATGGTTCGTTTTATGTTGTTTTTATCTTGTAAACTCTTGGTTTAGAAATAGTATCTCAAGAATGGAAAGGGTTGTGGGTTGATTCATGAAAACCCCCAAAAACCCCAAAAGTGAAAATGTGGTAAAAGGAGAGAATGAGTAAAATGTTAGAGGAGCTTTAGACGTTGGATTCACTATTTGCGTTTTTGTACTTTAAATGACTACTTGTGGATTTGAATGATTGTAACCATGACTGACATTTATTTGGGTATTCGTAACCATGGGTATTGTTATATTTGGAGTATTATAACTTTTAGGCTCTTAGTACCCAATGAGAATAATAATGAATGAATTATGTTTTTCCGCAATTTAAATTATATGATAATATAATAGGTGTAAAGAGTATTTTTAAGGAATGATTCCTGAAGGTTTTAAGTAATATGCTGAATGTATGTAAGAGGGAATTAAAATGAATGAAAAAAAAATTTCAAGGGTAGAAATCGGGTCGTTACACTTGATAATAAGTTAATATTGGTTCAACCAAGAACTTAGGAGAACAAGCTCACTAACAATGGATAATTTCCAATAACTTCGACTTGCATTTCTCAAGGTCTTTCACATTTACATACAATGTAGGCATCCAACTTTTTGCATCCAATAATAAAAACATAAACCACCACTTAAATAGTCTAGTTATTATAACAATTAGTCACTTATTGTTGATTCTATCCAGGCATCACACATCCCACCCATGGTGTAACACCCTAGATTTTAAAGTCATTAAATTATAGTATCAGTCCTGGGAGTCTCGCTTGAGCGAGATAATTTTTGCCTGGGCGAGAAAGTCTCACCTGAGAGGGTGAAATCCTGGACTATACTGAAGGATTCTCGCTTGAGCGAGAGCTGTCTCGCCTGAGCGAGAGTGGTCTCGCCTGAGCGAGAGTGGTCTCGCTTGAGCGAGAGTGGTCTCGCCTGAGCGAGAGTTGTCTCGGATGGGCAAGAAAAGTGGCATTCAGGGTCTGTCGAGGCTGTAATATCCTCGCTTGAGCGAGAGGATCCTCGCTTGAGCGAGAGGATCCTCGCTTGAGCGAGAGATGCCTCGCCTGAGCGAGAAAATCCCTTGCTTGAGAGAAAGCGTCAGATCTGAAATTTTAAAAAGGAGGGATTTCCTTGCCTGAGCGAGAATGGGCTCGCTTGAGCGAGAACCCAACGATTTCACTTTAAAATAGAAACCCCAAACACAATTTAGGGTTAGAACTTTGAAGAGAAGAGAGAGAGAGAGAGCTTTTCAAGAGCAAAGAGCCTTAGGAATCATCTTAGAGCTTGAGAAGAGGTAAACCTCTTGTTTCTAACTCTTCTTCTTCCTCTCTAACTTGTTTTGGGTGTATGGACCTCTTCTCAAATATATGAGAAACCATGGGAACTCTTTCGTTTGAGTTGTAGTTCGTTTTATTTAGTTTCTCTCTTGTAAACTCTTGGTTTAGAGTTAATATTCAAAGAATGGAAAGGGTTTGTGGGTCGATTTATGAAAACCCCAAAACCCCCAAAAGGAAAATGTGGTCATAAGAGGAAATGTGTTAAATGTAGGTGACGATGAATATGTTGTGTGTGGTTTGTTTATAATGATGATGTGTTATGAGTTGTTGATTTGTATAAGAGGTGAATGTTTATTATGATAAACTTATATGGGTATGTTGGTAACAATGATTGTGTGATAAGTGTTTAATGGCAACAAATGAAAGAGATTATGTGATATGAGAATGATTGTGTTATGAGTATGTGTTCTAATGTTGAATACAAGGTGAATATGTATGTCTTGAATGATTGGAAACTCCTGATGAAGTAGTTTTAGAAACATTGAACATGTATGAAACTCTTGTATGTTTGACGATGAAATATGAGTCGTTTATGTGTTATTTTGAATAAATGACTGACATTGTTGTTATTGGTGGGGATGAGGAAAGATCCTAAGGTTGGAAGATATCATGGAGGAAACTGGTAAAGTTACTCAAAAACCGACCCCCAACACTGACCGAGGTAAGGATAAGTCTTTACTTGTGCATTTGAAATTGAAAATGTGTGTATTTTCTGGTTGTGCCATAATTAAGTTGTGAATCATGTATTTAGTATAAACATATATGGGTGTGTTTATACTAATGATGGCGTAGATTTAAGGGAAACGATTGATGGTAAAATCGATGAAAATAAAATATATTTTTAGCCGACTATGAATGGTTAGCGACTCTGGCTTGAGTATATAAGCGAAACTTTGGCTTGAGTATATAAGCGAAACTCTGGCTTGAGTATATAAGCGAAACTCTGGCTTGAGTATATAAGCGAAATTCTGGCTTGAGTATATAAGCAAAACTCTGGCATGAGTATATAAGCAAAAATTTGGCTCAAGTATATGTAGCACGTTTTCTTTTAAAAAGAAATGAGAATCTGCTTTTAGCTAACCTTAAGGGGTGTAGCGACTTTGACTCAAGTCATGCAGCAAAGAAAATGAATTTCAAAATGGTTTACTAACCCCTTTAAAATGTGGATTATCTTATAATGATGTTTATTGAACTAATGACTTACTCCTTTGTATGTTTTGTGTATTTGTTATTGATAATCTCATTGCAGGTAAACTAGTAAATTGAGGAGACTCGGTTTGGAGCCTTAGGAGATTTTGATCTAGATTCATCTAATTTCTTTTTTGTACTCTAACTGACAATTTGCGGATTTGATTGATTGTAACAATGGTCATTGTTTATTCGGATACTTGTAACTAGGTGTACTGCTATTTCGGAGAACTATACTTTTGGGGTCTTAAAACCCGTAGGAAATTATTAATACGAATTATGTTTTTCTGTTAAATCGGATGTATGTGAATATGAGGATATGGAATAACTATATTGAAAATATGATAGTAAGTGTAGGAAGATGCATGCAAAAGGAATAAAATAAAGAAAAAATTTCAAGGGTAGAATTTGGGTCTTTACACATGGGGAATGTTATTTCACACACTAAAGACCATAAAATACACTTAATCCTATCTTTAATAGCCACCAAATAATTCATGGTATCCAACAAAGTAATATGCATACGCCTCTCTCTCATCTTTATGTGTTAGTTACAATTTCATTTGAATGACACCAATTGAATTAAATGGCTTTATTAACATCATAAAATACTCAAGATTCCTATCACTATGTTATTGAACACGTGAGAAATAGAGGAAGGGGATGCCCAAGGTGTATAAGGGTCCACTTACAGGATTCTTCATTATTGAATGAAAACTTAATGACTTGACTTGATTCACAAAACTACATCACCCCTTCCCCAAATACGCCACTTTCATGTGGGCCTTCTATTTGGATGGTACAATTTGTCAATTTGAATTCTTCATGAATCAACTTTAAGCTTGCTTCCATTAGAAGTCCAACTAAGTGATTGAGTGCTTGTTGGGCCTTCTTTGCTGTTGTTCTGGTCAATTGGCCTCAAAGGCCTTATATGACTTCTTGATCCATATTGGGCTTACAGAGGTTCACATCATCCCCTAATTCTTCAGGTGAATTCGTCATCAGATTAGAGTCATCATCACCTTCATCAAAAAAAGATAAGTCAATCACATTAAAAGTTGCACCGACACCCTTATGTTCACTAAGAAGTTCCAACTTATAAGCATTGTCATTGATCTTGGCCACAACTTTAAATGACTCATCTCCTCTTGGTTGAAGCTTTGAATTCCTTTGATAAGGAAACCATTCCTTCCTCGTGTATATCCAAACCCAATCTCTCGGTTCAATGACCACCTTCTTCCTTCCTTTATTGGCTTGCATTTCACATCTTTTGGTCCTCCTTTCAATTTGATTCCTCACTTGTTCATGTAATTTTGTCACATATTCAGCCTTGGTCCGACCATCTTTGGGTTAAAGCTAAAGAGTTAGATAAAGATAATAAATTAGGAGGAGTTAAAAGATTAAGACCATAAACAACCTCAAAAGGAAATAATTTAGTAGCACTATATATGAATATCCTTATTATATACAAACTCCACATGAGGCAAACACTTCTCCCAAGATTTTATGTTCTTTATAATTACATCCCTTAAAAGGGAAGAAAGTGTCCTATATACAACTTTACTTTGTCCATCCGTTTGAGGATGACAAATAGTGAAGAAAATAAGCTTTGTTCTTATCTTCCCCCACAAGCATCATCAATCTATTTGCATGGTATAAAATGTGTCATTTTGGCTACTACTACAAAAATTGAATCTTAACCAATCTTGTCCTAGGAAATCCAGGAACAAAATCCATAGACAAATCAATCCAATGAGAATCAAGTATAAATACAGATGTATGTAGGCATAACCTTAGATTTGGACTTTTTACACAATCCATTTTTCACAAATTTTTTGGAGATCATATTTCATATGTGGCCAATGAAAATATTCACGCAACATGTCCAAAATCTTTTGAATAAAAAATGTCCAATTAGTCCCCCTCATGCGCCTCCTTCACAAGTAAATCCCTTATGGAACTTTTAGGCACACATATCTTTTTTATTTAAACAAATATCCTTGGTGCCTAAAATAACCATTTTGGGAAGAAAGCACACAACTTGTAAGGACCCAAATTCTACCCTTGAAAATTTTTCTCATTTTAATTCAATTCCATTCAATCACTCATAACTCACATTACCATTTTAATATCCTTACTTCAAAATCTTATTTCCCCTCCTCACACTCAATCCATGAATCAATAACCACATACATAATCATTTTACCTAGAAGTTCTCATGAATCATTCCTGGAACTAATCTTATAACCTATTATATTATCATACAATTAATCTTGCAGAAAAACATAATTCATTCATATCATTCCCTATGAGTACTAAGACCTCAAAGGTTCTGATCCTCCAAAATAACATTATGCATGGTTACAAATATCCAAATAATGGTTAACCATGATTACAATCATTTAAATCCGCAAGTAATCATTTAGAATACGAAAAACATAAATAGTGAATCCAAAGTCTAAAGCTCATAAAGCTCCCGACCTGGCATACTTCATTCGTCTATTTACCTGCAATGGGATTATCAATGACAAAAGTACAAAACACACAAAGGAGTAAGTCATTAATTCAATAAACGTCATTATAAGATAATCCACATTAGAAAAAGGGGTTAGTAAACCATTTCGAAATTCATTTTGTCTTGCTGCATAACTTGAGCCAAAGTCACTACACCCCTTAGGGTTAGCTAAAAGCAGATTCTCCTTTCTTTTAAAACAAATACGCTTCTACACTAAAGTCAGAGTTTACGCTTCTATACTCAAGCCAGAGTGTATGCTTCTATAGTCAAGCCAGAGTTTACGCTTCTATACTCAAGCCAGAGTGTATGCTTCTATACTCAAGCCAGAGCGTATGCTTCTATACTCAAGCCAGAGTGTATGCTTCTATACTCAAGCCAGAGTGTACACTTCTATACTCAAGCCAGAGTGTATGCTTCTATACTCAAGCCAAAGTGTATGCTTCTATACTCAAACCAGAGTCGCTAACCATTCATGGTCGGCTAAAACATATTTTATTTCATCAATCTCCTCATAAATCATTTTCATGCTTCTATACTCAAGCCATAGTGTATGCTTCTATACTCAAGCCAGAGTCGCTAACCATTCATGGTCGGCTAAAACATATTTCCTTTCATCAATCTCCTCATAAATCATTTTCATGCTTCTATACTCAAGCCATAGTGTATGCTTCTATACTCAAGCCAAAGTGTATGCTTCTATACTCAAGCCAGAGTGTATGCTTCTATACTCAAGCCAGAGTGTATGCTTCTATACTCAAGCCAGAGTCGCTAACCATTCATGGTCGGCTAAAACATATTTTCTTTCATCAATCTCCTCATAAATCATTTTCATGCTTCTATACTCAAGCCAGAGTGTATGCTTCTATACTCAAGCCAGAATCGCTAACCATTCATGGTCGGCTAAAACATATTTCCTTTCATCAATCTCCTCATAAATCATTTTCATGCTTCTATACTCAAGCCAGAGTGTATGCTTCTATACTCAAGCTAGAGTCGCTAACCATTCATGGTCGGCTAAAACATATTTTCTTTGATCAATCTCCTCATAAATCACTTTCATGCTTCTATACTCAAGCCAGAGTCGCTAACCATTCATGGTTGGCTAAAACATATTTCCTTTCATCAATTTCCTCATAAATCATTTCCGTAAATCCACGCCAACATTAGTATAAACACACCCATATATGTTTATACTAAACTACGTGATTCACCACTTAATTATGGCACAACCAGAAAATACACATATTTTCCTTTTCCGTAAATCTACGCCTACTTTAATATAAACACACCCATATATGTTTATACGAAATGCGTAATTTACAACTCAATCATTGCATCTTTAGAAAATACACCTTTTCCATTTCAAATGCACAATTAAAGACTTATCCTTACCTCGGTGAGTGTTGGGTTTGGTTCTTGGCAACTTCTCAAGTTCCACCGACACCACCTCCAACTTTAGGATCTTTCATCATCCCACCATATAACACAATGTTAGTCATTTATTCCAAATATCACATAAACAACTTATATTGCATTATTTAATCATACAAGATATTCATCACATGTTCGATGTTTCTAAACTACTTTTATCATAAGTATTCAACCATCTAAAACATGCATATTCATCTCATATTCCAACATTTGGAGGTAAACTCATCTTCTACCTCTAGCATTTTACTCACTCTCTCTTTTTACCCCATTTTTACTTTAGGGTTTTGGGGTTTTCATGACTCAACCCACAACCCTTTCCATTCTTGAAATATTAACTCTAAACCAAGAGTTTACAAGGTAAAAATGACATAAAACGAACCATAACTCCAAAGGATGAGTTTCCATGGTTTCTCACATTTGGAGAAGAGATCCAACATACCCAAAATGAGTTTAAGAGAGAAGAAGAGAGTTAGAATCAAGAGTTTTACCTCTTCTCAAGCTCTTGGGTGAGTATCAAAACTCCTTGCCCTTGGAAAAGCTCTCTTCTCTCACATCCCTTCAAAGTTTTTAACCCTAAAATGTGTTTGGGTTTCTGTTTTAAAGAGGTGTCGTCGGGTTGTAATCGATTACCAACAAGGTGTAATCGATTACAACGTGAAAAATGCGCATATCTGATGCTTTTAATACTCTGTAATCGATTACCAGGAGTGTGTAATCTATTACACTGTGTCAGATGCACATATCTGATGCTTTTAATACGATGTAATCGATTACACTGTGTCAGATGCACAGGTCTGATTAGTTTATCAGCATGTAATCGATTACCAGGAGTGTGTAATCGATTACACTGTGTCAACAGCCCAAAATTTGCCATTTCTCGCCCTGGCGAGACAACTCTCGCTCAGGCGAGGCTTCTAGGACTGTTACTATAATCTTGAAGACTCGAATTTAGGGTGTTACACAACTAGCATAAATATGAAAAAAATTCTTTATCATGCTCATACTGATGCATTCAAGTCCAAATAACTTTCTAGTAAGTTATTCTTGGTGCTTCATAACAAGCGCGGAAACTGCCTCAACAAATTAGTGGTCCATCATGGCAAGCGTGGGAACTACCTCAACAAATCCTTGGTTCATCCTGGCAAGCGCGGGAACTGCCTCAATAAATCTCTAGTTCATCATGGAAAGCACGAGAACTGCCTCAATAAATTCCTAGTTCATCCTCGAAAGTGCGGGAACTGTCTCAACAAATCTCATGTTCATCATGGAAAGCGCGGGAACTGCCTCAACAAATCCCTGATTCATCCTGGCAAGCGTGAGAGCTGCCTCAACAAATTACTAGTTCATCATGGCAAACGTAGGAATTGCCTTAACAAATTCCTATGGCATTATGGTAAGCGTGGGAAATGCCTCAACAATTTTTTAGTCCATCATGACAAGTGCAGGAACTGGCTTAACAAATCCCTAAAATTTGTGTAACCATGTTTATCCTAAAAGTTTTCAGATTAGCTTGGTTTTCAGATTTAGGTTAGTGAGAGTTTTCAATAAATAGGATGCTTTAGAATTTCTAATCCACATCCATAAAATTCAAAAAAAAAACAAGGGAAAATACACACTTATTGCCTCGGAGTGTGTGTAGAAAAGAAGAGAAAGGTTGTACTTTACTCGTATTAATAAAATTATTAATTGAGATTTAACACCATGTTTTTCTAAAATAATAAAATTAAGCCAACCAACAAACATTTTTCTATCTAAAGAATTATGTAGAATTGATTCTCTATTGACCATAGGGATGCGTAGGAATAAAGTTTCATCTTACCATACACATAATAAGACCAACATTTCTCGTATGGGGCACAAGCAATAACCCATGCATGATAGATGGAACTAATCAATACCAAATAGGAGAATCCAAGATCATCAAACCCATTATAATTTCATATTTTATTACTGGATTCCCCAGTACTTGAAATGACAAAGGCCCTATATAGGAGGGGTATGGGTGTCATTGTAACTAAATCTCAACTCTCAAGGATCCCAAATTCAAATTCGATTAATATTTTTATATTTCATAATTAATATAATGAATTTGAACTAAGCTTCTAATAAGCCAGGTATTCGCGATTAATTTTAGTATTTGCGATTAACTCGCCATTATTTTTTTGCACGCATAATATATATTATCACAAAACTATTTGATTGAATTTCAAAACAGAATACGTTTGTTATATTCTTATGATTACGGTGGAAACAAGCCAATTCAGATTTTGCCTTAAATAAGATAAACCTATATAGCATATAGGAGCATGACCTTGATTTCTTTGCCTCTTTGATTTTTTTCAAAACCTACGTATGTCCTATTCAAAAGTTTGACCTGATTTATCAGCATATTTAAAGGCCTATTATAGTATAAGGTCTTGAAATAAGTCAACATAGATATACTTAAATAGACGAATAGACCTATTTTTAATTAGTCCATTTAACCATAATAATTAAATTATTTTTTATATTCATTTTAAATTAAAATTGCACATATATATATATAATACTAGTTATATTAAAATAATATAATATGTTATTCTTAATATGTCTTTTAGTTAGCCTAAACTCTAACTTATTAAGCTAAACATGTTTTTAAAAAATTTGAGTCTCATTGTTTACACAAAAAATCTAATCTGACTTAACCTCTTATAGACCTTAATAGGCCCCTCATAGACGATCTCCAGCGTTAGTTGTGATATGCACATGTTAAATAATAAGGTTGAAAATTTTAACTTCAGTACATTGTATTTTACCTCCTCAAATAGTTTTTTACAACAATGTTTTTTTTTAAAACCAAATAAGTCATCTTTCCCAATTATGTCTCAACTCTTCTCCCCTACTAATGACAATAAAATAAAAACAAAAAATAATAAATATTTAATTTTTTAAATGATATGACATATTTTTATTTAGGTAGGTAGTGACGAATGTAGGACCCAGAGGTGTGATATGAAACATATGTTAAAAATTTAATTAGTAAATATAGGAGAAATGAAAATATTAATATTAAAATTACAAAATTTAATATATTTAAACGTATAAATTACATACTTCATAATTAACTTATATGTGATTTCACATTTTAAAATTGTTGTTTGTTCTAAATGTTGTTGAACATTTCTCATTACATATAAGTCACTAGATAGTCATTCATCCATGTAACTCCAATTTGATTATGCAACTTATTTTATACATTTTTCATAGTTGAAAAAACTCTTTCTATAGTTGTATTGCTAATTTTTCAAAAGAATATAAACTAATAGATAAACAATGTATCTTCCATTTTCAGCTAACTTATCTTAAAAATTATGTATTCCTTTCAAAGAAGCATTCAATGATGTAAGTCTCAAGTTTATCATCAAATTAATTGAAAAAAAATCACAGATAAAATTTTGCAATTTCAATTAGTTTTATCATATTAAAACTAGAGAAGAAGTCAACTAGACTCAAATAAGATATTCAAAGAAGCAATTGAAGTTCCTTAAAATATTAGAAAATAATTTAATACAATCTTGATTATTTGTTTTTTTTATGAAGCATGTCATGTCATTTAAAAAATTAAATTTTGTGCTTATAAAGTTATAAGCAGTATATATATTTTCAAAATCGAGACCGTTCCTCACTCTGAATGTGAAACATGATTTGAGACCGTTCCTCACTTATGCACCACATACATACGACATGCATGTCATGAATAGTATTTGTTTTTTATTTTTATGATAATAAAAGTGTATGGAGAGAGAAGTTACCCATTCAAAGGTGATGACATTTTACTCATAAATATGAATATTTTAAATCGAACTCCACGATTAAGTTGTTGCTACAATATTATGGTTAGCAAAATTTATAGCAATAACATTATCATCACAATGGTATCCTATTTTTCCACAATATATCAATAATAATAAATAAACATAATTCTAATCTCAATTTACAATATTGGTCTAAACAAGCTCTTTATTGTATTATGAGTTTATAGTTAATACATAGAACCATTTTCTTGTTGAATTGAGAACATATCACAATTCTAAGCAACCAATTAACTCCTTAGGCTGTTTGTTGTTTTATTAATGACATTTTTAACAAAAATTATAGATAACCATTTTCCTTGCAGCATTGAATTGTTTCCTCAAATATTTCCTTAGTCCCATAGTTAAACTTAAATCCAGCATCCTTGAGTTTCTTTGAGTTTATACTTGGTATTGTCCAGACTGCGATTTCCTTTAGCGACCTATAGGATAAAAAATTAATTAAATACTAGTGCCAATTAGATCAAGGTTCATTGAAACTTAGTTACTAATGACGTATTTCAAGAAAAGGATAATAGAACTCACTCTAGTGTTGGAATTTGAAATTCTGGAAATTTTGCCTGAAGAATATCAGCTATCTCTTCCAAAGTTACAGTACCACTCAGTGAGCAAATAAATCTTCCTTTAGGGTTTGGATGCTCGAGTAAAAAAATATGTGCTCTTGCCACATCATCCACATGTACTACAGGATAACGCACGAAAATACCTACCCCATTTTCACCTGCAACATTTATTTATTTTGATATCTTACCTTCACTTATTGAAAATAAATGTCAGTTAACAAGGTCTGGTAAAATTTTGTGCAAGGGAAGCTTAATTTTTTAATACAAGTTGATAATAATAGAGGAACATATTGTAATAAAACATACCAAATAACCAAGGAAACGCATACTCGATTGAAGTGGGAAGCTTAGAACAAATGAAAGGTCCAATAACATAAGGAAGAATAAGAGTAACAACATCCAACTCATGCTCATGTTGTTCTGCAAATTCAAGAACTGCTTTTTCTGCCAGTGTCTGAGAAATTGATATATTCCAAGCAAAGGGCTTCGTCTTATACATAAAATCTATATCACTCCAATAACTCTCATCTAAGTCTTCAACTTCTTTACCACTGTTGATAATTGCAACGCAACTACCAGTGTAAACAACTCGCTTCACAGTCTTTGAACTAATCGAAGCTTTTAAAATCCCTAAGGCTCCACCAATGGCTCTTTTGGTTAATATTTTCTCATCTTCATCTTTTTGCAAATCATATGGAGTAGCAGTATGGAAGACCCCAATGCATCCTTCAATTGCTGGAATAAAACTTTCAGGATTGTTGAGATCTGCATTGAAAACTTGTAACGTTCGGGATGCACCAGGTAAATTTGTCAGGCAGCTTAAATATTTCTTGCTTTTACCTAATGCACAAATAGCACAATAGTTAACCTTAAGTCGATATTTTAATTTGTACTACACAACTCTTCTAATTGTAATATTACAATTTTAGAGTAGTGTACTATAGCTTTTTTAAAAGAATAATACAATGTTTTGAATTGTAGTGCAACGACAATATCATGATTTTGGTAATCTTTACTATTGGCAATACTCTTTGTGATCAAACTCCAATATTTTTTTTAAACCTATTCACCCTTATTCTATGTAAGAAATGGAATATATTACCTGGTCTAACAGTGGTATTATCTGAGTAACCTTCTAGGAGTAGTCTCTTAATAATCATTGAAGCAATAAACCCTCCACCTCCTGTGACACATACTCTTCCCTTCCCTTCTTCCATTTTGTCACTCAGTTTCTGAAGATATGCCTCTAATTCTAGTTTTTTAGATCACTTGGTGAATTTTGATTAAGGAAGTGGTGTGTGTATATATAGTTTAATGTGCATGCTCCAATTGCCTTTGGTATTGGTCACATCTTTAATTTAAAAAGATGGACCCAATAATTCAATAATTCAAGTATTACATTTCCTTGTGGATGGACCCAATGTTTTTTTTCTATTTATGAATGACAAGTTGAGATTATTGTTTATTGACTTTAAGTATATGAGTGAAGATGAACTGATGACATTAATTTTAATAGAAATTTCAATTTTTTTCTAAATTTTACTAGACATAAAGTTTTTGTATATGAGGTCAGGGACCCAGTTTTTACTAGACATCAAGGACTAAACTAATTAGTATATATACCAAAACTATAAAGAAACATAATATTATTATTATTTTTAATGACTAAATTGAATAAATTTAAATGACCAAATAAGATACAAATATATAAACCTTATTTTTTTTTAAATAAGGATATTATCCTCTTCTAAGATTCTTTTGTACTTAAAATAACCCAATAACTTACATTGATGCCGGTAGACAAATTATATTCTCAATACTCATATTTCTAACATTTTTTTATACTTAACTAGATTATGCGATGCCCGGGATTTGTTTTCAATTGTTAAACTCTTATATTATTGCTACTATGAACAGAGAATAATATTATTAATTTTTATAACATTGTTATTATATTAATATTAAATATTATTAGTATAATGTAAATAATAACCATTCAAGGTTGTGTATACATAGTTGTTTTTTAACTTTTTCATTTTTATGTTGTAATATATATGTTGCATTATAATATTTAAATTTAAAGATAAAGCATTATTGTTACCATAAAATAAAGAAAATAAATATTATTTGTTTAAAAATTTATGTGGCACATTTTAAGAAATTGGGAGTATTTAGGAATCTTTTATGGAAATTATCTACATATAAAAAATACATGGGTTCAAGAGAATCTTTTATGGAGTATTTAGCGTGAGTATATTAGGAATATTTTATATTTGAAGTAATTTGAAGAAAAAAATAGATGATGAAAGTAAAGTTGAAATTGTTTTAGCTATCTGTATATGAAGTATGAACGCAAATTACTTAAAAACAACTAAATATATAATGACATTTACCAAGATCCATTCATATTAATAACGAAAACCTGGTCTTCCAATGAAAACAATAACCATAACCAATATTTCGAAGAAGTGATGAAATGAAAGAAGAAAGGGTAAAGACGGGAGAGAAGAAAGACGAGTGGTAAGTGCTAAAATGCCACTCTTCAATCTTATTACTCTTCAATGGGACACGACCATGTCCTAGCCCACTGCCGTATTGGCCCTGCCCAAAAGTTGCCTAAAGTCCATTTTTGACCAACAACAAAAGCTTAACAAGCCCATGGTAGTCACTTTCCTTAAAGTTTTAGGACATTTTTTCTTTTACTTGTTTTAAATAAGTGGAGTCATATGTCACACATCTATTTTATGTATGTTACTTTTTAATTATTTGGAATAATAATCTTTTTATAGATTGTCTCTTTTAGAGTAGCTTGTAATAAGGGGTGGTTAAGGGAACATGAGTTAGTTTTCATTATATGCCACTTGCTATATTGGAAACAACCTTGTAGATGCAAAGCAAGTGTTAATGCCTTCCTATTCACGCTCAAGCCGTGTGGATTGCAACAAATGGCAAAAGGGAGCTGCCTTTTTCATGAAGAAACCGTGATACTCTTGCCATATGAAGCACAACATGAATGGTATTTCCTTATTGGGAAAGCAAGCTTCATTTCAACTACTTAAAGGCATAGAGAACCGTGGGCCCAATTGCATTTGAATACCTAGCATTTAGTCTTGGCCAACTTTATGGTTACTCAACAATTTCCATTTTGGGAGAAGCCATTACATCTTACCATACTCGGCCAAAACCACATGGTAATTTCCATAAATAAGGAGCATGATACTAATTTGAGTTCAATGCAGATTTGAATTCTTGCCATATGAAGAGTAAGCTGTATGGCTCTTCCCGAAATTTGAAAGCAAGACTTTAATACTTTCCATATGGAGTGAGACACATTAATCCTTTCCTTTTGGGACTAAGTCACGTGGCATGGGCAAGTAATAACCATGTGTTTTCAGCTTGGTTTTCTTCTTTAATTAGCCGTGTGGAATTCCTTATTAAGAATATGCCAAACTCATCCAGCCTATCATAAAGTCTTGCATACAATTGAAGAGTCGAGTTAAATAGTTTTCTTACATGGAGTACATTGGGTGGTATTTCCATATGGAAAACAAGCAAGCCTTCAATCAGCCTTCAAGACCATAAATGAGACATGGAACACTTTCCTTTTATGGAGAACCAAGCCATTTAAGAAATTCAGCCATGTAGTATAACATTCAAACTGTGGGAAACTTTCCAAAGAGAGATCAAGGAGATTGGTTGTTGCCTTATTTAGAATTCATATTTGAATTCAGCTTTTAAGTGCCATATGAATATTACCATATTAGTAGCATAGGATTAATGTAAACCTTTAATGAAAATGAAAGTTGCCTTATAGGAAGTAGTATGAATCAAGACCAAAAATAGGTCACAATGCATGGTTGGCTGGTCCAGCCTAAGGCCAACACACACATGTGCTTGTGCCAACCCATTTCCATGCCAAAAACTAGGCTAGCACATTGAAGGCTTCGACGAAACTCATGGGAGCCATTTGGCCAGCCCTAACTATATGTATTCTCCTTGCTTATGAATGAAAATAACTTGAATTTTAGAGAAAACACTTGTATTGTTAGTTGAGCTAAGCTCCTACCCCCTTGAACTTATCAAGCTTTAGCTTGTGGCCTTCTTGGCTTGTCACCTTCATTGGTGTCGTGCCTACCTTCATCCTCAACAACATCCTTGTTGTGACGAATTTCACTTTGACTTATCAAGCTTAAAGCTTGTGGTGCCTTCTCCCTTCAACCTTCTCTAACTACTACGTTATACACTCCTACCTTCCATACACGCCCAAACAGCCTCCAAAAACAATCATCCTATAACACCCCAAATTTTAAGTCTTTAAAATTATAGTATCAGTACTCGGATCCTCGCTTGAGCGAGAGATGCTCGCTTGAGCGAGAGAGGTTCAACTGGAGGGTGAAATCCTAAGCTATACTGGAGGATTCTCGCATGAGCGAGAGATGTCTCGCCTGGGCGAGAAATGGCATTTGGTGCTGGTTGACACTGTGAGATTCTCGCTTGAGCGAGAATCCCTCGCTTGAGCGAGAGGGTCAGAGTTGAGTTTTTAAAATGGGCGGGATTTTCTCGCTTGAGCGAGAGAAAGCTCGCTTAAGCGAGAACCCGACGAGAACATTAAATGAGGGAAACCCCCAAACACATTTTAGGTTAAGAATTGAAGAGAGGTGAGAGAAGAGAGCATTCCCAAGGTCTAGGAGCTTTGATTCTTGTTCAAGAGCTTGAGAAGAGGTAAAACTCTCTATCCTAACTCTCTTCTTCCCTTGAGAACCCATTTTTTGTATTATGGATCTCTTCTCAAAATGTGTAAAACCATGGAAACTCTCTCTTTCGAGTTAAGGTTCATGTTATGTCGTTTGTACCTTATAAACTCTTGGTTTTGAGTTAGTATTCCAAGAATGGAAAGGAGTTTGTGGGTTGACTCATGGAAACCCAAAACCCTAGAGAGAGAAAATGAGGTTAGAGAGGAAAGATGGGTAAAATGCTAGAGGTAGAAGATGAGTTGCTTTGCAATGTTAAAATATGAGATGATATGTATGTTTTAGATGGTTGAAAACTCTTAATGAAAGTAGTATAGAACCATTGAGAACATGATAAATATCTTGTACGTTTAAATGATGCAATATAAGTTATTTATTTGTTATTTGGAATGAATGACTAACATTGTGTTATGTGGTGGGAATGAGGAAAGATCCTAAGTTTGGAGGTGGTGGGAATGAATAACATGATAAATATCTTGTACGTTTAAATGTTCATTGTGTTAATCATTATGAACATATATGGGTATGTTGATAATGGTTAGAAGTGAGTTTACAGTTTACTTATTAGGGGAGTACCAATGAAAATAAGACTCGAAACTTATTGGGGGAGTACCAATGGAAATAAGACTCGAAACTTATTGGGGGAGTACCAATGGAAATAAGACTCGAAACTTATTGGGGGAGTACCAATGGAAATAAGACTCGAAACTTATTGGGGGAGTACCAATGGAAATAAGACTCGAAACTTATTGGGGGAGTACCAATGGAAATAAGACTCGAAACTTATTGGGGGAGTACCAATAGAAATAAGATTCGAAACTTATTGGGGGAGTACCAATGGAAATAAGACTCGAAAGATAATGACATAAATGGTAAATAACTTAGTCACCACAAATATATGGGTATGTTTGTAGTGATGATGGGTGTATTTATGGTTTATGTATTGGTGGAGTGCCAATGAAAATAAAACTCGTTTTAGCCGACCAAAATGGGTTAGCGACTCTAGCTCGAGTTATGTGGCATGGTTTTTCAAAAGTATAGATGACGAAAAAGGTTTTTAAGAGTATTTAAATTATATTACTGTGAAAACTATTAAATGTGGATTAACTGACATTGAGTTTTATTGAATTAATGACTTATTCCTTTGCGTTGTTTGTGCATGGTAAATGTTAATCCCATTGCAGGTAGGTGGACGGGGAAGGATGATTTTGAGTAGGGGATTAGAGACTTTTGATTTTTAATGTCTCTTATTACATTCTTTTGTAATCCTTAATTGATTGTAATTGAAGTAACTAATGGTACTATGAATCCTATTTTTGTGTATGATACTGATCAGGGAGACTAGTAACTCGGGATATATGTAGCTATGGGTGTTTTGGAAACCCATAGCTAATTGTATGCGGTGGTTACTAGGTTATATTAATGAATTATGTTTTTCTGCTATCGAATGTTGTATGTTACATATGGTTCAAAGATAGGGTGTGAGTGTGAAGTGAGACTTTTAAAATAAATTTAATTACTCGGTAATTATGATTGATTGTTAAATGTATGGAATTGGATTAAATAAGGAAAAAATTTCAAGGGTAGAATTTCGGGTCGTTACAATATGGTATTAGAGCATAGTTAATCCTGCGACCTAGGGTATGGCCTTGCATGCTTCTTTGTATCCTTCTGTGTTGCAGTTGTTTGAATGATGCTAAATGTTAAGTGTTGTGTGCACTATATTTATACAATTCGCTTACTAACATTTGGGTGAGTACAGGTGATCATGGCAGGAAGAGGAAGAGGAAGAGGGGCGAGTCAGAACGTCCCGAATGATTTGTTAGCTCAGATGGTGGCGGCGCTACAGCAGGTTAATGCAAACTTGCACTATCTAAACCAGAACCCGACACCAAGTCCGAGTTCACATCCACTAGTTCCACCAGGACCGGCGAAGTATCGGGGATTAGATGAGTTCTGCAGGAGGAACCCCACTCAGTTCCAAGAGGGATTTGCTCCTGAAGCTGCCATCGAGTGGATCCAAGGGTTAGAGCGGATCTTCAGAGCCATGAACTGCAACGAGGCTCAGAAAATCACCTATGCTACTTACATGCTGGTGACCGAGGCTGAGAATTGGTGGGAGTATACTCGGCGACAGATGGAAGCTGAAGGTCGACTAATCTCCTGGGGTACCTTCAAGGAGAAGTTCCTACACAAGTACTTTCCCGCTGATTTGAAAAGGAAGAAGGAGATGGAATTTCTGAAACTGGAACAGGGGAACATGTCAGTAGGAGAATATGCGGCCAAGTTTGAAGAGTTGGCCCGGTTTTGCCCCTACGCCGAGTTGGAAATGGACGGAAGGTCCAAATGCACCAAGTTCGAATCGGGTTTGAGGCCCAAGTTGAAAAGTATGTTTGGGCACCAAGAGATTCCTGATTTCCCTACCCTGGTGAACAAGTGTAGGGTGTACGAAGATGATTTGGCAGCTGATGAAGAGGCGACATCTAAGGTGGTTCCTCCCAAACACTTTGGACCTCAACGAAACTTCCCTCACGGAAAAGGGAAGGGGAAGGCGTTTCATGAGGAGAGGAAGCCTTATTTTCCTCCGACGAGTAATCGGAGTTATCATTCGCATGGGTCGAGGACTCATGTCACTGCTGGAGGGTCCCGGTTGAACGCTCCCTCTCTATGCAACAAATGGGGCCGAGTGCATATCGGCGACTCGTTCCCCGGAATGGCGCTCACTTGTTTTCATGGCAAGGAAGTGGGACATGTTCGAAGAAATTGTCCTAAGCTACCGCAGAGCGTGAATACTGTGAGGGTTGAACGACCTCGATCCACAAGCAGAGTGTTCACCATGAGTGGGGCAGAGACATCGGGCGTTGATGGCCTGATTAGAGGTAATTGCATGGTGTCAGGTATTCCTCTTTTAGTGTTGTTTGATTCGGGAGCGACACACTCCTTTGTATCCATTGACTACGTGGACCGACTGAATTTACAAACTGAGTCGTTGCCTTACGACTTGGTCGTATCCACCCCAACTGATGTGCCTGTGGTGGTGTCGACAGTTGTGTCTCGGTATCCGGTAGTGGTCAACGGTAGGGATTTTACCGTGGATTTAATCTGCTTACCACTATCCCAGTTAGATTTGATTTTGGGGATGGACTGGTTGTCAGGAAATCATGTGGTGCTTAATTGTGCTGATAAGACCGTGACGTTTGGAAATCCAGATGGGATTTCAGAGGGAGTCAGTTGTATGGGGCCGATGTCGGCAAAAGAAGTCAGGACTTCCTGTAAGGAGGGAGGGACCGTGTTCATGTTGTTGGCATCCCTGGAAGGTATTGAGAAATCCAAGGTTGAGGACATTCCCATAGTTCGTGAGGTTCCGGAAGTCTTTCCCGGTGATATTCCGGAATTACCTCCCGTGAGAGAAGTTGAATTCTCCATTGATTTAGTGCCGGGAACGGGACCCATCTCTATAGCTCCTTATAGAATGGCTCCGTTAGAGTTAACTGAGCTGAAAAAGCAGGTTGAGGAATTGTTGGCTAAGAAATTTATTCGCCCAAGTAGCGCCGTGGGGCGCACCTGTTTTGCTAGTTAAGAAAAAGGACGGTAGTATGCGATTGTGTACCGACTATAGGCAGTTGAACAAGGTTACGATTAAGAACAAATACCCATTGCCTCAGATTGATGACTTGATGGATCAGTTGAGAGGGGCGATAGTGTTTTCTAAGATTGATCTTCGATCGGGCTACCATCAACTTCGGGTGAAAACCGATGACATTCCAAAGACTGCTTTTAGGACAAGGTATGGACATTTCGAGTATTTGGTCATGCCTTTTGGCGTAACAAATGCTCCAGCAATATTTACCGACTACATGAATCGGATTTTCCATCCGTATTTGGATTCATTTGTAGTGGTATTTATTGATGACATTTTGGTTTACTCCAAAAGCCGAGAGGAACATGCAGAGCACCTGAGGATTGTTCTAGAACTCCTGAGTAAGAACCAGCTATATGCGAAATTGTCTAAGTGCGATTTCTGGTTGGAGTCGGTGAATTTTCTTGGGCACGTGATAACCAAGGAAGGGGTAGTTGTGGATCCTTCAAAGGTGGAAGCGGTTACGGAATGGGCCATGCCCAAGTCGTTTACTGAAATCTGTAGCTTCCTGGGTTTGGCAGGCTATTATCAGAAATTCATAGAGGGATTTTCGAAGTTGGCACTACCATTGACTAAGCTCACTAGGAAAGGAAAACCGTTTGTGTGGACACTTCGTTGCGAAGAAAGCTTTCACGAGTTGAAACGAAGGTTGACTACGGCGCCCGTGTTGGTTCTTCCGTGTACGGATAAGGATTTCAGTGTGTATTGTGATGCTTCCAAGCAAGGTTTGGGTTGTGTCCTGATGCAAGAGGGAAAGGTGGTTGCCTATGCTTCTCGTCAGTTGAGAACACACGAGCAGAACTACCCTACGCATGATTTAGAATTGGCAGCAGTGGTCTTCGTTTTGAAAATTTGGAGACACCATCTTTATGGTATAAGGTTTGTGGTGTACAGCGACCACAAGAGTTTGAAATATTTGTTCGATCAAAAAGAGCTGAATATGAGATAGAGGAGATGGATGGAATTTTTAAAGGACTACGATTTTGGATTACAGTACCACCTAGGGAAGGCTAATGTAGTAGCCGATGCACTCAGTTGGAAATCTTTGCACATGTCAGCTTTGATGATTAAGGAAGGGAAGCTGATAGAAGAGTTCAGGGATATGAACCTAGACGTCCAGATGAGACCCCACAGTATGATATTGGGCATGTTGACGGTCACGAATGAACTCTTTGATCAGATCCGAGTACTGCAAGTTGGAGATATTGAGTTGATGGACAAACGAGATTTGATGATGAGTGGAAAGGAGACCGACTTTATAACGGACTCCAGTGGGATGATGCGTTACAAGGGGAGAGTGTGTGTGCCTCGTGAGGAAGGGCTACGGAATAGTATTTTGGAGGAGTCCCATAAGAGTAAGATGAGCTTTCACCCAGGAACAACGAAAATGTACCAAGACTTGAAGAAATTGTTTTGGTGGTCTGGATTGAAGAGAGACGTGGCGTCATATGTTTCAAGTTGTCTAATATGCCAGAAAGCAAAAATTGAACATCAACGACCGGCGGGGGAGTTACAAACCCTAGAAATTCCCGTTTGGAAGTGGGATAGTATATCCATGGATTTTGTGTCTGGTTTTCCGAAGACTCAGAAGGGATATGATTCGATATGGGTGATCGTGGATCGGTTAACTAAATCTGCTCACTTTCTGCCTATGAACATGAGGTACTCTTTGGAGAGGTTAGCAGAACTGTATATCTAGGAAATTGTTCGCTTGCATGGAATACAGTCAAGCATTGTGTCGGATAGGGACCCCCGTTTCACTTCGAACTTTTGGACTAGTTTGCAAACCGTTTTGGGGACTAAGTTGAAGCTGAGTTTAGCTTATCATCCACAAACGGACGGTCAATCAGAAAGGACGATACAGTCATTGGAAGACCTTTTAAGAGCCTGTGTCTTAGAACAACCAGGGAGTTGGGATAGTGTGTTACCTTTGATCGAATTTACCTACACTAATAGCTTTCATTCGAGTATCGGGATGGCACCATATGAGGCGTTGTATGGTAGGAAGTGCCGAACTCCAGTGAGTTGGTTTGAAACTGGGGAGAACTTGATATTGGGACCCGAAGTAGTCCAGGAGACGACGGATGCAATCAAGAAAATCTGGGAGCATATGAGAATCGCCCAAAGTCGACAGAAGAGCTATTATGATAAGAGACGGAAACCTCTTGAATTTAACGAGAGAGATCATGTTTTCATGAGGGTTGTTCCGACTACCGGTATCGGTAGAGTTTTGAAATCCCGTAAGCTGACTCCTCGATTTATTAGGCCTTATCAGATATTGAATAAAATTGGGCCGGTAGCTTATCGTATTGCTTTACCTCCGTTGTTGTCCAATCTCCATAATGTATTTCATGTGTCTCAGTTGAGGAAATATGTTGGAGACCCATCTCATGTGGTTGAGTCTGATCAGATAGAGTTGAAGGATAATTTGACTTTTGCGACGTTGCCCGTGAGAATCATGGATACCAGTATAAAGAGATTGAGAGGCAAGGAGATTGCCCTGGTAAAGGTGTTGTGGAGCCAAGTGGACGAATGAGACGCTACTTGGTAAGTTGAGAAAGAGATGAGGGAGGATTACCCTCATTTGTTCCAATCGAGGTATGTTTGATTTTCGGGGACGAAAATTCTTTTTAGAGGGGGAGGATTGTAACACCCCAAATTTTAAGTCTTTAAAATTATAGTATCAGTCCTCGGATCCTCGCTTGAGAGAGAGATTCTCGCTTGAGCGAGAGAAGTTCAACTGGGAGGGTTAAATCCTGAGCTATACTGGAGGATTCTCGCCTGAGCGAGAGATGTCTCGCCTGGGAGAGAAATGACATTTGGGGCTGGTTGACACTGTGAGATTCTCGCTTATGCGAGAATCCCTCGCTTGAGCGAGATGGTTAGAGTTGAGTTTTTAAAATGGGCGGGATTTTCTCGCTTGAGCGAGAGAAAGCTCGCTTAAGCGAGAACCCGACGAGAACATTAAATGAGGGAAACCCCCAAACACATTTTAGGTTAAGAATTGAAGAGAGGTGAGAGAAGAGAGCATTCCCAAGGTCTAGGAGCTTTGATTCTTGTTCAAAAGCTTGAGAAGAGGTAAAACTCTCTATCCTAACTCTCTTCTTCCCTTAAGAACCCATTTTTGGTATTATGGATCTCTTCTCAAAATGTGTAAAACCATGGAAACTCTCTCTTTCGAGTTATGGTTCATGTTATGTCGTTTGTACCTTGTAAACTCTTGGTTTTGAGTTAGTAATCCAAGAATGGAAAGGAGTTTGGGGGTTGACTCATGGAAAACCAAAACCCTAGAGAGAGAAAATGAGGTTAGAGAGGAAAGATGGGTAAAATGCTAGAGGTAGAAGATGAGTTGCTTTGAAATGTTAAAATATGAGATGATATGTATGTTTTAGATGGTTGAAAACTCTTAATGAAAGTAGTATAGAACCATTGAGAACATGATAAATATCTTGTACGTTTAAATGATGCAATATAAGTTATTTATTTGTTATTTGGAATGAATGACTAACATTGTGTTATGTGGTGGGAATGAGGAAAGATCCTAAGTTTGGAGGTGGTGCCGGTGGAACTTGCGAAGTCACCAAAAACCAAACCCAACACTCACCAAGGTAAGGATAAGTGTTTAATTTATGCATTATGTGGAACATGCGTGGACTTTCTGTTATGGATGATGGATAAAATGTGAATCACTTAATCATTATGAACATATATGGGTATGTTGATAATGGTTAGAAGTGAGTTTACGGTTTACTTATTGGGGTAGTACCAATGAAAATAAGACTCAAAACTTATTGGGGGAGTACCAATGGAAATAAGACTCGAAACTTATTGGGGGAGCAGCAATGGAAATAAGACTCGAAACTTATTGGGGGAGTACCAATGGAAATAAGACTCGAAACTTATTGGGGGAGTACCAATGGAAATAAGACTCGAAAGATAATGACATAAATGGTAAATAACTTAGTCACCACAAATATATATGGGTATGTTTGTAGTGATGATGGGTGTATTTATGGTTTATGTATTGGTGGAGTGCCAATGAAAATAAAACTCGTTTTAGCCGACCAGAATGGGTTAGCGACTCTAGCTTGAGTTATGTAGCATGGTTTTTCAAAAGTATAGATGACGAAAAAGGTTTTTAAGAGTATTTAAATTATATTATTGTGAAAAAATATTAAATGTGGATTAACTAACATTGAGTTTTATTGAATTAATGACTTATTCCTTTGTGTTGTTTGTGCATGGTAAATGTTAATCCCATTGCAGGTAGGTGGACGGGGAAGGATGATTTTGAGTAGGGGATTAGAGACTTTTGCTTTTTAATGTCTCTTATTACATTCTTTTGTAATCCTTAATTGATTGTAATTGAAGTAACTAATGGTACTATGAATCCTATTTTTGTGTATGATACTGATCAGGGAGACTAGTAACTCGGGATATATGTAGCTATGGGTGTTTTGGAAACCCATAGCTAATTGTATGCGGTGGTTACTAGGTTATATTAATGAATTATGTTTTTCTGCTATCGAATGTTGTATGTTACATATGGTTCAAAGATAGGGTGTGAGTGTGAAGTGAGACTTTTAAAATAAATTTAATTACTCGGTAATTATGATTGATTGTTAAATGTATGGAATTGGATTAAATAAGGAAAAATTTTCTAGGGTAGAATTTCGGGTCGTTACTTTGGCTTGTGGCCTTCTTGGCTTGTCACCTTCATTGGTGTCATGCCTACCTTCATCCTCAACAACATCCTTGTTGTGACGAATTTCACTTTGACTTATCAAGCTTAAAGCTTGTGGCGCCTTCTCCTTCAACCTTCTCTAACTACTATGTTATACACTCCTACCTTCCATACACGCCCAAACAGCCTCCAAAAACAATCATCCACATTCAACCTTACATTCATACTTCACACATTTCCCTTCATCCCACATATAAATCAAAAACACAAAAAATACAAGTCTTTTCAACATAAAACCGAATCCACCTATCCACCCCCAACAAAATATCCTCTCATAGACCATCCACACACCCAAGCCCTCAAAATAACCCATACATCAAACAAGGAACACTCAAAACACATAAAATCATCTGCCTCACTATAAAGTCGGGGCCTATTCCAACATACATCCATAACACATTCTTTCAAAATCTTTACACTTTCCATATATATTTCAGCCACATTTTATACATCAAAGCCAAGCTACTTTTGATCAAAAGCCAATTCCGTACACAAAAATCATTTTCAAGAAAAACGATCAAAATAATATCAACCCTTACAAGGAGGTTGCTATCAGAAGCACATCTCAATGTAGAGTAGGTTATTTAGCTTTTCTAGAAAGTTATTAGTTAGTTTTATTAACTAACTCTGTAATTAAAAAGTAAAGTAAACACTAATTTCTAATATACCCTTGAAACTATATATCCTTTATTCTTTTGTTCTCTAGTACACCCCCTTAAAACTATACATCCTTTATTCTTCTGTTATTCTACCCATATATGGAGGAAATGTTAATAGAAAAAAATATTTATATCAAAAACTCCGAGGCATGTTTTGAGAGAGTTGAACTTAGATGTATCTAAAGGCTTGGTAAGAATGTTTATTGTATGACATTTAGAGGAGATGTGTTTAACTTGCAAAGTCTAGGACTGAATTTTATCTTTAACAAAGAATAGATCTAATTCAATGTGCTTGGTCATGTTGTGTAGGATGGGATTGTGAGCCATAACAACAAGCTTTAAGTTATAACATGGAACTAGTGATGCTTGATGAGAAAATTGAAGTTCTAAAAGCAATGATTCTACCCACATTATTTCTTGAGTAGCCAATGCAAGGCTTTGTTAGCTTATTTGTGTACGACAAGTGAACCATATTGTTCAAGTAATAAAACTGGTAAATATCGGGATATCGTCCTCAGAGAGCAAATCAGATTTATATTATTTTCTACAAATATAGATTGAGTATATATATACAAGGATGGGTTTTGATAAAAGTCATTGAAGTTTGGTTTTTCTAAATGATTAAATAAAAGTTGTTTTTCTAAATTTATTTAAAATGACTGGGATTGACTTTCATCATTATTCCTCATTCTAAACTTTAGATTCAATTCTGTAAAACTTTTATGGTTATAGATCTTGATGCAACATCTTAAATCATCTGTATCAATTCCTTGAATACAGAATCCTTAGATAATTCATCAAATACCAATTCCTTGGTTATTTAACGAATTATCTAGCATAAAATCCGATGTAAAAGCAATTCATACATCCTTGTCTATTCCTAGATCAATGATGCATCAAGAAAAATTATCCAGATTCAATTCCAAGTTTCACTTCTCAGTTAAACTTGGATACACGATCATGAATCTAGTAGCTAATTAGAATAAAGCATTAAGCAAGAATAAAATTTCCAAAATCAAAATAACTAAACATACTCGAATTGAATCCAAAAATACAAGAGTTAGAAGATTACATTCAATCCCAAAACTGAGAGATTTAGTCGCTCATTCTACACATTACAATGATGAAAATGCGTAAAACTACAAAGAATCCAGGCCTAGAGTCGTTTTCATGACTTTTTCCCTTCTCTCTCGTGCTTCTCTCTCTAGAAAGCTCAGAAAAAACTCAATAATGGCAAAAGGTAACCCCCACAACTGATGGAAACCGTCTATATCTAATTCTGACTTTTGGTCTCTCGCTCAAGCTAGGAATTCTCGCTTGGGCGAGAACTATAACGTCTGTGAGCATATGTCTCTCGCTTAGGCGAGAGATCCTCGTTTGAGCGAGAATTCAACAGTAAAGTTGGCCTTTGGGTACATCTCTCTCGCTTGGGTGAGATTTCAACAATAAGGTCCAAAGCTTCTTTTCCTCAATTTCTATCAATTTTCGTTTTGTCCAATGATCAATAACCTGAAATTGACAAGAAATGTATGAGTTCTCTGAACAATGCTAATTAAACTAGATTCTTTAGAGTTTTATCACTTGTTTCATCATAATTTAATAATAAGTGCCCCAAATCATATTCAATTTATTCGAAACAAAACACTTAACATGCTTCTATATTAAGCTTTAGTTCTGGACCTAGAGATGATTTGTTGTTTCTTGGACCACCGTGTGACAATGTTTGATCCAACGAATTCATAAGCCTCTAAAGTAGATTTTTTGTCATCTAGGTAAGCAACCCAATCTGAATTAGAGCAGTCTAAGAGAGATAAAGGGGAAGAGAGTGTAGCCGATTTAACATGAAGACCAATGATTGATAACTCGTGTAGATATCTAAGGGTTATCTTTACTACACTTCAGTGTTGTTGTGAATGTTCACTACACCAAATTTTACAATTTGTGGAGGTTTTTTGTGGAGGTTATTTAAACCTCCCCAAATAAATAAATAAGATGGGTCAAACAATTAGCTAAATATGTAGTAGAGGTTTTTATTTAATTTGTGGAGGTTCAAACTCCACTATCAATTTGAGAAAAATTGCATATCCATTATAACTAAGTGCCACCACAACCTTTGTTATTTTTTGACTCACTTCAACTTCAAATTTAGTGCTTCTACTGTTACACTCACATTCATTCACTCACTTGATTCTTCTCCTCTCACTCACTTCATTTAGGTCAATTTCACCTCCCTCATAGTGTAACAATTTTTCCCTCTTCTCTTCTTTATCCACTTCCAACAAACAATATCTCTATTATTCACTCCTCTCTCCAAACACTCATTCTCCATTTCTTCGCTCCTCTCTCTTCTCCATTTCTTCGCTCCTCTCTCTCTACAAGTTTCAGGTAACTATTTAGCCATTTCATCATTTCTTAGTGATTATTTTATCATTGATTTGATTATTTTGTTAATTTGTGATTATTTTCTCAAACCTCCATTTTCCGATTTTCATCATTGATTCGTTTTTCTGATTATTTTGTTCTATGTGCCGAAGCTCTCTTTGTCGAAGCTCTATGTTCTATAGAAACTATAAAGAATAGGAGCCTCCCCGGGAGTTCGAACTACTTCGTGGAGGAGGAGATAGTGGACATGCAGGATGTGTCAATGTTATGGCTTCCTGGGGGAGTAACTTGTTATGTTGACATTAATAAGGATGAGATTCTTTGTATTGGAGTAGGTTGGTATTCTGATGAAGGAATCAACCTTGTGATGGAGAGAGACTATGGCATGGATGGAAAACTCAAAGAGGTGAGGTGGAAATCATAGGTAAAGAGGAGGTGGTCTAATCCACCACTAGATCAATGAATGAATGAATAAACTTTGTAAGTATTAGATGCTTGACTTGTAAATTATTACTTTGAAATTTCAAAGAAGATTCAAACATTTTGCCTAATTAAAGTATAATATAATATTCAAAGGTGGGGTGCATCTACATTTTTATTACCACTGTGGCTATTTCTGCTGATAATTTATTTGGTCACAAGCTTGGGTTGTGATCATTGTAAAGGTTTAGCTGTGCAGATTTGGAATGCAAAATGTATGGTGTAGTTGGTTTAGCTGTCATGAATTTGAATGTATCCAGAGTAATCGGTTCACTTTCCCCTTATTATGGAGAGTACATATACAGTAATATGTTGCTTGAGTGCTTATTATTTATTTTACACATAACATGATTGAAATCTATTATGTGCTACATTATCTATTAAAGTTTGTCAAGCTTATTACTTGTTCTAGCTAGAATCATAGGTAGCCTTTGATTGTTGGGCCATCTTGATTGATTCTAACTAGTTAGTAGAGTATAGAGTTTGACATCCTTCTCCTACTTCTCAAGAGAATTTAAAACTGAGCAAACCTATGCTATGTTCATGCTGGCACATATGTTCATCATTTGCAAAATTTTCACCCTTTTATGTATGTATGACTTTTAAATTTAATCTCACAACATATTTTTTTTAATAGAATCTCACTCACATTTTCTCATTAGCATTCCTCTCTACCATCTCTTCAAATTATGCACTTAAAGAATATATTTTTTAGCCTTACCAGGCTCAGACATAGGCAGCATTTTGTTTTCAAATCCTACTACAAAGTGTCCATACCTTTTATGCATTTGTGGCTCTATAATCAGTTTCATATGTTATCGAGTAGTAAGTTGCAACTTCTCTGTGCCAAATGATGACAGTCTTGGAGCTTCAATGTAATGCATGTATTTTTGTATGAATTTGGGGTGCTTCTGATATTCTTATTGTAGTTATTTGAGCAATGTGTCTTATAACCTTTATATACGAGTTTTCAATTTATGTATATGTAATGCAGACTGACACCAAGAAGATTTCAGCTGTATCTATTTTCTTCGAAACAATGTCATACTGGTTGAACGAGAGCACTGGTTATATTGACTATGACCATGTAGGCAGGTATCATCGTGTTTCTTTGTTTTGTATGTTTCCTTTAGTTAAAGAGAATATTATTATCAGTAGTTAGTGTTCTCTTCTAGTATCTTTTGTCAATGAGTTAAGGATTGTCTCATTTACATTTAAGTGATGTTTAAAACAATTAAGTGATGATGATGATACTGTATCATTTACATTTAAAATTTTGTAGGACTGTGATAAGCAGAAGGCAGTTCTGTTGGCTGATATAGCACATATCAGTGGATTGGTTGTTGTTGGTGTTATTCCTTCTCCCTTTGATTATGCAGATGTTGTAACAACAACAATATATAAGTCACTCCGTGGACCACGCGAAGCTATGATCTTCTTCAGGAAAGGTGTAAAAGAGATAAACAAGCAAGGGCAGAAAGTGAGTCTTAAATTTTAAACTAATTGTGGTTAAGTTATAAAACTATTTGCGGGGTAAGTCGAGAAAGTGCTATACTTCTGGGAGTTACAATGTATTTTCCCCTAAAAATATTGTAATTAGTATATTTTCAGTAGTTGTAGACAGTAGACAGTGTTCTTCAATGCTTTTTGCTATGTTTGTTCTATACTTTGTTAAAGTAATTTCTCATTATTTTGGATTGTTTCAAAGATGGGTAACTTGATAAAATTCTTCATTGGTTGAACTCCATCCTACAGGTGTTGTATGATTACCAAGACAAAATTAACCAGGCTGTTTTTCCTGGACTACAAGGTGGTACACACAATCACATTATTACACGCTTAGCATTTCCATTGAAGCAGGTAATTTAATCAGACCAGCTCAAGAAACTTGTTGTCATCTTAGATTCCCTAAAAAATATGTATTTTTTAAGGCAAATAGTCCTATTGCATCATTTGTTGTCAGACTGATTGTAAGTTTGGTTCTTCAATTGTGTGAATGTAGGCTATGACACTTGAATTCAAGCATTACCAATAGCAAATTCTGAGTAACAACTCAACTTTTGCACAGGTAAAATGAATGCCTTCTGTATGGTTTGCATAAGTGTTGTTCAAGCTTTTGAAAACTAGTGTTGTACGTGTGTTATATGAATTCTCTGTATATTATATTTCGTTAATGTGTATCTTTAATGTTCACTTATTTAATAGTTAAATAATATTTTATTTTATTATTTCAGGCAAATGATGATGCAAGTGTGTCTGATATACCTTTGGATGCAAGAGAATCATCTGGAGCCAACAACATTAAAGATATTTGTTATGTATTTTGTTTTTAAAATGTCATATGAGACTACTTTTAGTTTTTTTAGATTTTATAGTATATTTGGATTTATAATGAAAAATGAATTATAACTCTTTCATTATGTTACCTTAGTTATTTGCAATAAAATTTTATTATTGCAAAGAACATTTGTAGTTAGTATTATAAACTTAAATAATAATTATAAATTAATGAGATTAAAGTTGTGAAAATTATGAAATTAAATTGAGGTTAAAATAATATATAAACATATAATAGTTATATTCTCAAATGGTATAGGTTTAAAGCCTCCATGATAAACACTACATAAACCTCCTCATATTGTGGAGGTTTACAACCTCCACCATAAATGCTGCAGAAACTTCCACTAATAAACCACTAAATTTATCAATACAGGGGTTTTCTAAAACATCCGCTAAACGCTTCTAGCAGTCATAACTGTGGAGGTTTCTGAAACCTCCGCTAGTTATATTGTGGAGGTTAAAAACCTCCACTAATCGCAAAAAAAAACCTTCACTAAATACAAAGTCTGTTGTAGTGGTTGACTCTTAAACTGACACACCTTGTTCACACTAAAGGCACAATTAGGTCTAGTTAATTACGCATAATGAAGTCCATTAACCACATATTTATATAGGCTATGATTATCAAAGTAGTCAGAGTTAGCTTTGGTTAGTTCACAAGTTGCAACAACAGGAATATAATATATTTAGTACCACTTATGTTGGCTCTGAAAGGCCTTTAATATACTTGGACATAGACAAAAATAACGAACCATCTATAAGGTGTTTAACCTCAACACCAAGAAAATAGTCTAAGGATCCTAGATTCTTGAGATAAAAGGTAGTGCCTAGCTTGTCAATGACAATACATGTATGATAGAAGATAACGCAGTAATTATATCGTCCAAATTAACAAGAACAAAAATTTTGTAGGTTGAAGTGATGAGTATGAAGAGAGCACTATCACAATTGTTATCATGAAAACCTAGTTGAAGAAGAGTTCATTTTAGTCATTCAAATAATTGTCTAGGAGCATGTATAGTTGGCATACCATATTCATTTCTCCATTGTGAATACTAGTGGCTTGTGGCATGTATAGTGAACGATAAGATAGCAAACTAAGAGAAACTGAATTTGTTTTCTGGTTTTTCTCGACTTAATGCAGATTTTTACAACTTAGCTAAATGTTAGAGTAGAGATGTTGCGGAAAAATAAGTCTGTATAAGGAAGAGAGAGACATCGAGTTTTATTCTGGTTCACCTTCTAGTCCACCAAAGGCTACATGTAGTCCTCTTGCAATCACAAGAGATTTTACTATGATGAAATCCCAATCGTTACAAACCTCACCCTGAGAATTTGTCTCTGATTACACTCACCAAATCTTACCTTTTAGAAGTACAACACTTCTAAAATCACTATTTCTCTTTCACCACACCCTAAGGTGTAATATACAAAAAATTATAATGACGAACTTTGTTTCTAGGGTTAGGATTGTTATGTATATATAACAATTCAATATTCAATCATTGTATGAAAACACTTGAAAACAACTTTTCAGAAAATTTAGAAAGTTTTGAATAAGTTATTTGAAAAACTATATGAAGGATTGTAGAAAACGTTGTGTGATTGATGTTATTAGAAATTGAATGCCTATTGCCTTTAAATATGCTTCCAATCAGCGAACATACTCATACCAGAAGGTACGAATCAATTGGAGTGACATCTATTCGTTTTGTGAGAAGTAGTTTCACTTTGAATTTAAAAAAAAACTACTCTAACAATTATGAGTAACCGATTACTCGAGGTGGGTAATCAGTTACCTAAAGTTTTTGTCTCGTTGAGTACTTGGTTACTCGATTGACTAATCAGCTACGAGCTGAGTTATTTTTGCTTGGCAACATGTTACTCAGTTTGGGTAATCGGTTACTCTATCATAGTAACCCATTACTTAGTTCGAGTAACCTCTACCTCAGCTTTTTGAAAGTTGAAATCCACTTTTTAAACCAAGTTTAGTATTATTCAAGAAGAGATTTCCTATGAGAATTTGGTGATGCTTAAAGTAAATAACTTTCGGATAGAAGTAGCTATCTTCAAAAGCTAATAAGTCTTGATCTTGTGTTGAACATGCTTCTATGTCTTTAGCGTCTTCAATCTTTTTACTTCTTTTGAGCATAGAAAATACTTGAACCAAGATAAGATTAAAAAACAGAGAAAAGATAAAAGAATTAACTAAAAAACACTCCAAAGTCAATCCATAATCACTGAAGTCTCTAACAACGACACCAATTTGATAAACGCAATATCGTGATGCATTACAAAAAAACATTTCAATCAAATGAAGTACAAGGTGTGTATAAACTAGGATCGATATCGAGGACTTAGATTAGTTATTAATTGAGAGAAGAGGTGATTGCAAGTAACAAAAGAGGGGGGTTTGGTTGATTTGATTGCTTTCAATTAATGTAAGAAGGATACTATAAGATTTGAAATCAATTGATGAAAACATAAATCATCAAGGTAAAACCATTCATAATTTAGAAGATGATCGTTAGATTTTTGCTCTAAGTTATGTGGGTTTGATCCCAATTCACAATCGTGGATAGGTGAATCTTGATTCTCTACTAGCCAACCGCCTAAACTATGATTTATTGAAGTTAAAAAGAGGAGGGCATTTGCTATCGGACAATTTTGTGTCACTCCATGTGGCATCAGCTTTGATGGGTTGAAAAAAGTATATTTAACTTGGTTCAAGTATTCGTTTTGGTTGAAGTTAAAAACATGGAGTGACACAATTTACGGGACAGAAGATGTGCTCACATTCAAAATTGACAATTGTCTCTCTCGAAATCCAATTTTCATTCTTACTTGGGTTAGAAATCCTAAACATTTCCTTATATCTTTCAACATATGGCTCAACCTCGTCGACATTGGGTAAAAAACATAAGTGTGCTTGCTTTAATTATGTTCTTGATATAGACAATATTTGTTTCCCAGTAATATCATCACCAAATGTTCTTTTTTCATAACGAGATTTTGGAATGCCTATCAACATCGAGAAGGCATGCAGTATATAGTTCAAGAACTTCTTCAATTTTATATCGATCAATAATACAACCCCCTGGTCTTGATTGGTGTTTACATACTCTTTTAATGTCTTTATATAACGCTCAAAATGGTACATCCATCTCATATAGGAAGGACCACATAATTGTGTCTCTTGAACAAGATGAATGCTTATATGAACCATTTTGTCAAAGAATGAAGGTGAGAAATACATCTCAAGCTCACACAAAGAAAAAATAATATGTCTTTGCAATGCAGATAATTTCTTTGGGTCAATCACTTTGCAACAAATTGCCTTGAAGAAGAAGCATAATTTAGCTATGGTGCCTCATACGTTTTTAGGTAAAGTGGACCGTATGCCAATAGGCAAGAAATGCTCCATGGGTACATGACAATCATGAGACTTAAGACCTTTTAACTTGAGGTCTTTCATTGATACGAGGTTCCGAATGTTTGAGCAGTAACCCTCTGGAACTTTTACACCATGAAGAAACTTCCAAATTATATTTTATCTTTCCAAGACAAAGTATAAGTTTTGGGAGTAGAAATGTACATTTTCCTTCTTTATCGAACCCAATTCCATTTTTATTCCTATACTAACCAAGAGCAATCTTTCATTCAATTCATATTTGGTCTTACCAAGAACATTGAGTAAGGTACCAAGGAAACTTTCAAATATATTTTTTCAATATGCATAACAACAAGAAAATTCCTTATAGATAATGAGCTCCAATATGACAATTTAAAGAAGATTGACTTTTTCTTCCACCCATTTTTTACCATTTCTCATGCAAAAGGTTTACCAAACTTATTATTAAAACCCTTTAGCTTTTGAAATAATTGGTCACCCATCAACTGCAAAGGAGCACGACCTTCTTCAGGTTTCCTATTAAATGCTTTTCTCCATTTTCGATAATGATGATATGGATGCATAACTCTATAATTCCAAAAGAATATATTATTCTTATAGTATTCCAACCTCGTCGAATGTGTATTGTATTAAAAAATAGAGCATGGAAAATTTCCTTCAGTTCTATATTCTCACAAATTACCATATGCCGGAAAATCACTGATTGTGTCGAACAACAAAGCCCACAAGTTGAAAATTTCCTCCCTATACCCATCATATACCTCTAGTCTTTGATTTATTCATGTTAAAAAGAGGAGGGCATCTGCTATCGCACAATTTGTGCCACTCCATGTGACATCAGCTGTGATTGGTTGAAAAAAGTATATTTAAGTTAAAAAATTAATTATTAATTTTTTATATGACCAATCACAGCTAATGGCACATGGGGTGACACAATTTGTTGGACAAAATATGTGCTCACATTCAAAAGTGACAATTGAATATTTGGAAATCCAGTTTTCATTCTTACTTGGGTTAGAAATCCTAAACATTTTCTTATGTCTTTCAACATATGGCTCAACCTCGTGGACATTAGGTAAAAAACATAAGTGTGCTTACTCCAATTATGTTCTTGATGTAACAATATTTGTTTCCCAGTAATCTCATCACCAAATGTTCTTTTCGCATAACGAGACTTTGGAATGCCTATGAAATCAACATTGAGAAGGTATGCAAGTATATAATTGAAGAACTTCTTCAATAATATATCGCTCAACAATACAACCCCTAGTCTTTATCAGTTTTTACATACTCTTTTAATGTCTTTATATAACGTTCAAATCGGTACATCCATCTCATATAGGAAAGACCACATAGTTGTGTCTCTTGAACAAGATGAATGCTTAGACAAACCATTATATCAAACAATGAAGGTGGGAAATACATCTCAAGCTCACACAAAGACAAAATAATATGTCTTTGCAATGCATATAATTTCTTTGGGTCAATCACTTTGCAACAAATTGCCTTGAAGAAGAAGCATAATTTAGTTGTGGTGCCTCAAACGTTTTTAGGTAAAATGGATCGTATGCCAATAGGCAAGAAATGCTCCATGAGTACATGACAATCATGAGACTTAAGACCTTTTAGCTTGAGGTCTTTCATTGATACGAGGTTACGAATGTTTGAACAATAACCTTCTGGAACTTTAACACCATGAAGAAACTTCCAAAATTATATTTTATCTTTCCAAGACCAATGAAATGTACATTTTCCTTCTTTATCGGCCCCAATCCCATTTTTATTCCCATACTAACCAAGACCAATCTTTCACTCAATCCATCTTTGGTCTTACCATGAACATTGAGTAAGGTACCAAGGAAACTTGATTTTGAATGCTCATCGAAGTACAGGACCCGAGAAGCTTGATTTTGAATACTCATCGAGGTACAAGACCATGAAAGCTTGATTTTGAATGCTCATCGAGGTAGAGGACCAGGAAAGCTTGATTTTGAATGCTCATCAAGGTACAACACCCGAAAAGTTTGGTTTTGAATGCTCATTGAGGTAAATGATCGGAAAAGCTTGATTTTGAATGCTTATTGGGGTACAGGACCCAAAATGGTTGGTTCTATATGCTCATCGATGTACAAGACCCGAAAAGCTTGATTGTAAGTATATTTGTAATGATATGATTGTTTGTAGATTTGTGATGCATGAAGTTCATGATGATGTTTGTACTGTAATGATTAATGTATGAATGTAAGTTGTAACGACCCAAATTCTATCATTGAAACTTTTTCATTTATTTTAATTCTTTCTTACATACAGTCGTCACCTTCATTAAAAACTGTCAAGTATCTCTCAAAAAAATGCTCTTTACCCTATTACAGTATCATATAAATTTATGTTGCGGAAAAACATAATTCATTCAAATAACATTTACCAAATACAATCAGTTATGGATTTCCCAAAGTTATAAAGTCCATAACTACACCTATCCGTATTAATCTAAACGGATTTACATTCATCCCATAATGTTATCAAATAACTACAACGTCAAGTAGCAAATAAAGACAAAATAGGTTAATAAACACAAAAGCTTCCTAAGCGAGCTTCCTTATCAAAATCCTTCATTTACCTACAATGGGATTATCATAAACAACACACAACAAAGGAAGTAAGTCATTAGTTCAAAACTAACATCACATGATAATCCTCATTCAAATACGATTAAGCTTTAATATAATTCGTAAACACACATACAGAATTGTAAACATTCAAATCATCTTCCTTTAATTTCCACTTTACTCATATTCATCCTATAGTATATATATCCTATAATATATATTCTATAGTATGCATATTACGTTCGTTCGAAACATCATCTGTCTCGTTATTCAGATCCACCCTATAACATATATATCCCATAATATATATCCTATAGCATGTATATTACTTTCTTTCTCAACATCTTCCTTTTTATCGCTCATATTCACCCTATAGAATATATATCCCATGCTATATATCCTATAGCATGCATACGACACTCATGTGACATTCACATTTCTCATCATTCATATTCACCCTATAGTATATATATCCCATACTATATATCCTATAGCATGCATACGACATTCATGTGACATTCAAATTTCTCATCATTCATATTCACCCTATAGAATATATATCCCATACTATATATCCTATAGCATGCATATGACTTTCATTACTCCGAGTCTTATTTCCATTGGGACTCCCCCAATAAATATTGATTTCACTTTGAGTCATATTTCCATTGGTACTCCCCCAATAATATTGATTTCATTTTGAGTCATATTTCCATTGGTACTCCCCCAATAATATTGATTTCATTTGAGTCATATTTCCATTGGTACTTCCCCAATAATATTAATTTCATTTGAGTCATATTTCCATTGGTACTCCCCCAATGATATTAATTTCATTTCAGTCATATTTCCATTGGTACTCCCCCAATAATATTAATTTCATTTCAGTCTTATTTCCATTGGTACTCCCCCAATAATATTAATTTTATTTGAGTCATATTTCCATTGGTACTCCCCCAATAATATTAATTTCATTTGAGTCATATTTCCATTGGTATTCCCCCAATAATATTAATTTCATTTGAGTCATATTTCCATTGGTACTCCCCCAATAATATTAATTTCATTTGAGTCATATTTCCATTGGTACTCCCCCAATAATATTAATTTCATTTGAGTCATATTTCCGTTGGTACTCCCCCAATAATATTAATTTCATTTTCCATAACAGAAAAGTCACGCATTTTCAACATAATGCATAAATTACAGACGTATCATTTTAAACCATTACCTCTTTCACATACCTCATTCGTATCAGCAAGTATGATTTAGAGACACTTATCCCTTACCTTGGTGAGTGTTGGGGAACGGTTCCGGGTAACTTTAAAAGTCTCCTCCGCGTTCCTCCAACCTTAGGATCTCTCTTCTCATTTCCACCAATAACAACAATGTTAGTCATTTATTCAAAATAACACATAAATAACTCGTATTTCATCATCAAACATACAAGGGATTCACATATTTTCAATATTTCCAAAACTACTTCAATACAAGTTTCTAAATATTAAAACATACATGTTTATCTCATACATCAACATTCAAGCACAAACTCATCATCCACATCTAACATTTCATCTCTTTCTCTTTATACCCATATTCTCATTTTGGGGTTTTTTGGGGTTTTCATGAATAACCCACAAAACCTTTCCATTCATAAACTATCAACTCTAAATCAAGAGTTCACAAGAGAAAAACATCATAAAACGAACCATAACTCTAAAGGGTGAGTTTCCATGGTTTCTCATGTTTTGAAAATAGATCCAACATATCCAAAACAAGTTAGAGAGGAAGAAGAAGAGTTAGAAACAAGAGGTTTACCTCTTCTCAAGCTTTAAGATGAGTCCTAAGGCCCTTTGCTCTTGAAAGCTCTCTTCTCTCTATTCTCTTCAAAGTTCTAACCCTAAAATGTGTTTGGGGTTCCTATTCTTTAAATAGCAGTCGTCGGGTTCTCGCTCAAGCGAGCCCTTTCTCGATCAGGCGAGAAAATCTCGCCTATTTTAAAAACTCATATCTGCCCCTCTCGCTCAAGCGAGAATCTCACAGTCCCAACAGGCTTCCTCTCGCTCAAGCGAGGGATTCTCGCTCAGGCGAGAATCTCACAGTGTCAACAACCCCAATTTGCCATTTCTCGCCCAGGCGAGGCAACTCTCTCTCAGGCGGGAAACTTCCAGTATAGCCCAGGATTTCACCCTCCCAGGTGATCCTTTCTCGCTCAGGCGAGAATCTCTCGCTCAAGCGAGACTTCCAGGACTGATATTATAATTTTTAAAGACTAAAATTCGGGGTGTTACATAAGTATGGATTGAATGGAATGGTAATGTATATCATGTGTGATATGATTACTATATGCTTGTTTGAATTTAATGGAACGAGAGTAAGACCTATGCGCAAAGGTTCTAATGCATCACTCATGAGTTATATTCTATTTGGGATGACATAAAAAATGCAACAACTTTGTGGATTCAACCAAGGCGACATCTAACAATTACCATTGACTTGTATAATAGCTTTCATTTCATCAAAATTGCCATAGTTTGCTTAAAGACACTTTTGTTTTAAGGTGATCCATAAAATTTCCCTAGTATAGTCTTTAAGAGAATGACTAAACTCTACTACTTTGCCCCAGTGTAGGCTGAGTGAAAAATTCTTTCCAAAGTATTGTTGTTTTTCTAACAACAAAACTTCCCTAGTGTGCCTGTTATGAATTATCAACTTGATCTAGGAGGCTATAACTTAAGATTCTCCAAAACTGTGCCAACTTGGGTGATTGAGGATGTGTAGTAGTAAGTCTTTACTTTGAGGGTCTTCATTTAATTTTCCCTAATTTTTGCCCAGAATACTTTATGTAGGCATATGTCGATAATTCTCTCATTTTATTATGATCTTAAGTCACCTTTGTAGGTTTTTGACTTAGAACCACTCATTTTCCTAGGTTTCCCATGTGGGTTTTCAACATAACACTCTTTGTCTTCTCTTTTTTTTTTAATTTTTTTTTAATTTGTTTGTGAAAACCCGCACATGTAATGGTCTATTTTCATAGAAAGCATAATACTTGTATAGGCTATCACTTACAGTTGTTCTTGAAGGTGATAACTTAATATCTTTCCTTGCTTGGTTGAGGGATTTTTCCTTATTGTGATTGATTCAAGTTATAGAGTCATGAAAAATGTCTTCGCTATTTCCCCAGTTTTAGACTTTTATAAATTTTCATACGAAAACGAGATCAACCCAAACATTGCCCCATTTTGGGCTTCTTCTGATTTTCCAATATAAAATGTGATCAACCCAATAAATGTCCCAATGTGAGATGTTGACAATCGTCCTTTTCTTCAAATTTTTATAGTAGGTTTGGACTGGAATTCCTTAAACCATGAAACATTTCAAAACATGCCCCAGTTTGAGATGCTTCCATTTTCCCTTTGCTCTAGTGCTCCTTATTTAATCAAATCTCTTTAACATGAAATACTAAAAAAACAATGATCATGTAAACTTTGGCAAGTGTTTGGGCGATGATTGGTGACATGGTAATGATGATAAAATTTAATTTGGGTTCAGCTTGTATGGATTTGGTGGTGGTGATGATAGAATTTAGTTTGTATTTAGGTTGTGAGCGGCGGTGAGGTTATGAGTTAGTATTTCAACAATGGAAAGGGGTTTGTAGGTCGATTCATGGAAACCCTAAAACCCTAAATTGAAAATGTGGTTAAATGGAAAATGGGTAAAATGCTAGAGGTAGAAGATGATTAAACCTTCCAATGTTGAAATATGAGATGGATATGTAGGTTTTAGATGGTTGTAAACGTATGATGAGAGTAGTCTATAAACATTGAAAATGTGATGAATATCTTGTATGTTTGAGTAATGCAATATAAATTGTTTATGTGATATTTGGAGATAAATGACTGACATTATCGTTATGTGATGGGGATAATGAAAGATCCTAAGGTTGGAGGAGGTAGCGAAGGAACTTGCAAAGTTACCCAAAACCAACCCCGACACGTACCAAGGTAAGGAGGAGTTTTTAATGGTATATGATAATAGAGAATGTGTGGATTTTCTGATTATGTATATAATCTGTGTATGACTTGCCCGATGTGGTATAGGGAATGACCTGTCCTAGATGACACCATGTATGACTTGCCCTATGTGGTATTGTGTATGACTTGCCCTCTGTGGTATTGTGTATGACTTGCTCTATGTGGTATTGTGTATGACTTGCCCTATGTGGTATTGTGTATGACTTGCCCTATGTGGTATTGTGTATGACTTGCCCTATGTGGTATTGTGTATGACTTGCCCTATGTGGTATTGCGTATGACTTACCCTATGCGGTATTGCGTATGACTTGCCCTATGTGGTATTGTGTATGACTTGCCCTACATGGTATTTTGTATGACTTGCCCTAAGAGGTAATGGAAAGGTAAACGTACAAGTGGAAAGTAATGATTTGAAATGGTATTGAGGAAGGAGGTGACAAGGTATGGTAGAGATGAACGGGTAAATCCAAAGTGTTGGAGGTGGAAACATGAGATGGACAAACATGATATGTAGATTTTATCTTTTAATGTTAAGTCTTCTATTATAACCCTAAAAGTGTGGATTATCGTTTACTGATATTTATTGAATTGATAACTTACTCCTTTGTTGTTGTGTATATTTGTCGTGATAATCCCATTGCAGGTGAACAAGGTAATTGAGGATATTCGGTTCGAGGCATGAGGAGCTTAGAACTCGGAATCATTATTTTGCTTTTTGTTTGATGTAAACTGTTAATTGGATAATTGTAAATCCTAACTGATTTAGTACTACTTTTTGTAATGCTGGATATTAATAGCTATGGGTATTTTGGAATCCCATAGCTAGTCATATGCGGTACTTACCGATAAGGAAATATATGAATTTTGTTTTTCTACTTCATGGGAAAGGGTCCTAGCATATTACGATAATTGAATTTAAAGTATTGAATGTTGTTTAACTGAAGAGTAATAGAGATGATAAGAATATCTTTATTAGAATGAGAAAAATATTCAAGGGTAAAATTTGGGTCCTTACAATATGGTATCAGAGCATACTTAATTCTGCGGCCTAGGGTATGACCTTACTTGCTTCTTTGTAGCCTTAGTTGATTTAACTGTAGAATTTAAGTGAAGTGTTGTGTGAATGGGTGATGATTTATCTGGTTAAATGTGGTGTACTGATAAATGCACGAGTGCAGGTACCCATTACTGAAATGTCTGGAAGAGGACGACGAAGAGGACGAGGAAGAGGATTGGGTCAGAATGAATTATTGGCCCAGATTGCGGCAGTACTGACAAATGTGAATGAGAACTTGCCGCACCTGAATCAGAATGCAACACCAAGCCCGAGTTCACACCCTTTGGTTCCACCCGGTCCGGTTGAGTACAGAGGTCTAGATGAATTCTGCAGGAGGAATCCCAGCCAGTTCCAAGGAGGATTCGCCCCTGATGCGGCCCTTGAATGGGTCCAAGGATTAGAGAGGATCTTTAGAGCCATGAATTGTTCTGATGCTCAGAGGTGGCTTACGCCACTTACAAGCTAGTGAAGGAGGCCGAGAACTGGTGGGAGATGACTCTATGGCAGATGGAGACCGAAGGGCAGATTGTAACACCCCAAATTTTAATCTTTAAAATTATAGTATCAGTCCTGGAAGCCTCGCTTGATCGAGAGATTCTCGCCTGAGTGAGAAAGGATCACCTGGGTGGGTGAAATCCTGGACTATATTGGAGGATTCTCGCCTGGGCGAGAAATGGCAATTTTCGGCTGTTGACACAGTGTAATCGATTACACACTGCTGGTAATCGATTACATGCTGATAAACTAATCAGACCTGTGCATCTGACACAGTGTAATCGATTACACACTCCTGGTAATCGATTACACACTCCTGGTAATCGATTACACACTCCTGGTAATCGATTACATCGTATTAAAAGCATCAGATATGTACATCTGACACAATGTAATCGATTACACCATGTTGGTAATCGATTACACCATGTTGGTAATCGATTACACCATGTTGGTAATCGATTACACCATGTTGGTAATCGATTACATCGCGACGATTTTACAATGTGTAATCGATTACACACTTATGGTAATCGATTACATCGTATTAATGTAATCGATTACACCATGTTGGTAATTGATTACATAGCGACGATGCCTCTATAATTTACACAGTGTAATCGATTACACTATACTTGTAATCGATTACACTTATCGCAGTGTCTATAAAATAGAAACCCAAAACACATTTTTGGGTTAGAACTTCGAAGAGAAGAGAGAAATGAGAGCTTTTCAAGAGCAAGGAGCCTTTGGACTCATCTTGGAGCTTGAGAAGAGGTAGACCTCCTGTTACTAACTCTTCTTCTTTCTCTCTAAGTTGTTTTGGGTATGTTGGATTTATTTTCAAAACATGAGAAACCATGGAAACTCATCCTTTAGAGTTATGGTTCGTTTTATGTTGTTTTTATCTTGTAAACTCTTGGTTTAGAGTTGTTATTTGATGAATGGAAAGTTTTATGGGTTATTCATGAAAAACCCCCAAAAACCCCCCAAAATGAAAATACGAGTATAAAGAGAAAGAGATGAAATGTTAGATGTGGATAATGAGTAGTGCTTTGATGTTGTTATATGAGATGAACATGTATGCTTTGATATTTAGAAACTTGTATTGAAGTAGTTTTGGAAATATTGAAATATGAGATGTTATGCATGTTTTAGATGGTTGAATATTGATGATGAATATTTTGTATGATTAAATGATGCAAATTAAGTTGTTTATGTGATATTTGGAATAAATGACTAACATTGTTGTTATTGGTGGAAATGAGGAAAGATCCTAAGGTTGGAGGAAATCGCGGAGGAGACTTTTAAAGTTACTCGGAACCGATCCCCAACACTCACCAAGGTAAGGGATAAGTGGCTCTAATTCATACTCACTGATATGAATGAGGTATGTGAAAGAGATAAAAGGTTTGTAAGGGAGACGTGTTTCCATAGTTAATGATTTGATGGAGAAGGTAAATGTATTGGCATTATTGTGTATGACTTGCCCTATGTGGTATTGTGTATGACTTGCCCTATGTGGTATTGTGTATGACTTGCCCTATGTGGTATTGTGTATGACTTGCCCTATGTGGTATTGTGTATGACTTGCCCTATGTGGTATTGTGTATGACTTGCCCTATGTGGTATTGTGTATGACTTGCCCTATGTGGTATTGTGTATGACTTGCCCTATGTGGTATTGTGTACGACTTGCCCTATGTGGTATTGTGTACGACTTGCCCTATGTGGTATTGTGTACGACTTGCCCTATGTGGTATTGTGTACGACTTGCCCTATGTGGTATTGTGTACGACTTGCCCTATGTGGTATTGTGTACGACTTGCCCTATGTGGTATTGTGTACGACTTGCCCTATGTGGTATTGTGTACGACTTGCCCTATGTGGTATTGTGTACGACTTGCCCTATGTGGTATTGTGTACGACTTGCCCTATGTGGTATTGTGTATGACTTGCCCCAAGTGGTAATGGAAAGGTAAACGTGCAATTGGAATATGAATGATGGGAAATGAGAAGGTTGCAATGAAAGTCATATGCATGCTATAGAATATATAGTATGAGATATATATTCTATAGGGTGAATATGAGTGATAGAAAGGAAGATTGTTAAGTATAAAAGTAATATACATGCTATAGATTATATAGTATGGGATATATATACTATAGTGTGGATATGGAAGATGAGAAGAACGATGCTTCGAATGAACATAATATGCATGCTATAAAATATATATTATGAGATATGTATTCTATAGGATGAATATGGATAACGTGGAAATGAACGAAAGAAGAGATGAATGTTTGCATTTACGTAATTGCGTTTATATTTTATATTAAAGTTTAATCGTATTTGAAATGTGGATTATCATGTGATGTTAGTTTTTAAACTAATGACTTACTCCCTTTTGTTTTGTGTATTGTTTATGATAATCCCATTGTAGGTAAATGAAGGATTTTGAGGATGAAGTTCAATTAGGAAGCTTTTGTATTTAATTATTCGCTTGTCTTTATTACTAATTGACGTTGTAGTTGATTTAATAGTATTATGGGATGTCTGTAAATCCGTTTAGATTAATTACGGATATGTGTAGTTATGGACTTTATAACTTTGGGAGACCCATAACTGGTTGTAGGTGGTAAATGTTATTTGAATGAATTATGTTTTTCCGCAACATAAATTTGTATGATAAGGTAATAGGGTAAAGAGTATTTTCGAAAATGGTACTTGAGAGTTTTTAATGAAAGTGACGACTGTATGTAAGAAAAGATTAAAATAAATGAAAAATTTTCAAGGGTAGAAAATCGGGTCGTTACACAGATCATCACGTGGGGAACCTTCAAGGGAAAATTCCTCCATAAATATTTCCATGCAGACCTGAAAAGGAAGAAGGAGATGAAATTCTTGCAATTAGAGCAAGAAACATGACGGTGGGCGAGTATTCGGCCTAATTTGAAGAATTGATCCGATATTGCCCTTATGCTGAACTAGAGTTGGACGGGAGGTCCAAATGTGTGAAGTTTGAGATGGGGTTGAAGCCTGAGCTTAGGGTGACGTTTGGTCACGAAGAAATTGCTAATTTTTCTACACTAGTGAACAAGTGTAGAATGCATGAGGATAATGTGCGGGTGAGGGATGCTGCTGCTTGTAAAGGGAACCCTCCACGAAACTATGGCCCCCAACGCCACATTGTGCAAGGGAAGGGTAAAGAGATGATGAGTCATGACCGACGACCTTATGCTCCACCCAACAACCATCGCAACCAGGGTTTCCAAGGACCAACCGCCTCTACTGCTACCGGAGGGTCGTCTCAGAACTCCTACCCTTTGTGTAGTAAGTGTAACCGGAGACACATTGGTAGCATTTGTCCTGGATCAGGGAATGGGTGCTTCTACTGTGGAGAGCAACGGCACGTGAAGAGGTTTTGTCCTAAACTTGACCAAAGGACAAACGTTGGAAATGCCAGGAGACCCAGAAACACTGGTAGGGTGTTTACCATGAGTGGTGCAGAGGCATCAGAGGTTGATGGTCTGATCCAAGGTAACTGCACGGTGGCATGTATTTCGCTTTTAGTGTTGTTTGATTCGGGAGCGACACACTCCTTTGTATCTTTTGACTGCGTGAATAGACTGAATTTGCAAACTGAGTCGTTGCCCTTCGACTTAGTCGTATCCACCCCAGCTGATGTACTTGTGGTAGTATCGATAGTGGTGTCTCGATGCCCGGTAGTGGTAAACGGTATAGCTTTTACCGTGGATTTGATCTGCTTACCACTATCCCAGTTAGAGCTAATTTTGGGGATGGACTGGTGGACTGGTTGTCAGCGAATCGTGTGGTGCTTAATTGTGTGGATAAGACCGTGGCATTCGGAAATCCATATGAGAATTCTGATGAGGCTAATTATATGAAGCCGTTGTCGGCTAAGAAAGTCAGAACCTCCAGCAAAGAGGGAGGGGTCTTGTTTATGTTGTTGGCATCCCTAGAAGTATAGAGAAACCCAAGGTTGAAGACATTCCGATAGTTCGTGAGTTTCCCGAGGTATTCCCTGGTGATATTCCAGAATTGCTTCCAGCGAGAGAAGTTGAATTCTCTATTGATTTGGTACCTGGAACGGGACCCATCTCTATAGCTCCTTATAGAATGGCACCGTTAGAGTTGGCTGAGTTGAAAAAGCAGGTGGAGGACTTGTTGGCAAAGAAGTTTATTCGTCCGAGTGTCTCGCCGTGGGGTGCACCTGTTTTGTTGGTGAAGAAGAAAGATGGTAGTATGCGGTTGTGTACCGACTACCGGCAGTTTAACAAAGTTACTAATAAGAACAAGTATCCTTTGCCTCGAATTGATGATTTGATGGATCAGTTGAGAGGAGTGGTGGTATTTTCAAAGATTGATCTTCGGTCGGGCTACCACTAACTTCTGGTAAAGTCATAAGATATTCCTAAAACTACTTTTAGGACCAGGTATGGGCACTTCGAGTATTTGGTCATGCGTTTTGGTGTAACGAATGCCCCAACAATATTTACTGACTACATGAATCGGATTTTTCATCTGTATTTGGATTCATTCGTAGTGGTATTTATTGATGACATTTTGGTTTACTCCAAAAGCCGAGAGAAACACGCTAAGCACCTGAGGATTGTTCTAGAACTTCTGAGTAAGAATCGGTTGTATGCGAAGCTGTCAAAATGCGATTTCTGGTTGGAATGGGTAAACTTTCTTGGACATGTAATATCCAAAGAAGGGGTGGCAGTAGACCCTTCAAAGTTCGATGCTGTGATGGAATGGGCGGTGCCCAAGTCCGTTACCGAGATCAGAAGTTTTATGGGGTTAGCTGGGTACTACAAAAAGTTTATAGAAGGATTTTCTAAGTTGGCTTTGCCCCTGACTAAACATACCAGGAAGGGAGAACCATATATGTGGACGATTCGTTGTGAAGAGAGCTTCCAAGAGCTAAAGCGGAGGTTGACTTCGACACCCGTGTTGGTTCTTCCTAATACTGATCGTGATTTCTTGTGTGTATTGTGATGCTTCTAAGCAAGGCTTAGGTTGTGTGTTGATGCAAGAAGGGAAGGTTGTTGCCTATGCTTCTCGACAATTGAGGACGCATGAGCAAAACTACCCTACCCATGACTTGGAATTAGCTACAGTGGTCTTTGCATTAAAAATCTGGAGGCACCATCTTTATGGCGTGAGATTTGAGGTATACAGCGACCACAAAATTTTAAAGTACCTGTTTGATCAAAAGGAATTGAATATGAGACAACGAAGGTGGATGGAAAACCCATTTTTGGTATTATGGATCTCTTCTCAAAATGAGAGAAACCATGGAAACTCACCCTTTTGAGTTATGGTTCGTTTTATGTTGTCTTTATCTTGAAAACTCTTGGTTTAGAGTTAGTATTTCAACAATGGAAAGAAAACCCTAAAGTGAAAATGTGGTTAAAATGGAAAATGGGTAAAATGCTAGAGGTAGAAGATGATTAAACCTTCCAATGTTGAAATATGAAATGAATATATAGGTTTTAGATGGTTGTAAACGTATGATGAGAGTAGTCTATAAACATTGAAAATGTGATATGTAGATGGACAAACATGATAAATCCAAAGTGTTGGAGGTGGTAACATGAGATGGACAAACATGATATGTAGATTTTATCTTTTAATGTCATGTCTTCTATTATAACCCTAAAAGTGTGGATTATCGTTTACTGATATTTAATGAATTGATAACTTACTCCTTTGTTGTTGTGTATATTTGTCGTGATAATCCCATTGCAGGTGAACGAGGTAGTTGAGGATATTCGGTTCGAGGCATGAGGAGCTTAAAACTCGGAATCATTATTTTGCTTTTTGTTTGATGTAAACTGTTAATTGGATAATTGTAAATCCTGACTGATTTAGTACTACTTTTTGTAATGCTGGATATTAATAGCTATGGGTATTTTGGAATCCCATAGCTAGTTATATGCGGTACTTACCCTAGGAAATATATGAATTTTGTTTTTCTTCTTCATGGGAAAGGGTCTTAGTATATTACGATAACTGAATTTAAACTATTGAATGTTGTTTAACTGAAGAGTAATAGAGATGATAAGAATATCTATATTAAAATGAGAAAATAATTCCAGGGTAAAATTTGGGTTCTTACAATATGGTATCAGAGCATAGTTAATTCTGCGGCCTAGGGTATGGCCTTACTTGCTTCTTTGTAACCATAGTTGATTTAACTGTAGATTTTAAGTGAAGTGTGGTGTGAATGGGTGATGATTTATCTGGTTAAACATGGTGTACTGATAAACTCATGAGTGCAGGTACCCGTTACTAAAATGTCTGGAAGAGGACGAGGAAGAGGATCGGGTCAGAACGAATTATTGGCCCAGATTGCGGCAGTACTGACAAACGTGAATGAGAACTTGCAGCACCTTAATCAGAATGCGACACCAAGCCTGAGTTCACACCCTTTGGTTCCACCCGGTCTGGTTGAGTACAGAGGTCTAGATGAATTCTGCAGGAGGAATCCCAGCCAGTTCCAAGGAGGATTCGCCCATGATGCGGCCCTTGAATGGGTCCAAGGATTAGAGAGGATCTTTAGAGCCATGAATTGTTCTGATGCTCAGAAGTTAGCTTACGCCACTTACATGCTAGTGAAGGAGGTCGAGAACTGGTGGGAGATGACCCGAAGGCAGATGGAGACCGAAGGGCAGATCATCACGTGGGGAACCTTCATGGGATAATTCCTCCAGAAATATTTTCCTGCAAACCAGAAAAGGAAGAAGGAGATGGAATTCTTGCAATTAGAGCAAGGAAACATGACGGTGGGGGAGTATTCAGCCAAATTTAAAGAATTGATCCGATATTGCCCTTATGCTAAACTAGAGTTGGACGGGAGGTCCAAATGTGTGAAGTTTGAGATGGGATTGAAGCCCGAGCTTAGGGTGACGTTTGGTCACGAAGAAATTGCTGATTTTCCTACACTAGTGAACAAATGTAGAATGCATGAGGATAATGTGCGGGTGAGGGATGCTGCTACTTGTAAAGGGAACCCTCCACGAAACTATGGCCCCCAACGCCACATTGTGCAAGGGAAGGGTAAAGAGAGGATGAGTCATGACCGACGACCTTATGCTCCAACGAACAACCATCGCAACCAGGGTTTCCAAGGACAAATCGCCTCTACTGCTACCGGAGGGTCGTCTCAGAACTCCTACCCTTTGTGTAGTAAGTGTAATCGGAGACACATTGGTAGCATTTGTCCTGGATCAGGGAATGGGTGCTTCAACTTTGGAGAGCAAGGGCACGTGAAGAGGTTTTGTCCTAAACTTGACCAGAGGACAAATGGTGGAAATGCCGGGAGACCCAGAAACACTGGTAGTGTAACACCCCAAATTTTAAGACTTTTAAATTATAGTATCAGTCCTCGGATCCTCGCTTGAGCGAGAGATTCTCTCTTGGGCGAGAGAGGTTCACCTGGGAGGGTGAAATCCTAGGCTATACTGGAGGATTCTCGCCTGAGCGAGAGTTGTCTCGCCTGGGCGAGAAATGGCATTTTGGATTGGTTGACACTGTGAGATTCTCGCTTGAGCGAGAATCCCTCGCTTGAGCGAGAGGGTCAGAGTTGAGTATTTTTTAAAATGGGTGGGATTTTCTCGCTTGAGCGAGAACCCGATGAGAACATTAAATGAGGGAAACCCCAAACACATTTTAGGTTTAGAATTGAAGAGAGGTGAGAGAAGAGAACATTCCCAAGGTCTAGGAGCTTTGATTCTTGTTCAAGAGCTTGAGAAGAGGTAAAACTCTCTATCCTAACTCTCTTCCTCCCTTGAGAACCCATTTTTGGTATTTTAGATCTCTTCTCAAAGTGGGAAATGCCATGGAAACTCTCTCTTTCGAGTTATGGTTCGTTTTATGTCGCTTGTACCTTGTGAACTCTTGGTTTTGAGTTAGTATTCCAAGAATGGAAAGGGTATGTGGGTTGACTCATGAAAACCCCAAAAAAACCTAGAGAGAGGAAAATGTGGCTAGAGAGAGAGTGGGTAAAATGCTAGAGTAGAAGATGAGTTGATTTACAATGTTAAAATATGAGATGATATGTATGTTCTAGATGGTCGAAAACTCTTAATGAAAGTAGTATAGAACCATTGAAATTATGATAAATATCTTGTATGTTTAAATGATGCAATATAAGTTATTTATTTGTTATTTGGAATGAATGACTAACATTGAGTTATGTGGTGGGAATGAGGAAAGATCCTAAGTTAGGAGGTGGTACCGTTGGAACTTGCGAAGTCACCAAAAACCAAACCCAACACTCACCGAGGTAAGGATAAGTCTTTAATATATGCATTATGTTGGAAAATGCGTGGGTTGTCTGTTATGGATGATAGATAAGATGTGAATCATTTAATCATTATGAACATATATGGGTATGTTGATAATGGTTAGAAGTGAATTTACGGTTTACTTATTGGGGGAGTACCAATGGAAATAAGACTCGAAAATGAAATTATGAAATGTAAATCACTTTGTAGTTTTGAGCATACGTGGATATGTTTATAATGATGTCGGGTGTATTTATCATTTTTGTATTGGGGGAGTACCAATGGAAATAAGACTCGTAATAAAGCAATAATTGTAAGTCACTTTGTAGTTACAAGCATATACGTTATGTTGTAATGATGTCGGGTGCATTTATTGACTATTTATTGGGGGAATACCAATGGAAATAAGACTCGGATAATACAATAAAATTGAGTCACTTTGTAGTTACAGGCATATACGCTATGCTGTAATGATGTTAGGTGCGTTTATTGTCTATTTATTGGGGGAGTACCAATGCAAATAAGACTCGAAATATTAAATAATAAATTTTAAATCACTTAGTCACTACAAATATATATGGGTATATTTGTAGTGATAATGGGTGTATTTATGGTTTATATATTGGTGGAGTGCCAATGAAAATAAAACTCGTTTTAGCCGACCAGAATGGGTTAGCGACTCTAGCTCGAGTTATGTAGCATGGTTTTTCAAAAGTATAGAGGACGAAAAAGGTTTTAAGAGTATTTAATTTATCTCACTGTCTAAACCTATTAAATGTGGATTAACTTACATTGAAGTTTATTGAATTAATGACTTATTCCTTTGTGTTGTTTGTGTATGGTAAATGTTAATCCCATTGCAGGTAGGTGGACGGAGAATGATGATTTTGAGTAGAGGATTAGAGACCTTTGTTTTTGATGTCTCTTTATCCATTTTTTTGTAAATTTAATTGATTGTAATCAAAGTAACTAATTATACTATGAACATTAATTTTGTACATGATGTTGATCATGGGGACTAGTAACTCGGGATATATGTAGCTATGAGTGTTTTGGAAAACCCATAGCTAATTGTATGCGGTGGTTACTAGGTTATATTAATGAATTATGTTTTTCCGCTATCGGATGTTGTATGTTACTTTTGGTTCATAGATCGGGTGTGAGGGAGAAGCGAGACATTTTAAATAAATTTGGTCACTCGGTAATTGTGATTGATTGTTAAATGCATGAAATTGGATTAAATAAGGAAATATTTTCAAGGGTAGAAAATTGGGTCGTTACAATATGGTATCAGAGCATAGTTAATCCTGCGACCTAGGATATGGCCTTGCATGCTTCTTTGTATCCTTATGTGCTGAAGTTGTTTGAATGATGCTAAATGTTAAATGTTAAATGTTGTGTGCACTGTATTTATACAATTCGCTTACTAACAAGTGAGTGAGTACAGGTACTCATGGCAGGAAGAGGAAGAGGAAGAGGAGCGAGTCAGAACGTCCCGAATGATTTATTAGCTCAAATGGTCGCGGCGCTACAGCAGGTCAACGACAACTAGCAGAACCTGAACCAGAATCTGACACCAAGCCCAAATCCACATCCACTAGTTCCACCTGGGCCGGCAGAATATCGGGGCTTAGATGAGTTCTGCTGGAGGAACCCCACTCAGTTCCAAGGGGGATTTGCTCCTGAAGCTGCCATCGAGTGGGTCCAAGGGTTAGAGCGGATCTTCAGAGACATGAACTGCACTGAGGCTCAGAAACTCACCTATGCTACTTACATGCTGGTGACCGAGGCTGAGAATTGGTGGGAGTATACTCGGTGATAGATGGAAGCCGAAGGTCGACTGATCTCCTGGGGTACCTTCAAGGAGAAGTTCCTACACAAGTACTTTCCCGCTGATTTGAAAAGGAAGAAGGAGATGGAATTCCTGAAGCTGGAACAGGGGAACATGTCAGTAGGAGACTATGTGGCCAAGTTTGAAGAGTTGGCCCGGTTTTGCCCCTACGCCGAGTTGGAAATGGACGGAAGGTCCAAATGCGCCAAGTTCGAATCGGGTTTGAAGCCCAAGTTGAAAAGTATGTTTGGGCACCAAGAGATTGCTAATTTCCCTACCCTGGTGAACAAGTGTAGGGTGTATGAAGATGATTTGGAAGCTGATGAAGCGGCAACATCTAAGGTGGTTCCTCCCAAACACTTTGGACCTCAACGAAACTTTCCTCACAGAAAGGGGAAAGGGAAGGCGTTTCATGAGGAGAGGAAGCCTTATTTTCCTCCGACAAGTAATCGGAGTTATCCTTCGCATGGGTCGAGGACTCATGTCACTGCTGGAGGGTCACGGTTGAACACTCCCTCTCTGTGCAACAAATGTGGCCGAATGCATGTCGGTGACTCGGTCCCCGGAATGGCTCTTATTTGTTTTTATTGCAAGGAAGTGGGACATATTCGAAGAAATTGTCCTAAGCTACCGCAGAGCGTGAAAGCTGTGAGGGTTGAACGACCTCGATCCACGGGCACAGTGTTCACCATGAGTGGTGTAGAGGCATCAGGCGTAGATGGCCTGATTAAAGGTAATTGCTTGGTGTCAGGTATTCCTCTTTTAGTGTTGTTTGATTCGGGAGCGACAAACTCCTTTGTATCCATTGACTGTGTGGACCGACTGAATTTACAAACTGAGTCGTTGCCTTATGACTTGGTCGTATCAACCCCAACTGATGTGCCTGTGATGGTGTCGATAATTGTGTCTCGGTGTCCGGTGGTGGTAAACGGTAGGGATTTTACCGTGGATTTAATCTGCTTACCATTATCCCAGTTAGATTTGATTCTGGGGATGGACTGGTTGTCAGAAAATCATGTGGTGCTTAATTGTGCTGATAAGACCGTGATGTTTGGAAATCCAGATGGGATTTCGAAGGGATTCAGTTGTATGAGGCCGATGTCGGCAAAAGAGGTTAGGACTTCCAGTAAGGAGGGAGGGACCGTGTTCATGTTGTTGGCGTCCCTGGAAGGTATTGGGAAGTCCAAGGTTGAGGACATTCCAATAGTTCGTGAGTTTCCGGAAGTCTTTCCTGGTGATATTCCGGAATTACCTCCGTTGAGAGAAGTTGAATTCTCCATTGATTTAGTGCCGGGAACGGGACCCATCTCTATAGCTCCTTATAGAATGGCACCGTTAGAGTTAACTGAGCTGAAAAAGCAGGTTGAGGAATTGTTGGCTAAGAAATTTATTCGCCCGAGTGTCTCGCCGTGGGGCGCACCTGTTTTGCTAGTTAAGAAAAAGGATGGTAGTATGCGATTGTGTACCGATTACAGGCAGTTGAACAAGGTTACAATTAAGAACAAATACCCATTGCCTCGGATTGATGACTTGATGGATCAGTTGAGAGGGGCGGTAATGTTTTCCAAGATTGATCTTCGATCGGGCTACCATCAAGTTCTGGTGAAAACAAATGACATTCCAACAACTTCTTTTAGGACAAGGTATGGACATTTCGAGTATTTGGTCATGCCTTTTGGCGTAACAAATGCTCCAGCAATATTTAACGACTACATGAATCGGATTTTCCATCCGTATTTGGATTCATTTGTAGTGGTATTTATTGATGACATTCTGGTTTACTCCAAAAGCCGAGAGGAACATGCAGAGCACCTAAGGATTGTTCTAGAACTCCTGAGTAAGAACCAGTCGTATTTCATCATCAAACATACAATGGATTCACATATTCCCAATATTTCCAAAACTACTTGAATACAAGTTTCTAAATATTAAAACATACGTGTTTATCTCATACATCAACATTCACGCACAAACTCATCATCCACATCTAACATTTCATTTCTTTCTCTTCATACCCATATTCTCATTTTGGGGGTTTTTGGGGTTTTCAAGAACAACCCACAAAACCTTTCCATTCATAAACTATCAACTCTAAATCAAGAGTTCACAAGAGAAAAACAACATAAAAAGAACCATAACTCTAAAGGGTGAGTTTCCATGGTTTCTCATGTTTTGAAAATAGATCCAACATACCCAAAACAAGTTAGAGAGGAAGAAGAAGAGTTAGAAACAAGAGGTTTACCTCTTCTCAAGCTCTAAGATGAGTCCTAAGGCTCATTGCTCTTGAAAAGCTCTATTCTCTCTCTTCTCTTCAAAGTTCTAACCCTAAAATGTGTTTGGGGTTTCTATTTTAAAGAGCAGTCGTCTGGTTCTCCCTCAAGCGAGCCCTTTTTCGCTCAGGCGAGAAAATCCCGCCTATTTTAAAAACTCAGATCTGACCCTCTCGCTTGAGCGAGAATCTCACAGTCCCAACAGGCTTCCTATCGCTCAAGCGAGGGATTCTCGCTAAGGTGAGAATCTCACAGTGTCAACAGCCCTAGTTTGCCATTTCTCGCCCAGGCGAGGCAACTCTCGCTCAGGCGAGAATCTTCCAGTATAGCCCAGGATTTCACCCTCCCAGGTGATCCTTTCTCGCTCAAGCGAGAATCTCTCGCTCAAGCGAGGATCCAAGGACTGATACTATAATTTTAAAGACTTAAAATTTGGGGTGTTACAATCCTCCCCCTCTTAAAAGAATTTTCGTCCCCGAAAATCAAACATACCTCGAACAATAATATCATCAACTAGACCCTAGTCACACGAATACCCAACCAAAGTCATCACCGATCCTCTAATCCTTTCAGATTACTTAATCGGGCATTAAGGGCATACTCCACTAAATTGTGATATCCCCAAACCAATTCATGAACTAACTCATCACTGTCCAAATATTAGGATCTCAGCCTCTAATAACTCGAATGCCATGATAACTAAACCATAATTCAGGCTAAAGATCTTTCCTATATTCGGAAAGAACCATAGGTATCTAGGACTGATCCAGCTAACAATCCTCATCTATGTTAAGAATCCCTATAAGACTCTTGAAATTCAGCGAATGGGTAACTCCTTATCCCTCATCCACTCCAATGCATCATTTAACATCCATCAAACACTAGCTAGTTTCATATCTACTAAAAAATCTAGCGTAATTTCATTTTACTCAATCAATAATATACTTACACAATAGGACTTTTAGTGTCTCATCCATTGTACACAATTCAAACTATCCAGTAATTGTTTAATTACATCAAAGATTTCTACCATCAAATCTTTTCGTCTAAAGAAATTACCGGTTTCTAGCCTTCACTGAAACCATAAAACCATTGATTCACACCAAAACTAGGTATTTTGTTACCAATCGGCCAGCACAAGTCGACCAACACTCAAATCTACAACTTGCGTTCGGTTTGGTCATCCCAATTCCGTTAGCAAAGATAAACTGATTAACCCACTCGCATTATGTCCAGAAATACATGGGCGTCTTATATCACTAAACTTTTAACAACCTCATACTTATTCTGATATGGTTGCTAAAATTTCGGAATTCTCCAACATGATACTAAATCATTTCTTAGCCACAAGCTATGTTTTACCCAAAAATGATTTTCGAAAACGATTTGAATCCACGAGTCTTGGCAACCACGTCTTGAAACACGGTTCGCATACTCATTTCAACACAGCCCAAAACTCCTTCTCTCTTATGGTTACATCACACCCATACACCGCAATTACTGACGTTCAGGAAACAACAACAACTTTTGCCAGTACAACATTCAACGCAGACAATTGAGGTACACCACCACTATTTCATGCGTTGCCAATGTCCTACCGCAAAAGAACCGGTCATTCGAGACCAAAAGTTTCACGTCTAATAAAAATGTATTCATCACATCGATGGGGTAAGTAACTCAACTAGCCTCTTCCTCAACTAGCAGTATAAGTCTTACCCCTTAGTATACACATACATGTCAATTGCAAACTAGATCTTAAATCTTCACTTCAACAATTATCACACAGTTAAGCATAATACGATTTGCTGACCGCTAGTCTATTTCCAGGATTAAATCCAACCAAGACGTCATGCGCATATCAACACTATGATAAAGGTTCTACCGTTTATCCCAACTGTACATTGAGACACCCCCACCTTAGACCTTTTTCTCGTCAGTATAATTATTCTAAAAGTTAATCATTCATAGAAGAAAATTCCACTTTCCAAAAATACATGGTTCTTTCAAATCTTATTATTTTAAAGTACTAACGAATTCTTAAATACTCTCTCGTGGCTTTTACATAATAAACACCGATCCCTTTTTCGAAGGGGATTCCTGACTCTCTTAGCCGACATTGGTACCATACCACTAGCCTGGTCAGAGATCTCACACAGATCTCCAACCGCCACAACCTTGTCAGCGCTATTAAATCATAACATGATTTGCCAATAATCAGTCCATCCCCATAATTATATCTAGTTGTGATAACGACAAGTAGACTGAATCTACGGTAAATATCACACCATTTACCACCATCGGACACTAGAAACATAAACGTCAACACCATCACCAACACATAGATTGGGGTGGACACAACCAAGTTGGAAGTACTGACTCAGTTTGCAATTTCAGCCAGTTTTTCACATTTAACACATATATCAGGGAGTGTGTCGCTCCCGACTCAACAACACTAAACAAGGAATACCTGTCACCATGCAATTTACCTCTCGCCGGATCATCAACACCTGATGTCCCTGCGCCACTCGGGGTAACCATCAGACCGTGGTCTCTTGCCTCCTCAGCAGGAGTGACATTAGGTCTCCGATCCAACTTGGGACTATACCTTTTAATATGCCCAAACTCCTTGCAGTGGAAACATCCATTCCCTTTTCCCGGGCACGTACTTCCATAATGAAGTCTACCGCACTTGTTGCACATTGGAGTAGAACGGTAGGTTTCGACCCTTGATACCCATGGTTACGACAGACACCAGTTAGAGCATATGATCGTTGGCTTTCATTCACCTTCTCCTCATACATCCCACATCGGGTCAGACTATCCGATTCTGATGCCTCTGCACCATACATGGTAACCACTCTGCCGATAGATTGAGGTCGTCCAGTCTCCATGGCATTCATACTCTGCCGTGACATAGGACAATACCTCTTGACATGTCCAGTCTCCTTGCAACGAAAACAGTGATTTGTCGTTCCAGAACACGATCTTCCGTCATGTTTTCGGTTACACTTGCTGCACCAGGATGGGGAGTTTAGCCGTGACCCTCCGGCATTTGCATGGGTCCTCGGCCCATGCGATGTGTACCTCCGAGTGCCAGCAGGTGGAAAACAAGGCTTTTGCTCTTCGAGAAACATATTGCCCTTGCCCCTTCCGTGTACAAAGTTTCTTTGAGGCCCGAAGTTCTTGGGGAAATTGGATATGGAGGTCGCCACTCCATCCGCCTTCATGTTAGTACACCCCATCCCTGGGGCCCACTCAACAGCGGCATTCAGAGCGAATCCGCTTTGGGACAGAGAGCCTGGACCTGGCGCCACGCTCCGATTCAAATTTCGTAAGTTCTCATTCATGCCCTGAAGCACCTCTAACATCTGTGCCAAGAGATCATTGGGAACATTCTGGATCGTTCCTCTTCCTCTTTCAGCCATGCATACCTGTACTCATGTACTAGTCAGTAAGCTAATTATCAAACCAGACAAATCAGCACATAACCACACAACAGTTCACTTAAACCACATAGTCTCATCAATTACAAAATACAAAGAAGCAAGTAAGGCCATACCCTAGGCCGCAGGACTAACTATGCTCTGATACCATATTGTAACGACCCGATTTTCTACCCTTGAAATTTTTTTATTTATTTTAATCCTTTCTTACATACAGTCGTCACCTTCATTGAAAACTCTCAAGTATCACTCTTTGAAAAATACTCTTTACCCTATTATCTTATCATACAAATTTATGTTGTGGAAAAACATAATTCATTCAAATAGCATTTACCACATACAACCAGTTATGGGTCTCCCAAAGTTATAAAGCCCATAACTACACATATCCGTATTAATCTAAACGGATTTACAGTCATCCCATAATGTTATCAAATTAACTACTATGTCAAGTAGCAAATAAGACAAACAGGTTAATAAACACCAAAGCTTCCTAAGTGAGCGTTCTCTTCAAAATCCTTCTTTTACCTACAATGGGATTATCATAAACAACACAAAACAAAAGGGAATAAGTCATTAGTTCAAAACTAACATCACATGATAATCCACATTCGAATACAATTAAGCTTTAATATAATTCGTAAACACACATACGGAATTGTAAACATTCAAATCATCTTCCTATAGTATATATATCCTATAATATATATCCTATAGTATGCATATTACGTTCGTTCGAAACATCATCTTTCTCGTTATTCATATCCACCCTATAACATATATATCCCATAATATATATCCTATAGCATGTATATTACTTTTTTTCTCAACATCTTCCTTTTTATCGCTCATATTCACCCTATAGAATATATATCCCACACTATATATCCTATAGCATGCATACGACATTCATGTGACATTCACATTTCTCATCATCCGTATTCACCCTATAGAATATATATCCCATACTATATATCCTATAGCATGCATACGACATTCATGTGACATTCACATTTCTCATCATCCGTATTCACCCTATAGAATATATATCCCATACTATATATCCTATAGTATGCATACGACTTTCATTACTCCGAGTCTTATTTCCATTGGTACTCCCCCAATAATATTGATTTCCCTTGAGTCATATTTCCATTGGTACTCACCCAATAATATTGATTTCCTTTGAGTCATATTTCCATTGGTACTCCCCCAATAATATTGATTTCATTTGAGTCATATATCCATTGGTACTCCCCCAATAATATTACTTTCAGTTGAGTCATATTTCCATTGGTACTCCCCCAATAATATTACATTTATTTGAGCCATATTTCCATTGGTACTCCCCCAATAATATTACTTTCATTTGAGTCATATTTCCATTGGTACTCCCCCAATAATATTACTTTCATTTGAGTCATATTTCCATTGGTACTCCCCCAATAATATTACTTTCATTTGAGTCATATTTCCATTGGTACTCCCCTAATAATATTACTTTCATTTGACATAACAGAAAGGTCACGCATTTACCAACATAATGCATAAATTAAAGACGTATCATTTTAAACCATTACCTCTTTCACATACCTCATTCATATCAGCAAGTATGATTTAGAGACACTTATCCCTTACCTTGGTGAGTGTTGGGGATCGGTTCCGGGTAACTTTAAAAGTCTCCTCCACGATTTCCTCCAACCTTAGGATCTCTCTCTCTTCTCATTTCCACCAATAACAACAATGTCAGTCATTTATTCAAAATAACACATAAATAACTCGTATTTCATCATCAAACATACAATGGATTCACATATTCCCAATATTTCCAAAACTACTTCAATACAAGTTTCTAAATATTAAAAGATACATGTTTATCTCATACATCAACATTCAAGCACAAACTCATCATCCACATCTAACATTTCATCTCTTTCTCTTCATACCCATATTCTCATTTTGGGGGTTTTTGGGGTTTTCATGAAGAACCCACAAAACCTTTCCATTCATAAACTATCAACTCTAAATCAAGAGTTCACAAAAGAAAAACATCATAAAACGAACCATAACTCTAAAGGATGAGTTTCCATGGTTTCTCATGTTTTGAAAATAGATCCAACATACCCAAAACAAGTTAGAGAGGAAGAAGAAGAGTTAGAAACAAGAGGTTTACCTCTTCTCAAGCTCTAAGATGAGTCCTAAGGCTCCTTGCTCTTGAAAAGCTCTCTTCTCTCTCTTCTCTTCAAAGTTCTAACCCTAAAATGTGTTTGGGGTTTCTATTTTAAAGAGCAGTCGTCGGGTTCTCGCTCAAGCGAGCCCTTTCTCGCTCAGGCGCGAAAATCCCACCTATTTTAAAAACTTAGATCCGACCCTCTCGCTCAAGCGAGAATCTCACAGTCCCAACAGACTTCCTCTCGCTCAAGCGAGGGATTCTCGCTCAGGCGAGAATCTCACAGTGTCAACAGCCCCAGTTTGCCATTTCTCGCCCAGGCGAGGCAACTCTCGCTCAAGCGAGAATCTTCCAGTATAGCCCAGGATTTCACCCTCCCAGGTGATCCTTTCTCGCTCAAGCGATGATCCAAGGACTGATACTATAATTTTAAAGACTTAAAATTTGGGGTGTTATAGGGAGAACCTTATGTGTGGACGATTCGTTGTGAAGAGAGCTTCCAAGAGCTAAAGCGGAGGTTGACTTCGGCACCCGTGTTGGTTCTTCCTAATACTGATCGTGATTTCTTGCGTGTATTGTGATGCTTCTAAGCAAGGCTTAGGTTTTGTGTTGATGCAATAAGGGATGGTTGTTGCCTATGCTTCTCGACAATTGAGGACGCATGAGCAAAACTACCCTACCCATGACTTGGAATTAGATGCAGTGGTCTTTGCATTAAAAATCTGGTGGCACCATCTTTATGGCGTGAGATTTGAGGTATACAGCGACCACAAAAGTTTAAAGTACATGTTTGATCAAAAGGAATTGAATATGAGACAACGAAGGTGGATGGAATTCCTTAAGGATTATGATTTTGGGTTGTAGTACCATCCTGGAAAGGCCAATGTGGTGGCCGATGCTCTAAGTCGGAAGTCTTTACACATGTCGACTTTGATGATTAGAGAAGAGAAACTGATTGAGGAGTTCAGGGATATGAACTTAGTAGTCCAAGTGAAACCACATAGTATGATATTAGGAATGCTTAAGGTCACAAATGAACTGTTTGATTAAATTCGGGTAATGCAAGTAGAGGATATGGAGCTAATGGCTAAACGAGATTTGATGCTAAGTGGTAAGGAAACTGATTTCGCATCGGACCCTAGTGGACTGTTGCATTACAAGGGGAGAGTGTTTGTACCTCGTGATGAGGAATTACGGAAGAGTATTTTGGAGGAGTCCCATAAGAGTAAGATGAGTTTTCACCCGGGGACAACGAAAATGTACCAAGATTTGAAGAAGTTATTTTGGTGGTCGGGATTGAAGAGAGATGTGGCTTCGTATGTCTCAAGTTGTTTGGTATGTCAGAAAGCCAAGATTGAGCATCATCGACTAGCGGGAGAGTTACAATCCCTAGAAATTCCCGTTTGGAAGTGGGATAGTATCTCCATGGATTTTGTGTCTAGTTTTCCGAAGACTCGAAAAGGATATGATTTGATATGGGTGATCGTGGATCGATTAACTAAATCTGCTCACTTTCTGCCTATGAACATGAAGTACTCTTTGGAGAGATTGGCAGAACTGTATATCCGGGAAATTGTTCGCTTGCATGGGATACCGTCAAGCATTGTGTCATATAGGAATCCCCGTTTCACTTCAAACTTTTGGACTAGTTTGCAGTCCACATTGGGAACTAAGTTGAAATTGAGTTCGGCTTATCATCCCCAAACGGACGGTCAATTGGAAAGAACCATACAGTCCTTGGAGGATCTTTTGAGGGCTTGTGTCTTGGAACAACCGGGGAGTTGGGATAACATGTTGCCTTCGATCGAATATACCTACAATAATAGCTTCCATTCGAGTATTGGAATGGCACCTTATGAGGCGTTGTATGGTAGGAAGTGTCGAACTCCAGTGAGTTGGTTTGAAACTGGGGAGAACTTGATATTGGGACCCGAACTGGTTCAAAAGACGACGGACAAGATCAAGAGAATCCGGGAGAATATGAGGATCGCCCAAAGTCGACAGAAAAGCTATTACGTTAAGAGGCCGAAACCTCTTGAGTTTAATGAGGGAGATCATGTTTTCATGAGAGTGGGCCCGACTACCAGAATTGGTAGAGTGTTGAAATCTTGCAAGCTGACTCCGAGATTTATTGGGCCGTATCAAGTATTGAAGAGGATTGGGCCGGTAGCGTATCGTATCGCTTTACCTCCGTTGTTGTCGAATCTCCACAATGTGTTTCATGTGTCTCAATTGAGGAAATATGTTGGGGATCCATCTCATGTGGTTGAGTCGGACGAGATAGAGTTGAAGGATAACTTGACTTTTGCGACGTTGCCTGTGAGAATCATGGATAGCAGGGTCAAAAGATTGAGAGGCAAAGTGATTCCTTTGGTGAAAGTGTTGTGGAGCCAAGTAGACGAAGGGAATGCTACTTGGGAGGTGGAACGTGACATGAGGGAGGATTACCCTCATTTGTTCGAATCGAGGTATGTTTAATTTTCGGGGACGAAAATTTTTATAAGAGGGGGAGGATTGTAACACCCTAAATTTAAGTCTTTAAAATTATAGTATCAGTCCTAGGATCCTCGCTTGAGCGAGTGATTCTCGCTTGGGCGAGAAAGGCTCACCTGGGAGGGTGAAATCCTGGGCTATACTGAAGGATTCTCGCCTGAGCGAGAGTTGTCTCGCCTGGGCGAGAAATGGCATTTTGGGACTGTTGATACTGTGAGATTTTCGCTTGAGCGAGAATCCCTCGCTTGAGCGAGAGGGTCAGATATGAGTTTTTAAAATAGGCGGGATTTTCTCGCTTGAGCGAGAAAGGGCTCGCTTAAGCGAGAACCCGACGAGAGCATTAAATGAGAGAAACCCCAAATACATTTTTAGGTTAAGAATTGAAGAGAGGTGAGAGAAGAGAGCATTCCCAAGGTTTAGGAGCTTTGATTCTTGTTCAAGAGCTTGAGAAGAGGTAAAACTCTCTATTCTAACTCTCTTCTTCTCTTAAAAACCCATTTTTGGTATTATGGATCTCTTCTCAAAATGAGAGAAACCATGGAAACTCACCCTTTTGAGTTATGGTTCGTTTTATGTTGTCTTTATCTTGAAAACTCTTGGTTTAGAGTTAGTATTTCAACAATGGAAAGAAAACCCTATAGTGAAAATGTGGTTAAAATGGAAAATGGGTAAAATGCTAGAGGTAGAAGATGATTAAACCTTCCAATGTTGAAATATGAGATGGATATGTAGGTTTTAGATGGTTGTAAACGTATGATGAGAGTAGTCTATAAACATTGAAAATGTGATGAATATCTTGTATGTTTGAGTAATGCAATATAAATTGTTTATGTGATATTTGGAGATAAATGACTGACATTATCGTTATGTGATGGGGATAATGAAAGATCCTAAGGTTGGAGGAGGTAGCGAAGGAACTTGCAAAGTTACCCAAAACCAACCCCGACATGTACCAAGGTAAGGATGAGTTTTTAATGGTATATGATAATAGAGAATGTGTGGATTTTCTGATTATGTATATGATCTGTGTATGACTTGCCCGATGTGGTATAGGGAATGACCTGTCCTAGATGACACCATGTATAACTTGCCCTATGTGGTATTGTGTATGACTTGCCGTACGTGGTATTGTGTATGACTTTCCCTATGTGGTATTGTGTATGACTTGCCCTATGTGGTATTGTGTATGACTTGCCCTATGTGGTATTGCGTATGACTTTCCCTATGTGGTATTGTGTATGACTTTCCCTATGTGGTATTGCGTATGACTTGCCCTATGTGGTATTGCGTATGACTTGCCCTATGTGGTATTGTGTATGACTTGCCCTACGTGGTATTGTGTATGACTTGCCCTAGGAGGTAATGAAAAGGTAAACGTACAAGTGGAAAGTAATGATTTGAAATGGTATTGAGGAAGGAGGTGACAAGGTATGATAGAGATGAACGGGTAAATCCAAAGTGTTGGAAGTGGTAACATGAGATGGACAAACATGATATGAAGATTTTATCTTTTAATGTCAAGTCTTCTATTATAACCCTAAAAGTGTGGATAATCGTTTACTGATATTTATTGAATTGATAACTTACTCCTTTGTTGTTGTGTATATTTGTCATGATAATCCCATTGCAGGTGAACGAGGTAGTTGAGGATATTCGGTTCGAGGCATGAGGAGCTTAGAACTCGGAATCATTATTTTGCTTTTTGTTTGATATAAACTATTAATTGGATAATTGTAAATCCTAATTGATTTAGTACTACTTTTTGTAATGCTGGATATTAATAGCTATGGGTATTTTGGAATCCCATAGCTAGTCATATGCGGTACTTACCGATAAGGAAATATATGAATTTTGTTTTTCTGCTTCATGGGAAAGGGTCCTAATATATTACGATAACTGAATTTAAAGTATTGAATGTTGTTTAACTGAAGAGTAATAGAGATGATAAGAATATCTATATTAAAATGAGAAAAAAATTCAAGGGTAAAATTTGGGTCCTTACAACTTTGATACTTTCAGCTATAGCATTATTCTTCTCCTGATCTTGAGGATTCATATAATTACTTGGGGTAGAGTAGTGGTTGGGATTAATACGGATAGACGGGGTGTTCATATGAGGAGACTTTTTCAGAATAGTCCCTGCTTGAGTTGAGATTGGAGACTAGGTATCATCACGTGAGGTTGGTTTAGCCCATTTGGTCTAAATTACAAACATGATCTCCATATAGGACCCTCTCTTTCTTCCAGGGATACTTCATTTTCAACCATGATTACTTTGTGTCGAGTCCAACAATAATATCTTAAAATCATTCTTCAACCGATGAGTACCCTTAGTAATGGATCATGAAATGCATCTGAAATCATTCTTCAACCGATGAGTACCCTTAGGTCTTTCTTGTTATATGGATTGTAATGCAAACTAATACTCGAAATGATCCATGAAATGCAAGTAATGCCCACCTTGAGTCTATTCCACTAAAAAACTATATGACATATATGATGTTGCGTTTGATTTATGTTGAGATGTATACTTGGTTTGAGAATGCAAATTTTTATGCATATGATGTATGAGAGTGCACGATATGCATGTAATTTTTCATGGATGAGATTGCTTAAAAATGCAATTTGTGACATATTTATGCATGAATGTGACGATATAGTTGATGATGTATGAAATGATTTTTTATTTTCATGATGAGGATTGGAAGGTTGGTGGCAGTAAATGCAATGATAGGATATCATAATGCATGAAATGAAATATTTAAATAAAATAATTTTTTTATGAAAGAATTAATGAATGAATTAATAAATGAGCAGATGTGTTTATTATTTTTATTAGTGCATGAATACATGAATGAATGCATGAGCAAATGCATAATAATTTTTTGAATGCATACATGAGTCAATGAAATGATTATTTTTATTCTTTTGAATGCATCAATGAATGTATATTCGAATAAATAAATGAGTGAATGAATGTTTTTGTTTTTTCTATGAATGAATGAATCAATGAATGCTTGAATTATATTTTTTTAAATGCATGAACAATGTATTTTTTTAAATTCATGTTATACATGAATGAATTATTTCACATGATATATGTGACATCCTAGATTTTAAAATCATAAAAATTATAGTATCATCTTGGGAGCCTCGCTTGAGCGAGAAAGTGTCGCATGGGCGAGAGAGGCTCACCTGGGAGGGTGAAATCTTGGGCTATACTGAAGGATTCTCTCCTGAGCAAGAATTGTCTCGCTTGAGCGAGAGTGGTCTTGCCTGTAACACCCCAAATTTTAAGTCTTGAAAATCATAGTATTAGCCCTCGGACTCTCGCTTGAGCGAGAGATTCTCGCTTGAGCGAGAGAGGTTCATCTGGGAGGGTAATCCTGGGCTATACTGGAGGATTCTCGCTTGAGCGAGAGTTGTCTCGCCTGGGCGAGAAATGTCATTTTGGGGCTGTTGCCACTGTGAGATTCTCGCTTGAGCGAGAATCCCTCGCTTGAGCGAGAGAGTCAGATTTGAGTTTTTAAAATGGGCGGGATTTTCTCGCTTGAGCGAGAATCCATCGCTTAAGCGAGAACCCGATGAGACAGCATTTAATGAGAAACCCCTAAACACAATCTAGGGTTTAGAAAAGAAGAAGAGTGAGAGAAGAGAGCTTTTCAAGGGCAAAAAGCTTGGATACTCATCTAAGAACTTGAGAAGAGGTAAAACTCTAGATTCTAACTCTTTTTTTCTCTCTTAAACTCACTTTGGGGTATGTTGGATCTCTTCTCAAAATGTGTAAAACCATGGAAACTCTCTCTTTCGAGTTATGGTTCATTTTATGTCGTTTGTACCTTGTAAACTCTTAATTTTGAGTTAATGTTCCAAGAATGGAAAGGGGTTTGTGGGTTGACTCATGGAAACCCAAAACCCTAGAGAGAGAAAATGAGGTTAGAGAGGAAAGATAGGTAAAATGCTTGAGGTAGAAGATGAGTTGCTTCACTATGTTAAAATATGAGATGATATGTATATTTTAGATGGTTGAAAACTCTTAATGAAAGTAGTATAGAACCATTGAGAAAATGATAAATATCTTGTATGTTTAAATGATGCAATATAAGTTATTTATTTGTTATTTGAAATGAATGACTGACATTGTGTTATGTGGTGGGAATGAGGAAAGATCCTAAGTTTGGAGGTGGTGTCGGTAGAACTTGCGAAGTCACCAAAAACCAAACCCAACACTCACCGAGGTAAGGATAAGTCTTTAATTGTACATTTGAACTCGAAAATGTGTATTATCTGGTTATGCAAAGATTGAGTTGTAAAGTACGCATTTAGTATGAACATATATGGGTGTGTTTATATTAAAGTAGGCGTAGGTTTACGGAAAAGCAAGTATGTGTACTTCTGGTTATGTGATTGATTGAGTTGTGAATCACATAATTAGTATAAACATATATGGGTGTGTTTATACTAATGTGAGTGTGGATTTACCGGAAATGTTTTATGGTGAAATTATGAAAGGGAAATGTATTTTTAGCCGACCAAGAATGGTTAGCGACTCTGGATTGAGTATATAAGTAAAACTCTGGCTTGAGTATATTAGCAAAACTCTGGCTTGAGTATATAAGCAAAACTCTAGCTTGAGTATATAAGCAAAACTCTGGCTTGAGTATATAAGCAAAACTTTGGCTTGAGTATATAAGCAAAACTCTGGCTTGAGTATATAAGCAAAACTCTGGCTTGAGTATATAAGCAAAACTCTGACTTGAGTATATAAGCACGATTTGTTTTAAGAAAATGAGAATCTGCTTTTAGCTAACCCTAAGGGGTGTAGCGACTTTGGCTCAAGTTATGCAGCAAAACAAAATGAATTTCAAAGATGGTTTACTAACCCTTTTTATAATGTGGATTATCCTATAATGATGTTTATTGAATTAATGACTTACTCCTTTGTGTGTTTTGTGTTGTTGTCATTGATAATCCCATTGCAGATAAACAGGTGATATGAGGGAGACACATTTTTGGAAGATTTAGGAGCTTTATATTTTGGATTCATTTATTTGCACTATTTTGTACATGAGTGCATATTTGACAGTTTAAACATTATGTAACTACGAATATATATTAACCTACATGTTGTTGTAACCCTGGATATGTATAGCTATGGGTATTTTGGAAACCCATAGCTAGTTATATGCGGTGGTTACCACGTTTATTTAATGAGAATTATGTTTTTCTGTCGAACGATTGTGTATGTTAATAATGAGTAAATTGCGAATAAGGAAATAAGAATTGTAAGTAAAGGTATTAAATTGATAGTGTGAGATAGGAGAGATTGCATGTAATTGAACTAAATCGAGAAAAAAATTTCAAGGGCATAATTTCGGTCCTTACATTGCCTGAGAGAGAATTGTCTCGCCTGGGCGAGAAATGGCATTTTAGAACCTGTCGAGGCTGTGAGATTCTCGCTTGAGCTTCAGATCTAAGTTTTTAAAATGGGCGGGATTTTCTCGCTTGAGCCAGAATTGGTTCGCATGAGCGCGAACCCGATGCTGTTGCATTTATTAGGGACCAACAAACATATTTTTGGGGGATAACCTACAGAGAAGTGAAGGAAGAAAGAGTTTTCAAGAGCAAGGAGTCTTGGGAATCATCTAAGAGCTTGAGAAGAGGTAAAACTCTTGATTCTAACTCTCTTCTTCCCTTTGAAACTCATTTTGGGTATGGTGGATCTCTTCTCAAAATGTGAGAAACCATGGTAACTCATCCTTTTGAGTTATGGTTCGTTTTATGTTGTTTTTCTCTTGTAAACTCTTGGTTTAGAGTTAGTATTTCAAGAATGGAAAGGGTTTGTGGGTTGATTCATGAAAACCCCAAAACCCTAAAATGAAAATGTGGTTAAAGAGGGAAATGGGTAAAATGTTAGATGTAGAAGATGAGTATGCACTCTAATGTTGAAATATGAGATGAAAATGTATCTTTTAGGTGTTTGTAAACTTATAATGAAAGTAGTTTAGAAACATTGAAAATGTGTTAAATCTCTTGTATGTTTAAAGATGCAATATGAGTTTTTTATGTGTTATTTGGAATAAATGACTAACATTGTATTACATGGTGGGAATGAGGAAAGATCCTAAAGTTGGAGGCGGTGTCGGTGGAACTTGTGAAGTTACTAAGAACCAAACCCAACACTCACCGAGGTAAGGACAAATCTTTAATTATTTTATGAATCTTATGATTTTTATTTTCAGGGAATTATTCACAACTGAATGGGGTGCTGACCCACACTATATTGAATTTCTTAATTCTCTTTTCGAAGATGAAGAAGATCTAGAGATTCTTAATTTCTCTCATTGAACAATGTTGATGCATTATGCCATTCTGGACATTTCCTTTTTTCTCTGTTTTATTGTCTTTTTTATCTGTTATTTTCTGGACATTTATTACTATTTTGGATATTTTAATTACCAATGATGAACATTTATTTTCTGGAAATTCTATTTTATTTTCTATGTTTGGAAATTCTATTATATATATGTAGGTATTTGGAAATTTAAGCAATGAAGATTGTCCAGCTCTCCAGTCAAGTTAGAATAGATTAATATATTGTATAGATTTTAAGGATTTTAATGTGTATAGACTGTAACATAAGTTAGGATTTAACGTTTCAATGTAACAAAACATAAATAAAATGTAATTTTCATTTAATTTTGAGTATATAGAATATACAATTTCAATTCATATTTACAATTTCAGTTTTGTTCAATTCATAAGCTATGATGGCATTCATGATAATACTTAATGTCAAATTACCCAGCATGCAACTTGGCGTGTTAATAAACTTAAAAGTTAAAACATATGTTTCAACAACGAATTAAAACGCATCACTATTGTGTCACCCTTAATTTAAGTCTTTAAAATTATAGTATCAGTCCTGGGATTCTCGCTTGAGCGAGAGATTGTCGCCTGGGCGAGAAAGGCTCACTTGGGAGGGTGAAATCCTGGGCTATACTGAAGGATTCTCGCTTGAGCGAGAGTGGCCTCGCCTGAGCGAGAGTGGCCTCGCCTGAGCGAGAGTGGCCTCGCCTGAGCGAGAGTCATCTCGCCTGGGCGAGAAAAGTGACATTTTGGACCTGTCGAGGCTGTAAGATCCTCACTTGAGCGAGAGGATCCTCGCTTGAGTGAGAGCTGCCTCGCCTGGGCGGGATTTTCTCGCTTAAGCGAGAACCCGACGAGTTTGCATTAAATGAGAAACCCCAAACACATTTGAGGGTTAGAAATTGAAGAGAGGTGAGAGAATACAGCATTTTCAAGAGCAAGGAGCCTTGATACTCATCTAGAAGCTTGAGAAGAGGTAAAACTCTTGATTCTAACTCTCTTCTTCCCTTTGAAACTTGTTTTGGGTAAGGTGGATCTCTTCTCAAAATGTGAGAAACCATGGAAACTCACCCTTTTGAGTTATGGTTCGTTTTATGTTGTTTTCCTCTTGTAAACTCTTGATTTAGAGTTAGTATTTCAAGAATGGAAAGGGTTTGTGGGTTGATTCAAGGAAACACCAAAACCCTAAAATGAAAATGTGGTTAAAGAGGAAAATGGGCAAAATTCTAGAGGTAGAAGATGAGTATGCACTCTAATGTTGAAATATGAGATGAATATGTATGTTCTAGATGTTTGTAAACTTATGAGGAAAGTAGTTTAGAAACATTGAAAATATGATAAATTTCTTGTATGGTTAAATAATGCAATATAAGTTGTTTATGAGATATTGGGAATAAATGACTAACATTGTGTTATATGGTGGGAATGAGGAAAGATCCTAAAGTTGGAGGCGATGTAGGTGGAACTTGCGAAGTTACCAAGAACCAAACCCAACACTCACCAAGGTAAGGAGAAGTCTTTAAATAGCATATTGAAATGGAAAATGTGTGGATTTTCTGGTTGTGGATAATGATAAAGTTATGAATCGCTTAGTTATTGTAAACATATATGGGTATGTTTGTAATAAAGGATGCGTGGATTTACTGTTTATGAACTAATGGTGTATCAATGAAAATAAAATACATTTTTAGTCGACCATGATTGGTTAGCGACTTTGGCTGAAGTTATGTAGCGATACTTTGGCTCAAGTTATGTAGCGATACTTTGGCTCAAGTTATGTAGCGATATTTTGGTTCAAGTTATGTAGCGATACTTTGGCTCAAGTTATGTTGCAATACTTTGGCTTAAGTTATGTAGCGAAACTTTGGCTCAAGTGATGTAGCAAAAATGAATTTAAAAATGGTTTACTAACCCCTTTAAAATGTGGATTATCTTATAATGGTATTTATTGTCTTAATGACTTACTCCTTTGTATGTTGTGTGTATTTGTCGTTGATAATCCCATTGCAGGTAAACAAGATAGTTGAGGATGCGTGGTTCGAGCCCTTAGGAACTTAGAACTTGGAATCCTTATTTTGCTTTTTGTGATGTAAATTTCTACTTGGATGATTGTAATCCTAACTAATTGATTTTCTGCTTTTTTTGTAATACTGGATATTCATAGCTATGGGTATTTTGGAAACCCATAGCTAGTCGTATGCAGTAATTACCGGGAAAAGAAATATATGAATTATGTTTTTCTGTCATATAAGGAAGTATTGTAATATGGTATGATAACCCAATTTTAAGTAATGAATATTGAGTAGTTTAGGTATAGTGAAGAATGTAGGAATAAATGGATTAAATAAGGAAAAAATTTCAAGGGTATAATTTGGGTCGTTACAATATGGTATCAGAGCATAGTTAATTCTGCGGCCTAGGGTATGGACTTACTTGCTTCTTTGTAACATGTTTATGATTTATTTATATGAATTGAATGTTTAAAGCATGTAGCCTTGGTGTAGTGACATGTAATGTGCTATGAGACTATGTGATAACCTGACTTATGTGAGTTAGACTTGTGTGCTGACCATCAATTAGTCCAGGTTAAGAAATGGTTGGAAGAGGAAGAGGGAGAGGAACGAGTCAGAATGTTCCAAATGATTTGTTGGCTCAAATGGTGGCTGCACTACAACAAATGAACAAGAACTTGCATAATCTGAATCAGAACCCCGCACCAAGTCCTAGGTCGCAACAGTTAGTTCCAGCAGGGTCGACCGAGTACCGAGGGTTGAATGAGTTCTGCAAGTAGAATCCTAGCCAGTTCCAAGGGGGTTCGCTCCTGATACTGCGAACGAGTGGATTCAAGACTTGGAACGAATATTCTGAGTCATGGGTTGTAATGACGTTCAGAAAGTGACGTATGCTTCTTATATGTTGGTGAAGGAAGCTGAAACTTGATGGGAATTTACTCGGCGATAGATGGAAACGGAGGGGCGAGTGATTACCTGGATTTCCTTCAAGGAGAAATTTCTTCAGAAATATTTTCCTGCTGATCTGAAGAAGAAGAAAGAGATGGAGTTTCTGAGGTTGGAGTAGGGTAATATGTCTGTGGGAGAGTACGTGGCCAAGTTTGAGGAATTGGCCCGATTTTGTCCATACTCTGAATTGGAAGTGGACGGGAGGTCCAAATGTTCTAAGTTTGAATCGGGCCTGAAGCCCAAGTTAAAAAGGATGTTCGGGCATCAAGAAATTGTGGATTTTGCTACACTAGTAAACTAGTGTAGTATGTATGAGGACGACCTGACAATAGTTGAGATGGTGACTCCTCAAACCAATCCTCCGAGGCACTTTGGGCCTCAAAGGAGTTATGGACATGGAAAGGGAAAGAGTAAGGTTTTCCGAGAGTAACGAAAACCACACTCCCCACCTACCGAAAATCGGGGAAATACTTAGCATGGGACGAGGCCTCACGCGAAGGCGGGAGGATCTACTGGTCGAGTATTCACCATGAGTGGTGCAGAGGCATCGGGTGTAGATGGCCTGATAAAAGGTAATTGCATGGTGGTAGTTATTCCTCTTTTAGTGTTATTTGATTCGGGAGCGACACACTCCTTTGTATCTATTGAATGCGTGGATAGACTGAAATTGCAAACTGAGTCGTTGCCTTCCGACTTGGTCGTATCCAACCCAACTAATGAGCCTGTGGTGGTGTCGACGGTTGTGTCTCAATTTCCGGTAGTGGTAAACGATAGGACATTTATCGTGGATTTAATCTGCTTACCACTATCCCAGTTAGATCTAATTCTGGGAATGGACTGGTTGTCGACAAATCATGTGGTGCTTAATTGTGCTGATAAGACCGTGGTGTTCAGAAATCCGAGTGAGATTTCTAATAAGCCTAGTTATATGAAGCCGTTGTCGGCTAAGGAAGTCAGGACTTCCTGTAAGGAGGGAGGAGCCGTGTTTGTGTTGTTGGCATCCCTGGAGGGTATTGAGAAACCCAAGGTTGAGGATATTCCAATAGTTCGTGAATTTCCAGAGATATTTCCTGGTGATACTCCGGAATTGCCTCCGTTGAGAGAAGTTGAATTCCTATTGATTTGGTACCTGGAACGGGACCCATCTCTATAGCTCCTTATAGGATGGCACCGTTAGAGTTGGTTGAGTTGAAAAAGCAAGTGGAGGACTTGTTGGCAAAGAAGTTTATTCGTCCTAGTGTCTCACCGTGGGGTGCACCTGTTTTTTTGGTTAAGAAGAAATATAGGAGTATGAGGTTGTGCACTGATTATAGACAGTTGAACAAGGTCACCATCAAAAACAAGTATCCATTACCTAGGATTGATGACTTGATGATTAGTTGAGGGGAGCGGTGGTGTTCTCAAACATTGACCTTCGGTAAGGTTACCACCAACTTCGCGTGAAGTCGGAGGATATTCCTAAAACTACTTTTAGGACGACGTATGTACATTTTGAGTATTTGGTAATGCCTTTTGGTATAATGAATGCCCCAACAATATTTACCGACTACATGAATCAGATTTTTCATCCATATTTGGATTCATTTGTAGTGGTATTTATTGATGACATTCTGGTTTACTCCAAAAGCCGAGAGGAACATGGGGACCACCTGAGAATTGTTCTAGATCATATGAGTAAGAATCGGTTGTATGCTAAATTATCCAAATGCAATTTCTGGTTGGAATCGGTAAACTTTCTTGGGCATGTAATATCCAAGGAAGGAGTAGCAGTAGATCCTTCTAAGGTTGAGGCGGCTATGGAATGGGCAGTACCCAAGTCAGTTACCGAGATCAGGAGCTTTCTAGGATTGGCCGGTTATTATCGGAAGTTCATAGAAGGATTTTCGAAATTGGCACTACCTCTGACTAAGCATACCAGAAAAGGAGAACCGTACGTGTGGACAATCCGTTGTGATGAGAGTTTTCAAGAGTTGAAACGGAGGTTGACTACGACACCGATGTTGGTTCTTCCTTGTACAGATCGTGATTTCAGTGTGTATTGCGATGCTTCTAAGCAAGGTTTGGGTTGTGTGTTGATGCAGGACGGAAAGGTGGTTGCTTATGCTTCGCGATAGTTGAGGACACATGAGCAAAACTATCCTACACATGATTTAGAATTAGCTGCAGTGGTCTTTGCCTTAAAAATCTGGAGACACCATCTTTATGGCGTAAGGTGTGAGGTGTACAGCGACCACAAGAGCCTGAAATATTTGTTCGATGAAAAGGAACTGAATATGAGACAGAGAAGGTGGATGAGGTTACTTAAGGATTGTGATTTTGGATAGCAGTACCATCCGGGAAAGGCCAATGTAGTGGCCGATGCTTTAAGTCGGAAGTCTTTACACATGTCGGCTTTGATGGTTGGAGAAGGAAAATTGATCGAGGAGTTCATGGATATGAAATTGGAAGTTCAATTAAGACCTCATAGTATAATGTTAGGAATGCTTAAGGTCACAAATGAACTATTTGATCAAATTCGGGTAATGCAAGTTGAGGATAGTGTGCTAATGGTTAAACGAGATCTGATCATGAATGGGAAGGAAATTAATTTCACATCGGACCCTAGTGGAATGTTGCGGTACAAAGGGAGAGTGTGTGTGCCTCGTGATGTAGAATTGCGAAAAAGTATTTTAGAGGAGTCACACAAGAGTAAAATGAGTTTTCACCCGGGAACTACAAAGATGTACCAAGATTTGAAAAAGTTGTTTTGGTGGTCGGGGTTGAAAAAGGATGTTGCCTTGTATGTCTCGAGTTGTCTTGTCTGTCAGAAAGCCAAGATTGAGCATCAGCGGCCAGCGGGAAAATTACAGTCCCTAGAGATTCCTGTTTGGAAGTGGGATAGTATCTCCATGGATTATGTATCAGGCTTTCCAAGACTCAGAAAGGATACGATTCAATCTGGGTGATAGTGGATCGTTTGACTAAATCTGTACACTTCATGCCTATGAACATGAGGTATTCTTTGGAGCGATTGGCGGAGCTGTATATCCGGGAAATAGTTCGTTTGCATGGGATACCGTCGAGCATTGTATCAGATAGGGATCCCCGTTTCACTTCAAACTTTTGGACTAGTTTGCAGTATGCATTGGGAACTAAGTTGAAATTGAGTTCAGCTTATCATCCACAAACGGACTGTCAATCGAAAAGAACTATACAGTCATTGGAGGATCTTTTGAGGGCTTGTGTCTTGGAACAATCGGGGAGTTGGGATAATATGTTGCCTTTGATTAAATTTACCTACAATAATAGCTTCCATTCGAGTATTGGAATGGCACCCTATGAGGCATTGTATGGTAGGAAGTGCCGAACTCCAATGAGTTGATTTAAAACTCGGGAGAACTTGGTATTGGGACCGGAGCTGGTCCAAGAGATGACGGAGAAGATCAAGAAGATCTAGGAGAATATGAGAATAGCATAGAGTCGACAGAAAATCTATTACGATAAGAGGCAGAAACCTCTTGAGTTTAAGGAGGGGGATCGTGTATTCATGAGAGTAGTTCTGACAACTGGAATTGGTAGAGTGTTGAAGTCCCGTAAGCTTACTCCGAGATTTATTAGACCATATTAGATATTGAAGAGGATTGGGCCGGTAGCATATCGGATTGCTTTACCTCCATTATTGTCGAATCTTCACAATGTGTTTCATGTGTCCTATTTGTGGAGGTATATGGGGGACCCTTCTCATGTGGTTGAGTCAGACCAAATAGAATTGAAAGATAACTTAACCTTCGCGACCCTACCAATAAGAATCTTGGACACTAGTGTCAAGAGGTTGAGAGGCAAGGAGATTGCCTTGGTGAAAATACTATGGAGTCAAGTAGATGAAGGAGATGCTACTTGGGAAGTGGAGCGATATATGAGGGAGGATTACCCTCACTTATTCGATTCGAGGTATGTTTAATTTTTAGGGACGAAAATTCTTATAAGAGGGGGAGGATTGTGACACCCTTAATTTAAGTCTTTAAAATTATAGTGTCAGTCCTGGGATTCTCGCTTGAGCGAGGGATTGTCGCCTGAGCGAGAAAGGCTCACATGGGAGGGTGAAATCCTGGGCTATACTGAAGGATTCACGCTTGAGCGAGAGTTGCCTAGCTTGAGCGAGAGTGGCCTCGCCTGAGCGAGAGTCGTCTCGCCTGGGCGAGAAAAGTGACATTTTGGACTTGTCGAGGCTGTAAGATCCTCGCTTGAGCGAGAGCTGCCTCGCCTGAGCGAGAGTTCCCTCGCCTGGGCGAGAGGGTCAAATCTGAGTTTTTAAAATGGGCGGGATTTTCTCGCTTGAGCGAGAATGGGCTCGCTTAAGCGAGAACCCGACGAGTTTGCATTAAATGAGAAATCCCAAACACATTTGAGGGTTAAAAATTGAAGAGAGGTGAGAGAAGAGAACATTTTCAAGAGCAAGGAGCCTTGATACTCTCATCTAGAAGCTTGAGAAGAGGTAAAACTCTTGATTCTAACTCTCTTCTTCCCTTTGAAACTTGTTTTGGGTATGCTGGATCTCTTCTGAAAATGTGAGAAACCATGGAAACTCACCCTTTTCAGTTATGGTTTGTTTTATGTTGTTTTTCTCTTGTAAACTCTTGGTATAGAGTTGGTATTTCAAGAATGGAAAGGGTTTGTGGGTTGATTCATGAAAACCCCAAAACCCTAAAATGGAAATGTGGTTAAAGAAGAAAATGGGTAAAATGCTAGAGGTAGAAGATGAGTATGCACTCTAAGGTTGAAATATGATTGGTTAGCGACTTTGGCTCAAGATATGTAGTGATACTTTGGCTCAAGTTATGTAACGATACTTTGGCTCAAGTTATGTAGCGATACTTTGGCTCAAGTTATGTAGCGATACTTTGGCTCAAGTTATGTAGCGAAACTTTGGCTCAAGTGATGTAGCAAAAATGAATTTAAAAATGGTTTACTAACCCCTTTAAAATGTGGATTATCTTATAATGGTATTTATTGTCTTCATGACTTACTCTTTTGTATGTTGTGTGTATTTGTCGTTGATAATCCCATTGCAGGTAAACAGGATAGTTGAGGATGCTTGGTTCGAGGCCTTAGGAGCTTAGAACTTGGAATCCTTATTTTGCTTTTTGTAATGTAAATTTCTACTTGGATGATTGTAATCCTAACTAATTGATTTTCTGCATTTTTTGTAATACTGGATATTCATAGCTATGGGTATTTTGGAAACCCATAGCTAGTCGTATGCGGTAATTACCGGGAAAAGAAATATATGAATTATGTTTTTCTGTCTTATAAGGAAGTATTGTAATATGGTATGATAACCGAATTTTAAGTAATGAATATTGAGTAGTTAAGGTATAGTGAAGAATGTAGGAATAAATGGATTAAATAAGGAAACATTTTCAAGGGTAGAATTTGGGTCCTTACAACTGTAACATATTTAAATGATCCACAATCAAGTAAAACTCATCGCTGTTGAATATAGAAAATAATGAATGATCCACAAAGAATTAAAACGCATCGCTGTAGCATATAGAAATGATCCACAGTGAAGTAAAACTGATCGCTGTTGAATATAGAAAATAATGAATTATCCGCAGCGAATTAAAACACATCGTTGTAGCATATATGGGTTTCTCATAGAGCATTAAAGATATCAGTTTCCAACATTAAAGATATCAATTTCCCATAAATCTTTTAGTCTATATAATGAACGAAAATGAAGAAGGATTTCATTGAAACAAAATGAAGTTAATCGGAGATATGAAACTTCAAATTGTTTTTCATGGAGATCTTTGTGTTATGTTTATTTTTCATGTTGATCGTGAGGTATTTTGGATTTTGGTTTTTATTTGTATTTTTTTCATTTATGATTTATGATTTTCATTTTATATGTTTATGTTCGTAACAGGGGGAGAACAAACCTCCAATATTTAACAAAAATGGGAACATGTCCTTTGTGATGCATGCTATTATTCTCATCGATCCAAATATCAAGCATGCATTATTCGTAGCATGCATTCTAATTCAGCTTCGGAAAAAACCTCTTTACACGTCCTGACTCTTTAAAGTAGAAACAACCATACCCTATTACGGGACAAATGTTTCCGAAATAGTTTCGACCACATTTGTTACACATGGTTGAAGAGTTCTGTTGTTGTCCTCCTGTAGCAGCAGGGGGTTTCGACCCTTGTGAGTTATGTCCTCGGTAATTAGGGGTGGGGTGTATGGTTTCTTATTATATTGAAACACCTTCCCTTTACCCTTTCCCTATATGTGATTTCGTTGGGGTCCGAAGTTTCTAGAGGTGTTCATTCTACTCACTACAGCATCCCTAGCCTGCATATCATCTTCAAATATCCTAAACTTGTTGACTAGGGTAGGAAAATCAGTAATCTCTTGATGGCCGAACATCATTTTCAATTTCGATTTCAGACCTACTTCGAACTTAGCACACTTCGAGCTTCCATCAGCATCCAACTCATAGTATGGGCAATATTTTTTGCCAATTCCTCAAATTTTGTAGCATATTCTCCCACAATCATGCTCCCTTGCTCTAACCGCAGGAATTCCAATTCTTTCTTCCTTTTCAGGTCAACAGGAAAGTACATTTGGAAGAACTTCCCTTTAAACGATTCCCAAGTAACCGCTTGTCCCTCTACTTCCACCTGCCTTCGAGTATACTCCCACCAATTCTCCGCTTCCTTAGTCAGCATGTAGGAAGTGTACGTCATCTTGGTACTCTAATGGTCCCTATGGTGCTAGTGGGTGCTAATTTGGATTCGGATTAGCATTCTGATTCAGATTCTCAAGATTCTCGTTCATGTTCTGTAGGACGACTGCCAACTGAGCCAACAATTCATTTTGACCGTGTCCCCTTCCGCGTCCAGCCATTTCTCAACATGCACTCATTATTCATTAGGTCTAATATTTTTCATGTCCTAATCATATAATACTAACGAGCCAAATTGTAGATATAAAAGTTTGTAGTATTGGTTAAATGAAATTTTCGAAATTATACTACTTCATGGAGAAAGATTTCCCAAAGTACATTTAAAATAATAACCCTGCCATTCCTATAATTAATATTCAATATCTAAAACTTCCAAAACCTTAAATCCAATTCCTACAGTTGTCATCAAAATTGATCTGTTTCCAAATTCAATTAACATACATCTAATCATTATTATCGGAGTCAAATGCCAGGGAGTCATCCCAATTACATAAGGGTACTTGTCCCGAAATTACATACACAAATTCAATGCAACATCTTTTCATCCAAAATAATATAGGTCTACATTCAACCTCGATCTACTACTCCTCAGCAACACCTGTAATCCGTTTATCACAAGTAGAACAGACAAGAAACATACAGTGAGTAAGTCATTAAACCTTGTAATAATCTACATTATAAATATTATGCAGAGTCGTAAGTAGTAGATTCATGTACATAAATATAGAAAGAATAAACAGTCATACCAACTATACTTACTACCTTAGTCATCATAACAACATCACACAGTAATATTCCCTACAATTACCATTATGATTACCATCTCCTCATATTCTCAACTCAATCGTCATCCCAAAACTTACCATATTGCGGGGTTGATACCTTTCCTGAAGGACAATCAACCTCCCTTACTCCGTAGAGTGATACAATACCACTTAGTGTGAACTCAATACCACATAGGACAAGTCAAGATTACTGTACCACATAGGGCAAGTCATGATTACTATACCACATAGGGAAAGTCAAGATTACTATACCACGTAGGGCAAGTCAAGATTACTATACCACATAGGGAAAGTCAAGATTACTATACCACATAGGGCAAGTCAAGATTACTATATCACATAGGGCAAGTCAAGATTACTATACCACATAGGGAAAGTCATGATTACTATACCACATAGGGCAAGTCAAGATTACTATACAACATATACAACACGAAAAAAACTACCATCATGTTCTATAACTAATAAGTGTAGTGATACTCCCTTACGTGGGTATAAGTTAGCGCTTTTGTCCTGCAACCTCGCTAGGTCCTCCTCTGTCTCTTCCAACCTTAGGATCATTCCTCATTAATATGACACAACAATAACAATCAATTATTTACTTATACCATATCAAAAAATAATCTCATACAAGCACTCATCATCCATAAACGGAACAAGTTTGACATTATTAAGATTCGAAATCACTAACTACTTGAAGTTTAAAACATTCAAATATAGGTTTATTTCCCTTTTCAATAAGACATCACAACCTCACAAACTCCATCTCTAACCCCATCTTTTACCCTTATTCACAACCATTCCATATTAGTCAATAGTTTCCAAAATCAACACTACACTAACACCATTTTTGAAAACAAACTTCAAACAACAAGTTACAAAAGGAATACTAAATGAAAAACAAACTATGTAACACCCTAAATTTATCCTCCTTAAAAAGAGGTAACAGTCTTGAAGAATGGGACATACTGCTAGATTCTCGCTTGAGCGAGAGGGCCTCGCCCAAGCAAGAGACTCAGTGTTTTAAAATTGAAAATTCTAGGAGCCTCGCCCAATCAAGGAATTGGTCGCTTAAGCGAGAGAAGCCTGGGCAGGCTGTGAGATTCTCGCTTGAGCGAGAGAATCTCGCCCAGGCGATAGAGTCCGTGTTTTTAAACTTAAAATATCGTGGGCTTCTCGCCCAAGCGAGATATCCTCGCCCAGGTGAGAGGACCCAACTATAAAAGTAAAGAAAGGGTTTCACAAACCCTAATCTTCATTTTCTTTTCTCCCCTTTCTCTCCCAACGGCGGCTCCACCCAAACGAACCATTCTCCCCTCCACTAAACCTCAAAACTCATCAAAACCTCTTCCCTTGCTTCTTAGTGCCATATTGGAGGGCTTTGGCGGTGGAAATGGAACATTGGAGATTGAAGGAGATGGAAGGAGATGTAACTCTTTTGCGAAACAACGGAGCTTACGCAACCTAAGGTGAGGGAGAAGACCGTTGTGGTCTTAGAGTATTTCATTAGAGTCATCTTCTCCGATTTTCCTCAAGAATCGGAGTACGTTAACAGATAGAAACTCTTTTGGGTGTTGTGGTCCATTTGAGAGTCTTTATTTTATATGAGGATATATTAGCCATAAAAGTGGAGATATATGTGCGGGAAAATTTAAGTAAAACGCAATATGCTCATTTATGGTAATACACTGTCATGAAAGATGGTTCTAACATTAATGTGTTATATGATGAAGAATATGTTGTGTGTGGTTTGTTTATGATAATGGTGTGTTATGGATGGTTGATTTGTTACATACATATATGTGTATGTTTGTAATGATGATGATGTGGTAAGTTGTTTAACGACAACAAATGGATATGATTATGTTGTATGATAACGATTGTGTTGTGAGCTATTTATACGTAGTAAGGGATAAGTGTTTCCATTTTATATGAGCTGATGTGCGCAAGGTATGTGTATGAGGTAACGTTTTTATAAGGATAAGTCTTTAATCGCACTTCGTAATGGAAAATGCGTGTATTTTCTGGTTGTGGAAGTGGTTGAGAAGTAAGTCGCTTATTTATTATAGACATATATGGGTATGTTTATAATAAAGGAATGCGGGGAATTGCTATTTATAAATTGATGGTGTATCAATGAAAGGAAAAATATATTTTTAGCTGACCATGAATGGTTAGCGACTGTGGGCTCCAGTTATAAAGCGATACCCTGGCTTGGGTTAATTATGCGACACTGTGGGCTCCAGTTATGTAGCGACACTTTGGCTCAAGTTATGTAGCATGATTACGTTTTTAAAAGAACTAGACCTGCCCGATGTGGTATGGAGAATTAACTAGACCTGCCCGATGTGGTATGGGGAATTAACTAGACCTGTCCGATGTGGTATGGGGAATTAACTAGACCTGCCCTATGTGGTATGGGGAATTAACTAGACCTGCCCTATGTGGTATGGGGAATTAACTAGACCTGCCCTATGTGGTAGGAGGATTAACTAGAGCTACCCGATGTGGTAGAGGATTATCTGTACGGTGTAGACTTGATGAAAGTGATCAAGGGTAAATTACTATGGAATGTGAATAATGTGAAAAGAGTATGTTTGGAATGAAAGTAATATGCATGCTATAGAATATATATTATGGGATATATATCCTATAGGGTGAATATGAACAATATGGGAATGGAAGAAAGAAAGTACGAATGTCTTTATTTATATACTCATGAAATGTGTTCCACTTCAATGTTTAATTATTATGTGGTGATCTTGATAAGGATTGAGCTGAATAAATGATATGTTATACGGAAATTGGAGCGAATTGTCCAAGTGAGATAGGATGAGTATGCTAATTGGATATATGATCATTATGTCTTATACTGTGTTGGTTGGTATATGTTTAATAGGATTGATGTTAGATGGGTAAGGGTTTAATACTTTAATGTTATTACTCCATGTAATTCCACGCTACGGTCACCGTAGTTGGTTCTTACTCCTTCTGTCTCTTCTTGTATGTGTTGTGTATTTGAGTTCAGGTTGTTGCGGTAGCGCGTTGGACGCTTGCGGAGAAGAGTACATGGTAGAGTAGGGTTTTATGTAATTGATATGTTATATGATAAACGTTTATAATATGAGAACTATGTTGGATTATCTATTTTGTAAAATGGAACTCCTCCTAAGTGTATAATGAAGTTGATTTAATGTTTGTATTAAAAGTGTTCCTTGAGAAAAGATAATTGTTTAGATTATGTATTTGAAAGGAAGTGTAATGACATGCTTTTGAAGTGAGATGTATTTGGAATATTTCCACCTTGTGATTTATAAATGGAACTAATATTTGTATTCACTCAAGTTTCCAAACCGTTCAAGTAATGTCTTCCAAAAGTAATCACTTCACTTTCATGAACAAGGTTTTAAAAAGAATTTTTGGATTACGAAAATCGGGTCCTTACAAACTACTACTCAAAAGGAAAGGTTATGAAGTTTTTCACATTTAGAGAAGAGATCCATATACACAAGATGGGGGGGGGGGGGGGTTGCACGACAAGGATGAGTGTTGGAACTAAGAGGTTTACCTCTTCTCATGCTTTTCTTCCGTTTCTACGAGTTCTAGAGGTAGGGAGTCGCTTATCCTTCTTTTTCTTTTGTTCAAAAGTGACCCAAAACTCACATGAGGCTTCTATTTAGGTTACAGATTTGCAGCTTCTCGCTTGGGCGAGAAGACCGCGACGATTCATGTTTTCAAGCTCTGATACTGTCCCTTGGGCAAGACCCCCTCGCTCAAGCGAGAATCACACAAGCCACTAAGCTACTTGTCGCTTGAGCGAAAATCCTTTGCTCAAGCCAGAATCACAGAGAAACTCAGGTAGAATTCCCTAAATCCACTTGCTTGGGAGAGACCCTCTCGCTCAAGTGAGAAACACCCAAAAATCAGCAATAATTCAAAGTTTAAACATTATTTTGAGAAAATAAAATCGTGGTGTTACAATCTGTATCTCATCTTTTGTTCGCAAACGATGTTCTCCTCTTCTATAAATATTTGAAGACTCCAGTGAGGTTGAAAACTAAAACTTTGGATGACTTATGTAAATCATCTGGCCTCAAGGTGAATGTGGATAAGTCTAAGTATATGTGTTCTAGGAATGTGCCCACTAGAAAATGGAATAGCTTTGTGAGTATTTGTTCTATGCAGGCTGTGTGGAATCTGGGTAGCTATTTGGGTATACCACTTATTCAAGGAAGGGTTCTAAGGTCCATGTTTAATCCAAATCTAGAGAAGATTCAAAGGCGTATGGCTACTTAGAAGACTAACATTTTGAATATGGCCGATAGGCGAAATCTGTTCTTAACTCCATTCCTCCTTACACAATACAGATTATGTGGATTCCTTAGGCCGTGTGCAATGACATTGATAGAATGACTCGCAATTTATTTGGAGTAGGGATGTTCGGAAGTGCAATCTTAACCTGCTCAAGTGGGATACTATTACTAAACCCAAGCGCCATGGTGGTCTTGGTCTTCGTGATTCGCGCTCAGTGAATATTTTTCTTCTTGGTAAGCTTTGTTGGAGCATATTGTCTTATCAAAGTAAACTTTGGTGCAATGTTTTGAGGGGTAAACTTTGGTGACCCCTCGATGTTGTTTGTTAGTCAGAAGCCTTGTGTTTCCTATACTTGGAGAAGCATTTTGAAAGCTACTGCGATGCTAAAAAAGGCTATAGTTTTCATATTGGTAGTGGTGCTCAGTATTTTTTGGTATGACAATTGGTCTGGGTTTATATTTCTAATACTCTTCTCTTGTTGGTGATCTATGTAGAGGTGATTCCTGGGTTTTTGATAGTTTGTCGACTCTTCTTTCCCATGAGGTTCTTCAATTGATCTCTGACTGGGTTGTTCAATTGATCTCTGACTGGGTTCTTTGCAATGGAACAAGGACTGCTTTTGGCCTAGAACGAGGGCTTTCGATCTGTTTTGTTCGAATGTGATAGTTTGGAGGTTGTGCAAATTATTACTAAGAGTCTTGTGGTTAGATACTAGAGGATTTCTGAAGTGGTGAGTCGAATCCATAAGTTGCTTGATCGTTGTTGGGTTGTTAAGAATGAGATTGCAACTAAGAGGGGGTGAATTAGTTGTTGCAATAAGTATGGCCAATTTTTCTGCAATATCAAAGTTAATGTGCAGCGGAAATATTATGTAGAAAAATATTGACTAGGAAGGATAGAATATTAACAACGAGAAGGGAAAGAGAGTACACATGTGTTTTATACTGGTTCACCTTCTTGTCCACCGAAGGCTACTTCCAGTACTCTTGACGCGCAAGAGATTCCTTTATTAAATATAATGAGTTGCAATTACAATTATCTCACCCCTAGATCTCCTTGTACCTTACACACTCACTTATATCTAATCCCTTGGAAAACTCTATTCCAAGTCACACCCTTGGTAAACACTATACCAAGTCACTCAATCCCTTTCTCTTCACACCCTTGTGTAAGAAAGTAAACTTTGCAAAAGTGAAGAATGTATAATTTGGCTTGGATTGCCTTACAAGTATATATGACAATTTCTAGAACTTGCAGTCCAATAACAACTCTTTATACTTGAGATAATAATTCTCTTTAACAGTATGAAAAAAACTTAGAAGCAACTTCAAAATAACTTCGAAAGTTTAAGAGTAGGTTGCTTGAAGTGTAAGAAAAATCAGAAAGTGTGAGAGCTTTTTAAAGAGAGTTTGAAATCTGAGTTGTTTGTATATGTGTTGTTGTATGTTGTGAGACTGTTTCGATGCCTTTATATAGGCTTCCAGTCAACCATAATACCTCTAGGTATGAGTAGGTTTCGTTTGAAATGAAAACCAATCAGTTTGAAGTGAAACCCTTTCACTTGAAATCTGAAAACTGATACAACAACTCTCAATAATCGATTACTGCAAGTGAGTAATCGATTACCCAACAATCCTGTTAACAGCTTTTTGAAATTTCACATAGTGTAATCGATTACTAGATTTGAGTAATCGATTACTCAATGACACTGTTTGACAGCTTTGTGAAATTGCCTTAGTGTAATCGATTACACTACTTTGAGTAATGGATTACCCTGTCTTCTAAAAATGGTAATCTATTACTCCAAAGTCTGTAATGGATTACTCATAGCTGTTAGAGGTTTGAAAACTCTTTTCTCACTCATGTAACTTGTTACTCAAGTATGGTAACCCGTTACATGTTGTTTTTGAAAATTATTTTTATTCACAATTAGATTTTTCTGTTTTTCTTGAAAACAATTTTGAGCATTATTAACTTAGTAAATATTTGAGTTGTAGGGATAGAAGTACCTAAAGACTTAGACTCTAAATTTTGAAGTTTTGTCTTCGATAGTCTTTGTAGGTCTTCTTCCTTTCTTCTTTTTGTGATGTTGGTGTCTTCATCAAAACCGTGCCAATGTTAGGAGCAAGATCTTATTCACAGGTTATTCAGATTAGCTTTCCATATAGAGGCTAACTCCTTGGCAGACTTCATGGCCAAGACTGGCGCTCTTTCAGGCTCGAGACTCAAGATTTGGGTGTGTGCTCTTGCTGGCGCGTTTGATTTCTCAGTTTTGGATTTCTCTCCTTAGTTTCTTTTATTTTCGGAGGTACCAAAAAAAGGTGATACATTTAGCTATATTTATAGTAATGTTAAGGGTGCATTTATCTGACTTTTTTCCGACTTAAAAGATCAATATCAAAGATCGAAGCTAAAATAAAAGACAAAAAAATTTGACATTAAATATTTTGTGTGACTACTAAGCCCATTTTAACCTAAAAGTTGTTTGATAGTTTAATGTTTTTCTAACTTAAAATCAAACTTTCTATAATAATTTTATAAAAAAATTGAAAGTAAAAACAATATGTCAATACAAACTCCAATATCATAAATAATATTAAAAATTTGGATCATTGAAAAAATGTCACATTAGTAATGTCCTATCCGATTAAATTGTTAATCCTTGTGATTGTCTATTAAATATGTCTTACCTTCCCCCTTTAATCTCAACTCCTTGCATTTGTTATTTTCCTTTCTCATCATTGTTTTGTCTTTTGTAATATTTTATACATTCAAGTACATCTGTAATAAAATTTTCTTTTTCCAATTAAAATAAATATAATTATCATCTAATTCTATTTTCATCCATGCCATTATTTGAGTTGAAATGTTTTCCAAACACTATTATGTGGCCACTTTACCAAAGCATGATCTATTTGTGAGTTGAGGTTTTAAGAAAGATAAAGGAAAATGGAAGACTCAAGAATTATCATCTAAGTGTATTTCATGGCTTTCAATCTTTACATTTTCATTCATTCATTTTCAAAATCGAACTCGCAAACTAACTTCTAAGTTCATCATATATATTATGCAATTGATCTTCTAAATTAATGAGGTCAACTCTTGCATCTGCCATGACAGGAACATGATATGCAGGCGGTCTGCCTCAACCGACTTGCATGTTGCATTATTTTCCCGAGCAAGCTTACTTAAGTGACTCAGTTTAGAATCTTGTAAAACAACATTCAACACTTAACCAAAGTACAACAGAGGATAATGAAGCATTAAAGTTATCATAAAGAATGCTAAGTGAAGAGAAATTACTGCACAAACAATTCTGATTTCAAGTACCATTGTTTCAATATATTAATAACTAACAACATCAAGTTTGTTGAACCTTAATACAGAAAAGTTGTTCTAATTGGAAAAAAGAAAGACAAAAAAGACTACTTACTCTAGAAAATACTCGATGTAAGGAATGGGTGAAGAAGAGAAAACAAATAAAAGAGAATGCCCAACATTTACTTTAGGATTTCAGATAATTAATTTTTTTAGGTACTACAAATTTATCCACTTTTCAGAGTGTGAGGAATTAATTCATTCCGAAATGTGTGGCTATCCTCCCAACAAATATCCTATCAGGAATCAAATTATTGACATTTTGATCTTTTTAAGATCTAGAGGAGCCTTACATTATTAGACAAATGTCTTGTTGGTTGATAATTAATTTAAAAATAAAGAGAAATAAAATTTTATATTATAAAGTTTTTTGGGGCAATTACAAAACTGAACAGTTATAACTTTGATGTTCAAATCAAAATTCAATGTGATATTTATGAAATTGAAAATAAAATTACTTAAATAATTAGATAGCTTAAATAACATTACAAAGATTCTCCTCCAAAGCTACAAATTCACATTCAAGAAATCAAGAAGAGAGAATTGATCATGAAGAATCTGATTCCGACATCGATGACGAAACTATGTCTCTCATTGTGAAGAAATTAATAAAAAAAATTTAAAAAAAAAGAAGGATTCAAAAAATTTCACAAATAAAATGCAAAAGACTCAATCAAGAAGAGCAAGTATCCCAAAGACAGAACAACTTGCCATGAGTGTGAAAAGTAGGCCACATGAGGTACACATGTCCTACTTATCTCAAGAGGATTGAGCATAACTATAAGGAAGACTCTCGAGACATCAAAGTTAAGAAGACTTATATCATTTGAGATGCACCCAAAGAGGACACTACATCAACAAGCACCTCGGAAGATGAAGAGTCGAGAAAACTATGCTTAATGACTCAAAATCTGAATTCTTGCCTAGAAAGTGAGCAAGATGAATTTAGTGAGGTAAACTCTTCCGATTCTAGTTCTAATTCTGATGATTCCCTCACATATGATATACTTTATGGTGAATTTAAAAAGTGAATTTAGTGAGGTATACTCTTTGAGTGTTTAGAAAATCAAACAAGTACTACAAGATATTCGAACTTAAACATATTGTCCTCTCACTAATATTATATCCTTAGACAATATCAAAACTCATTTTTAGAATCATATAAAAATGATAAGCTTGTATTCAAGCCATGTTTGCGTTCAAGACATGTCTGCATTCCAGATATGTCTCAAGATTTGATACATTACTGAACTAGAATACTCCTTTAAGAAGATGCAAAATTTAATGTTATGTATCCTGTGACACCCTGAATTTAAGTCTTTAAAATTATAGTATCAGTCCTGGGATTCTCGCCTGAGCGAGAGTTAGCTCGCTTGAGCGAGAGTGGTCTCGCCTGGGCGAGAAAAGTGACATTTTGGACCTATGAGGCTGTAAGATTCTCGCTTGAGCGAGAGGATCCTCACTTGAGCGAGAGATGCCTCGCCTGGGCGAGAGTTTCCCTCGACTGGGAGAGAGTTTCCCTTGCCTGGGCGAGAGGGTCAACTCTGAGTTTTTAAAATAGGCAGGATTTTCTCGCTTGAGCGAGAACCCGACGCTGTTGCATTTATTAGGGACCCCCAAACACAATTTTGGGGGATAACCTAAAGAGAAGTGAAGAAAGAAAGGGTTTTCAAGAGCAAGGAGTCTTGGGAATCATCTAAGAGCTTGAGAAGAGATAAAACTCTTGATTTTAACTCTCTTCTTCCCTTTGAAACTCATTTTGGGTATGGTGGATCTCTTCTCAAAATGTGAGATGTCATGGAAACTTATCCTTTTGAGTTATAGTTCATTTTATGTTGTTTTTATCTTGTAAACTCTTGGTTTAGAGTTGGTATTTCAAGAATGGAAAAGGTTTGAGGGTTGATTCATGAGAACCCCAAAAACCTAAAGTGACAATGAGGGTAAATGGGAAATGGGTGAAAATGATGGAGGTAGAAGATGAATGTATGTTCTAATAATGATTATAGGGTGAAAATGTATGTTTTAGATGTTCGGAAACTATCTATGAATGTGGTTTTGAAAACATTTGGGGATGTATGAATCTTGTGTATGTTTAGAGATGAAATGAGTTTTTTTATGTGTTATTTCGAATAAATGACTGACATTATTGTTATGTGGTTGAGATAATGAAAGATCCTAAGGTTGGAGGAGGTAGGGACATAACTTGCAAAGTTACCCAAAACCAACCCCGACACGTACCAAGGTAAGGAGAAGTGATTAATGGTATATGATAATAGAAAATTTGTGGATTTTCTGATTACGTATATGATTTGTGTATGACTTGCCCGATGTGGTATTGAGAATGACTTGTCCTATGTGGCATCATGTATGACTTTCCCTATGTGGTATTGTGTATGACTTGACCTATGTGGTATTGTGTATGACTTTCCCTATGTGGTATTGTGTATGACTTGCCCTATGTGGTATTGTTTATGACTTGCCCTATGTGGTATAGTGTATGACTTGCCCTATGTGGTATTGTGTATGACTTGCCCTATGTGGTATTGAGAATGACTTGCCCTATGAGGTATTGTATATGACTTGCCCTAAGTGGTATTGTATCGTATGTCTTGCCCCATGTGGTAATAAAAAGGTAAACGTATATGTGGAATGTAACGACATGAGGTGGTATTGACGAATGAGGTGACGAGGTATGGTAAAGATGAACGTATAGATCCAATGTGATGGATGAGGTGGTATGAGACGGACAAATATGATATGTTGAATTTATCTTTTAACGTGAAGTCGTTTATTTAAACCTTTAAAAGTGTGGATTATCGCTTAATGATATTTATTGAATTAATGACTTACTCCTTTGTTTGTTGTGTATATCTTCCGTGATAATCCCATTGCAGGTAAACGGGATAGTCGAGGATGCTCGGTTCGAGGCATTAGGAGCTTAGAACTTGGAATCCTTATTTTTCTTTTTGTTTGATGTAACCTGTTACTTGGGTGATTGTAAATCCTAACTGATTTAGTTCTACATTTTTATAATCTATGGGTATTTTGGAATCCCATAGCTAGTCATATGCGGTAACTACCGAGAAGCAAATATATGAATTATGTTTTTCTGTCTATTGGAGAAGAGTCTTAGTATAGTATGATAACTGAAATATAAGTAACGAATATTGATTAATTAAAGTGTAGTGGAGTTTGTAGTAATAACTGGATTAAAATAAATGAAAATATTTTAAGGGTAGAATTTGGGTCCTTACAATATGGTATTAGAGCATAGTTAATCTTGTGGCCTCGGGTATGGCCTTACTTGCTTCTTTGTAACCTCTATTTGATTTAACTATGTGATTTAGGTGAACTATTGTGTGGTTATGTGATGATTTATCTGGTTTAACATGGTTTACTGACAAACGAATGAGTGCAGGTACCCGTTATGGAGATGTTTGGAAGAGGAAGAGGAAGAGGATCGGGTCAGAATGACCTGTTGGCCCAGATTGTTGTTGTGCTGATGAACATGAAGTATCTTCAGGGCCATGAGTTGTTCTGATGCTCAGAAATTGGCCTACGCCACCTACATGCTAGTAAAGGAGGCGGAGAACTGGTGGGAGATGGCCAGAAGGCAGATGGAGACTGAGGGACAAATCATTACTTGGGGAGCCTTCAAGAGTAAATTTCTTCAGAAGTATTTCCCTGCAGACCTAAAGAGGAAGAAGGAGATGAAATTCTTGCAACTAGAGTAAGGGAACATGTCAGTTGGGGAGTACGCAGCAAAGTTCGAGGAATTAATCCGGTACTTCCCTTATGTTGAATTAGATTTGGACGGGTGGTCCAAATGTGCAAAGTTTGAAATGAGGTTGAAACCCGAAATGAGGGTGATGTTCGGTCATGAGGAAATTCCTGATTTTCCTACACTAGTGAACAAGTGTAGGATGTATGAGGATAATGTGCGGATGAGAGACGCTGCTGCTTGTAAAGGGAACCCTCCACGGAACTATGGCCCCCAACGAAACTTTGTGCAAGGAAAGGGGAAAGAAAGGATGAATCATGATCGACGACCTTATGCCCCACCCAATCACCATCGCAACAAGGGTTCTCAAGGACCAACCACCTCTACTTCTACCGGAGGGTCGTCTCAGAACTCTTACCCTGTGTGCAGTAAGTGTCATCGGAGGCACAATGGTAGCATTTGTCCTGGATCGGGGAATGGGTGCTTCCACTGTGGAGAACAAGAGCACGTGAAGAGGTTTTGTCCTAAATTTGATCCGAGGGCAAATAGTGGGAATGTAGGGAGGCCTAGAAACACTAGTAGGGTGTTTACTATGAGTGGTGCAGAGCCATCAGATGTTGATGGTCTGATCCAAGGTAACTGCACGGTGGTAGGTATTTCGCTTTTAGTGTTGTTTGATTCAGAAGCGACACACTCCTTTGTATCTGTTGAATGTCGTGGATAGACTGAAATTGCAGACTGAGTCATTGCCTTTCGACTTGGTCGTATCCACCCCAACTAATGTGCTTGTGGTGGTGTCGACAGTTGTGTCTCGATGCCCGGTGGTGGTAAACGGTAGGACATTTACCGTTGATTTAATCTGCTTACCGCTGTCCCAATTAGATCTAATTATGGGGATGGACTGGCTATCGGCAAATCATGTGATGCTTAATTGTGTTGATAAGACCGTTGAGTTCGGAGATCTGGAGGAGGTTTCTAATGAAGCTAGTGTTATGAAGCCGTTGTCGGCTAAGGGAGTCAGGACTTCCTGTAAAGAGGGAGGAGCCATCTTTATGTTGTTGGCGTCCCTGGAGGGTATTGAGAAACCCAAGGTTGAGGATATTCCGATAGTTCGTGAATTTCCTGGTGATATTCCAGAATTTTCTCCAGTGAGAGAAGTTGAATTCTCTATCGATTTGGTACTTGGAACGGGACCCATCTCTATAGCTCCTTATAGGATGGCACCATTAGAGTTGGCTGAGTTGAAAAAGTAGGTTGAGGACTTGTTAGCAAAGAAGTTTATTCGTCCTAGTGTCTCGCCTTGGGGTTCGCCTGTTTTGTTGGTTAAGAAGAAAGATGGTAGTATGCGGTTGTGTACCGACTACAGGTAGTTGAACAAGGTTACTATTAAGAACAAGTATCCGTTGCCTCAGATTGATGACTTGATGCATCAGTTGAGGGGAGCTATTGTGTTCTCAAAAATTGACCTTTGGTCGGGTTACCACCAACTTCGTGTGAAATCGGAGGATATGCCTGAAACTGCTTTTAGGACGAGGTATGGACATTTTAAGTATTTAGTCATGCCTTTTGGTGTAACGAATGCCCCAACAATATTTACGACTACATGAATCGGATTTTTCATCCGTACTTGGATTCATTCGTAGTGATATTTATTGATGACATTCTAATTTACTCCAAGAGCCAAGAGCAACATGCGGAACATCTACGAGTGGTTCTAGAGCTTCTGAGTAAGAATCAGTTGTACGCTAAATTGTCGAAATGTGATTTCTAGTTGGAATCAGTGAACTTCCTTGGGCATGTTATATCCCAGGAAGGAGTGGCAATAGACCCTTCCAAGGTCGAAGCCGTGATGGAGTGGGCGGTACCCAAGTCTGTTACTGAGATCAGAAGTTTTCTGGGTTTTGCTGGTTACTACAGAAAGTTTATAGAGGGGTTTTCTAAGTTGGCATTGCCTCTGACTAAGCTTACCCGGAAAGGAGAACTGTATGTGTGGACGATTCGTTGAGAAGAGAGTTTTCAAGAGTTAAAGCGGAGGTTGACTACGGCACCAGTGTTGGTTCTTCCTAATACTGATCGTGATTTCAGCATGTATTGTGATGCTTCTAAACAAGGCTTAGGTTGCGTACTGATGCAAGATGGGAAGGTTGTTGCCTATGCTTCTCGACAGTTGAGAATGCATGAGCAAAACTACCATACGCATGATTTGGAATTAGCTGCAGTGGTCTTTGCCTTAAAAATCTGGAGACACCATTTGTATGGCGTAAGGTTTGAGGTGTAAAGCAACCACAAGAGTTTGAAGTATCTGTTCGATCAAAAGGAACTGAATATGAGACAGAGGAGGTGGATGGAGTTCCTTAAGGACTATGATTTCGGATTGCAGTATCATCCGGGAAAGGCCAATGTGGTGGCCGATGCTTTAAGTCGGAAATCTCTACACATGTCGGATTTGATGGTTCGAGAAGGAAAACTGATTGAGGAGTTCAGGGATATGAACTTGGAAGTGCAAATAAGGCCTCATGGTATGGTGATAGGAATGCTGAAGGTCACAAATGAGTTGTTTGACCAAATCCGAGTGATGCAAGTTGGGGATAGTGAATTAATGGTTAAAAGGGAGTTGATGTTGAGTGGGAAAGAAACTGATTTCACTTTGGACTCGAGTGGAATGATGCGTTACAAAGGGAGAGTGTGTGTGCCTCGCGATGTGGAATTGCGAAAGAATATTTTAGAGGAGTCACACAAAAGCAAAATGAACTTTCACCCGGGAACTACAAAGATGTACCAAGAACTGAAAAAGCTGTTTTGGTGGTCTGGGTTGAAAAAGGACGTGGCGTTGTATGTCTCGAGTTGTCATATCTGTCAGAAAGCCAAGATTAAGCATCAGCGACCATCGGGAGAATTGTAGTCACTAGATATTCCCGTTTGGAAGTGGGATAGCATCTCCATGGATTTTGTATCGGGTTTTCCGAAGACTCAAAGAGGGTAAGACTCGATATGGGTAATAGTGGATCTGTTGACTAAGTCTACTCATTTCTTGCCGATGAACATGAGATACTCCCTGAAACGATTGGCGGAACTGTATATCTGAGAAATTGTTCGTTTGCATGGGATACCGTCGAGCATTGTATCAGATAGGGATCCCCGTTTCACTTCAAACTTTTGAACTAGTTTGCAGTCTGCATTGGGAACTAAGTTGAAATTGAGTTTAGCTTACCACCCACAAACGGACGGTCAGTCGGAAAGAACTATACAGTCATTGGAGGATCTTTTGAGGGCTCGTGTCTTGGAACAACCGGGAAGTTGGGATAGCATGTTGCCCTTGATTGAATTTACCTACAACAATAGCTTCCATTCGAGCATTGGGATTGCACCATATGAAGCATTGTATGGAAGGAAGTGCTGAACTCCGGTGAGTTGGTTTGAAACTGGGAGAACTTAGTATTGGGACCCGAATTAGTCCAAGAGACGATGGAAAAGATCAAGAAAATCCGGGAGAATATGAAGATAGCACAGAGTCGGCAGAAAAGCTATTACGATAAGAGGCGGAAACCTCTTGAGTTTAACGAGGGAGATCATGTTTTCATGAGAGTAGTCCCGACTACCGGAATTAGTAGAGTACTGAAATCTCGTAAGCTGACTCCGAGATTTATTGGGCCGTATCAAGTATTGAAGAGGATTGGGCCGGTAGCATATCGGATTGCCTTACCTCCATTTTTGTCGAACCTCCACAATGTGTTTCATGTGTCCCAGTTGCGGAAATATGTTGGGGATCCATCTCATGTGGTTGAGTCTGACCAGATCGAGTTGAAGGATAACTTGAATTTTACGACGTTGCCAGTGAGAATCATGGACACCAGCATCAAAAGATTGCGGGGCAAAGAGATTGCATTGGTGAAGGTACTGTGGAGACAAGTGGACGAAGGAGATGCTACTTGGGAAGTGGAGCGTGATATGAGGGAGGATTACCCTCATTTGTTCGAATCGAGGTATGATTAATTTTCGGGGACGAAAATTCTTATAAGAGGGAGGATTGTGACACCCTGAATTTAAGTCTTTAAAATTATAGTATCAGTCCTGGGATTCTCGCCTGGGCGAGAAAGGTTAACCTGGGAGGGTGAAATCCTGGGCTATACTGGTGGATTCTCGCCTGAGCGAGAGTTAGCTCACTTGGGCGAGAGTTGACTCGCCTCGGCGAGAAAAGTGACATTTTGGACCTATCGAGGCTGTAAGATTCTCGCTTGAGCGAGATGATCCTCGCTTGAGCGAGACATGCCTCGCCTGGGCCAGAGGGTCAGATCTGAGTTTTTAAAATAGGCGGGATTTTCTCGCTTGAGCGAGAACCGGACGCTGTTGCATTTATTAGGGACCCCCAAACACATTTTTGGGGGATAACCTAAAGAGAAGTGAAGAAAGAAAGGGTTTTCAAGAGCAAGGAGTCTTGGGAATCATCTAAGAGCTTGAGAAGAGGTAAAACTCTTGATTTTAACTCTCTTCTTCCCTTTGAAACTCATTTTGGGTATGGTGGATCTCTTCTCAAAATGTGAGAAACCATGGAAACTCATCCTTTTGAGTTATAGTTCATTTTATGTTGTTTTTATCTTGTAAACTCTTGGTTTAGAGTTGGTATTTCAAGAATGGAAAAGGTTTGAGGGTTGATTCATGAAAACCTTAAAAACCTAAAGTGACAATGAGGGTAAATGGGAAATGGGTGAAAATGTTGGATGTAGAAGATGAATGTATGTTCTAATAATGATTATAGGGTGAAAATGTATGTTTTAGATGTTCGGAAACTATCTATGAATGTGGTTTTGAAAACATTTGGGGATGTATGAATCGTGTGTATGTTTAGAGATGAAATGAGTTATTTATGTGTTATTTCGAATAAATGACTGACATTATTGTTATGTGGTGGGGATAATGAAAGATCCTAAGGTTGGAGGAGGTAGCGACATTACTTGCAAAGTTACCCAAAACCAACCCCGACACGTACCAAGGTAAGGAGAAGTGATTAATGGTATATGATAATAGAAAATGTGTGGATTTTCTGATTACGTATATGATTTGTGTATGACTTGCCCGATGTGGTATTGACAATGACTTGTCCTATGTGGCATCATGTATGACTTGCCCTATGTGGTATTGTGTATGACTTGCCCTATGTGGTATTGGGTATGACTTGCCCTATGTGGTATTGTGTATGACTTGCCCTATGTGGTATCGTGTATGACTTGCCCTATGTGGTATTGTGTATGACTTGCCCTATGTGGTATTGAGAATGACTTGCCCTATGAGGTATTGTATATACTTGCCCTAAGTGGTATTGTATCGTATGTCTTGCCCTATGTGGTAATAAAAAGGTAAACGTATATGTGGAATGTAACGACATGAGGTGGTATTGACGAATGAGGTGACGAGGTATGGTAAAGATGAACGTATAGATCCAATGTGATGGACGAGGTGGTATGAGACGGACAAATATGATATGTTGATTTTATCTTTTAATGTCAAGTCGTTTATTTAAACCTTTAAAAGTGTGGATTATCGCTTAATGATATTTATTGAATTAATGACTTACTCATTTGTTTGTTGTGTATATCTGGCGTGATAATCCCATTGCAGGTAAACGGGATAGTCGAGGATGCTCGGTTCGAGGCATTAGGAGCTTAGAACTTGGAATCCTTATTTTGCTTTTTGTTTGATGTAACCTGTTACTTGGGTGATTGTAAATCCTAACTGATTTAGTTCTACATTTTTGTAATGCTGGATATTCATAGCTATGAGTATTTTGGAATCTCATAGCTAGTCATATGCGGTATCTATCGAGAAGCAAATATATGAATTATGTTTTTCTGTCTATTGGAGAAGGGTCTTAGTATAGTATGATAACTGAAATTTAAGTAACGAATATTGATTAATTAAAGTGTAGTGGAGTTTGTAGTAATAACTGGATTAAAATAAATGAAAAAATTTTAAAGGTAGAATTTGGATCCTTACATCCAAAATCGAGAATTTCAGTCATCAATCAGTGTAGAATGCAGAATCAACATAGTTGAACAAAGAAGAATTAAGAGCATGGTTAAGATCTCTGAAGACTTGTTTTAAACCGAAAAAGGAAAATGAATTATCCAGCAGACACAACTTAGTTAGTCTGTCTGCTTTTTCAGAAACCAAAAGATACTTTATTGTCGCAATCTTAGTTCAAGTATAAAAGATGCATGTTGGTCAATGGCGGTCACATGCTCAATTCATAACAACTATGAAACACTAATTGCACTTGCAGATGTACGATTGATAATCAAGTTGAAGAGAAGACACGTCTCAATAGATGCTAATTGAAAGAAGTTCAAAAAAAGTTTTCAACAACTAAAGTAAAGGATACAATGAATGCTTCATCTACAAATAGCTTCGGCATTGAAGAACAAAAATAACACTAGAGAATAATCTTAAGCGCATTCAAGCTCGCATTTATAACGAACATTATGTTCATCTTATTCTAAAAAACTAAGCTAAAGTGAACATATGTATTAAATTAGTTTGTACTAAATTCACAATTTTTCTCATCCACATTTATAACATTTGGTGAGTGTGATTAAAAGACTTTCAAAATTATAAAGCTCAATTAAACATTCATCATTATTTAGTGTTAGAGGGGCAAATAAAAAATTATCTACCTTGTTGAATGTTTACGCATATAAATTATGTGTTGCAACTATAATTAGAAACTTGGCATCATAAAATCAATTGGGAAACATACTAAATAAGTTTGTCAATCCGCAATGCAGAACCACGCATTACGATCTAAAGGGATTACTTCATGAAGAGATGACTTATACAACCTTAATATACTACATATCTCCTTCAAACAAAATAACAGCATAGTGTCAAATCAAATCTCAAAAAACTATTCCCAAATTAAACCAAAAAAAATCTTAATATCTATGTATTGTTTGTATAAAGATTTATATATAATTATCACATCATCCACTATTCATTTAAATTATTTTTTTGAAAAGTCAATGATTATTAAATGTGAATGGTGGGTGATACAGTGACAAGATTTATACACTATTACTGCATATATCTTTTTCCCTTAAAACTATGTACCCCCATCCCCATGTACATAAAAACCATGAGATTAAAAACTTTAGATTTTATGGTTAGAATAGAGGGACCATGCTCATAATAATCTCGTAACAGTAGAACCAAAATCATAGCATATTTACAAAACCAAGGACCTAAATGACGGGACAAAATAAAAACTTATATAACTGAATTCCACCATCAAATGATGATTAAAGATCACATTAACATTTACTATCCAAAAGTGATGATGAGGACAAAACTAAAATATAAATAAAATAAATGTGTTAAACTATTAAAAACAATAAGACATAGAGGAAAAAAATCAAAATTACTTACCAAAAAGGGAAAAATATATACACTGATAGAGTACAAGTTTTATACCGTGTCAGTTTATCATTGACCATTCATTTTTAATCATTATTAACTCTTCAAAAAATTAATATAAATGAATAATGAATTATATATTGTCTATGTATAAATCTTTATACTGATAGTACATAGATAATACATTCTACAAAGAAAGATGGGACAAATATCATACTTAGTCTAAATTATATAAATATATCAAGCATTAAAAAAACTCATGCAATTTTCAGAAAATAGAAAAAGTTTAATGGGTCCCCCAAATTGTATCGGGAGATTAGCCACGGATTACAAGGGAGATTTCACCCCAGAATGTTGACTTTGAAAATGGATGTTGTTTGGATAAAATGTTTGGGCCAACCAAGGCAGGTCGTCGTATTTAGGCTGAATTCGCATATCGGTGCACAAAAATAAGTATATAAGATGCAGCGGCATGAACAATGCGACTGCTTATTTTGACGTTAGAATTTGTTTATAGGCTCAATTACTAACTTGGTGAGATAAAGGCTATAGTGTGAAACCATTTTTAAAATTAGGCATGCTTCATGCAATTAAATTCTGTACAAATTGCATTATAAATTGACTGAGCAATATTTTCTTTACAATGAATCTTTATTTGCAATTAACCATTGTTATCTTTGTTATTTCGTTGGTATGCTTACGTCAAAAAGAGAATAAATAGCAGAATAAAAAGGCTCCTGTTCCCAATGATGCTTCGCAAATTATTGGTCACCTCCAGTGGCAATGATCAACTTCTCTATCGAACACTTATTGCCATGGCTGATAATAATGGACCAGCATTTATCGTATGGTTAGGTAGTCGAAGAGCACATGCAGTGTGTAGTTGGGAAATAGCAAAAAGGAGGGTTGACGGTAATCAGAAATGATAACAATGAACTAATCCCAAGCAAAACTGTAATAGGTCCATTAGATAATGAGAAGATTGTCTTTACTTGTGTAACACCCTAAATTTGAGTCTTTAAAATTGTAGTATCAGTCCTGAGATTCTCGCTTGAGCGAGAGATTCTCGCCTGGGCGAGAAAGGCTCACCTGGGAGGGTGAAATCCTGGACTATACTTGAGGACTCTCGCCTGAGCGAGAATTGTCTCGCCTGGGCGAGAAATGACATTTTGGGACTGTTGAGACTGTGAGATTCTCGCTTGAGAGAGAATCCCTCGCTTGAGCGAGAGGGTCAGATCTGAATTTTTAAAATAGGCGGGATTTTCTCGCTTGAGCAAGAAAGGGCTCGCCTAAGCGAGAATCCAACGAGTTGTATTAAATGAGAAACCCCCAAACACAACCTAGGGTTTAGAAAAGAAGAAGGGTGAGAGAAGAGAGCCTTTTCAAGGACAAGAAGCTTGGATACTCATCTAAGAGCTTGAGAAGAGGTAAAACTCTTGATTCTAACTCTCTTATTCTCTTTAAAACCTATTTTGGGTATGTTGGATCTCTTCTCAAAATGAAGGAAACCATAGAAACTCATCCTTTTGAGTTATGGTTCGTTTTATATTGTTTCTCTCTTACAACTCTTGGTTTAAAGTTAGTATTTCAAGAATGGAAAAGGTTGTGGGTTAGTTCATGAAAACCCCAAAACCCTAAAGAGAAAATGTGGTTAAAATGGAAAATAGGTAAAATGCTAGAGGTAGAAGATGAATTTAATTTCTAATGATGAAATATGAGATGATTATGTATGTTTTGAATGGTTGTAAACTTATGATGAAAGTAGTTTAACAACATTGAAAATATGATGAAATATCTTGTATGGTTAAATAATGCAATATAAGTTGTTTATGTGATATTTGGAATAAATGACTAACATTGTGTTATATGGTGGGAATGAGGAAAAATCCTAGAGTTGGCGGCGGTGTCGGTGGAACTTGTGGAGTTGCGAAGAACCAAACCCAACACTCACCAAGGTAAGGATAAGTCATTAATTGTGCATTTGGCATGGAAAATGTGTGTATCTTCTGGTTATGCAATGATTGAGTTGTAAATTACGCATTTAGTATGAACATATATGGGTATGTTTATACTAAAGTAGGCGTAGATTTACGGGAGATGGAAAATGTGTGTATTTTCTGGTTATGTGATGATTGAGTTGTGAACTACGCGTTTAGTATAAACATATATGGATGTGTTTATAGTAAAGCGGGTGTAGATTCACAGGAAGCGAGAAATGGTGATAACAAAGAAAGGAAAATGTCTTTTTAGCCGACCATGAATGGCTAGCGACTCTGGCTTGAGTATATAAGCGAAACTCTGGCTTGAGTATATAAGCAAAACTCTGGCTTGAGTATATAAGCGAAACTCTGGCTTGAGTATATAAGCGAAACTCTGGCTTGAGTATATAAGCAAAACTCCAGGTCGAGTATATGTAGCATGTTTTCTTCTAAAAGAAATGAGAATATGCTTTTAGCTAATCTTGCGGGGTGTAGTGACTTTGGCTCAAGTTATGCAGCAAAGTAAAATGAATTTAAAAAATGGTTTACTAACCCTTTTCTAATGTGGATTATCTTATAATGATGTTTATTGAATTAACGACTTACTCCTTTGTGTGTTTGTGTACTTGTCATTGATATTCCCATTGCAGATAAACAGGTGACATGAGGGGGACTCATTTTTGGGGAGCTTAGGGAGCTTTATATTTTGGAGTTATTTAATTGCACTATTTGTACATGAGTGCATATTTGATAGTTTAAAACCTTATGTAACAACGGATATATATTAGCTAACGTGAGGGTAACTCTGGATATGTGTAGCTATGGGTATTTTGGAAACCCATAGCTAGTTGTATGCTGTAGTTACTAATTTGCATTAATACGAATTATGTTTTTCTGTCGAATGATTATGTATGCCATTATTGATTCATGGATTGAGTGTGAGGAGGGAAGTAAGATTTTGAAGTAAAGATATTAAATTGGTAATGTGAATTACGAGTGATTGCATGGAATTGAAATAAAATAAGAAAAAAATTTCAAGGGTAGAATTTGGGTCCTTACAATATGGTATCAGAGCATAGTTAGTCTTGCGGCCTAGGGTATGGCCTTACTTGCTTCTTTGTAACTTCTAATTGATTGGATTATGTGGTTTAAGTGATCTGTTGTGTGGTTATGTGCTGATTTGTTTGGTTAAACATGGTTTAATGATAAATGAAAGAGATAAACAAGTACCCGTTACGGAGATGTCTGGAAGAGGAAGATGAAGAGGATCGGGTCAGAATGACTTGTTGGCTCAGATTGCTGCCGTGCTGACGAACATGAACGAGAACTTACAGCACCTGGAGGGTCACGGTTGAACTCTCCATCTTTGTGCGGAAAATGTGGCCGAACTCATATCGGTGACTTATGCCCTAGGACGACCTCGCAGTACTGGCAGAGTATTCACCATGAGTGGTGCAGAGACGCCGGGTGTAGATGGCCTGATTAAAGGTAATTGCATGGTGACATGTATTCCCCTTTTAGTGTTGTTTGATTTGGGAGCGGCACACTCCTTTGTATCTATTAAATGCGTGGATAGACTGAAATTGCAAACTAAGTCGTTGCCTTTCGACTTGGTCGTATCCACCCCAACTGATGTGCCTGTGGTGGTGTCGACAGTAGTGTCTCGATGTCCGGTAGTGGTAAACTGTAGGAGTTTTACCGTGGATTTAATCTGCTTACCACTATCCCAGTTGGACTTATTTCTGGGGATGGACTGGTTGTCGGCAAATCTTGTAATGCTTAATTGTGCCGAAAAGACCGTGGTATTCAGGAATCTAGATAAGGTTTCTGATGAGGCTAATAACATGAAACCTTTATCGGCAAAGGAAGTCAGGACTTCCTGTAAGGAGGGAGGAGTCGTGTTTATGTTGTTGGCATCCTTGGAGGGTATTGAGAAACCTGAGGTTGAGGAGATTCTGATAGTTCGTGAGTTTTCTAAGGTATTTCCTGGTGATATTCCGGAGTTACCTTCAGTAAGAGAAGTGGAATTCTCTATTGATTTGGTACCTGGAACGGGACCCATCTCTATAGCTCCTTATAGGATGGCACCGTTAGAATTGACTGAGTTGAAAAAGCAGGTTGAAGACTTACTGACCAAGAAGTTTATCCGTCCTAGTGTCTCGCCGTGGGGTGCGCTTGTTTTGTTGGTTAAGAAGAAGGATGGTAGTATGCGGTTGTGTACTGACTACCGGCAGTTGAACAAGGTTACTATTAAGAACAAGTACCCATTGCCTCGGATTGATGACTTGATGGATCAGCTGAGAGGGGCGGTAGTGTTTTCAAAGATTGATCTTCGGTCAGGATACCACCAACTTCGTGTGAAGTTGGAAGATATTCCTAAAAGTGCTTTTAGGACAAAGTATGGACATTTTGAATACTTGGTCATGCCTTTTGGTGTAACGAATGCCCCAGCAATATTTACCGACTACATGAATCAGATTTTTCATCCGTATTTAGATTCATTCGTAGTGGTATTTATTGATGACATTTTGGTTTACTTCAAAAGCCGAGAGGAGCATGCCGAGCACTTGAGGGTTGTGCTAGAACTTCTTAGTAAGAATCGGTTGTATGCGAAGCTGTCAAAATGTGATTTCTGGTTGGAATCGGTAAACTTTCTTGGACATGTGATATCCAAGGAAGGAGTGGCAGTAGATCCTTCAAAGGTTGAAGCGGTTATGGAATGGGCGATGCCCAAATCAGTCACTAAGATCAGGAGCTTTCTAGGTTTAGTTGGGTATTATCGGAAATTCATTGAGGGATTTTCGAAATTGGCTCTACCATTGACAAAACTCACTAGGAAAGGGGAACCGTATGTATGGACGCTTCGATGTGAAGAAAGTTTTCAAGAGTTGAAACGAAGGTTGACTACGGCGCCAGTTTTGGTTCTTCCTTGTACTGATCGGGACTTCAGTGTTTATTGTGATGCATCCAAGCAAGGTTTGGGTTGTGTCCTGATGCAAGAAGGGAAGGTTGTTGCCTATGCTTCTCGACAGTTGAGGACGCACAAGCAAAACTACCCTACCCATGACTTGGAATTAGCTGCAGTGGTCTTTGCCTTAAAAATCTGGAGACACCACCTTTATGGCGTGAGATTTGAGGTATACAGCGACCACAAGAGTTTGAAGTACCTATTTGATCAAAAGGAATTGAATATGAGACAGAGACGGTGGATGGAATTCCTTAAGGATTATGATTTTGGGCTGCAGTACCATCCGGGAAAGGCCAATGTGGTGGCCGATGCTCTAAGTCAGAAATCTTTACATATGTCGGCGTTGATGGTTCAAGAAGGGAAACTGATTGAAGAGTTCAGGGATATGAACTTGGAAGTTCAGATAAAGCCTCAAAGTATGATTCTAGGAATGCTCAAGGTCATAAATAAACTGTTCGATCAAATCCGGGTAATGCAAGTGGAGGATATTGAGCTATTGGCTAAACGAGATTTGATGCTAAGTGGTAAGGAAACTGATTTCGCATCGGACCCTAGTGGACTGTTGCGTTACAAGGGGAGGGTGTGTGTACCTCGTGATGAGGAATTACGGAAGAGTATTTTGGAGGAGTCCCATAACAGTAAGATGAGTTTTCACCCGGGGACAACGAAAATGTACTAAGACTTGAAGAAGTTATTTTGGTGGTCTGGATTGAATAGAGATGTGGTTTCGTATGTCTCGAGTTGTTTGGTATGTCAGAAAGCCAAGATTGAGCATCAGCGACCAGCGGGGGAGTTACAATCCCTAGAAATTCTCGTTTGGAAGTGGGACAGTATCTCCATGGATTTTGTGTCTGGTTTTCCGAAGACTCAGAAAGGGTAAGACTCGATATGGGTAATAGTGGATCGGTTGACTAAGTCTGCTCATTTCTTGCCGATGAACATGAAGTACTCCCTAGAACGATTGGCGGAACTGTATATCTGGGAAATTGTTTGGTTGCATGGGATACCATCGAGCATTGTGTCAGATAGGGATCCCCGTTTCACTTCAAACTTTAGGACTAGTTTGCAATCCGCTTTGGGAACTAAGTTGAAGCTGAGTTCAGCTTATCATCCACAAACGAACGGTCAATCGAAAAGGACAATACAGTCATTGGAGGATCTCTTAAGGGCTTGTGTCTTCGAACAACCGGGGAGTTGGGATGGCATATTGCCTCTGATTGAATTTATCTACAACAATAGTTTCCATTTGAGTATTGGAATGACACCTTATGAGGCGTTGTATGGTAAGAAGTGTCGAACTCCAGTGAGTTGGTTTGAAACTAGGGAGAACTTGATTTTGGGACCCAAGCTGGTCCAAGAGACAACAGAAAAGATCAAGAAAATCCGGGAGAATATGAGGATCGCCTAGAGTCGGCAGAAAAACTATTACGATAAGAGGCGAAAACCTCTTGAGTTTAACGAGGGAGATCATGTTTTCATGAGAGTAGTCCCGACTATCGAAATAGGTAGGGTGTTGAAGTCTCGTAAGCTAACTCCGCGATTTATTGGGCCGTACCAAATACTGAAGAGGATTGGACCGGCAGCGTATCGTATTGCTTTACCTCTGTTGTTCTCGAATCTCCACAATGTGTTTCATGTGTCTCAGTTGAGGAAATGTGTTGGGGATCCATCTCATGTGGTTGAGTCGGACCAGATAGAGTTGAAGGATAACCTGACTTTTGCGACGTTGCCTGTGAGAATCATGGATACCAGTGTCAAAAGATTGAGAGGCAAAAATATTCCTTTGGTGAAAGTGTTGTGGAGACAAGTAGACGAAGGGGATGCTACTTGGGAGGTGGAGCGTGATGTGAAGGAGGATTACCCTCATTTGTTCGAATCGAGGTATGTTTAATTTTCGGGGACGAAAATTTTATAAGAGGGGGAGGATTGTAACACCCTAAATTTGAGTCTTTAGAATTGTAGTATCAGTCCTGGGATTCTCGCTTGAGCGAGAGATTCTCGCCTAGGCGAGAAAGGCTCACCTGGGAGGATGAAATCCTGGACTATAATGGAGGACTCTCGCCGGAGCGAGAATTGTCTCGCTTGAGCGAGAAATGGCATTTTGGGACTGTTGAGACTGTGAGATTCTCGCTTGAGCGAGAATCCCTCGCTTGAGCGAGAGGGTCAGATCTGAATTTTTAAAATAGGCTGGATTTTCTCGCTTGAGCAAGAAAGGGCTCGCTTAAGCGAGAACCCGACGAGTTGTATTAAATGAGAAACCCCCAAACACAACCTAGGGTTTAGAAAAGAAGAAGGGTGAGAGAAGAGAGCCTTTTCAAGGACAAGAAGCTTGGATACTCATCTAAGAGCTTGAGAAGAGGTAAAACTCTTGATTCTAACTCTCTTATTCTCTTTAAAACCTATTTTGGGTATGTTGGATCTCTTCTCAAAATGAAGGAAACCATGGAAACTCATCCTTTTGAGTTATGGTTTGTTTTATGTTGTTTCTCTCTTACAACGCTTGGTTTAGAGTTAGTATTTCAAGAATGGAAAGGGTTGTGGGTTGGTTCATGAAAACCCCAAAACCCTAAAGAGAAAATGTGGTTAAAATGGAAAATGGGTAAAATGCTAGAGGTAGAAGATGAGTTTACTTTCTAATGATGAAATATGAGATGATTATGTATGTTTTGAATGGTTGTAAACTTATGATGAAAGTAGTTTAGCAACATTGAAAATATGATGAAATATCTTGTATGGTTAAATAATGCAATATAAGTTGTTTATGTGATATTTGGAATAAATGACTAACATTATGTTATATGGTGGGAATGAGGAAAGATCCTAGAGTTGGCGGCGATGTCGGTGAAACTTGTGGAGTTGCCAAGAACCAAACCCAACACTCGCCATGGTAAGGATAAGTCATTAACTGTGCATTTGGAATGGAAAATGTGTGTATCTTATGGTTATGCAATGATTGAGTTGTAAATTACGCATTTAGTATAAACATATATGGGTATGTTTATACTAAAGTAGGCGTAGATTTACGGGAGATGGAAAATGTGTGTATTTTCTGGTTATGTGATGATTGAGTTGTGAACTATGCGTTTAGTATAAACATATATGGGTGTGTTTATAGTAAAGCGGGTGTAGATTCACGGGAAGCGAGAAATGGTGATAACAAAGAAAGGAAAATGTCTTTTTAGCCGACCATGAATGGTTAGCGACTCTGGCTTGAGTATATAAGCGAAAATCTGGCTTGAGTATATAAGCAAAACTCTGGCTTGAGTATATAAGCGAAACTTTGGCTTGAGTATATAAGCAAAACTCTGGCTTGAGTATATAAGCGAAACTCTGGCTTGAGTATATAAGCGAAACTTTGGCTTGAGTATATAAGCGAAACTCTGGCTTGAGTATATAAGTGAAACTCTGGCTTGAGTATATAAGCAAAACTCCGGCTCGAGTATATGTAGCATGTTTTCTTCTAAAAGAAATGAGAATCTGCTTTTAGCTAATCTTGCGGGGTGTAGCGACTTTGGCTCAAGTTATGCAGCAAAGTAAAATGAATTTAAAAAATGGTTTACTAACCCTGTTCTAATGTGGATTATCTTATAACGATGTTTATTGAATTAGCGACTTACTCGTTTGTGTGTTTGTGTACTTGTCATTGATAATCCCATTGCAGATAAACAGGTGACATGAGGGGGACTCATTTTTGGGAGCTTAGGGAGCTTTATATTTTGGAGTTATTTAGTTTCACTATTTGTACATGAGTGCATATTTGATAGTTTAAAACCTTATGTAACTACGGATATATATTAGCTAACGTGAGGGTAACTCTGGATATGTGTAGCTATGGGTATTTTGGATACCCATAGCTAGTTGTATGCGGTAGTTACTAATTTGCATTAATACGAATTATGTTTTCTGTCGAATGATTATGTATGCCATTATTGATTCATGGATTGAGTGTGAGGAGGGAAGTAAGATTTTGAAGTAAAGATATTAAATTGGTAATGTGAATTACGATTGATTGCTTGGAATTGAATTAAAATAAGAAAAAAATTTCAAGGGTAGAATTTGGGTCCTTACAACTTGTCCTTTCCAAGTCTTCGTCAACAGGAAGATACCTTTCAAACTGTGCAATGCACCTGTCACTTTCAAAGATGTATGCTGACAATCTTTGCCGATATGGTGGAAAAATGTATTGATGTCTTTATGGATGACTTTTCTATGTTTGGGTCTTCTTTTAATAAATGGCTAGATAAGGTAGATATTTTGCTTGGAAGGTATGTGGAAACAAGCTTAGTCCTAAATTAGAAAAAAATGTCATCTCGTACCTTTCCTTCATTGCCCTTCTTAGTGTATGATTTTATCTTAAGAAATATTGTGGTTCCTTTTGCTTGAATTCTTTCTTTCGGGCTTTGGAATTTTATTTAGCCTCACTTCTTCTTTTGAAATTTCCCAAACTTCCTCAAAAGTAGCCCCACATTGTTTTCATCTATTTTGAGTGAATCAAAAGTGTCTTCTCGCTCTTGTATCTCCATTTGTTTTGAATATGTTGCTTTGAGAAAATTAAATTTCTTCTTTCTACTAATTTCTTCATGTAGTGCACGACCAAGTTTCATTTCGTGTTTTTTTAACTTCCCAAACAATGTTTCAATGGACATGTTTTAAAGATCATTTGTTTCATTGATAGCGGTCACTATAGGTTTCAAAGTTCTATCAAGACATCTTAACTCCTTATTAGTCAATTGATCCTTTACTTCAATGAGAGAAACGTTTTTGAACATCTATTGATGTTTTTATCAAGTAGCATGCAAAATAATTCATATTCATGCTTTAATGTGTTCATTATAACACACTTAACTTCTCTAGTTTCCTCATGGGTAACTTTCAAAGCATCCTACATGTCTTTAGAACATATAATGATTCTGGTTTATCCAACATGATCTTTAGATTACATCATAATATAATGCATAGGTGATGATATTCCTAGATTTTAGATTGTTTTAAAGTTTCCTTGTCACATCCATAAAGGTTTGGGCTTATCCTACATGATCATTGCATGTGATGATAAAGATAATCGATTGTGCTAAAATTATGAGTTCCACCACTAAGCCAGAAAACGTCTTTAGAAGCGATTCTTCAACAGCGCATCCTAGAATAATGATGTTAAATACAAGGCGAAAAATAGACAACGCATCTTTAAGAAAACGCTTTTAATATTGATAAGCGGATATAACATCAACAACACAACCGTGATTGTGCGTAGTTGAATAAGCGCTGGCTTGAATTCGTTCTATTTAACAACGCTACTTTTTTGTTGCGCTGTTAATTGAAATATATTTAATAGCGCCTTTTTTTGTTTACGTTGTTGATGGGATATCTTCTACAACGCATTCTTCAACATTCGTTGTAGATTTGTTATCTTATACATCGCTTTCTCCAATATGCGTTGTTGATTAGATAGGATTTTAAAAATTTACAATTTCTAAACATCATTCTCTCATTATTAAATTGTTTTCGTTCCCCAAAATTCATTTTGCTTCGTGATATGGGTTTTGTACACTTGCCAATGATTTCAATAAAGATATCATTTCCCCATAATTCTTTGACTCTATATATTTAGCCATAGAATGATTGAAATTCATTGTAGCTACATCATTGAAGGAAAATGAAGTTCATTAGAGATATTGATCTATCTTGTAAGAATACATCATGGAAGCTTAAATTGGAAATTTCAACTCTTTTTCGGATGGAAATATGTGGAGTTACTGCACTTTTGTTGATTTTCGTTGATCGTTAGGTGTTTTAGTTATTTATTTAAAAAAAAAATTCATTTATGATTTATGATTTTCATTTGATCGATCATATTATATGTTTATGTAACAGAAGGATAAAATTGAAATATATGCTAATTGGAATATATTTATGATTTATGATTTTCTATTATTATATATATATATATATATATTTGTGTGTGTGCATGTATTAATTCGTTTCAGCAATCAACATTGTCCAGCTCTCCAGTCACGTTAGATGTTAAAGAGTTGTTTGAGAATAGATTGTAACAGTTGTACAAATTTTAAGGATTTATATGTATAGAGTGTAAGTTGATGTAAAACATTGCATGTATAGATTTTAAGGATTATAACATATAGATTATAACATAAGGATTTCAATGTTTATGTAACGGGAGGATAAAATTGAGGTTGTTGTGAAGGACATATATATTCCACAATTGCCAAATAAAATTAGAGAGGGTTTTAGCTATATTGTTGAAAACTTTGATGTTGTCCTCAATGATGGGGTATATCGATTTTCTAACAATCCTTACAAGCTAATATTTGAAGATAGATCAATATTGAAGAGGCGATTCATTTTTTATGTTTGTAATTATTGAATTTGTAACCATCCTTACAAACCAATATTCATTAAATCTTATGAATATTATTGTAGGGAATTATACACATCTGTAGGGGGTGCTGATCCAGACTATATTGATTTTCTTAATTCTATTTTGGACAATGAAGAAAAATATCTCTGATTGAACAATATATTGTAGATGCATGCATGTTAATTTCTTTTTGTATGTTTTATTGTCTTTTTCATGCTACATAATGCACAAATCCCCTTCAATCATGTGAGGGTCTCAATTGATATTTCAATTGAAGATGATGCATTGCCACCAATTCCTATTGATGAGGATACCATCACAATTGGAGGGGCTATATGCACTTATGTAGCTTGGCCAATACATCTTATTGATGTAGAACATGCATCTAAAAAGGCTAAAGTGGTGAAGTCCAAGCCTAAGCCACAGTCTAAATCAAATGTAGAATCGTCAGAAGAGGTGGTCCCCAAGAAAACCAACTTCTATGCAAAACTCGTGAAGTATTTACAAAAGTTACCTGCCAATTTTACGATTAAGATATCATTTCCCTTACCCATATTCGGGTTTTTTAGCCGATGAATACATCGGTATAATTGGTGTGAAGGATGTATACGATCATGATTGGATCGGTGCATCTGTTATATCTGTGTATATAAGGTAAAATATATTTTATTAACTTCTCATTTTCGCATTTAATCATTGGTGTGTTATAATTAACTAACATCTGTGTTATATGTTAAGTACTTGTATGACAACCTTATTTCCAAAAGTCAAAATAAACTGATGTTTTTGTCCCCTCATTCTACCACATTGGTTACGCTTAACAAAGACAAAAGGAAGAAAGAGCAGGCATAATATGTTGTAGACATTCTCAATAAACATAAAGATGATGTTGACTTACTCCTTGCAGCTTTTAACACCGGATAAGCATCACTTTTTAATTGTTTTTAAATACGTTTTTGATGAACATTTCCTAACTGTATGCATATATGTGTTTTCTTAGAAAACATTGGATTTTGGTTGTCATTAATCAGACCAGACAACAATTGTTCTATTTTGATTCACTAAAAAAACGGCGATCCAAACAAGTACCCCGCTATGTAAGAAATTTTTACTAGGTAAGTGGACTACTCATTTAAACTTTCTGAATTTTGGTACACTTTCACTATCACTTTCATTTAAACATTATTTTCTATTGTTTACGGCATTGAATATATATAAAGCCCAAAATATTCGTACTACTATGACAAAGATTATGACTACTATGTGATGAACTTCATGAAGGAGGTCATTACACAATGCACAATTGAAGTCCATTTTAATGTAGATACATATACAGATGACCAAATCAACAAGATTAGGGATGATTGGTCAAAATTTGTACTTTCTTTTAAAAATGTGTAATGGTTGGGACAAGTTCAATTTGTAATTAATATACAATGTGTAATGGCTCTATTAAATATATATAGTTGTTTTGGTTCAATTTGTGCCTATTTTGTTCAATGCATTTTGTGTTCAAGTGTTGTTGATATATTTTTCTTGTTGTAGTTCAATGCATTTTGAGTTTTGATAATTTGTTGTAAGCATGTCTCAGTTGTGTGATGTCTGCTTAACCGTTTAGATTTAGGAGACATGAAATTCAACAGAGCATATTCAAGAATGCGCTGTTGAAGGGACACTAGGATATGTTCAACAGCACATATTCCCACATGCGCTGTTGTATATGGTCTATTCCACAGTGCATGTAAAATTATGCGCTGTTGTATATGCCCCGTGCAATCTCAAGATATTCATTCCTCAACGCATTTAAATTTATGCGTTGTTGTATAAGGTCTATTCCACAGCGCAAGTGAAAGGGTGTGCCGTTGAATAGAACATCCTATTAACAACACTAAAGGAAGAAATAAACCCACATATAGCTTGGACATTAATCAGGGGAGTGTCGTTTGAGCCGTATTCTCTCGCTCAGGCGAGAAACCCACAGAAAGTTTGGACAACAATCTTGGAACTCTCTCTTGAGTGTTGTTCTCTCGCTGTGGATAAGACTTGATATTTCTCTAGACATATACAACAACACATAAGTTTACATGCAGTGTGGAATGAATATCTTGAGATTGCACTGGACATATACAACAGCGCATAATTTTACATGCGTTGTGGAATTGATATCTTCAACAGCGCATAATTCTACATGCTATGTGGAATTGATATCATCAAGAACGCAATCTAGAGAATGCGTTGTTGAAGGCTTATCAAAGAAAACTTGAAACTTCCTCCCCCCCCCCCCCCCCCCCCCCCCCATTCGAAACCCTCTTTTACTCTCTTTTTCTCAGTAGTAGTGAAACTCAAGACCTCACAAAATATTTCACCCATTCAACCAATCTCAGAATCATTCACAGATTCATAATCAAAATCATTCAACATTTAACATCGAAAATCAATCACGGATTGAACTGAAATTGCAAGTACTAGTCTAATTGCAACATTTGTTTCTTGCCTGTGTTTCGATGAAGACAAATCCGACTAGAAAAGCTTGAAGACTAGACGCATCAACATCCAATATGACCAAGACTCTGACTCTAGGAAGGTTTTTATTTTTTCTAGAAGTCCTAAGATGATTGTTTAGCTTTGAGTCTAGGTTAGGTAACCCAAAATGATCATTGTCTCAAGCACTCGTAAGTTTGCCTAAAAATCTGATTTTGAGAGTCATCATTCTTCATTTTAGTACGTTGCTTCAAAATTATATTTTCTATGAAAATCATGCATCATACTAAGTACCTATCTATTTTGGAGGGTTACCTCTTAACCAAGATATGCTAACAGTGATATAATCGATTATCTGACTGCACAGACCCGTTAATAAATTAATAGTTGTTTTAATCGATTAATTAGAGTTCCAGTAGGTATGGCTTATTGATTCTTGGCAGTTATAATCGATTATGTATTCTGTTAATAGATTATGTTCAACATAAAATTGTTAATTTTCAATCCATTAATCGATTAAGAGGTCATTTAATCGATTAAATCTGTTGAAACCAGAAAACTATAAATGACCAAGTTTCTCTCACAATTTGAACAACTTACAAAATTTTCATAACTTGATTTTGAGCTTACAATTTTCGAAATCCCAAGTTCCTTGTGAAATATTCACCTTGTTCTTTAGAGTCAAATATTTGAGACAAAAACGTTGCTTTTGTAAAAAGCATTCTTGATTTCTTGTTTAGCAACAACAAAGCTTTTTCATATTTGTGCAAAGTTTGAGTGCACCAATCTGTTTTTCAATCCTTTGATTTCTCATACCCTGGTGAGTGAGTGTGAGTCAATCATCTTTTGGGTTGTTAGTGGCTTGTGTGAGCCAAAGAACTTTTCTTTAAGAGTTTCTTTCAAAAAGCTTGTTTTCTTGTAAACTTTGGTTGTAAGTCTCTAATGTTTAGAGAAAGTTGTAATAACGGCTAGCTACGGTTGGTTGGATGTAGTCTTCACTAGGTATCTTGTTTGGCGTATCAAGTAGCACGATTGGCAACCATTTGCGAACGGAGGTAAGTCAAGACTTGGCGAAATAGGGTTCGCATAACAAGTAGGAAAGGGTCAATTTGGAAGTGTGTGTGTAAATAACATTTTCAAATATAGTGAAGCAAATCTCCCAAGATCAGAAGGGGAGGCCTGGATGTAGTTTGCCAGTGGACAGACGAACGAACCAGGATAAAATTTCTTGATCTTCTTTCTCTTTCCTTATCTTTTTACTGTTTCAAGCATATTAAGTATCTTGCATTCTTTATCTTGAAAGATTGAATCTTTGTTAGTAAAGATTGAGTCTTTGATATCTGTATAATTTATGTGTGCTGTTTGTGATATCATAGTGAGAAGTTGCATGATTCTTGGATAGCTTGTTTACCTAGAAACCATATTTTACATAGCTGTTGTTTCTGGTTTTTCGGCTCGAGATAATCGATTATTTCAATCCTTTAATCGATTAAATATGTTTCAATTAATCGATTGTATTTTCTGTTAATCGATTATTACTGAATATTTCTGTGATTCTTGATTCTCTATGCATAAATTCGAAAAGCGGACATATTGACCGCTTACACCTATTCACCCCCTCTAAGTGTTATACTCTGATTAACGGATTGTGTAAGGACCCGATTTTCATAACTTGAAAATTCTCTTTTAAAATCCTTATTCGTGAAAGTGAAGTGATTACTTTTGAAAGACATTACTCGAACAGTTTGGAAACTTGAGAGAATACGTTTATAAATTTGCAAGGCGGAAATATTCCAAACCCCTTTCATTACAAAAGCATATCATTACACTTCCGTTCAAATACATCCTTTATACAATTACACTTTCTCAAAATTACCTTGAATACAAACATTAGATCCACTTCATTATACACTTACAAGAAAGTTGTTTATACATGGATTCACTTTAACATGTTCTTCATATTACAAATATTTATCATATAACATACCGATTACATATTATCCACTACTCTATCATGTACTCCTCTCCGCAAGCGTCCAATGCGCTACCTCCACAACCTGAACCCAAATACACAACACATACAAGGAAAGACAGAGGGAGTAAGAACCAACTATGGCGACCTTAGCGTGGATTTACATGGAGTAATAACATTAAAGTATTAAAAACCACACACATCTAATATCAATCTTAATAAGCTTATATCAATCAACACATAATATCCATATTCACCCTATGGTACACATACATCCCATACTATATGTGTTCTATAGTGTGCATATTTATTTATCACATATTATCCATATTCACCCTATAGTACACATACATCTCATACTATATGTGTTCTATAGTGTGCACATTTATACATCACATATTATCCATATTCACCCTATAGTACACATACATCCCATACTATATGTGTTCTATAGTATGCATATTTATACATCACATATTATCCATATTCACCCTATAGTACACATACATCCCATACTATATGTGTTCTATAGTGTGCATATTTTAGTCGTCCAAATATACTCATTTCTCATCATTCATATTCACCCTATAGGATATATATCTCATACTATATATCCTATAGCATACATATGACTTTCATTACGACATTCTCATTACTCATAGTTCGTATTCACACTCAATCGTATTCATCGATTTCATTTTTCATACCACCTCGGGAAGGCTGAGTTACCATCCATACCACATAGGGCAGGTCGAGTTACCATCCATACCACATAGGGCAGGTCGAGTTACCATCCATACCACATAGGGCAGGTCGAGTTATTATCCATACCACATCGGGCAGGTCGAGTTACAATCCATACCACATAGGGCAGGTCGAGTTACCATCCATACCACATCGGGCAGGTTGAGTTACCATCCATACCACATAGGGCAGGTCGAGTTATTATCCATACCACTTCGGGCAGGTCGAGTTACCATCCATACCACATAGGGCAGGTCGAGTTACCATCCATACCACATAGGGCAGGTCGAGTTACAATCCATACCACATAGGGCAGGTCGAGTTATTATCCATACCACTTAGGGCAGGTCGAGTTATTATCCATACCACATCGGGCAGGTCGAGTTACCATCCATACCACATAGGGCAGGTCGAGTTACCATCCATACCACATCGGGCAGGTCGAGTTATTATCCATACCACTTAGGGTAGGTCGAGTTATTATCCATACCACATCGGGCAGGTCGAGTTACCATCCATACCATATAGGGAAGATCGAGTTTCCACATTACACTCATATCCATGTCATACACAATCAACAAAAGGCATCTCATTATCTTATCACTATAGATAACATACAACATAACCATTATCATAAACAAACCACGCATAACATATTCTTCATGATATACACATTAACGTTAGAACCATCTTTAATGACGGTGTATTACCATAAAGGAGCATATAGAGTTTTATTCAAATAAACGGTTTTCCCCACAGATATATCTCCACTTTTATGGCTAATACATCCTCATGTAAGATAAAGACTCTCACATGGATCACAAACTCCCAAGAGAGTTTCTATCTGTTAATGTGCTCCGATTCTTGAGGGAATCGGAGATGACGACTCTAATGAAATACTCTAAGACCACAATGGTCTTCTCCCTCACCTTAGGTTGCGTAAGCTCCGTTGCTCCGCAAAAGAGCCACATCTCCCTTCATCTCCTCCAACCTTCATTGTTGCTTTTTCACCTCCAAGCTTTTCCAAATGTGTCACCATGAAGCAAGAGGAAGGTTTTGATGAGTTTTGAGGCTTAGTGGAGGGAAAAATGGTCCATTTGGGTGGAGCCACCGTTTGGAGAGAAATGGGAAGAAAGAAAATGAAGATTAGGGTTTCTAGGTCCTCTTTTTCACTTTTATAGTCATAGTGATGAGTGTAATCGATTACCATATGGTGTAATCGATTACATCAGTTAAAAATTTAAAATACAAACTCAACAACTCGATGTTATCGATTACCAAACATGTTGTAATCGATTACAATGTGAAAAATGCACATATCTGATGCTTTTAATATGTTGTAATCGATTACGAGTATAGTGTAATCGATTACATCATATAAAATACACAAATCTGATTAGTTTATCAGCATGTAATCGATTACCATTATTGTGTAATCGATTACACTGTTTCAGAGTACCCAAAATTGCCATTTCTCGCCCAGGCGAGACAACTCTCTCTCAGGCGAGACTTCCAGGACTGATACTATAATTTTAAAGATTAAAATTCGGGGTGTTACAGATTGAACCTCGAAATCATTCACGCATTCAACGTCAAATATCTTTCTCTCATTCAACACCGAAAGTTCACTCATTCTGCACCGAATTGAAAGTGAGTTTTCTTTGTAAATACTTGCTTATATTGACGTAGATTTCATCTAATTACATGAGTTATTATGTGCCCGAATTTAAAGTTCAATCATACGCTCATTTAGCTTGTATTTAGTTAGGGTTCCTCATTTAGCTTGTATTACATGAGTTATGATTTTTCCTAATAATGTATTTGCTTGCTATGTGAAATTAACTCAATCTTCTAGAGATTTATGTTTCCTCTAAATGAAATTTCAATCATACCCCAATTTAGCTTGTATTTAGTTAGGGTTCCTCATTTAGCTTCTAAACAATTCATATTCATGCGTCAAAGCATTCAATCTAGCTTTCTTAAATTCGCTAGTGCCTTCGTGAGTTACTTGTAAAGTATCACACATTTCTTTAGCACAACTACATTGTGAAACTCTAAAGAATTCGTCGTAAGAGAGTGCGGAAGTGATAATATTCTTTGCTTTTAAATTGTGTTGTACTTTTCTCTTTTCATCATCACTCCACATGCTCTTAGGTAGAGTGGAATAAAGGGGCCATTGACAATGACATCCCAAATAACCATGTTAATAGCTTCGATAAAGATTATCATTCTCACTTTCCAGTAAAAGTACCATTCGCCTTTGAATATTGGAGGACGATTAATGGAGGCACCATCACTACCAAAAGAGTTAGTAGAGCCCATGGTATTATATGTCAATGATCAACTATCTAAGCGATTAAGCTAGCACTCATGTACTAGCTCTGATACCACTTGTAAGGGTACCGTAGATCAGAGTTAACACCTACAGTGGGAGGTGAATAGGTGGAAGCGGTTAAGTATACCCCCTTTTTCCATTGTGATAAGTGAGATAATATAGAGAGCAAATTTAATCAATTAAGTCAATTAATAATAGTATAATGACAACAGATCTAATAGATTAAACACAATAATAATCGATTATCTGTATTAGAAAATTCAGAAAACAACAATTCACAAGATACTTGGACTGCACACTATCACAAATTCAAGCAGTGATATATCGAGAATTGCTATAACATGAAATAAGCAGATTTACATAAACAGTATGTAAACAATAATCAAATAAGAATTTTTTTTAATCAATTCGATATATCAAAAATGCACTTTTGAATGCACTTAATTTGCAGAAGTACGACAATTAAGACTTTCTCTCTAAAAAAGAATGTAAGAAACTATCTGATCGAGGCCGTACCCGATGCAAATAATGTAACAGTTAAAATGCAGTACTAGGAAGTAACTCATAGGTCGTTTCCCAAGGACTATCTTTCAGGCAATAGTTCAAACACCTTGTACTCACACACACAAAGGGGGTTTTGTTGGTCTTCATAATTTAAGCATAAACTAAAAACAGAAACAGTAATTAACAGATGAATGAAATGGCTAAACCCCTTTGATTTCCTTAATTACAAATTAATCCTCAGTTTCACAGTATCAAAATCATATTCTAATCGTTGAATCCCTAATTTGTTCATAATCAAGTAACTAAGCGATAATCAACTCATAAACAAATTCACACGAACTAAGCATTCATGCACTAGAGAAATGATTGACTAAGTGAAAATCAGTTCATAAATCTATTTCTAAAGCATGGAATTAAGCAAACCACAACCAAAAATTGAATAGAAGAAATCAACAAATAAGAAACCGAAATTGCATTAATAACCAAACCTCAAGAGTTGTGATACATTACCAAAGGAATTTAGTCCAGAAATTTAGCCTTCCATGGAAAGCTTAAGCAAAACCGAAATGGAGAAGATGGAAAATGAAAATAAACTAAACCCTAGCAGAGCACAAAGAGGGAAAACGGGAATGTGTATTCTAAAGCAATGTAAAAAAGTGTAATGTTAAAGTGTGCCCTTCAAAACCGAAAATCATGTGTTTAAATGGTGTAAAACGGAAATGGGCCCTAAACAATGGACCCAAAACCCAAACGAAAATAAAAATCCTAATACAATATACAATCTTCACTTTTGCACACATCCTCCACTTGTAATGTCCAAAATGTCCTTGGTGCCAAATATGACTTGAAAATGGAATTAGATTTAATTAGACTAAATAATCCTAAATTAACTCATTTTAGGAATAATAGTCCAATAAATCCCAAAACACTAAACCATGCCAAGGCACTTCATGAAAACAAGCACAACCATAGGCTTGACAAGTTTCTAACATCAACATCATACACACATGTACAAAGTGATCAAAAGGACTTTTCAAGGTTGTAATGGGGCCAAGGACAAGGTAGGATAAAATATGGATATGCAGCTTAAAACCAAAGGAATAGAGGAGCAATGGGGAATAAGTAAAAAGTAAGACATAATCAACCCAAAATAAGTAAATCACCCTCTAATTCCAATCCTCTCAATTCTCTTTGCCACACTCAACTTTTATTAATTTTTTTTTCATTTTTTTGTTTTTTTTCTTTTATTTTGTTTCTCTTTTTGTTGCTTTTTTTTCAAAAAAAAATTCAATGACACCACACATATGTACACAATTACATCCTCCAATGAGTCATAACAAAGAATTATAAACAATGAAGAACAATGCACCCTTACTTAATACCCATTCCCAAAACAATTCCAAAGCTCCAAAATTCCCTAAGGTTAGGATAATCATGGGTTTTCACTTATAGGCTTGTAATGAGCTATATAACAAAGAAATGGCAAATAGGCTCAAAAGGGCTAGCAAAGGATAATTTCATTCAAGGTAGGCTATATGGCATGTGGCTTATTCAAAAGAAATGCCTAAATCACTTCAAAATGTGCAATATGAGAATCAAGTATCAACAAGAAGCATGTCAAGTTCTAGAGTGCAAGTAATCAAGAGTGCAACAATCACACATGAAAGAATACTAGATGCCATACAACAATCCATCCAAAATTAAGGCTCGAAAACTCACAAGGGACAAGTCTATCACAATTGCTTTAACCTCTTAATTCTCAAAAGTAATTTAGCACACAGAAAATGCATTGATTCACAACACAATATTTCAAGAATCAACTAAAACAAAGCATGAGAGAAAATGCCCAAAATCTAAACAAAATCTAAGAATCAAAGAAAAGCATGCATCAACAAAAACCTACATTAGTCTCCCCCCACACTTAAACGACACATTTTCCCAATGGAGCATAGTCAGAATATCTTGTGAAGAAGATCTTGCTACTGACCTTGACACGGTTTTGATGAAGACACCAATATCACAAAAAGAAGAAAGGAAGAAGACCTACAAAGACTATCGAAGACAAAGCTTAAAGATTTAGAGTCTAAGTCTTTAGGTACTTCTATCCTTACAACTCATCTACTTACTTAGTTAATAATGCTCAAAATTGTTTTCAAGAAAAACAGAAAAATCTAAGTGTGAATAAAAATAATTTTCAAAAACAACATGTAACGGGTTACCCTAATTGAGTAACTAGTTAAATGAGTGAGAACAGAGTTTTCAAACCTCTAACAGCTATGAGTAATCCATTACAGACTTTGGAGTAACAGATTTCCATTTCTAGAAAACAAGGTAATCGATTTCTCAAAGTAGTGTAATCGATTACACTAAGGCAAATTCACAAAGCTGTCAAACAGTGTCATTGAGTAATCGATTACTCAAATCCAGTAATCAATTACACTGTGTGAATTTTCAAAAAGCTGTTAACAAGATTGTTGGATAATCGATTACCCACTTGCAGTAATCGATTACTGAGAGCTGTTGTATTAGTTTTCAGATTTCAAGTGAAAGGGTTTCACTCCAAACTGATTGTTTTTCATTCCAAATGAAACCTACTCATACCTAAGGGTATTATGGTTGATTGGAAGCCTATATAAAGGCATTGAAACACTCTCAAAATATACAAGAACAACAACACATATACAAACAACTCAGATTTCAAACTCTCTTAAAAGCTCTCACACTTTCTAATTTTTCTTACACTTTTCAAAGCAACCTACTCTCAAACTTTCAAAGTTATTTTGAAGTTTCTTTTAAGTGTTTTTCATACTGTTAAAGAGCATTATTATCTCAAGTATAAAGAGTTGTTGTTGGATTACCAGTTATAGAAATTATCATATACACTTGTAAGGCAATCCAAGCCAAATTGTACATTCTTCACTTTTGCAAAGTTTACTTTCTTTCACAAGGGTGTGAAGAGAAAGGGGTTGAGTGACTTGGTATAGTGTTTACCAAGGGTGTGACTTGGTATAGTGTTTACCAAGGATGTGACTTGGAATAGTGTTTTCCAAGGGGATTAGATATAAGTGAGTGTGTAAGGTACAAGGAGATCTCAGGGTGAGATAATTGTAATTGCAACTCATTATATTTAATAAAGGAATCTCTTGCGCGTCAAGAGTATTGGACGTAGCCTTCGGTGGACAAGAAGGTGAACCAGTATAAAACACCTGTGTACTCTCTTTCCCTTCTCGTTGTTAATATTCTATCATTGCTAGTCAATATTTTTCTGCATAATATTTCCGCTGCACATTAACTTTGATATTGCAGAAAAATTGGCCATACTTATTGCAACAACTAATTCACCCCCCCTAGTTGCAATCTCATTCTTATAATTGGCACCAGAGCTATTTTTGAGAAAGTTACTCTCAAAATAAGATCCTACTACAACATGGCCTCAAGATCATTCCTAGGAGAAGGATCTAACATAAACAGACCTCCAAGCTTTGTTGGAGAGTGTTACGACTTCTGGAAAATCAGAATGAGGATTTTCATAGAGTCACAAGACTTGGATATCTGGAATGCTATAGAGCAAGGACCATACATGCCATTTACCGTTGTCAACAGCATGAGAGAGACATAACCAAAATCTTCATGGAATGATGAAGATAAGAAGAAAGTCCAATATGATTTGAAAGCAAAGAACATCCTCACATCGGTACTTGGAATAGATGAGTTCTTTAGAGTGTCTAACTGCAAATCCGCTAAGGAAATGTGGGACACTTTGGAGACAACTCACGAAGGTACCGAAGAGGTAAAAAGATCGAGACTCAACACTCTATCCCAGGAATACGAGATGTTTCGTATGAGACCTGGAGAGAAGATCTTGGATCTTCAAAAGAGATTCACTCATCTCACCAACCATCTTATTGCACTTGGCAAAGTGCTGTCAAATAGTGACTTGAACTTAAAAGTTCTAAGATCACTAACATGAACATGGCAACCAAAGGTAACGGCTATTTTCGAAAAGAAAAGTCTTTCGAAAATGTCATTGGCTGCTTTGTTTGGAAAATTGCAGGAACATGAACTTGAATTAAGTCAACTTGATCAACACGAGGAACAAGAGAAGAAGAAGAAGAACATTTTTCTCAAAGCAAGGGTTGAGAAATATGAATCATCGGAAGATGAAGACGACAAGGAAGAGACAGATGACATGAGCCTCTTTGTTAAAAAGTTCAGCAAGTTCCTAAGAAGGAACAAAGGCGGAAGAACCGGGCAAATAAAGAAATTCTCCAAAAGTAATGAGACCTCCACTTCAAACCAGAATTTTACATGCTTTGAGTGTGGCAAACCTGGACACATGAAGATGGACTGTCCAAACATCAAGAAGAGTTCTTTCAAAGGAAAGAATGAATTAAAGAATGGACAAAGAGCCTACATCGCTTGGGAAGACAACAACACAAGTTTAGCCTCTGAACCAGAAAGCGAAGAGCAGACGCATCTCTCGCTAATGGCGTCTCATCATTCAGACGATGAAGAGGTAAATGAATCTATCCTTTTTTATTCTTCCGAAATGCAAACTGCTTTTAATGATCTATATGATGAATACATGAAATTGTCAAAAATGTTTCTAAAAAAAAATCTGAACTAGATTCTCTTAGAAACATACCTTCATCATCCTCATGTTTAAATTGCATTACTCTTGGCAACAAAGTTTCTACATTGAGTCTTGAACTCAACAAAATGAACAAGAGTGGCAAGAGCTTGAGTAAGATCATTAATGATCAAAGACACTCTACGGACCGAAGAGGTCTTGGCTATGGAAAAGGCCCTGCTCTTAAAAAACAAAGTAAGTCTATCATAACAGACTTTCGAAAAACATGTATCCATGCATCTACACATAGAAAACATAAATCTAGGATACATATGCATCAACCTATATGCTCTTATTGTAAAAACTATGGGCATACACCAAACACTTGTTTAATAAGAAAATATGGTGTCCCATTAGGATATTTTATATGGGTTGAGAAAGGATCTAACAATGTAGGACCCAAGACAAGTTGGGTACCTTATATAACTTAACCTGTTTTGCAGGTATATTTGAGCGTCGCCCGCAATTTATGGTACTTGGATAACGGTTGCTCAAAGCATATGACGGGCGATAAAAGTAAGTTCTCTGTCCTCACTCCAAGGGACAAATGCTATGTCACATATGGTGATAACTACAAGGGAAGAATTCTTGGAGTCGGTAGAATCGGCAAGCCACCTTCAAAAACCATAGAAGGAGTGCTATATGTGGAAGGACTTAAGCACAATCTTCTAAGCATAAGTCAACTTTGCGACAAGGGCTTCCATGTATCATTCTACCCAGATAAGTGCATCATTGAAAGTAAGGAATTTCTAAACTCTAAACTTGTTGGTAAGAGAATTAATAACATTTACATGATAGATGTAGATTCATCTCTTCCTATAACATGTTTAGTTGTAAATGACATTCATGATGCATGGCTTTGGCATTGGAGAATTTCTCACATAAATATGGACCATTTGAATAAGCTAATCAAGAAAGATTTGGTTGTTGGTTTACCCAAGATGAAGTTTGTTAAAGACAAACTATGTGGTGCATGTCAAATGGGTAAACAAACAAAAACCTATTTCAAGCCAAAGCATATGGTTTCTTCGGATAGACCATTGTAGTTACTACACATGGACTTATTTGGCCCCTCAAGGACAAAAAGTCTTGGTGGTAACTACTATGCTCTTGTTATAGTAGACGATTTTTTACGCTACACTTGGACTCTATTCTTAGTACATAAGAATGAGGCATTCAAAGCCTTTAGCACTTACGCTAAAAGAGTCCAAAACGAAAAGTCACTTAAAATCGCTGCTATAAGAAGTGATCATGGGGGAGAGTTTCAAAATGCTTCTTTTGAGGATTAATCACAACTTTTCTGCTCCTAGAACACCACAACAAAATGGTGTTGTAGAGAGAAAGAATCGGTCATTAGAAGAACTCGCTAGAACAATGTTGAATGAAACTAACCTCCCAAAGTAATTTTGGGCTGATGCGGTAAGCACCGCTTGTTATGTTTCAAATAGAGTTCTAATAAGACCCATTCTAAAGAAAACCCCCTATGAAATCTTCAAAGGAAGAAAACCAAACATTTCACACTTGCATGTATTTGGTTGTAAATGTTTCATCTTGAATAATGGCAAAGAAAACTTAGGCAAGTTTGATGCAAAGGTAGATGAAGGAATCTTCCTAGGTTATTCTCTCACGAGTAAAGCTTATAGAGTCTTTAACAAAAGAACTCTAGCCATGGAAGAATTTGTCCATGTCTCCTTTGATGAAAACAATCCTCTAATCAAGGAAAGGTTGACTATTGATGAAGAATATTTGCCTAATCCTACTTTTAATGAAAATGCTATTATTGAAACTACACCTAATATAGAGCATGTGGAAGTGGATGATAATCCTTCCATTCAAGAAGAGCATATTCACTCTGATTTACCTAAAGAGTAGAGAACTCATCGAGATCATCCTATAGACAACATTATTAGCGATATTAGCAAAGGTGTTACCACCCGCTTAATGCTAGAAAATGCATGTCTAAACATGGCCTTCGTCTCTCAAATAGAACCATCTAAGATTGATGAAGCAATCGAGGATGAACACTGGATTCTTGCCATGCAAGAAGAACTTAACCAATTTGAGAGAAACGAAGTTTGGGAACTTATTCCTAGACCTAAGAATAGGCATGTTATAGGAACTCGCTGTGTATTCTGTAAGGACCCAAATTCTACCCTTGAAATTTTTTACTTATTTTAATCCAATTTCATGCATTTTCCTATAACTTACATTTACCAATCGAATAACCTTATGTTAAAATCTCGCTTCCCTTTTCCCACTCAAACCATGAACTCATAATGACATACACATTCGTTTCACAGAAAAACATAATTCATGTTAATGCCTTCGGGTAACTACCACAAACAACTAGCTGTGGGTTTCCAAAATACCCATAGCTACAAATATCCAGAGTTACAATTATCCAAAAAGAATGATAGCGATCATAGTTACATATACTTAAGTCCACAAAATATTCAATCATGATACAAAAAGTGTAAACAGAAGAATACAGGTTTAAGCTACTAAGGCATCAAACCCAAGCCTCCTCAATTTACTTGTCTACCTACAATGGGTTATCGATGACAAATACACAAAACATACAAAGGATTAAGTCATTAATTCAATAAATATCATTAAACGATAATCCTTTTAAAAGGTTTAAAGAAACGACTTGACATTCGAATATAAAATCAACATATCATATTGCCCATCTCATACTACCTCATTCATCACCTTTCGTCTATACATTCATCCTTACCAAACCTTGTCACTTTACTCATCAATACCACACCATATAATTACATTCCACATATATATTTACCTTTTCATTACCACATGGGGTAAGACATACAATTCAATATCACGTAGGGCAAGTCATACACAATACCACGTAGGGCAAGTCATTCTCATTACCACATAGGGCAAGTCATTCGCAATACCACGTAGGGCAAGTAATTCTCATTACCACATATGGCAAGTCATTCGCAATATCACGTAGGCCAAGTCATTCTCAAAACCACGTAGGGCAAGTCACTCTCAATACCACGTAAGGCAAGTCATTCTCAATACCACGTAGGGCAAGTCATTCTCAAACCATATACATATTTAGAAACTCCACACATTTTCTATCGTCATATATAATTAACAACTTCTCCTTTACCTTGGTGGGTATCGGGGTGGGTTTTGGGTAACTTTGCAAGTTCCTCCGCTAACTCCTCCAACCTTAGGATCTTTCCTCATTCCCACCAATCAACAACAAAAGTCAGTAATTTATTCTCAACAACATATAAACAACTCATATATCATTTTGTAAACATATACGACATTCACACATTTCCAATATTTTCCAAGACCACTTTCATTAGAAGTTTCCAACAATAAAACATACATATTTACCTTCTATTTTTGCATTAGAACACCTACTCATTTTTTCCATCTACCATTTTACCCATTTTCCCTTTTTGACACATTTTCATTTTAGGGGTTTTGGGGTTTTCATGAATCAACCCACAAAATCTTTCCATTCCCCAAATACCAACTCTATACTAAGAGTTTTTAAGAGAAAAACAACATAAAACGAACCATAACTCTAAAGGATGAGTTTCCATGGTTTCTCACATTTTGGTAAGAGATCCAACATACCCAAAAAAAGTTTCAAAGGGAAGAAGAGAGTTAGAATCATGAGTTTTACCTCTTCTCAAGCTTCTAGATGAGTATCAAAGCTCCTTGCTCTTGGAAAAACTCTCTTCTCTCACCTCTCTTCAATTTCTAACCCTAAAGTGTGTGTTGGGGTTTCTCATTTAATGCAACTCGTCGGGTTCTCACTTAAGCGAGCTCATTCTCGCTCAAGCGAGAAAATCCCGCACATTTTAAAAATTCAGATGTGACCCTCTCGCCTAGGCGAGGCAGCTCTCGCTCAGGCGAGACCACTCTCGTTCATGCGAGGCAACTCTCGCTCAAGCGAGAATCCTTCAATATAGCCCAGGATTTCACCCTCCCAGGTGAGCCTTTCTCGCCTAGGCGACAATCCCTCCCTCAAGCGAGAATCCCAGAACTGATACTATAATTTTAAAGACTTAAATTAAGGGTGTCACATGTTCCGTAATAAATCAGATGAAAATGGTATAATCATTAGAAACAAGGCTAGACTAGTAGCCCAAGGATACAACCAAGAGGAAGGTATAGACTTTGATGAAACCTTCGCTCCGGTTGCTAGACTTGAAGCTATTAGATTACTACTTGCATATGCATGCTCCTTAAATTTCCAGCTTTACCAAATGGATGTAAAGAGTACATTCCTTAACGGTATATACAAGAGGAAGTATTTGTAGAACAACCTACTGGTTTTGAGGACTAAAATCATCTCTCTCACGTATACAAGTTAAAGAAAGCCCTCTATGGCTTAAAGCCCTCTATGGCTTAACAGAAAAAGGTTTTACAAAAGGCAAGGTCGATACTACACTCTTTATTAAGAAAATAAATCATTATACTCTACTTGTTCAAATCAATGTTGATGATATTATTTTCGGTTCTACTAACGATAGTTTGTGTAGTGAATTTGGCAATATGACGCAAGGAGAATTTGAGATGTCTATGATGGGAAAGTTAAATAACTTTCTTGGACTCCAAATTAAGCAAATTAGCGATGGAATCTTTGTAAGTCAGTCCAAATATTGCAAAACTTGTTGAAAAGATTTGAGATGGATGATTGCAAGCCGATCGCTACTCCTATGGGATCAAGTACCTATATTGATGATGACAACGCTGGGAAATGTATTGAAATATCTAAGTATCGAGGTATGATCGGTTCCCTTCTATATTTTACTACTAGTAGACCTGATATTATGTTTAGTGTATGTCTATGTGCGCGATATTAATCTAAACCCAAAGAGTCACATTTAGTTGCTGTTAAGAGAATCATGAAGTATCTCAAAGGCACAACCGATGTTGGACTATGGTATCCCAAGGGAAGCGTATGTGAATTGGTTGGCTTCTCAGATTTAGACTTTGCCGGATGCAAGTCTGAGAGGAAAAATACAATTGGTACTTGTCACATTCTAGGAAATGCTTTAGTTTCTTGGTCTTGAATGAAGACCAAACAACAATTACGGGATTATGGCTTAAACCTAGGCTGCACACCCTTGAAATGTGATAATACAAGTGCTATTAGTCCTACCAAAAATCCGATTATGCACTCAAGAACCAAACACATTGATATAAGGCATCATTTCCTTAGGGACCATGTCCAAAAGAAGGATGTGTTGGCAAAGTTCATTGATACTCATAACCAACTAGCAGACATATTCACTAAAACGTTAGCAAAAGAACCTTTCTATAAAATTAGACGAGAATTAGGCATTCTCGATGAAGCTTACTTGTCCTAACATGTTTAAGTGTTTATGTGTATGCTTCATTGTTTATATCCAATGTCTACTTGATCTTAAATTGTGTGTATTATGCTTTAAATTTCAAATTTTTAGAATCAAAAAATCATTTTTAGCAACAGTGGGGAGACAGGAGGTTACAGTAATCGATTACTGGAAACCAAGTAATCGATTACTCAGTGCTACTATTTTAAAATTTTGAAAATTCGAAGGTGAGTAATCGATTACTCACTTTGTGTAATCGATTACTCTATGCAGTTTATATATGAACTGCTGTACTTTTTCAGAAAATCCTTCATTTTCTCTCTTTTGTGACACGAGTTACCCCCTCTCTAACCTATCTCAATCTCTAAAAACTTCATTTTAGCTCTATTTTGATTGATTTTTGTTACGAATCACATCACATTCTTGATTTAAAATATTTCTACACCTTTTATTTCGTGATTTGTGGCCTCAATCAAAAAACCCCAAAATTTCCAAAACATAAACCCTAAACCTTCAAAACCTCCTATGGCTTCTTCTTTAAAGAGACCATGCACTTCTAAGTCTAAGCAAGGAGAATCATCTTCCAAGTCCAACCCATTGAACTTGACGAGGCTTTTTGCAAATGATGCTCAAAGGAAGGTCTTCGAAGAAAACTTACATCGACGAGCCATCTTCACGCCTAAATACGGTAATATAGGAAGCTTTGAGTTTGATGATTTTCTATTTCCTTATCTTTTGCGGCAACAAAAACTTTTCGACTTTTTCTGTGAAGCGAACGATATCTACCCTAAGCTTATTCGTGTATTTTATTGCAACATGAACTTTAGGAAAAATCTTATGACTTCACATGTTAAGGGAAAGGAAATAGTTTTGGATATGAAAACCTTTAGTTCTATTTGTTGTGATATACCGATGATAGGCGACATCATTGGGACGATTACGATCGCAAGAAATTCTACCTTTCTATTTGTAGAATTACTAAAGAGGAAATAGAAAGGTAAAAGCAACAAAGCCTTGGTGAGACTGGTAAGAACAGGGATATCCTCTCTGCTGGATATCTCACGCTGGAAGATCGTTTGGTACATTATTTTCTTACCTATGTCATTTTGCCGAAATTTTCAAATCATTCGCAAATTAGTGACATAGAGCTCCAATTGATGTATGCTATTAAGTTTAACATCAAGATAAATTGGACTAAGATGATAATGCAACAAATGTGGCATGTTCACGGCTCCCAAAGTCCGTTGCCCTACGACATCTTCCTTACCAAAATCCTTGAGCATTTCGGCATACCTTTAGAAGGTGAGACCAAAGTGGCGCTCAATCTTCGCGAAAGCAAGGTTGATGTTGAGGTTGTCCACAAGATGGGATTCGTTATCGATCCTGTCACTCGTCGAACCAATAAGCATCGTACCGACCGCCAACCTGCTCCTACCAACGAACCAGAACCTACTGCTGAACCAAACCAACCTGAGTCTCATGCTCCATCTTCTTCATCTGCTGCAATGCCCACAAATCAGATGATTATGGATGAATTGGTTTCTCTTCGAGGCTACATCACCACAAGGATGGATGCTTTTGATACATAGAGCCAACAAATCCATTATGAACTACATCGTCTTTCATCGAGGCTGAGTACATGGATGTTGATGAAGATAGTTCTGAGCCCGAGTCTTAGAAATTTTGTTTAGGTTTCTGATTTTGTAATGATTGTGGTTGTGCATTTTCCATGTGGATTTAAACATTGTTTGAGTTGTTTCTTTTGTATTTCTTGTTGTTTTGGATTTCGTGTATGAACATCTTTATTTTCGTTGTTATGCAATGCTTTTTATGTTTTCATACATGGTGTTACAATATTCTGTTTTTATTATTTGAACTTTCATATACTATGAAAATATTGTATGCTATGCTCTACAAATGTCTATTGTGCTAGACTCTTGGCTTTTCTTCTTTTTGATGAAGTCAAAAGCGGGAGAAAAGTTGGGAGTAGTGTATTTTCTGTAATATTCTTTCAGGCACATAACTCCAAAAGAAAGGGGGAGCATACATGCATACATATAGGGGGAGCATAGTAAAGACAAGTAAAGATATATCATCAAGTATGCTGCTCTCAGAAAACTACACTTTCAAGAAGACATTGGTTTGTCATCATCAAAAAGGGGGAGATTGTGAAGAAGATCTTGCTCCTGACCTTGGCACGGTTTTGATGAAGACATCAATATCACAAAAAGAAGAAAGGAAGAAGACCTACAAAGACTATCGAAGACAAAGCTTCAATATTTAGAGTCTAAGTCTTTAGGTACTTCTATCCTTACAACTCATCTACTTGCTTAATAAATGATGCTCAAAATTGTTTTCAAGAAAAACAGAAAAATCTAAGTGTGAATAAAAATAATTTTCAAAAACAACATGTAACGGGTTACCCTAATTGAGTAACAAGTTAAATGAGTGAGAACAGAGTTTTCAAACCTCTAACAGCTATGAGTAATCCATTACAGACTTTGGAGTAACAGATTACAATTTTTAGAAAACAGGGTAATCGATTACTCAAAGTAGTGTAATCGATTACACTAAGACAAATTCACAAAGCTGTCAAACAGTGTCATTGAGTAATAGATTACTCAAATCCAATAATCGATTACACTGTGTGAATTTTCAAAAAGCTGTTAACAAGATTGTTGGGTAATCGATTACCCACTTGCAGTAATCGATTACTTAGAGCTGTTGTATCAGTTTTCAGATTTCAAGTGAAAGGATTTCACTCCAAACTAATTGCTTTTCATTCCAAATGAAATCTACTCATACCTAAGGGTATTATGGTTGATTGGAAGCCTATAAAAAGGCATTGAAACACTCTCACAATATAAAAGAACAACAACACATATACAAACAACTCAGATTTCAAAATCTCTTTAAAAGCTCTCACACTTTCTGATTTTTCTTACACTTTTCAAAGCAACCTACTCTCAAACTTTCAATGTTATTTTGAAGTTGCTTTTAAGTGTTTTTCATACTGTTAAAGAGCATTATTATCTCAAGTATAAAGAGTTGTTGTTGGATTGCCAGTTATAGAAATTATCATATACACTTGTAAGGCAATCCAAGCCAAATTGTACATTCTTCACTTTTGCAAAGTTTACTTTCTTTCACAAGGGTGTGAAGAGAAAGGGGTTGAGTGACTTGGTATAGTGTTTACTAAGGGTGTGACTTGGTATAGTGTTTACCAAGGGTGTGACTTGGAATAGAGTTTTCCAAAGGGATTAGATATAAGTGAGTGTGTAAGGTACAAGGAGATCTCGGGGTGAGATAATTGTAATTGCAACTCATTATATTTAATAAAGGAATCTATTCCGCGTCAAGAGTACTGGACGTAGCCTTTGGTGGACAAGAAGGTGAACTAGTATAAAACACCTGTATACTCTCTTTCCCTTTTCGTTGTTAATATTCTATTCGTCCTAGTCAATATTTTTATGAATAATATTTTCGCTGCACAATAACTTTGATATTGTAGAAAAATTGGCCATACTTATTGCAACAACTAATTCACTCCCCCCCCCCCCCCCCCCCCTCTTAGTTGCAATCTCATTCTTAGATATCCATGCAGTTATATCAGCAAATGTGATTGGACAAGTGCAATAAAAGTAAAGAAAGAGAGAAAGAAAAACTCCCTGATTCATGGAGGGAGGAAAACAGGTTCAACCAAAGAAACTTCTTCCATAATTTCATCCACAACGGAAGGATTTGTGAGGAAAGGCTTGAGGCGATGCCCATTGACCTTGAAGATCTTATTTGTGTATTCACTTGAGATTTCTACTGCACCATAAGGAAACACATTAGTTACAACAAAAGGACCAATCCACCTAGAACGAAGCTTACCACTCATGAGTCCAAGCCTAGAGTTATACAACAACACTTTTTGGCCAACCAAAAATTCCTTTCTAGAAATCAAGCTATCATGGAATCTTTTGGTCTTCTCTTTGTAGAACTTAGAGTTCTCATAGGCTTCTAAGCGGATCTAATCCAATTCATTGAGTTGGAGCTTCCTTACTTCACCAGCTTGATCAAGAGCCATGTTGCAAGTCTTCACAGCCCAACAAGCACGATGTTCAATCTCCACATGAATATGACATGCTTTACCAAAGACAACCCGATAAGGAGACATCCTTATTGGTGCCTTATAAGCAATCCGATGTTCCCAAAGAGCATCCTCAAGTCTGTTGTTCCAATCTTTTCTGTTAGGCTGCACCATCTTCTCCAAAATCCTCTTTATCTCTATGTTTGAAATCTCAGCTTGCCCATTTGTTTGGGGGTGATATAGTGTGGAAACTCTATGAACAACCCCATACTTCTTGAGCATAGCTTGCATGGATCTATTGCAGAAGTGTGTGCCTTGGTCGCTAACAATAGCTCTGGGTATGCCAAACCTGCAAAAGATGTGAGACCTAACAAAATCCATAACAACCCGAGCATCATTATGGGAAGATGATCTGGCTCCTTGACCGAGGCTGGGTTTTGATGAAGACAAATGCACATCACCAAAAGAAAGAAGAAAAGCTATTGAAGATCAAAGACTTAAAGAACTTGAAGTATATTTTATTTTTATAGGAGTCTTAGTCTTTTAGTAGCATATATTTCAAACTCATAAGAAATCACAATGCCTTAAGAATAAAGATCTTAATCTAGGTTAATATAAGAGTTCCTAAGAAAAACCAAGTTATTTTTGAAAAGTTGGAAAAAGGCAAAAATAACTAGGGTAATCGATTACCCTGTAGTAGTAATCGATTACCACTTACTGTTGAAATTTAATTCCAAAATTTAATTGAAGTAATCGATTACCATGGTAAGTAATCGATTACCATAACTCTCGGCATTTCTGGGAAATGAAATTTCAACTAGGGTAATCGATTACCCTATGGATGTAATCGATTACCACTAGCCGTTGAGCAACTTTGGATTTGAAATTTCAACTGAGGTAATCGATTACCTCATATTGGTAATCGATTACCACAAGCAAAAATTGACAGTATCAGTTGTTTTTCAACTGGTAATCGATTACCATAGATAAGTAATCGATTACCACGTACTGTTACTGCGAAAATCTGACTTTTAAATTGAACCATTGTGTTCCAACTTGGTTCAACTTTTCCCAAACGACTTATACCTTTTGAAAGTGATTCTAAACACATTTTGGAACTCTATATAAACCTTGTAGGATATCAGAATTACAATATAACTTTTATACTCAAAAGTCCAAGTTCTTGATACAAATTTCTTAGTTTTTATTCAAGAACACTTTGAAGTTTTTTAGAAAAACTTTCACATTCTTTGGAATTCTGAAAACTTCATAAGGCATTAAGATACATTGTGAGTTTGTTCTTAATCCATTTATTATCTTCATACTTGTACTCAAGTAATCACCATAGGGATTGGTGAGGCATTGTAAAACAAGGATAGTGGTGTACTATCTTGTTGAAGTGAGTGAGTGATACAACTTAGGGGGAGTCTAGGTGTTACTTTGCTTGTAAGTTAAACTCATTCAATAGTGGAAATCTCTTGTGGTTTTTCAAGAGGACTGGACGTAGCCTTCAGTGGTAGAAGGTGAACCAGTATAATTTTCTGGTGTGATTTTTCTCATCCTTACACTTTTTGTTTTATGCACTTCTTCTTCTTCTACTAAACTTTCTTCCGCTACAACTCTGTTAATTTGCACTTAAGTAGAAAAAGCTGAAAAGTTCCTAGTGATTTTTTAAAACAACTAATTCACCCCCCTCTTAGTTGGCCATCTATTCCTCCCAATTGGCATCAAAGCTAGTTTGGGTAAATTATCCCCTGATCCTATAAGATATGGCCTCTAGTAGATCAGTCCTAGGAGAAGGTTCCAACATCAACCGTCCTCCATGTTTTGACGGTGAAAACTATGACTTTTGGAAGATCAGAATGAAAATTTTCATTCAATCTCAAGACTTGGATATTTGGGATGCCATTGAAAATGGCCCCTTTATAACAAGTCATCTTGTCATTGAAGTTGTCACTATCAAACCAAGAACTGCTTGGGATAATGAGGACAAGAGGAAAGTCCAATTTGACCTTAAGGCTAAAAACATTCTTACCTCTACCTTAGGCATGGACGAGTTCTTTAGAGTGTCCAACTGTCAAAATGCAAAAGAAATATGGGACACATTAGAGACCACTCATGAGGGAACCGAGGAAGTGAAAAGGTCTAGATTGAATACTCTTTCACAAGAGTATGAAATGTTTAGAATGAAACCTGGTGAGAAAATTCTAGACTTACAAAAGAGATTCACTCATCTTACCAATCACATGATAGCACTTGGGAAAATTCTTTCTACAAGTGATCTTAATTTAAAAGTTCTAAGATCACTCACAAGGGCATGGCAGCCCAAAGTTACCGCCATCTCCGAAAAGAAAAGCCTTTCTAAAATGTCATTAGCTGCACTATTTGGCAAGTTACAAGAACATGAACTTGAACTTAGCCAACTAGAGCAACTTGAGGAGAATGAGAAAAAGAGAAAAACAATTTCTCTAAACACTCAAGTAGAGTCTTTTGATAACAAAAACTTTGATGAAGATATGTCTGATGACATGAATCTTTTGGTCAAAAAGTTCAGCAAATTCTTGAGAAGAAATAAGGGTACAAGATCTAGTCTATCAAAGAAATTTGCAAAGAACAATGATGCTTCAACATCTAGTCAAAACTTTATTTGTTTTGAATGTCGTAAACCTGGCCACGTTAAGGTTGAATGCCCTACACTACAAAAGAAGAACTCAATCAAAGGAAAGATGGACAAGAAATCTAAAAGAGCATATATTGCTTGGGAAGACAACGATGTAAGTTCTGATTCTGATTCAGACCATGAAGAACAAGCACATCTTTCTCTAATGGCCTCCCATCATTCCGATGACGAAAATGAGGTTAGTGATGCTGATTTAGATAATCCTTCCTTTTTAGAATTACAAGATGCTTTCATAGAACTTCACAAAGAATCTTTGAGACTTTCTAAGTTATGTTCCAAACAAAAAATTATTATTGAAAGCTTAGAAAGTCAAAATTATTTCTTTAAAAAGGAAGTTGTTCATCTCAAGGATAAATTTAATAAGGAAAGCATTACTTGTTTAAATTGTGAAACTCTAAACACAAAGTTACATTCCTTAAACAAGGAATTAGAAGTGTTTAAAAAGAGCTCTCACAAATTAGACAATATTTTACACAATCAAAGGCATACCCATGATAAACGTGGTTTAGGTTATTCATATAGCCATAAAACTAATGGTATGAAACAACCTTTGTTTGTTAAAGCTACTAGAAGCAATTTACATGATTACAAAGTTTCAAAATCTTGTGCTTCTATTTCTCAGCAAAGAATAAAACAACCTACATGTTTCTATTGCAATTGTATAGGACATACACCCAACACATGCTTTATAAGAAAAGTTGGTATTCCAACTGGAAAATATGTATGGGTTGAGAAAGGCACTAACAAAAAAGGACCCAAATCACCTTGGGTACCTAAAATATATATTTATTTTGAGAAAACGATCTTTAGTACCTAGACAGTGGCTTCTCAAGGCATATGACTGGTGACAAATCAAAGTTTAGCTTTATTCTACCAAAAGATGGATTTGTCACATATGGCGATAACAATAAAGGTAAAATTTTAGGAATTGGAAGGATTGGTAAACCTCCACATGTTATTATAGATAATGTCTTATATGTTGATGGCTTAAAACAAAATATTCTTAGCATAAGTCAACTATGTGATAAAAGCTTAAATGTCATCTTTAAGAAGGATTTATGTACTATAGAAGATAGCAAGGCTCATAGGACTAAACTTTTCAGAAAAAGAACCCTTCTTCAAAATTAGGAAAGAGCTTGGTATATTGGTTGAAAAATGATTAAGTTAAAAAAATTTCTCTTTGAATCTTTATGAGATCAACTATGTGATATTGTGAGTATCTATTGTTTAAGTATATGATTTACTATCCATTATAGACTCTGGATAGCTTGCAATCGATTACATATCTCGTCAATAATTTACAGCATCTCAATTTCTTTATTTTTTATGATGTAATCGATTACGACATCATTGTAATCGATTACATACTGTTTTAAAAACAATTCCAGTTTCTCAATTTCTACAGTGTTTCGAAATTTCTTATGATGTAATCGATTACGGAATCCTTGTAATCGATTACATACTGTTTTAAAACAATTCCAGTGTCACAGTTTCTTCATTTTTCATAATATTCTCTAATGTAATCGATTACAGCCACTATGTAATCGATTACACCCTACCACAGATGCTCCATTTATTAGTATGATGTCTTTACTAATGTTTGCTTTGCATCCTTGAACTACAAACTTATGGATTATGCATGTTACTGTTCTATTTTATGGTTTAAAGTATTTTATTCTAAATTATGAATGATTTTATGCATATTATCCTTTCATTATTATGCTTAATCTGTTATTCATAGTCTCCTTTTTGATAATGTCAAAAGGGGGAGAAAAGGGTTGTATAGGGTTGTATGTTCAAATTTATTTCAGGCAAAAAATTTCAAAGTTATGCAATAAGACACAAAGACAGTGGGAGAACCGCTAAACATGAATCAGTCCAAATACTGCAAAGCTTTAATAGAAAGATTCGACATGAAGGACTGCAAAACAATAGCTACTCCCATGGGTTCAAATACATACCTAGATGCTGATGAGGTTGGAACATCCATTGAAATTACTAAATATCGAGGTATGATCGGATAACTACTTTATCTTACTGCTAGTAGACCAGATATAATGTTTAGTGTATGTTTATGTGCTAGATTTCAGTCTAAACCTAAGGAATCACATCTAATTGTTGTCAAACGTATTATTAAATATCTTAAAGGAACAATTGATGTGGGATTATGGTATCCAAAGGGTAGACTATGTGATTTGGTTGGATATAGTGATTCAGATTTTGCGGGCTGCAAAACGGATAGAAAAAGTACTAGTGGTACTTGTCACTTATTAGGAAGTGCCTTAGTTTCTTGGTCATGCAAGAAACAAGCTTGTGTTGCCTTAAGCACGGCTGAGGCTGAATATATCGCAGCGGGAAGTTGCTGTGCTCAAATACTTTGGCTTAAACAACAACTACGCGACTATGGTTTAAACCTAGGTTGCATTCCCATGAGATGTGACAACACTAGTGCTATTAACCTTACAAAAAATCCCGTTATGCACTCAAGAACCAAACACATAGATATTAGACACCATTTCCTTAGAGATCATGTACTCAAAAAGGATGTTGAAATGGAATTTGTTGATACACATGATCAACTAGCCGACATATTCACTAAACCTTTACCTAAGGATTCCTTCTATAAACTTAGAAGAGAACTAGGAATCCTAGATAAATTAAACACCAATTAAGTCTCATTTGTTTAATATGTTTATAAGAATTGGTGTGCATCATTTTATATTATTTTTTGCATGATATACTTTTTTATAAATCTGTTTATGCTTAAATGCAAATACACTATATTATTCTTGAAATTTCAACTGAGGTAATCGATTACCTCATATTGGTAATCGATTACCACAAGCAAAAATTGACAGTATCAGTTCTTTTTCAACTGGTAATCGATTACCATAGATAAGTAATCGATTACCACGTACTGTTACTGCGAAAATCTGACTTTTAAATTGAACCATTGTGTTCCAACTTGGTTCAACTTTTCCCAAACGACTTATACATTTTGAAAGTGATTCTAAACACATTTTGGAACTCTATATAAACCTTCTAGGATCTCAGAATTACAATATAACTTTTATACTCAAAAGTCCAAGTTCTTGATACAAATTTCTTAGTTTTTATTCAAGAACACTTTGAAGTTTTTCAGAAAAAATTTCACATTCTTTGGAATTCTGAAAACTTCATAAGGCATAAGATACATTGTGAGTTTGTCCTTAAGCCATTTATTATCTTCATACTTGTACTCAAGTAATCACCATAGGGATTAGTGAGGCATTGTAAAACAAGGATAGTGGTGTACTATCTTGTTGAAGTGAGTGAGTGATACAACTTAGGGGGAGTCTAGGTGTGACTTTGCTTGTAAGTTAAACTCATTCAATAGTGGAAATCTCTTGTGGTTTTTCAAGAGGACTGGACGTAGCCTTCAGTGGTAGAAGGTGAACCAGTATAATTTTCTAGTGTGATTTTTCTCATCCTTACACTTTTTGTTTTATGCACTTCTTCTTCTTCTACTAAACTTTCTTCCGCTACAACTCTGTTAATTTGCACTTAAGTAGAAAAAGCTGAAAAGTTCCTGGTGATTTTTTAAAACAACTAATTCACCCCCTCTTAGTTGGCCATCTATTCCTCCCACATTAGTCCTGGTGGCCTTAGCTTCCACCCATTTAGAAACATAATCAATGGCAAGCAGAATATAAGTAAAACCAAAAGAAACAGGAAAGGGACCCATGAAATCAATACCCCAGACATCAAAAACCTCACAGAACAACATAGGTTGTTGAGGCATCTATTGTCTTCAAGAAAGGGTACCACCTGCTCTCTGACACTACTCACAAGTACTGTAAGGACCCAAATTCTAACCTTGAAATTTTTTCCTTATTTTATTCATCCATCATACATTTTCCTACGACTTTTATGTAAAAATACCAACAACTCAAAGTAAGTCTCATTTCCCTACACATGTCCATTTCATATCTCAAAATAACATACATGTTCGCATAGCAGAAAATCATAATTCATTCATGCATCCATCTCTTATCGTAATAGCTTTTTTGTCGACTCTGGGCTATTCTCATATTCTCCCGGATCTTCTTGATCTTTTCCTTCGTCTCTTGGACTAGCTCGGGTCCCAATATCAAGTTCTCCCCAGTTTCAAACCAGCTCATTGGAGTTCGGCACTTCCTACCATACAATGCCTCATAGGGTGCCATCCCAATACTCTAATGAAAGCTATTGTTGTAAGTAAACTCAATCAAAGGCAACATGCCATCCCAACTCCCCGGTTGCTCTAAGACACAAGCCCTCAAAAGATCTTTCAATGACTGTATAGTTCTTTCCGATTGACCGTCCGTTTGTGGATGATAAGCTGAACTCAATTTCAACTTAGTTCCCAATGCGGACTGCAAACAAGTCCAAAAGTTTGAAGTGAAACGGGGGTCCCTATCTGATATAATGCTCGACGGTATCCCATGCAAACGAACTATTTCCCGGATATACAATTCCGCCAATCACTCCAAAGAATACCTCATGTTTATGGGCAGAAAGTGTATAGATTTAGTTAACCGATCCACTATCACCCATATCGAATCTTACCCTTTCTGAGTCTTTGGAAAACCTGATACAAAATCCATGGAGATACTATCCCACTTCCAAACGGGAATTTCTAGGGATTGCAGTTCTCCCGCTGGCCGTTGATGCTCAATCTTGGCTTTCTGACAGACAAGACAGCTCGAGACATACAAAGCCACATCCCTTTTTAACCCAGACCACCAAAACAACTTTTTCAAATCTTGGTACATCTTTGTATTCCCCGGGTGAAAACTCATTTTACTCTTGTGTGACTCCTCTAAAATATTCTTTCGCAATTCCACATTATGAGGCAAACACACTCTCCCTTTGTAACGCAACAGTCCACTATGGTCCGATGCGAAATCAGTTTCCTTACCACGTAGCATTAAATCTCGTTAGCCATTAGTTCACTATTCTCAACTTGCATCGCCCAGATTTGATCAAATAGTTCATTGGTGACCTTAAGCATTCCTAAAATCATACTATGAGGCTTTATCTGAACTTTCAAGTTCATATTCCTGAACTCTTCAATCAGTTTCCCTTCTCTAACCATCAAAGCCGACATATGCAAAGACTTTCGACTTAGAGCATCGGCCACCACATTGGCCTTTCCCAGATGGTACTGCAACCCAAAATCATAATCCTTAAGGAATTCCATCCACCTTCTCTATCTCATATTCAATTCCTTTTGATCAAACAGGTACTTCAAACTTTTGTGGTCGCTGTATACCTCAAATCTCACGCCATAAAGGTGGTGTCTCTAGATTTTTAAGGCAAAGACCACTACAGCTAATTCCAAGTCATGGGTAGAGTAGTTTTGCTCATGCGTCCTCAACTGACGATAAGCATAGGCAACAACCTTCCCTTCTTGCATCAACACACAACCCAAACCTTGCTTGGATGCATCACAATACACACTGAAATCCCGATCAGAACAAGTAAGGACAAACACTGGCACCGTAGTCAACCTTCGTTTCAACTCTTGAAAGCTTTCTTCACAACGAAGTGTCCACACATACGGTTCCCCTTTCCTAATGAGTTTCGTCAATGGTAGTGCCAACTTCGAAAATCCCTCAATGAATTTCCGATAATAACCAGCCAAACCCAGAAAACTTCTGATCTCAGTGACTGACTTGGGCACCGCCCATTCCATAACCGCTTCAACCTTAGAAGGATCTACTGCCACTCCTTCCTTGGATATTACATGCCCAAGAAAGTTTACCGATTCCAACCAGAAATCGCATTTTGACAGCTTCGCATACAACCGATTTTTACTAAGAAGTTCTAGAACAATCCTCGGGTGCTCAGCGTGTTCCTCTCGGCTTTTGGAGTAAACCAAAATGTCATCAATAAATACCACTACGAATGAATCCAAATACGGATAAAAAATCTGATTCATGTAGTCGGTAAATATTGTTGGGGCATTCGTTACACCAAAAGGCATGACCAAATACTCAAAATGTCCATACCTTGTCCTAAAAGCAGTTTTAAGAATGTATTTCGACTTCACACGAAGTTGGTGGCATGCTGATCGAAGATCAATCTTTGAAAACACTACCGCTCCTCTCAACTGATCCATCAAGTCATCAATCTGAGGCAACGGATACTTGTTCTTAATAGTGATCTTTCTTCTTAACCAATAAAACAGGCGCGCCCCATGGCGAGACACTAGGACGAATAAACTTCTTTTCCAGCAAGTCCTCAACCTGCTTTTTCAACTCAGCCAATTCTAACGGTGCCATCCTATAAGGAGCTATAGAGATGGGTCCCGTTCCAGGTACCAAATCAATAGAGAATTCAACTTCTCTCACTAGAGGCAATTCCGGAATATCACCAGGAAATTCCTCAGGAAACTCACGAACTATCGGAATATCCTCAACTTCGAGTTTCTCCATACCCTCTAGGGATGCCAACATCATAAACACGGCTCCTCCCTCTTTATTGGAACTTCTGACTTCTTTAGCCAACAACGGCTTCATATAACTAGCCTCATCAGAAATCTCATCTGGATTTCTGAATACCACGGTCTTATCAGCACAATTAAGCACCACATGATTTGCCAACAACCAGTCCATCCCAAGAATTAGATCTAACTGGGATAGTGGTAAGCAGATTAAATCCACGGTAAAAGCCCTACCATTTACCACTACTGGACATCGAGACACAACTGTCGACACCACCACAGGCACATCAGTTGGGGTGGATACGACCACGTTGAAAGGCAACAACTCAGTTTGCAATTTCAGTCTATCCACACATACAATATATACAAAGGAGTGTGTCGCTCCCGAATCAAACAACACTAAAAAGAGAAATACATGAAACCATGCAATTACCTTTTATCAGGCCATCTACACCCGATGCCTCTGCACCACTCATGGTGAACACTCTGCCAGTGGATCGAGGTCGTTCAACCCTCACCGCATTCACACTCTGCGGTAGCTTAGGACAATGTCTTCGGATATGCCCAACTGTAAGGACCCAAATTCTACCCTTGAAAATTTTTCATTTATTTTAATCATTTCTTACATACAGTCGTCACCTTCATTGAAAACTCTCAAGTATCATTTTCGAAAATACTCTTTACCCTATTTTCTTATCATACAAATTTATGTTGCGGAAAAACATAATTCATTCAAATAGCATTTACCACATACAACTAGTTATGGGTCTCCCAAGGTTATAAAGCCCATAACTACAAATATCCGTATTGATCTAAACGGATTTACAGTCATCCCATAATACTATTAAATCAACTACAACGTCACTTAGCAATACAGACAAGCGAGTAATTAAACACAAAAGCTTCCTAATTGAGCTTCATCCTCAAAATCCTTCATTTACCTACAATGGGATTATCATAAACGACACACAAAACAAAAAGGAGTAAGTCATTAGTTTAAAAACTAACATCACATGATAATCCACATTTCAAATACGATTAAACTTTAATATAAATTATAAACGCAATTACGTAAATGCAAACATTCATTTCTTCTTTCGTTCATTTCTACGTTATCCATATTCATCCTATAGAATACATATCCCATAATATATATTCTATAGCATGCATATTATGTTCATTCGAAGCATCGTTCTTCTCATTATTCATATCCACACTATAGTATATATATATATCACATACTATATATCTTATAGCATGTATATTACTTTTATCCTTAACGTCTTCATTTCCAACATTCATATTCACCCTATAGTATATATATCCCATAATATATATCCTATAGCATGCATATGACTTTTGCTCTTAACGTCCTTGTTTCTCATATGTCGTATTCATCATTAATCGTATTCACCGAGTTCTTTCACACTATAATCTCCTACCACCTCGGGTAGATCCAATTACATCTCCATACCACATCGGGTAGGTCTAGTTCACCATCCATACCACATCGGGCAGGTCTAGTTCATCATCCATACCACATCGGGCAGGTCTAGTTCATCATCCATACCACATCGGGCAGGTCTAGTTCATCATCCATACCACATCGGGCAGGTCTAGTTCATCATCCATACCACATCGAGCAGGTCTACTGTTATATTCCATACCACATCGGGTAGGTCTAGTTATACTCCATACCACATCGGGCAGGTCTAGTTCATCATCCATACCACATCGGGCAGGTCTAGTTCATCATCCATACCACATCAGGCAGGTCTACTGTTATATTCCATACCACATCGGGTAGGTCTAGTTATACTCCATACCACATCGGGCAGGTCTAGTTCATCATCCATACCACATCGGGCAGGTCTAGTTCATCATCCATACCACATCGGGCAGGTCTACTGTTATATTCCATACCACATCGGGTAGGTCTAGTTATATTCCATACCACATCGGGCAGGTCCAATTATACTCCATACCACATCGGGCAGGTCTAGTTATACTCCATACCACATCGGGTAGGTCTAGTATTATATTCCATACCACATCGGGTAGGTCTAGTGTTATGCTCCATACCACATCGGGTAGGTCTAGTGTTATACTCCATACCACATCGGGTAGGTCTAGTATTATATTCCATACCACATCGGGTAGGTCTAGTTCACAATTCTTCACTACCATTCCCGGTAGGATAACAATAACAGTCCACTACCACTCCGGGTAGGACACAACAACAGTCCGCTACCACTCCGGGTAGGACACGATAACAGTCCGCTACCATTTAAGGTAGGACACAATAACAGTCTACTACCACTCCGGGTAGGACACAACAAACAGTTCACTACCACTCCGGGTAGGACACAATAACAGTCAACCACTACCTCTTCGAGTAGGGTAACAACAATAAACCACTCCCTATTCGGGTAGGGTAACAACAATCAAACTTACAACAAATTACCTCTTTCACATACCTCGTTCACATCAGTGAGTATGAATTAGAGCCACTTATCCCTTACCTCGGTGAGCGTTGGAGATCAGTTCCGAGTAACTTTAAAAGTCTACTCCGCGATTTCCTCCAACCTTAGGATCTTTCCTCATTTCCACCAATAACAACAATGTTAGTCATTTATTCCAAATATCACATAAACAACTTATTTTGCATCATTTAATCATACAAAATATTCATCATCAATATTCAACCATCTAAAACATGTATAACATCTCATATTTCAATATTTCCAAAACTACTTCAATACAAGTTTCTAAATATCAAAGCATACATGTTCATCTCATATAACAATATTAAAGCACTACTCATTATCCACATCTAACATTTCATCTCTTTCTCTTTATACTCATATTCCCATTTTGGGGGTTTTTGGGTGTTTTTCATGAATAACCCATAAAACTTTCCATTCATCAAATACCAACTCTAAACCAAGAGTTTACAAGATAAAAACAACATAAAACGAACCATAACTCTAAAGGATGAGTTTCCATGGTTTCTCATGTTTTGAAAATGAATCCAACATACCCAAAACAAGTTAGAGAGGAAGAAGAAGAGTTAGTAACAAGAGGTTTACCTCTTCTCAAGCTCCAAGATGAGTCCTAAGGCTCATTGCTCTTGAAAAGCTCTCCTCTCTCTCTTCTCTTCGAAGTTCTAACCCTAAAATGTGTTTGGGTTTCTGTTTTAAAGAGGTGTCGTCGGGTTGTAATCGATTACCAACATGGTGTAATCGATTACAACGTGAAAAATGCGCATATCTGGTGCTTTTAATACGATGTAATCGATTACCAAGAGTGTGTAATCGATTACCAGGAGTGTGTAATCGATTACCAGCAATGTGTAATCGATTACCAGAAATGTGTAATCGATTACCAGCAATGTGTAATCGATTACCAGAAATGTGTAATCGATTACACTGTGTTAGATGCACATATCTGATGCTTTTAATACGATGTAATCGATTACCAGAAGTGTGTAATCGATTACCAGCAGTGTGTAATCGATTACCAGCAGAGTGTAATTGATTACCAGCAGAGTGTAATCGATTACCATCAGAGTGTAATCGATTACACTGTGTCAACAGCCCAAAATTGCCATTTCTCGCCCAGGCGAGAATCCTCCAGTATAGTCCAGGGTTTCACCCTCCCAGCTGATCCTTTTTCGCTCAAGCGAGAATCTCTCGATCAAGCGAGGCTTCCAGGACTGATACTATATTTTTAAAGATTAAAATTTGGGGTGTTACACCAACCTCCTTGTAGTGAAAACAGGTAAGTGCCATTCCGGGGCACGAGTCACCGACATGAGTTCGGCCACATTTGCCTCACAAAGATGGAGAGTTCAACCGTGACCCCCCCGACATTGGCATGAGTCCTCGGCCCATGCGAAGTATAACCCCGGCTACCCATCGGACGAGAGTAAGGTTTCCATTCCTCTTGAAACACCTTGCTCTTCCCTTTCTCGTGCGAGAAGTTCCTTTGAGGTCCAGAGTGTTTGGGAGGAAGTGGTTTTGGCGCCATCACTTCATCCGCCTTCATATCGTCCTCAACCATTCTACACTTGTTGACCAACTATCACTTTCCATACCTTACCATAATCAATTTACCAAATCCAAGCTTTACTACAATACATATGATCATTTATTTACTTTTACCGACATTTATCATAACTAACGTATTTATAACCATGCCACATAACTTGAGCCAAAGTATGCTACATAACTTGAGCCAAAGTGTGCCAAATAACTTGAGCCAAAGTGTGCTACATAACTTGAGCCAAAGTGTGCTACATAACTTGAGCCAAAGTCTGCTACATAACTTGAGCCAAAGTGTGCTACATAACTTGAGCCAAAATATGCTACATAACTTGAGTCAAAGTGTGCTACGTAACTTGAGCCAAAGTATGCTACACTGCTTAGGGGAGCCAAAAATAGGTTTTTCATTTCTGTCATTTATCCTCAATAAATATCCAGAAAATACACACTATTCATTAACAAACTATACAAGTATAATGCTTCTTCTTACCTTGGTGAGTGTTGGGGTTGGTTTTTGGTATCTTTGCAAGTTCCTCCTTCACCTCCTCCAATCTTAGGATCTTTCCTCAATCCCACCACACAACAACAATAATCAGTCATGTATTCACAATATCACATAAAAAAACTCACACTACATATTCAACCATAAAAGAGGTTCATATTTCAATGGTTTTCAAAACCAACTCCATTAGGAATTTCAAGCATGTAAAGCGTACACATTCACTTTTTACTCAACATTAAAACCCATTAATCACATTCCTAACCTAACATTTCACTCCCTTTCAACACCATTTTCATTTTGGGTTTTGAGGTTTTCATGAATCAACCACTAATCATTCTCATTTCCGAATAAAAACTCTAAACCACGAGTCTTCAAGAGAAAAGCTAGATAAAAATGAACCACAACTCAAAAGATAGGGTTTAATGGTTTTTCATGATAAGAGAAGAGACCCAAGTAAAATAAGTTGAGTTTCAAACTAGTTTGAGTGTTAAAATCAAGTGATTTACCTCTTCTCTAGCTTCTAGTTGACTCTACACGAGTTCTTGCTCTCAAAATCGCCTCTTCCTCTCTTTTCTCCCCAAAAGTCTACCCCTTTTCGTGTTTGGGGTTCTATTTTAGGGTTCAGACTTTTAGATTCTTGCTCAAGCAAGAACATGTCCCTCAAGCGAGAATTTCACGACTTTTTGAATTTCAAACACTGATGCTCTTGCTCAAGCGAGGGAGCCTCTCTCAGGCGAGAATCCATCATTGTTCACAGTCTCCCTCTCGCTTAAGCGAGTCAACTCTCGCTCAGGCGAGAATCCTTCAGCCGTTACAGTCTCCCTCTCGCTTAAGCGAGCCAACTCTCGCTCAGGCGAGAATCCTAGAGAAATCTTGGGAGCAACTCTGAACCTCTCGCTTGGGTGAGGCCCTCTCGCTCAAGCGAGAAACGTCCAGCAAACCCCAGACTTCGTGAATCTCACCACACTTAGGAAAAGAGAAATTAGGGTGTAACATGTCTACCTAGACTCAATCTAATCAATCATCTTAGGACTTCTAGAAACGTAAAATTGACTTCCCTAAAGCCTTCGATGGTCTTGAGTCTTGGTTTATTGGTTTTTGTCATGTCAAGTCTTCAAGATTTTCCACAACGACTTTGTCTTCATCGAAACCATGATTGAAGATGGATGTTGCAACCTTGCGTGTTGACTCCTCTTACAATCTTAGTGTAATCAGTGGCAAACCGAAGGCTACCAATGATATTAGCATACTCAGTTTGTCTTAGACCTTTACTAGTGTTCCTAAAAGGTGTTACACTTGGATCATATGGTGTGCTATCAGGTTTACATTCAAAATATTTATATTTCTTTAGGATCTTTTCCACATAGAGAGATTGATCCAAAAAAATTCCTTCTTTTGACCTTGTAATATTTATGCCAATGATTACACTTGCCTCTCCAAGGTCTTTCATATGTTACACAAAAATGATTTCACATTGTTCACAACATGAATGTTGGAACCAAATATGAGTAGGTCTTCTACATAGAGACATATGATAGTGAAAATGTCATTTTTCTAATTTGTAATAAATGCATTTGTCACTTTCATTCACCTTAAACCCATTCGAAATAATTAAGTTGTCAAACTTTTCATGTCACTGTTTAGGTGTTTGTTTAAGACCATACAACGATTTATCTAACTTGCAGACTTTTTCTCTTGCCCATGGATTTCAAAACCTTCAGGTTGTTCCATGTAGATTTCTCCTTCCAAATCAAAACTTAAAAAAGCGGTCTTAATATCCATTTGATATACTACTAAATCATGTATTGCAACGAGCAATATTAGTACTCTAATGGATGTTATTATAGTAATAGGTGAAAATGTATCGAAGAAGTCTACATTCTCTCTTTTGTCTGAAACCCTTGGCTACAAGGCGAGCCTTGTATTTATCTACTATGCCATCATGTTTCAATTTCTTTTTCAAAACTCACTTACAACCGATTGGTTTGCAACCGGGTGGCAAGTCAGTCAAATGCCAGGTCTTGTTAGACTCTAGAGAATCTATCTCATCATTGATGGCATCTTGCCACAAATCAGCATCCAAAGAATTCACAATTTCTTGGATAGTTGATGGATCATCCTCCAATGTATAGACCATATAATCAGGTCCATACTCTCAAGTAGTTCTCGCTCTCATACTTCTTATAGGTTTTATTTCTAACCCATCATCTTTAGCAAAATCTCTAATCATGGGTATGTGATTAGTTGATGTGCCCCTACTATTCCTCAATTTAAAAGGGAATTTCAACATCATTAGACTCAATAATCAATTTAATGTTAAGGTCATAAAACCTGTACACCTTGTTGTTCATTTCATACCCAATGATTACACATTCATAAGCTCTACTTGCGAGTTTAACTCTCTTGGGGTCTAGTATCCGGACATAAACCAGACAACTCCAAGTTCTCAAGTAAGACAAGTTTGGTTGTCTATTCTTAAAGATTTCATATGGGGATATTTTGCTTTTAGCCTTGGGGACTCTGTGTAGCACATAGCAAACAGTCAATAAAATTTCACCCCACCAAGAGGGTGTTGCACTAGAACTTAACATAATAGAAACAACTAATTCTATTAAAGTTCTATTCTTTCTTTCAGCCTTACCATTTATTTCAGGTGAATATGGTGCAGTTGTTGCATGAATAATGTCATTAATTTATAAAAATCATTAAACATGCTAGAATCATACCCAGTGCCTCTATCGCTTCGGAGTTTCTTTATTTTCTTGTAAAGTTGGTTTTAAATTTCAGTTACATATAACTTAAACATGTCAAGCGCTTCACTTTTATTTTTCATGAGATATACATAAGTGAAATCATAGCAGTCATCTATAAAAGTGATAAAATAGTGTTTACAATTTCTGGTTAACGTTCCATCTAATTCACATATATCAAAGTGTATCAAATCTAGAGGCTCAGATTCTCGCACTACTAATTTTTGTGGTTTTTTTAGTTATTTTAGCTCGACTGCATGATTTACAATTTTCAAAATCATTTTTAGATAACTTATGAATTAAACCTAAGTTACTCAAGTTCGAAATTGCACGTTTATTAATATGACAAAGTCTAGAATGTCAAATATTAAAATCATACAACATGTAAACTGAATGAGAAATTTTATTCATCAAAACATCAACATTTAATTTAAACATGCCATCGGTGGTGTACCCTATTCCTAATAAGAGTATACAAGTCTGGCCCTATGGTATGGGTAAAACCAACCTTATTAAGAAGAAAACCAGAAACTAAATTCTTCCTCATCTCTAGAGTGTGCATCACATCTTTGAGAATCAGAGTCTCCCTAGATGTAAACTTCAACTCCACATCACCAGTTCTAGCAACAATAGTGATGTGAGAATCTCCCAACAACACTTTCTTGTCATCAACATCCATGTATGTTTTAAACGTAGCACAATCATAACAGACATTGCGGGAGGCACCGATATCTACCCCCCACCCATCAATTCCTCCAACCATATAGGAGCCTCACATAACATTACCACAAATGGCTCATCAATTATGTTGGCTAGTGGTGGACAATCCATTGGTTTTTTTCTGCACATCCGTGCCATATGATATGGCTTCCCACATTTGAAGTAGATAAACAAGTTGTCAGAGTCATTCATAGCGGGTGGCTTAGCATATTGGACCTTCTGGGGGTTCCAATTCTTGTTGCGACTAGTGTTCTTAGCCTTATTCTCATACGGTTATGATTCTAAAAGTTATTTCCCGTAAGCTTCAGAACCGCACTTGAGAATTTCTTCTTAGTGCTTTTGTTGGAGACAATCAGAACCTCATCTCTCTGATCTTGTCTACGAGCCTCTTCTTCAATGCGAAGACGAGTGATCAGAGATTCCAAAGAAAATTCTTTGGTATTGAGCCTCAGAACGTTTTTAAAGTCCTTCCAGCTAGGTGGCACTTTGTCAATAATGACAGCCACTTGATATTGCTCATATAGGAGCATACCCTCAGAAATGATCTCATGAGAAATTTTATGTATCTCGTGAGACTGAGACTCTACTGATTTATCATCAATCATCTCATACTTGATGTAGCAGCTAACATCATACCTTTTAGTCCAATCTTTCTCAGTATCATATTTTTTTCTCAAGTGCATACCAAACTAATTTGGAAGACTTGTATGAGCTATAGTAATCATGTAGATCATCAGACAACTCATTCAAAATGAAATTCTTACATAAGTAATCATTTTCATTCCAGATAGCTATATCAATAGCAAATTTATCCTTTTCAGCTTGTTCCGGCACCAATAGGACATCAGTTTTTAGAACATGGACAACTATTCTCATGGTGAGAAAAATTTCATCTTGTGTTGCAACCGTTTGAAATTAGGCCCATCAAACCGAAATAGTTTGTTAGGGTCAAAGTTGTTTGGCCCAATAATATTATCTACGAATGTCATTGTAGTAGGAAACATCTTAAAATTGTTGTTACTGTAGCTCGCAACACTTCTAAATGACACAAAATAATACTTACTGGCTTAGTCACGACCAGGTCGCTTTCTTTAAGACGTTTTGTGGTACTGCAAAAAATGTGCAAGCAAACTATCGACCATGCCGTCCCCAGGATAAAACAGTCCAATTTTTTGTTATCGAATTCTTATTGCACTGTAAGAATAGATCTTGAATACACCCACCACAATATCACTACTAGTGTCAATTCTCGAAATTCCCACAATATGGCTACGAGTGTTAATTCTCGAAATTTCCATAATATGGCTACGAGTGCCAATTCTTTTCTCACAATCTGACTATAAGTGTCAGTTCTCAAAATTCTCACAATTTGGCTACCTGTGCCAATTCTTTTCCCACAATCTGACTACTAGTGTCAGTTTCTGAACTTCCCACAATATTGACTATGGTGTCAATTCTTAGTGTCACAGAAAGAAAATGGGAGAAGTTTGTCGGAAATGTGTCGGCGGAAAATATGAAGGAGAAAGAAAACACTGAGTAAAAATGTACTCAACTTGGGACAAGAAATATGAAAGGAAGAGACTTCTATTTATAGCATGAGATTATTTCAAAGTTCCTACATCTTCCTATGTGGGACTTGTGAGATTTTTCCAAAATTTTCCTATGTGGGACTTGTGAGTTTTTCCAATTTCACACCCAAAAGTCCCCACTAATGGCATCCAACAAAGCAAATTCCAACATTGACTAGAGATGAAATGGGTCTGGATGAGTCTAGGTAGTGCATTTCCCAATCTCATCTTATTGCTTCATTTTTGGACACAAACCCATGCTAATAGCTATTGGGTCTACTACTTGTGGGTCTTTGGGTACCCAGTGGATCTATGGTTACCCACAAATTCAAATATCTAAAAAATAATTGCGAGTAATTTATGTAATTATGTATTTTTTCGTACAATCTTATAGGTCATTTAGTTAATAAGCAAGAGAAAAAATTATAAAATATAATTTAAAGTTTTAAACATATTTTAAATTGACTATTAAACACAAATCATTTTACTCAAACAAACATAAAATATAAAGTCATTACTTCAACATTACGATGTAAAATTGATTTAGTAAGAATTGTTTAATCAACATAATATTGCATTACACATATGAGTTAAAAACATAACATCACATCATTGCTTAACAATCTAACAACAAAACAATCACATTTACGAATTAATATGATATTATAATTATGGATTAACAATATAACATTATAATTAACATCGTATCAAAATTATGTTCCTATAATACCCACCAGTTGTGGGTATTATTAAGAGGTATCAGAGGTATGAATGTATATTACCATCTTTGTGACCCAAAATTTCTAATATTATAAATGTCAAATTATATCCATATTTTTGTGATCTAGATTTGTTACATACGATCTCATTTTTCTTATAAATGTTCTGTTTTGTCGCATGCCAAAAAAAGTTGATAGACAACAAAACTATTAAATTGATCTTTCACGTTATTTTCTATTATCAATTTCCTCACTTAACTTCTTTATTTATTTTGATTTTATTGACAATTTTTCTTAAAACTCCCTTATTTTTCAAGCAAAATTCATATTTTTAGTAAAATTGAGTTTTGAATAAAAATATTTAAAAAACCTCTTACTTGTTTGAAATTGTACCCAAAAATTCAATTTTAAATTATCAAAATAATGAAAAAATAACTTATAAAATTCATATGAAAAGAGAAAATAATTTAAATGATGAATTAAAAAATAAAGTAATTGAAAGGATCTATCTGGAAAAAAAGATAGGGCAAATTTGAAAAATATAAAATAAATTTTAAGATAGTTTTATTTAAATAAAATTTCGTTGCAAATGTTAGATCTTTTTGTATCACGTTATTATAAGTCCTCGCTAGTATTTGTGGTCCTTTCTGTTACGACTACATATTTTTTCCGATACTATATTAAAGAAACAGAATCTAAATAGGATCCATGCAACAAAAGGATAAAACCATAAGTGTCCACATTGCTTAGAATAGATGAATAGCTCCAGCACCACCAGTATATTCTTGGAGAACGTTAATTATTCAAAATTTGTAATTTTACTTAGTTTTGTTAAAATTATTTGCATAGTAAAAACGGGTTTAATATTAACTCAAAGAAAACAACATATGGACGTTGATAACCAATATCTTAATACTAATAACGCGTTAGTCTAGTGGTATAAGGTTATACTTGAATTACAAAAAGACTAAAAAGTTAAAAGTTCAATTCCTATAAACAACACTTGTTGGGATAGATAATGACACATCTGAATCATAGTTTTGAAAACCGTGCCGTACCGGCCGGTTCAACCGGAAAACCGGTGAACCGGACCCCTAACCGGTACGGTACGTATGTTATACCGCATATGCAATAGAACCGGTCAAAACCGGTGAAAACCGGTAAACCGGTTTAAACCGGTTGGTTTGTACATTAATTTTTTTTTTTTTTTAAATTTCAAATTTTCAATTCTTCACCAATTCTTCAACTTCAATGATTGATACTTGGGTCATTTATTTGTATTTTGCGTTTGTTAAGTGATAATTTTGGATAAATATATGTTTTGTACTTTAGACTTTGATTTTATTAAAGACTTAATGTTGTTTGTTTGTGTGAATTTGAAGTAAATTATGAATATGAATTATAAATATGAATATCTACTTATTTGAAATTTTTTGTTATAGGTTTACATATATATATATATATATATATATAAGCAAGTATGTCCGGTTTAACCGGCATGCGGTTTAATTACTGAACCACTGGTTGAACCACTATACCACTATACCAGTACCCTAACCGGTTTGATAACCGGTACGGTTTTAATAACATTGATCTGAATAGACTAATTCCTTGATTACTAAAAAAAATTAACTGATAAGAACAACAGAACTACAGCCACAAACCAAAACCAAAAAAAATATCAGTTGCGCCTCAAGTATGTCATGCCTTCCTCATCCCGATAAGTGCAACTTATCTAAAGCCACAAACAAAGACAAAATATATCAGTTCAGATCAAAAGTTATCCTACTTCCCTCAAATAACTACTGCACCCTTCTTCAATTACCTCTATTTGTGGATGTATCATGCATGAAAACAAAAGGATAATTTGACTTTTGTGTATTGATATTTATGATTAAGGGTATATAAACTTTTTTTATCTGGTCCTATAATTTTGAAAAAACCAAATAAGTTTTCATGCATGATATCTATATGTATTTATGATTTAAAATGTAATTATTAAGACTAACATTTTCAACTAAATAGTTATATTGAGATGTATTTATGATTAAAAATTAAATAAGTTTATTGTAAATCAAATCTGAAAGTATAATCGAGAGAATTAATCATAAACCATTTGTTATTTTATGGAGGCCAGTGATAGGAAATTTATTAGGGTTCTCCATGAAAGTTTAATTATTTGATATTTTACCATGCAAAAGAGGTATTTTCAATCCAAAAAAATCTGAAAACGTTAAAAAAACTTGTTAAACTGAAAAGGCCTATATAAGTTTGGGTTCACAGCAACCAAGAAACAGATAAGAAAGTAAACAATCAAGGAGGTGCAATGACGATGCCTTTAGTTTTCAGTTCCTTAAACGCCATTGTAATTGGACTCCTCTCTTTATTCTTATTTTCATTATTTCTTCTAAGGAGGTCCAAAGTCATTAAAGGCAGAGAGCCACCCTTAGTAGCGGGTAGATGGCCCATAATGGGTCATCTCCCACTACTTAGCGGTTCCAAGGTGCTTCATTTAATTTTGGGTGGCGTGGCTGACAAATATGGACCAATTTTCACAATCATGTTGGGGTCACAACGCGCCGTGGTGCTTAGTAATTGGAAGGTGGCAAAGGAATGCTTCACCACCAATGACTTGGCCGTATCCTCAAGGCCTAGGCTTGTGGCTATCCAACAAATGAGCTATAACCAAGCCATGTTTGCCTTTGCACCCTATAGTCCTTATTGGCGTGAAATGCGCAAGATTGCTACTTTGGAGTTGTTATCTAATCGCCGTATCGAGCTATTAAACCATGTTCGTGTCTCCGAAGTAGAAACCAGTATCAAGGACCTTTATAAACTTTGGAACGACAAAAAGAATCATTCAGGTTGTTGAAATTTAGTTAACTGATCTTTTATTTTATGCTTAACAATTGCTACATATGCATATGTTTAAGAGTAGCTACTTTGCCAAAAGAAAAAAGCCTATGGCAATTGGACGGAGATCCTCTGTCCCGTCTGTCTCAGTCAATAATAAGTTGATATCTCAATTAAATTCACATATCAATTTAAATTTTATTTAAATAAAATTAATGGTGTTAATACTTTTCACATTCCTCTACACATATAGTGACTTGTTATTGGCTGAGACCGGCAATGAGACAGAGTCTCTGGACAAAGTCGCGGGATAGAGGATCTCAATCCATAGCAATTTAGACTTGTACACTGAAGTTTAATATTTACCTTTCTTTTTGTCATTTTTAACATTTCAATATCTCAATCTGTATTTTTAATTGCGTTTACGGTTACGATTGTGGTAACAGTTGCGGTTATTGTGATTATGGTCACTGTGGCCATTGCGATGAGGATTGTGACCGTTGCAGTGTGAATTATTTTTCTTATTAAAACAATATTTGTGAATCCGATGCGGCCTTATGTAGTCTGATGCGGCCCGATACGATCCAAATGTGTTCCGATGCGGTTTTTTTTGCGGCCCGATGTGGCCGCATCATTGTGATTCAGAGTCACAACGTAATTGCAGTATGATGCGATTACAGCGGTCACCGCAACCTCAATATTGCGACCGCTGCAACTACATTCTTTCTAGCTTTTGGATGATTAAAATGGTATAGGCAAATATTTATAAGAAAGATGTTTTTTTAACATATATATATAACACTTCTTTACTTTCCAAAACAGGTCAAGTACAAGTAGAAATGACGCAATGGTTTGGAAAATTAACGCTAAATGTGATTCTTAGAATAATTGCTGGGAAGCAAATCTATGGTAATGCTTGTGAGGCTGATCAGGACGAGGCACAACGATGGTTGAAAGCGATGAGGGAATTCTTCCATCTAATGGGGCTATTTATAGTGGGTGATTCAATTCCTTGGCTTAGATGGTTGGACTTGGGAGGCCATGAAAAAGCCATGAAAGAAAATGCAAAGGAATTGGACACCATTTTAGGTGAGTGGTTAGATGAACACCGACAGAAGAGAGCTTCAGGCGAGACTGCTGTGGATCAAGACTTCATAGACGTGATGCTTTCAGTTCTCGATGGCATAATGATCACAGAATATGATACAGATACGATCATCAAGGCCACATCATTGGTAATAAGCATGAACTCCATCTTATTTTTACTCTTGTAGTTAAATTAAGACTATTAGATTTTTTTTATACTACGTATCATCATGTTGGTAATACCGAGTACTGACTCTCCACGGAAATATCTTATCTTCCTCTTTTGGGTATCAAAATGGATGCCTAACTGTAGTCACATCCTACTTTAACGTGATAAGAAAAGTTCTCTCGTTTCCGCCTATGGCCCTATTAGATTCATGCCCTAGAAGCAAGGATAGGATTCGGGATAAGGATTTGTTATACCGATGATGTCCAAATCAATGATATTAAACTACGTAAAAACATAAAAAATAAGGAACATTTAATTATTTTAACTTACATGGTATGTTTCTATTAGTCTGATATATGATTTGGAACAGGACATCCTTATGGATAGGGTTTACGGTATAAGATAAATCAATCATTTATCCATCTGTTTTTGCTAGGACTGACTTGTCTTGTCATTTTAGTTATTAATAATGGGGAGGGATCCACTTACTCCAAGAATAAGTGGAAAAAGCCTAGTCCTCATCATAATAATTAATTATTGGGAAATCCAATGATTTGAATTGGTGAGTACATCTAAACCATTGGATTTTACAAGATTGAATGGCTAAGATGAGGAGTAGGTTTTTTCCACTTACTCTTAGAGTAAATGGATCCCTCCCCATTAATATACACATAGTATTAATTGTAGGTTGCAGTTAATATTGAAGTTAAAAAGGTAGAATTAAATATTATCCATTGAGAGGAATATTCATTTACTCCAAGAATAAGTTTAAAAATCTTACTCCACATCTTAACCATTAATTATATGGAAACATAATATTTTAGATCTACTCTTTAATTCCAACCATTGTATTTTCCTAAAATTGATGATTAAGATGTGAAGTAAGTTTTTTAAACTCTACATTAAGTTTTTTAAACTCTACAGTAAGTTGATCCCCCTTAAACTTTTCCTTCAAGTATTATAGTTACTAGATTGAATTTTCGTTTATATAATTCAATCCCACAAGTTGAATCCAATATTAAAAAAGTTATTTATATTAAAGAGTAAATTACATTCGCACTCTATTGGTTTTAGTGAAATTATGCAAATCATCCTTGCTTTTTTTGTCCTTGCATAAATCACCACTAGCACACGTTACACTAATTACCCTGCATAGGATATAAGTGTAATCTTTTAAACAAATAACATGTATGAGTGTAATTAAGTTAAATAAAATATTGTATATTTGAAGACAAATCCAAATAGTATAAGAGTCTACACATCTTCATTATTTTTGGTTCATTGCAAAATAATATAAGTGTTATTTAAACAATATCTCCTCAGAATTAATGATTTATTTTGTAGTGAAACAAAAAGAATAAAGAGATAGTAACTATTATACTATTTGGGCTTATCTATACAAGATAACATATTTTCTTTAACTTAATTACACTCATCACACGTTTTTTTTAATTACACTTATATCTCATATATGAATAGTAAGTGTTATAAATGTACAAAATTAGAGCTGATTTAAATAAGAATAAAAAATGCAATTTCAATAAAAATCGGGATAGGAATATAATGTAGTCTACAATTTCAAATTCCTACATTCTGACTAGGATGACAAAAATACCCGAACCCGTGGGTACCCGTTAAAATATCCGCAATGGGTACCCGCAAAAATAGCTCATGGGTGTGAACGAGTATCATGATACCCACCCCGCGGCTACCGCATATATATTTTAATTAAATATTTTATACTTAGTTATTATTAATTTAACATTATATTTGTTTATTTTATTATTACTTCATAATAAAATTTAGTAATCAAACTATAATTATAAAATTATCATATACATATCAAATTATTTAAGTAAAAATTATTTTTATAAATTAATTATTGTAAACCATATAAAAATATAATTAAAATTGGACCTTTCAACTTTATTTGTTGGTGGACATGAGAACAATGATTGTAGTAAAGGATAATGGTGATATATTTATAAAAAAAAAAATCCCTACTCATCTTTCACGTTTGAACAAAACATCAAATTAGACCATACATCTAACTTACGGTTGTTTTTAGACCATACATCTAACTTATGGTCGTTCTTCTTTTGTCTCCCTCTTTCAAAAGTTAGTACTTAATTTAGTTCCAATTTAAATATTTTGTTGTGAATTTTTTATTTTCATACATATTTTCAATTGCACTCTACAGTCATAATTACAAAAATAATATTATGATTTTGGGATTCTTGACAATCACATTGTGTCGCATTTTTCAAATTTGTAAACCACAACTACACTCATTTTCAAAAAACATTATTAAACCAAAATATTAATTTAAAATCTTTTACAAACTTGGGCAATACTTTATATTTCACTCTTTTCTGATTAAAAAGTAACGTGAACATAGATCCCTGACATTTACTTTAATGATATTCAATATTTCCTCTATTTTGACACACTATACATATCTAATGGAGATAACATGTTCAAAAAATAATGTTTCAATATGTATTGATCCACTAAAAAACTGACACATAATTAATATGAAAATTAAAAAAATTAAAAAATATTTTTTTACATTACTTAGTATAATATGATTGGATTGAAACATGAGACTAATTTTTTTTTGGTACAAATGATACTTGTTCATATAGATCTCTCTTAAATGGTTAATTGGTGTAATTGATATAGAGTACAATGTCTATTTTTATGCTGAAAAAAAAATAAGAATATTATACATAATTTCAAAACACCTAGGCAGAAATCATTATAATTTACTCTTAATTAAATTTAAACATCATTCTTTACTAAATCTATGCATTGCAGATTTTAGTTGCAACGGCAATTGATACTACTACGGTGACTCTTACATGGGCAATATGTTTTTTGCTAAACAACCCTTGCGTTTTAAAAGAAGCTCAAAAGGAGTTGGAAATCCAAGTTGGGAAAGAAAGAACCGTGAAGGAATCAGACATAACCAACTTGGTCTATATTCAAGCCATAGTGAAAGAAACCCTAAGGCTACACCCAGCAGCACCTCTTTCAGGACCTCGTGAATTTGCAGAAGATTGCACCATAGATGGCTACCAAATCCAAAAGGGTACAAGACTAATCACAAATTTGTGGAAGATTCAAACAGATCCTAGCATTTGGTCTCACCCATTGGAATTTAAGCCAGAGAGGTTTCTTACAACACATAAAGATGTTGATGTTAGAGGTCATGATTTTGAGTTTATACCATTCGGAAGTGGAAGAAGAATATGTCCTGGGATATCTTTTGCCCTTCAGACAATTCATCTTTCTTTGGCCAGATTCTTGCAATCCTTTGAAATTTCAAAGACTTCTGATGAACCTATTGACATGACTGAAATCTATGGCCTAACAAACATGAAAGCTACTCCACTTGAGGTTCTCATCAAACCGCGTTTGGCATCCAAGCTTTATGGTTGAGTTTGATCAAATTGTAGAAATAGTATATGTTGAAGTTGTCAAGTGATTTATTCAGCTCAACGAATAAATAAAATCAATGAATCATTCACCCATAGGAGTGATTTATTCTCCACCATTATTATTTATTCTTTCATAATCTTTATTCTGAGACCTTAGCCGGAGCTTTGATTGAAAGGCATTTTCTAGTGAACCTTCATCATGCCTACTCAATTTTTGCTCATAAGCTTCTAGTGAACCCATTAACTCTGTCACCGATAGACTAGACATATGGTTTGCTCAATTGCAGTAACTATTGAGTCATATTTTTGGGGAATAGAAATTAGAATTTTCTCAACAATTCTTTTGTCAAGAATATTTTCCCCATAAGCTTTCATTTGATTGACTATTCCTTTTATTTTAGAGTAATAGTCTTTTATAGTCTCAGACTCTCTCATTTTAAGTAATTCAAACTCAAGTCTAAGAGTTTGAAGTTTAATGGTTCGTACCTTATCATTGCCATGAAACTCCTCCTTTAGTGTATCCCATGCTTCTTTGGCACTTGTAGCTCCCATTATTCTTGGAAAGATAGTCTCCGCCAAGGCTTGTTGTAGAATAAATAATGCCTTTGCGTCTTTTTGCACATTCTCCTTCAACTCCTTTTTCTGAGCCGCAGTAAGAGTTAAAGTAGTCTCTGGAGTAGTGAATCCTTCTTCTACAATGTCCCATAAATCTTGAGACCGGAAGAAAGTAGTCATTTTTGTGCTCCAAAAATCATAGTTTTCCCCAGAGAAAATTGGAATTGGAATTGATGATGATTGAATAGTGCTAGCCATAGCTCAATAGGTATAAAGTGATATTCTATGCCTAGTGTATGACCGAAACGTAGCTCTGATACCACTGATAGTATTTGATAAAAGATAGTAGATATAGTGATATTAACAAGGTTTTAGAATTGATTTAGATAGCTTGGAGGTTTTGGCTACAATTCATGCATTGCATTTCAAATGAAGGGTGAATGCCTATTTATAGGCTTTCTACAACACCTAGGAAGGACTAGAAAATTCCATACATTTCTACCCTACATTGTCTCAATGTTTCTAGATAATTCTAGAACTATACTACTTGTTATTTTAAATCTATTGCCTTATAGTATTTACTACAACTTTGTAGATTATTCTAGAGATGCAATTCCTATTCTTCAACCTTCAAAATGTTTCTAGAGAGTTGTGGCATTACCATCATTATAGATCTTTCTAGAAAATTGTAGCATGTTTTAACATAATCCATGCTAATCCATCACTCAATGAGGATAGCAAAACCAACAACGAAACACTACTAACCAATGCACCAATTAAGCTATTAAACCAACAACCCCCTCAAGTTGGGTCGTGGATAGAACACAAACTCAACTTGGAAACAAAAGCTTTAAAAGAAGAAGGAGGAAGTGGTTTGGTGAATGCATCATCCAACTGATCAGAAGAAGCAATGAAAAGAAGGTGTATAAGACCCTGTTGAATATTCTCACGAATCACATGGCAATCCACTTCAATGTGCTTGGATCTCTCATGCAAAACAGGATTGTGAGCCAAGTAAATGGCTGATTTGTTGTCACAATAGATGGAGGCTGGATTCATCAAGGAAACATGCAAATCCTTGAATAAATAGTTCAGCCATTGCACCTCACAAGCAAGACTATCAAGAGCCCTATATTCAGCCTCAGAAGAAGACCTGCTAACAATGTTTTGCTTCTTTGATTTCCATGAAACGAGAGAAGATCCAAGGAATATGCAAAATCATGTGATTGACTTTCTAGTATCCAAACAGCAAGCCCAATCTGAATCAGAAAATCCAGCAAGTTTTAGAGAAGAAGTAGAGGAAAAGAAGAGTCCTTGAGCAGGGGAAGACTTCAAGTAGTGTAGGACTCCAAGGGCAGCCTTGTAGTGCATATCCAGGGGCTTGCACATAAAGAGACACAATTGCTAAATTGCATAAGCAATGTCAGGTCTAGAGATAGTGAGATAAAGAAGCCTACCTACTAGCCTTCTGTAAGAACGAACATCAGTGAAGGGAACACCTTGATCATGTTGCAGCTTAATTGAAGGATCAAAAGGAATCTTAGCTAGCTTGACAGCTAAGGAACCTGAATCCTCTAAAAGAGACAATGCATACCTTCTCCGGTTTAAGTGAATGTCATCTTCTCTCCTAGAAATCTCAAGTCCCAAAAAGAATATAAGAGAGCCTAGATCCTTGATTTTAAAAGTGTGATCAAGGAACTGTTTCACCATATTGATTTCATCAATATTTTCTCTAGTTAAAACCATACCATCTACATATACTAATATAATAGTGAAGCTAGTAAGAGTAGATTTAGTGAAAAGAGCATGTTCTATTTGTGAGTGAGCATACCCCAAGGAAATCAGATAAGATGAAAGAGTGGTTTGCCATTCCCTCCTAGCTTGCTTTAACCCATAAAGGGATTTATGCAACTTGCAAACTTGGTGTGGATGTGTGAGAGAGAGACCAGGTGAGGGTAACATGTACACTTCTTTATGCATATCCCCATGTAGAAATGCATTGTTAACATCAAGTTACTCCAAGAACCAAGATTTGATAGAAGGCAATGCTAAAACTGTTCTAACAGTGGTGATCATGACCACAAGAGAGAAAGTGTCAAAGAAATCTACTCCTTCCATTTGTGTATAGCCATTGGCAAACAACCTAGCCTTATGGCTCTCAAGAGTACCATCAACATTAACTTTAGTCTAATAGACCCAGTTGCATCCTATAGGAAACTTGCCTGGTGGAAGATGAACAAGAGACCAAGTCTGATCTAAAGCTTGCAACTCAAGGTCCATGTTATTCCTCCAATGGCTCAACCTAGCAGCCTGGTTATAAGTTGTGGGGTCTAGATCACTAGATATAATGAGACAAAACCTCTTATAAGTAGGGGAACACTTAGAATAATCAAGCACAAAAGACAAGGGATATGAAACTTGGGGATTGTGGAATGTAGTGTTGGCAAAATTGTGAGAAAAATTCAATGATAATCTTGTAAATGAGATAGGGGTCTTCTTTGTCGAGTTGTCTGTCTCAGAGGAGTGATCCGTGACTCAAGTGAAGAAGAGGAATTTGTGGATGTATTGGACTCAGGTAAAGAGGTGGTATGTGACTCAGACGAAGTGTTTGATTCATATAGAAAATTTGTAGGTAATTGAGGTGGAAAAAGAGAAGTAAAGTCAAGAGGACAAGAACCAAAAACCAGAGGAGGAGATGTGTGTGACTCAGGAAAAGACTCATGTGTATGTAGTGGAGAACTAGAAGGTAGGAGAAGAAGGAACATAACTTTCATAGAAGATAATATCTCTTGAGAGGAAAATGTCATGAGAAACCATATCATACAGTATAGAACCTTTGGTGCCATCTTTATAACCTAGAAAGACACACTTTCTAGCCCTTGGATCAAATTTACCTCTCCCTGCAGCAAGAGTGCTAGCATAAGCTAGACAACCAAAGACTTTGAGGGACTCTAGAGGAGGTAAGGACCCATGAAGTAACAGATATGGAGAAGAATTCTTCAACAAGGGACTAGGCAACCTATTTATAATATGAATTGCATGTTGAATGGAAAAATACCAGAGAGTGGAAGGCAAGCTAGATTGAAAGAAAATAGCCCTAGAAACATTAAGTATGTGCTGATGCTTTCTTTCAACCACACCATTTTGTTGAGGTGTGGAAACACAAGATCTTTGATGCAAGATTCCTTTGGAAGAGTAGAAATTATGCATAAAAAATTCTGGTGCATTATCACTTCTAAGGGAATGCAACTTAGTATTGAATTGTGTCTCAACAAAAGTGAGATGTTGCCTTGTTTCACTTTTCTTTTTCATTAAGATTACTCAAGTGAATCTTGTATAATCATCAACTAAAGTCAGAAAGTAGTTATGACCAAAAACAGAGACAATAGAGTAGGGACCCCATATATCAGCATGTAACATTTGAAAGACTTATTAGATTGAGTATGACTATTACAAAAGGGTAATATTTTTTGTCTAGAAGTATGACAAACATCACAAGGTATATGAGTTTCATTACAAACAGGAATAAAAAAAGAAACTAGACAAAGTCTTCATCAAAGATGTAGGAGCATGACCATGCCTGAGATGCCATATAGAGAACACATTTATGGGACTAGATGATGAGTGGGAAATAGAGACAGGAGAATGTGTCTTGTGCAAGAGATTGATGACAAACAAACTTTGTTTTAAGCTAGCTGTACCAATCACCTTGTTGGTAATGTTCTGCACAATGGCACAAGAATTAAGATGGAAGATTATATGACATTTTAGATATTGAATCAACTTATGCACTAACACTATATTGACATGGAAGTTAGGGACATACAACACATTGAACAAGACTAAAGAATTGGACAAAACAATAGTGCTACAGATACGTGTATTGACTTTAATTCCATTAGGCAAGGTGATCAAGATAGGTAAAATAGTTCTCTGACTACTAAAAGAATTCAAATCATAAGCTATATGATCAGTAGCTTCGGTATCAACTAACCAATCTTCAGATTTATTACTTGGTGATGAAGGCAACACAATGTTAATAGCTGCTATTTTATTAGGGACTGCAGATGCAGAATTGACCTTACTAGTGTCACCCTCGGTCCTCTCAAGTAACTCTAGAATGCACTTTACTTGATCACTAGTAAAACCCTGATTGTTTGGCACATTCTCAGCAACATAATTGTCCTCATTTGAGTATTGTGCACCATCCCGTCCATGTGCAAGCTCTATATGAAAGGTGTTAATAGCATTAGCTGATTTGCCTTATCTATTATATGATAACCAGGTGGATAGCCATGCTTCAAGAAGCATGTGTCCACCGTGTGATTAGTCCTTCCACAATGAGTGCAAAATCTAGCACCATTCCCTCTGGTTCCATTATTGTATGGCAGTCTACCTTTTCCTCTAAAAGAGTTGCTTCCTCTTCCTCTATTCTCATGGAAATATATGAAGTTAGAGTTTCCTTGAGATTTGACTGTTAATGCCATGAAGTTTGAGAGGATTGGAACATTGAATTTTCTCTCTTGTTGTGTTAGCATTGAAAACACCTTGCTAATGTTAGGAAGAAGTTCAATTAGCATAATTTGTGACCTAACTTGTGCATATTGAGCATTTAGGACTTTAAGGAATCTTATCACATAATCATGTTCCTTATGCATTTTAACCAGATCTATTATTCCACAGTTACAAGGAGTATCACACTTGTAATAGCCTATCACTCTATAGTGCTCAATTTTCTCACACAGAATCTTCAATTGAGTAAAATAATTAGAGATTGACTGATTACCTTGAGCCATTCTATAGAACTCTTCCTGAAGCTCAACTACTCGAAATACATCTCCCTGAGAGTACCTATCATGCAAGTCCTTCCATGCTTCAGTTGCTTCATCAATCCTATCATGGATTTCACAACAGTTTCATCAACAGAATGTTGTAACCAGGATAGCACATGGTGTTACACCTTATCCATTTCTCATGAAGAGGATGAGTCACTGCAGATTGAGTCAAAGATCTATCTATGAATTTCAACTTGTTCTTAGATTGAAGACCTAACTTCATAGCTCTGGAGCAGGAGTAGTAGTTCTTGCCATTGAGAGGAGGAGAAACAAGAATTAATGTAGGATTCTCGTTTGAATGAAGAAAGTAAGGATTAGAAGGATTCACATTGTAATTCTCGAAGCTCTGATTCGCCATTTCCAGAAGTATAAGAAGAAGAGGATGAGATTGATTGAGGTGAAGATCGATTCAATTGAAGCCGATTGAAGACAAAATCGAGTCAATCGAAGAAAAAACTGATTCAATTTGAAGAAGAAGCAAGAACGCGATAGTGAGAAGATGGGAAGAAGAAATCGCGATGGTGATAAGAGGAGAAGATGAATCAGAGCAAATTTTGCTTTGATACCATCTTAGAATGCATAGAAAAGAGAAGATAGAAAGTGTTTGAATGCATTTTCATTGAATTGAATGAATGTCAAAAACAAAACTGCAACCTACTATATATAGTAGTTTGTTAAATAACTTCCCTAACAGGAGCCTATAAAAGGAAAGAAGCTTATTACTCAACACATGACCAAAATAAGCTTAAGCTAATATATGCTAATCCATCACTTAATCAGGATAGCAAAACAACAACCAAACACTGGTAACCAATGCACAAATTAAGCTATTAAACCAACATTTATTTTATTTGCTTGGCCCAGCTCTACATCAGTGCCACACGTTTAAACAAAACAGAAGATAATACTAGTTTGAACTTGATTTTCAGCTTTTATTGTATATACATGGGGTAGTCAGCCAATACAACTTACCAAATTTGAATAAATTTCGGTTTATCTTTTTTGTAAAAATAGTGATAAAGATGATCTATGTACCTTTAGAGCAACCTTGAATTTTAATATTTAGTTGATTTATTTTCACATATATAATATAATAAAGATATGATAATTATAAAGTTATATATGTAATTATAAATATGTTTTAAAAATGTTTTATTGTTTGACATGTCTTATTATCAACTTTTGACGTTAGAACAAGAGTATCATTCACAATTGGTTGAGAATATCTACATAATTGAATGTTTGTAATTTGTGAATAGTGATTGACTCAAAGGGAGATTATTATATTTGGCAAAAATTTATAAACATACATGTAGTAATAAAAATGTGATAATCATGAGGTTTTCCATGTAAATAGTTGGTCAGCCCAAATACAACCTTATTGTTTGACAAGATTGATTATCGATAGTTGATTAATGGATTTAGCATACCACCTACAAGTTAATATTTTGTTAAAGGGTGATATTATTGTTATGTTAGGTAACTTATGACGGCCCAACAATTATTTGAATTTTTTGGTTAAAGTTAATTGTGAGTTTAATTGCAAGATTGTTTGCAATTTGTTCAGTTCTTTGTTTTATTGATTTCTATGCTTTTACAATATATGCAAATATGTATTTTATGGTCTTCCTAAATGGTACTAGCTTTTGTGAAGAAGATCTTGCTCCTGTTCTTGGCACGGTTTTGATGAAGACACCAACATCAAAAAAAGAAGAAAGGAAGAAGACCTACTGTAACACCCTGAATTTACCTTTCTTAAGATGTGGTGATAGTCCTGAAGAGTGGGACACACTGCTAGATTCTCGCTTGAGCGAGAGGGTCTCGCCTAGGCGAGAGATGGCTCACTTTGGGAGTGGAAAACTGGGAGAGGCTGAAGGATTCTCGCCTGAGCGAGATTTGGCTCGCTTGGGCGAGGGAGAGGGATGTGGAGACTAGAGGATTCTCGCTTGAGCGAGAGCGCCATATCCGAGTTTTTAAAATGGGCGGGATTTTCTCGCTTCAGCGAGAAAAGGCATGCTTGAGCGAGAACCCGACGCTGGAACTTTAAAATAGAAATCTTCAAACACATTTAGGGTTACAACTTGAGAGAGAAGAGAGAAGGAGGTGCTTTTGAGAGCAAGGATTCATGGGAATCAACTAGAAGCTTGAGAAGAGGTAAATCTCTTCATTCTAACTCTCTTTCTCCCTTTCAAACTTGTTTTGGGTGTATGGGATCTCTTCTCAAAATGTGAGAAACCATTGAAACTCTTCCTTTGGAGTTGTGGTCCGTTTTATTTAGGTTCTTTCTTGAAAACTCTTGGTTTAGAGTTAGTATTCGAAAAATAGAAAGGTTTGTGGGTTGATTCATGAAAACTCCAAAACCCCCAAAATGAAAATGTGGTTAAAGAGGAAAATGAGTGAAATAGTAGAAGTAGAAGATGAGTAAGTGTTCTTATGTAATGATAGAGGATGAATATGTATGTTTTGACGTTTGAAAATTCCTAATGAAAGTGGTTTTGGAAACATTGAAGATGTATGAGTCTTTTGTATGATTAAATATGAATCATGAGTTGTTTATATGTTGTTGTGAACAAATTACTGACTTTTGTTGTTGTTTGTTGGGGATGAGGAAAGATCCTAAGGTGGGAGGCGGTGTCGGAGGAACTTGCAAAGTTACAAAGGACCAAACCCCACACTCACCAAGGTAAGATAAGCATTTTATTCCGAGATATGAAATATGAGATGTACAGTTATATGTGGATGACTCGAAAGGAATAAGATGTGGGAAGTATCAAAAAATTGAATGTCTTGCCCAAGTGGTATTGAATTGAATGTCTTGCCCAAGTGGTATTGAATTGAATGTCTTGCCCAAGTGGTATTGAATTGAATGTCTTGCCCAAGTGGTATTGAATTGAATGTCTTGCCCAAGTGGTATTGAATTGAATGTCTTTCCCAAGTGGTATTGAATTGAATGTCTTGCCCAAGTGGTATTGAATTGAATGTCTTGCCCAAGTGGTATTGAATTGAATGTCTTGCCCAAGTGGTATTGAATTGAATGTCTTGCCCAAGTGGTAGTGAATTGAATGTCTTGCCCTATGTGGTATTGTGAAAGTATGTGCAAGTGGGAAATGGCTATGTAAAATAGGAATGAAGAGTAGGGTAACAAGGTTTGACATTGAAGAATGTAAAAGTAAGAATGGTCGGATGAGGTAGTAAGAAATAAAAATGACATGTACTGATTTTATGTTGGAAAGCTTAAATTGTTTATCTAACTCTGTTTATAATGTGGTTTATATCATAATGATATTTATTGAATTAAATGACTTACTCCTTTGTATGTTTTTGTGTGTTGCCATTTGATAATCTCATTGTAGGTAAGCGGATGTCTAAGGGACGAATTGATTAGGAGCCTTAGGAGCTTAGCGATCAAGATTTTATATTCGCAATCTTTTGTGTACTCTTTAGTTATATGTTGACTGTTATTTGTATTTATGAGTGTATTTGATATTGTAACCCTTAACCAAGTACATGTTGATACTCCTTAAATTATGAATGTGCATTATGTTTTTATGCATAAAAGGTAGTTAAAGTATGAAACTAAACATGTATGTTCAGGATCATAAATTATAAAAGGAACAGGGAAATTAAAGTATAAAGTAATTTGATGTATGACATAATTGAGAAACTATGTGTAAATGAATTAAAATAAGGAAAAAATTTCAAGGGTAGAAGTTGGGTCCTTACACCTACCAAGACTATCAAAGACAAAGCTTCAAGATTTAGAGTCTAAGTCTTTAGGTATTTCTATCCGTAGAACTACTTTATTACCTTAGTTAATAATGCTCAAAATTGTTTTCAAGAAAATCAGAAAAATCTAAGTGTGATTAAAAATAATTTCCAAACAACATGTAACGGGTTACAATACTTGAGTAACAAGTAACATGAGTGAGAAAAGGATTATCAAACCTCTAACAACTATGAGTAATCCATTACTGTCTTTGAAGTAACAGATTACCATTTTTAGAAAACAGGGCAATCGATTACTCAAAGAGGTGTAATCGATTACACTAAGGCAATTTCACAAAGCTGTTGGACAGTGTCATTGAGTAATCGATTACTCAAATACAGTAATCGATTACACTGTGTGAAATTTGAAAAAATATGTTAACATGATTGCTGGGTAATCGATTACCCACTTACAGTAATCGAATACTGAGAGCTGTTGCACCAGTTTTTAGATTTCAAGTGAAAAGGTTTCACTCCAAACTGATTGCTTTTCATTCCAAATGAAAACAACTCTTATCTAGAGGGGTTATGGTTGATTGGAAGCCTATATAAAGGCATTGAATCACTCTCACAATATACAACAACATCTAACATCATACAACAACTTTCATAATAAAATCACACAGCTCTTACACTTTTCTGAATTTTCTGCACTTTTTCAAGCAACATACTCTCAAACTTTTAAGTTATTTCAGAGTTGCTTTTTAGTGCATTCCAAACTTTTTCAAATTAAAAGAGCATTGTTATCTATTTTATAAGAGTTGTATTTGGATTGCAAGTCTATAATTTTTTCACACACTTGTAAAGGCAATCCAAGCCAAATTGTATATTCTTCACTTTAGCAAAGTTCACTTTCTTTCACAAGGGTGTGAAGAGAAAGGGGTTGAGTGACTTGGTATAGTGTTTACCAAGGGTGTTACTTGGAATAGGGTTTTCCAAGGGATTAAGTATAAGTGAGTGTGAAAGGTACAAGGAGATCTCGGGGTGAGATAATTTTAATTGCAACTCATTATATTTAATAAAGGACTCTCTAGCGAGTCAAGAGTACCAGACGTAGCCTTCGGTGGACAAAAAGGTGAACCACTATACAACATTTGTGTATTGTCTTCTCCTTATCTTTATTTTATCTCTACCTTTCAAAGTCAATATTTTTCTGCATACTATTTCCGCTGCACTTTAACTTTGATATTGCAGAAAAATTGGCCATCAATTTGCAACAACTAATTCACCCCCCTCTTAGTTGCAATCTCATTCTTACAATTGGCACCAGAGCTATTTTTGACAAAGTTACTCTCAAAATCTGATCCTATTACGAGATGGCCTCAAGATCATTCATAGGAGAAGGCTCCAACATAAACAAACCTCCAAGTTTCGTTGGAGAGTGTTACGACTTCTGGAAAATCAGAATGAGGATTTTCATAGAGTCGCAAGACTTAGACATTTGGAATGCTATCGAGGAAGGACCAAATGTGCCATTCATCGTGATCAACAGCATAAGGGAGACAAAGTCAAAATCTTCATGTAACGATGAAGATAAGAAGAAAGTGCAATATGATTTGAAGGCAAAAAACATCCTCACATTGGCGCTTGGAATTGACGAATTCTTTAGAGTGTCCAACTGCAAATCCGCTATGGAAATGTGGGACACTTTAGAGACCACACACGAAGGTATCGAAGAGGTAAAGAGATCGAGACTAAACACTCTTTCCCAGGAATACGAAATGTTTCGTATGAAACCTGGAGAGAAGATGTTGGATCTTTAAAAGATATTTACTCATCTCACCAACCATCTTATTGCACTTGGCGAAGTTCTGTCAAATAGTGACTTGAACCTAAAAGTTCTAAGATCACTAACAAGAACATGGCAACCAAAAGTGACTGCCATTTCTAAAAAGAAAAGTCTTTCAAAAATATCTTTGGCTGCTTTGTTTGGAAAGTTTCAGGAACATGAACTCGAATTGAGTCAACTTGATTAACACGAGGAACAAGAGAAGAAGAAGAGGAACATTTTTCTCAAAGAAAAAGTTGAGAAATGTGATTCATCGGAAGATGAAGACGACAAGGAAGAGACCGATGATATGAGCCTCTTCGTTAATAAGTTCAGCAAGTTCCTTAGAAGGAACAAAGACGCAAGAACAGGACAAATGAAGAAGTTCTCCAAAAGCAATGAGGCCTCCACTTCAAACCATAATTTTACATGCTTTGAGTGTGGCAAACCTGACCACATGAAGATGGACTGTCCAAACATCAAGAAAGGTTCTTTTAACGGGAAGAACGAATTGAAGAATGGACGAAGAGCCTACATCGCTTGGGAAGGCAATGACACAAGTTCAGCCTCTGAACCAGAAAGCGAAGAGCAGACACATCTCTCCCTAATGGCATCTCATCATTCAAACGATGAAGAGGTTAATGAGTCTATCCTTTTTTCTTCTTCTGAATTACAAACCGCTTTTAATGATCTACATGATGAATACATGAAATTATCAAAAATGTTTCTAAAACAAAAATCGGAACTAGATTCTCTTAGAAACATACCGTCATCATTCTTGTAACACCCTGAATTTATATTTCTTGAGATGGCATAACAGTCCTGAAGAGTGGGACATGCTGCCAGATTCTCGCTTGAGCGAGAGGGCCTCGCCCAAGCGATATGGTCAGAGTTCTCCCAGGATTTTATCTGGATGTCTCGCTTGAGCGAGAAAGGGCTCGTCTGGGCGAGAGATGGCTCACCTAGGTGAGTGGAATAATGGGATATACATAAGGATTCTCGCCTGAGCGAGATTTGGCTCGCCTGGGCGAGGGAGAGGGTGTAGGCACTGGAGGATCCTCGCTTGAGCGAGAGTGCCAGATTTGAGTTTTTAAAATGGGCGGGATTTTCTCGCTTGAGCGAGAAAAGACTCGCTTGAGCGAGAACCCGACGATTTCACTTTAAAATAGAAACCCTCAAACACATTTAGGGTTAGAACTTGAGAGAAAAGAGAATGAGGTGATTTTGAGAGCAAGGACTCATGAGAATCATCTAGAGGCTTGAGAAGAGGTAAATCTCTTGATTCTAACTCTATTCTTCCCTTTCAAACTTATTTTGGGTATATGAGATCTCTTCTCAAAATGTGAGAAACCATAGAAACTCTTCCTTTTGAGTTGTGGTTTGTTTTATTTAGTTTCTCTCCTGTAAACTCTTGGTTTAGAGTTGATATTCGAAGAATGGAAAGGGGTTTGTGGGTTGATTCATGAAAACCCCAATACCCCAAAAATGAAAATGTTGTTAAAGAGGAAAATGGATGAAATGGTAGATGTAGAAGATGAATATGTGTGTTTTAATGTTGAAATCTTCTAATGAAAGTGGTTTTGGAAACATTGAAAATGTATGAATCTTTTGTATGGTTAAAGATGAACTATGAGTTGTTTATATGTTGTTGAGAATAAATTACTGACTTTTGTTGTTTTTTGGTGGGGATGAGGAAAGATCCTAACGTTGGAGGAGGTGGCGAAGGAACTTTCAAAGTTACCCAAAACCGAACCCAACACTCACCAAGATAAGGAGAAGTGTTTAATTGTATATGATGATAGAGAATGTGTGGATTTTCTGATTATATATGGATTGAGAAGTAATGAGAAGAAAACTTATTTTTAGCTCCCTTAAGAGGTTGAGCGATGACTTACTTGCCCTTCGTGGTATTGGCTATTCGTAGCGATGACTTACTTGCCCTTTGTGGTATTGGCTATTCGTAGCGATGACTGACTTGACCTTCGTGGTATTGGCTATTCATAGCGATGACTAACTTGTCATTCTTGGTATTGGCTATTTGTAGCGATGACTGACTTGCCCTTAGTGGTATTGGCTCGTTGAGCAATGACTGACTTTCCCTTAGTGGTATTGGCTCATTGAGCAATGACTTACTTGCCCTTAGTGATATTGGCTCGTTGAGCAATGACTGACTTGCCCTTTGTGGTATTGGCTCGTTGAGCAATGACTGACTCACCCTTAGTGGTATTGGCTCGTTGAGCAATGACTGACTTACCCTTCGTGGTATTGGCTCGTTGAGCAATGACTGACTTGCCCTTCGTGATATTGGCTATTTATAGCAAATGTCTAACTTGCCCTATGTGGTAAGATAAATGATTTAAGATAAACATAAATGGGATACTATAATTCTTGCTCAAGCGAGAATCCTTCTGTATAGTCCAGTATTCCACTCACCCAGGTGAGCCACTCTCACCCAGGCGACTCCTTTCTCGCTCAAGCGAGACTTCTAGGACTGATACTATAATTTAATAACCTTAAATTCGGGGTGTCACAAACGACTCACAACTTAGTCATTATTATAAATATACTCACATCTTTTTATCACAATAAACAACTCATAACATATTTATCATCATACAACATATTAACAATAGAACCATTTCTCATGACGATGTATTACCATAATGAGCATATTGCATTTTAATCTAATAAAATGGTTTTTACCACTCATATATCTCCAAATTTATGGCTAATACCTTTTCATGGAAAGTAAAGACTCTAACATGGATCACAAACTTCCAAGAGAGTTTCTATTCGTTAATATTCTCCGATTCTTGAGGGAAATCGGAGAAGATGACTCTAATGAAATACCCTATGACCACAATGGTCTTCTCCATTGCCTTAGGATGCGCAAGCTCCGTTGCTCCGCAAAAGAGCCACATCTACCTTTATCTCCTTCAATCTCCAATGTTCCATTTTCACTGCCAAAGCCCTCCAATGTGCCACTAAGAAGCAAGAGGAAGGGGTTTTGATGAGTTTTGAGGTTTAGTGGAGGAGAGAATGGTTCATTTAGGTGGAGCCGCCGTTGGGAGAGAAGGGGGAGAGAGAAAATGAAGATTAGGGTTTGTGAAACCCTTTCTTCACTTTTATAGTTGGGTAGTCTCGCTTGGGCGAGAAGCCCACGACATTTTAACACAGACTTTTATAGTTGTGTAGTCTCATAAATTTCGAAACACGAACCCTCTCGCCTGGGCAAGATTCTCTCTCTCAAGCGAGAATCTCACAGCCTGCCCAGGCTTCTCTCGCTCAAGCGACCAATTCCTCGCTTGGGCGAGGTTCCCAGAATTTCCAAATTTAAAACACTAAGTTTCTTGCTTGGGCGAGACCCTCTCGCTCAAGCGAGAATCTGGTAGTATATCCCATTCTTCAGGACTGTTGCCAAATCTTAAGAAGGATAAATTTAGGGTGTTACAATCCTTCCCCCCTAAAAGAAATTTCGTCCCCGAAATTTTATTAGGCTCGGAAAGATACTATCATCACCTCGACACTAGGCATAAGATATACTCGACCAAACTTAGACCTGGTCATCTAATCAATTAATACCGCTTAGACAACAAACCAGGACACATACTGCTTAATAGTGATACCACAACGCCAATTCATTGACTAACCTTTCAAAGTCTACATACTAAGACCACATTCTCGAACAACTAGAACAACTAAGAGAACAAAATCGTAACCGGAATAAAGATTCCCAAGCATTCATCATGAACAATAGATCTCCCTGATCTATCAAGCTGGCCATCGTTCAAAACGATCAACACATAGAGTGAGATTCACAATCACACCTTCGAATTCAACATAAAGTGGGACTCAATACCCATCATTTACCAAGATGCACTAGATCGCTTTCAACATGCAATAACTAGATCGACATCCATTCGATGGAAATAGCATCATTTCATTTCACACATGAAAAATAGCCACACTTAACTCAAAATTCTACATAGAATTTCAAACTTGTACTCACTACCACACATAAACAAGTCATTCATTCAACGAGTAGCATTTAGACAAACAAGATTTTTTGGAGTTTTTCAGAGCACCAAATGAAATCACCAAGTAATGATCCAATCCAGCAAACATACTTACAACAAACGGAGGCGGTAGAAGAAGATTCACAAATTCATAGCCTCAACTAGGCGTACAAGACCGTAGGCCCACTCAAATCACATGCTTTATTACCAATGATCATTTAAAAATTTACAATCATTCAATCCAATAACATACGTTATATATGGATACCCCAATTACACTTGCAAATATACATTTAGTACTCAAATTTGCGTCCATGTAGAAACACATGGTCATAATCGCATCACCAAGTTTTTAACAACATCAAATTCGTTCAAGATACCGTTGTTAAAAATTTGGATCTTCAGCAAGGGAACTTAATTAATGCTTAGCCAAATGCTACATTTCACCCAAAATGATTTTCTAAAATAGATTAGATGTAAGATTCATGGCAATCACTTCGTGAAAGCAAGGTTTTCATAACCATTTCAAAATAACTTAAAAACCTTTTTTCTCATGCAACACTGAACGTCCAAATCACAACTTTCAAAAGTCTAGTTAGTTCTGGAGTTACATTTCATTCAGGACATGAGAGTCCCCACAGTCCATTTACAGAAACATACTTATGCATTAACATTGCAATTATGCATAACAATTAGTGACGCACATGAAACAGAAACAAGTTTTGTAAGTACAATATCAAAGCAGATAGTTGGTGTTCATTACCACTATATCGTGTATTGCAAATATTCAACTACAAAAGGTCAATCATCATAGACCAAAAGTTTCATGTACACAAATGAAAAATAGATTTTCCATTACTCTTACCTCTACCAACGAATAGGGTGAAAGCAAGATAAATTTAGCGATAACTCGCTAAAACTAAACAACACAACATCAACATTCATCATCAAAGTTCAGACTTATATACATACATAAAAATTAGTGGCATAATGAAAATATATCAACATAACTTTATTATGGCCATTTTTTTTATACCAACTCGCTTTTAGTTTCCAAAAGTTTAGAGAATCACTTTAAGCATAAACATATAAGAGAATTCAACCTTTATGCAAATACACCCATTTCAATAAATTTAGGTACTTCACCAACTTCAATTACTACTTTGAACCATGAGTTTTACCTCTTAGTATAAGCATACAAACTAGTACCAACAAGAGAGTTTATCCCTTGGCAATTCATAAAAGCAAGGATACCAGACTTAGTCTCTTCAAAACACACGAGGTAACTTTCCTTTACATTTTCCTTGTTAGCACAATATTGATAAAACTAATACTTCATGATCAACACATTCCATAAAACATATATATTTACATGTTCATATGAATCCTTTACATTACTCTTCAAGCTATTACCCAGATAGTTAACATACGGTTTCCAAAATTCACGCATAAAGGAACAATTTACCACAAATTAACAATTAACCTCAAAGAGATATTTCGCCATCGTCATACAAAACATGTTACACACAAATTCTTCAGTTCATTCAACTTTCTAAAATTTGATGCATTGCAAGCAAACTCATATGCAAGAATAAGTCAAGATGTACATGTTTATTTCCAGGAAAGATAGGCAAGTACATGCTAGAGGACTTTTACAAAGTAAAATTGCATGGTTACATTTCATACAAGAAAATGTAGATGTTTAGCCACCGAGTCTATTAACCGGTGAATCATTACACCATGCATATTTGTTTTAATCCTGAGGAATGACAAGATAACTAATAACACATCTCAACTAAGAACATGTAGAAAACCACATAGCATGACAAACAAATGTTCATGTTATAGATCATTCTATCTTTATCAAGAGCTAACATTCCCTTCATTATAAAAAATCATCAATCGAATAAAAATCCAATTTTCAAGACATAGGATATAGTTCTTCCAAAGTTTATACTCTCACGATTCATACAAGATCTTCAATTATCATTCAAATGTCACAGCGGACGACTATTACCTTAATCTTGTTCAACTATACCCATAGAGACATATAAGCAAACATCCAAAGAAAGCTAATTTAATCGTTCCTCTTCAATTATCTTAATCTTAGTGATAAAAGAAAGTTCACATCAAGAAATCGACAAGTAGCTCAAAACAAGAGATTTACCACGAGGAACTCTCAACAAGTAAATTTCACATCAAAGAATTCAACAGGAAATCACAACCAGAAACTCATCACAAGCAATTTCAACGAGAGGTTCACAACCAGAATTTTTCAGCAAGAGTTTCAATAAAGAATCCCCAACAAGGGTCTCACAACAAGAAATTAAGCGATGAACACATAACAGGGAATTCAACAAGAGTTTTGCAACAGGAATTCTTCAAGACATTCACAGGAAGAAATCTAACAATAAGTTTTTAACAAGTACTTCATCAATAATTCTCACATAGTTAACAAACAATTAACATAAATCAAGTAGTTAACTCACACAAATTTCACAAAGAAGCACGTAAGGCCATACCCTTGGCCGCAGAGTTGACTCATGCTCTGATACCATATTGTAAGGACCCGATTTTGTAACCCAAAATTTTTAAAACTTTATTCATGAAGTCAAGTGATTACTTTTGAAATATATTACTTAAACGATTTGGAAAACCTGTGAGCATGCAAATATCACTTATGTTCATGTTTCAAATGTAGAAATAATCAAAAGTATCCATTCATTGAAACATAACATTACACTTCCTTTATCATACTTATTATATACAATTATCCTTCCTCAAATAATATTTCAATTTAACCTCATCAACATAACCTCATTATACATGTAGGAGAAAGTCACTTATACATAAATTCACTTTAGCATGTTCTTCATATTACATGCCTTATTCAATTACAATGCCATGTATATAAAGTAACTACACTAATCATTACTTTCTCCGCGAGCATCCAATGCACTATAGCCGCCGCCTGAATTCCAATGCATAAAACATACAAGTAGAGACAAAAGGGAGTAAGAACCAACAACGGCGACCGCAACGTGGATTCAAATGGAGCAATAACATTAAAGTATTTCAACCTATACAACATCTAAAATCACTCATAGTAAACATATATCAAGGATACATCCCTCCATACATTAAACCACATCATACTCATATCATCAATTAGCATAATCATCATCCCTCACTTAGACCATTTAATCCAATACATTACAACATACCATAGGATAATCATGTCTTCATTTAGCATCTATTACAACATACTTATATGATTTATCCAATTCAATCGTCATCATAAATCAACACACAGTAATCTCATCCAATAAACAACAACAAACATTATACTCAAGGCATTTCCATATTTACACAACATTACAATACTTTCCAAATCAAAACCATACTTTCATTACAATACTATATCATATCAGGTTAATCATACATTGCTACATAGAGCCAATATCACAAAGAGCAAGTCAATCATTGCTCAACGAGCCAATACCACGAAGGGCAAGTCAGTCATTTCTCAAAGAGCCAATACCACGAAGGGCAAGTCAGTCATTGCTACGAATAGCCAATACCACGAAGGGAAAGTTAGTCATTTTCTCACAGAGCCAATACCACGAAGGGCAAGTCAGTCATTGCTACGAATAGCCAATACCACGAAGGGCAAGTCAGTCATTTCTCACAGAGCCAATACCACGAAGGGCAAGTCAATCATTGCTCACAGAGCTAATACCACGAAGGGCAAGTCAGTCATTGCTACGAATAGCCAATACCACGAAGGGAAAGTTAGTCATTGCTATGAATAGCCAATACCACGAACGGCAAGTCAGCCATTGCTACGAATAGCCAATACCATGAAGGGAAAATTAGTCATTTGCTCATAGAGCCAATACCACGAAGGGCAAGTCAGTCATTGCTACGAATAGCCAATACCACGAAGGGCAAGTCAGTCATTGCTCAACCTCTTAAGGGAGCTAAAATAGATTTTCTTCCCATTGTTTCGCAATCATATACAACCAGAAAATCCACACATTTTATAATATCATATATCATTTAAATACTTCCCTTACATCACATTTCACCATAATACCCACAACTACAACCATGTCATAATATTCATATTCATCTCATTCTTTACTACATACAAACAACTCACAACACAATCATTATCATACAACATAATCATGTCCATTTATTGCCATTAAACAACTCATAACACAATCATTATTACAAACATGTATATATGTTTATAACAAATAAGCGACTCACAACTTAGTCATTATTATAAATATACTCACATCTTTTTATCACAATAAACAACTCATAACATATATATCATTATACAACATATTAACAATAGAACCGTTTCTCATGACGATGTATTACCATAATGAGCATATTGCATTTTAATCTATTAAAACGGTTTTTACCACTCATATATCTCCACATTTATAGCTAATACCTTTTCATGGAAAGTAAAGACTCTAACATGAACCACAAACTTCCAAGAGAGTTTCTATTCGTTAATATTCTTTGATTATTGAGGGAAATCGGAGAAGATGACTCTAATGAAATACCCTATGACCACAATGGTCTTCTCCCTCGCCATAGGTTGCGCAAGCTCCGTTGCTCCGCAAAAGAGCCACATCTCCCTTCATCTCCTTCAATCTCCAATGTTCCATTTTCACCGCCAAAGACCTCCAATGTGCCACCAAGAAGCAAGAGGAAGGGGTTTTGATGAGTTTTGAGGTTTAGTGGAGGAGAGAATGGTTCATTTGTGTGGAGTCGCCATTGGGAGAGAAAGGGGGAGAGAGAAAATGAAGATTAGGGTTTGTGAAACCCTTTCCTCACTTTTATAGCTGGGTAGTCTCGCCCGGGCGAGAATGTCTCGCTTGGGCGAGAAGCCCACGACATTTTAAATTTCAAAACACGGACCCTCTTGCCTGGGCGAGATTCTCTTGCTCAAGCGATAATCTCACAGCCTGCCCAAGCTTCTCTCGCTCATGCGACCAATTCCTCACTTGGGCGAGGTTCCGAGAATTTCCAAATTTAAAACACTGAGTCTCTCGCTTCGGCGAGACCCTCTCGCTCAAGCGAGAATCTAGCAGTTTGTCCCATTCTTCAGGACTGTTACCGCATCTTAAGAAGGATAAATTTAGGGTGTTACATAATACACGAGTAACTCAACAAACAACAAGGCCAAGGCTCAAGATAAATCATGTAGACTTAGGTTAGGTTTTTATATTTCTAGAGTCTTAAGATGATTGATTGGGTAGATTCTAGGCTTGGTGATCCTTGAAAGGAAGTCTCACAAAGTCAAAAATTAAACTAAACTAAAATGAGACCTGCATACATTCATACATGATTGACATGCTCGTGCATTTACATATAATAACATGATTTTAGTGCATTAAACTGAGTTTATCACTTGTATCTTCAAAATCATGAATCATGTATATATACATCATGTAGAAGGTTCATCATGCATCAAATAAATGCTTTTCAACATAGTTAATTGATTACAACTTGTGTTAATCGATTAAATAAACATGGGAACCCGTTAATCATTACGTATGAGATTAATCGATTAAATTGAGTTAGAATAGCTTGTAAGAATGAGATTGCAACTAAGAGGGGGGTGAATTAGTTGTTGCAATAAGTATGGCCAATTTTTCTGCAATATCAAAGTTAATGTGCAACGGAAATATTATGCAGAAAAATATTGACTAGGAAGGATGGAAAATTAACAAAGAGAAGGGAAATAGAGTACACAGGTGTTTTATACTGGTTCACCTTCTTGTCCACCAAAGGCTACGTCCAGTACTCTTGACGCGCAAAAGATTACTTTATTAAATATAATGAGTTGCAATTACAATTATCTCACCCCGAGATCTCCTTGTACCTTACACACTCACTTATATCTAATCCCCTTAGAAAACTCTATTCCAAGTCACACCCTTGGTAAACACTATACCAAGTTACACCCTTGATAAACACTATACCAAGTCACTCAACCCCTTTCTCTTCACACCCTTGTGAAAGAAAGTAAACTTTGCAAAAGTGAAGAATGTACAATTTGGCTTGGATTGCCTTACAAGTGTATATGACAATTTCTATAACTTGCAATCCAATAACAACTCTTATACTTAAGATAATAATGCTCTTTTTGAAAGTATGAAATACACTTAGAAGCAACTTCAAAATATCTTTGAAAGTTTGAGAGTAGGTTGCTTGAAGTGTAAGAAAAATCAGAAAGTGTGAGAGCTTTTTGAGAGTTTAAAATAAGAGTTTGTAATCTGAGTTATATATGTTGTTATATGTTGTGAGATTGTTTTAATGCCTTTATATAGGCTTCCGATCGACCATAATACCCCTAGGTATGAGTAGGTTTCGTTTGGAATGAAAAACAATCAGTTTGGAGTGAAACCCTTTCACTTGAAATCTGAAAACTGATACAATAGCTCTTAGTAATCGATTACTGCAAGTGGGTAATCGATTACCCAACAATCCTATTAACAACTTTTTGAAAATTCACACAGTGTAATCGATTACTGGATTTGAGTAATCGATTACTCAATGACAATGTTTGACAGCTTTGTGAAATTGCCTTAGTGTAATCGATTACACTACTTTGAGTAATCGAATACCCTGTTTTCTAAAAATGGTAATCTGTTTCTCCAAAGTCAGTAATGGATTACTCATAGCTGTTAGAGGTTTGAAAACTCTTTTCTCACTTATGTAACTTGTTACTCAAGTATGGTAACTCGTTACATGTTATTTTTTAAAATTATTTTTAATCACACTTAGATTTTTTTGATTTTCTTGAAAACAATTTTGAGCATTATTAACTAAGTAAATAAATGAGTTGTAAGGATAGAAGTACCTAAGACTTAGACTCTAAATCTTGAAGCTTTGTCTTCGATAGTCTTTGTAGGTCTTATTCCTTTCTTCTTTTTGTGATATTGGTGTCTTTATCAAAACCGTGCCAAGGTTAGGAGCAAGATGTTCTTCACAATGTCCCCCTTTTTGATGATGACAAACCAATGTCTTCTTGGAAGTGTAGTTTTCTGAGAGCAGCAACCAAATCTTTCTTGATTAACAAACTTTATCTTGGGTAAACCAACAACCAAATCTTTCTTGATTAGCTTGTTCAAGTGGTCCATATGTATGTGAGTAATTTTCCTATGGCAAAGCCATGCATCATGAATGTCATTTACAACTAAACATGTTATAGGAAGAGATGAATCTATATCTATCATGTAAATGTTATTAATTCTCTTACCAACAAGTTTAGAGTTTAGAAATTCCTTACTTTCAATGATGCACTTATCTGGGTAGAATGATACATGGAAGGCCTTGTCGCAAATTTGACTTATGCTTAGAAGGTTGTGCTTAAGTCCTTCCACATATAGCACTCCTTCTATGGTTGTTGAAGGTGGCTTGCCGATTCTACCGACTCCAAGAATTCTTCCCTCGTTGTTATCACCATATATGACATAGCCTTTGTCCCTTGGAGTGAGCACAAAGAACTTACTTTTATCGTCCGTCATTTGCTTTGAGCAACTACTGTCCAAGTACCATAAATTGTGGGCGGCGCTCAAATCTACCTGCAAAACAGGGTTATGTTATATTAGGTACCCAACTTGTTTTGATGCATATGTATCCTAGATTTATGTTTGCTATGTGTAGATGCATGGATACATGTTTTCCGAAAGTATGTTATGATAGACTTACTTTGTTTTTTAAGAGGAGGGCCTTAGCCAAGACCTCTTCGGTCCGTAGAGTGTCTTTGATCATTAATGATCTTACTCAGGCTCTTGCTACTCTTGTTCATTTTGTTGAGTTCAAGACTCAATGTAGAAACTTTGTTGCCAAGAGTAATACAATTTAAACATGAGGATGATGAAGGTATGTTTCTAAGAGAATCTAGTTCCGAGTTTTGTTTTAGAAACATTTTTGACAATTTCATGTATTCATCATTAGATCATTAAAAGCAGTTTGCAATTCGGAAGAAGAAAAAGGGATAGATTCATTTACCTCTTCATCGTCTGAATGAAGAGACGCTATTAGGGAGAGATGCGCCTACTCTTCGCTTTCTGGTTCAAAAGCTGAACTTGTGTCGTTGTCTTCCCAAGCGATGTAGGCTCTTCGTCCATTCTTTAATTCATTCTTTCCTTTGAAAGAACTCTTCTTGATATTTGGACAGTCCATCTTCATGTGCCCAGGTCCCAATACTAAGTTCTCCCAGTTTCAAACCAACTCAAAGGAGTCCTACATTTTTTCCCATACAAGGCTTCGTAAGGGGCCATTCCGATACTAGTATGGAAACTATTGTTGTAGGAAAACTCGATCAAAGGCAACATGCTATCCCAACTCACCGGTTGTTCCAAAACACAAGCTCTCAAAAGATCCTCCAATGACTGTATGGTCCTTTCTGATTGACCATCTTTATGGATGATAAGCTGAACTCAATTTCAAATTAGTCCCCAAAGCAGACTGCAAACTAGTCCAAAAGTGTGAAGTGAAATGAGGATCTCTATCCGAAACAATGCTCGACGGTATCCCCTGTAACAGAACGATTTCCTTGATATACAACTCAGCTAATCGTTCTAGGGAATATTTCAAGTTCATCGGCAATAAATGAGCAGACTTTGTCAACCGGTCTACTATCACCCATATCAAGTCGTACTCTCTTTGAGTCTTCGGGAAACCCGATAGAAAATCCATGGAAATACTATCCCACTTCCAAACGGGAATCTCTAGTGACTGTAACTCTCCCACTGGTCTCTAATGTTCAATCTTGGCTTTCTGACAGATGAGATAACTCGAGACATACAAAGCCACATCCTTTTTCAACCCCGACCACCAAAACAGGTTTTTCAGATCTTGGTACATTTTTGTGGTCCCCGGGTGGAAACTCATTTTACTCTTGTATGACTCTTCCATGATACTCTTTCGTAATTCCACATCATGAGGCACACACACCCTTCCCTTATATCGCAACATTCCACTGGAATCCGACTGAAAACCGGTTTCCTTTCCCCTAGCCATCAAATCTCGTTTGACCTTCAATTGTCGATCCTCAACTTGCATATTTTTGATCTGGTTAAACAACTCATTGGTGACCTTGGTCAAACAACTCACTTGAATTGCCAAGTTCATATCCCTGAACTCCTCAATTAGTCTCTCTTCATGAACCATCAAAGCCGACATATGTAAGGACTTCCTACTTAAAGCATCGGCTACCACATTGGCCTTTCCCGGATGATACTGCAATCCAAAATCATAGTCCTTAAGAAACTCCATCCACCTCCTCTGTCTCATGTTCAGTTCCTTTTGATCAAATAGATATTTCAAACTCTTGTGGTGTTGTACAACTCAAATCTTACACCATAAAGATGGTGTCTCCAGATTTTCAATGCAGAGACTATCGCGACTATTTCCAAGTCATGTGTAGGGTAGTTTTGCTCATGCGTTCTCAACTGCCGGGAAGCATAACCTTCCCATCCTGCATCAAAACACAACCCAAACCTTGCTTCAAAGCATCACAATAAACACTGAAATCCCGATCAGTACAAGGAAGAACCAAAACTGGTGCTGTAGTAAACCTCCGCTTCAACTCTTGAAAACTTTCTTCACAACGGATCGTCCACACATAGGGTTCCCCTTTTCTGGTAAGTTTGGTTAGGGGTAATGCCAACTTGGAAAACCCATCTATGAACTTTTGGTAATAACCAGCCAAACCCAGAAAACTCTTGATCTTAGTAACTGATTTGGGCACCGCCCATTCCATCACTACCTCGACCTTAGAAGGGTCCACTGCCACCCCTTCCTAGGATATCACATGTCCAAGGAAGTTCACTAATTCCAACCAGAAATCACATTTAGACAATTTTGCATACAAGTGATTTTTCTTCAGAAGATCCAGAACCACTCTCAGATGCTTCGCATGTTCCTCTCGGTTCTTGGAGTAAACCAGTATGTCATCAATAAATACCACTACAAACGAATCCAAACACGGATGAAAAATATGATTCATCTAGTCGGTAAATATTGTTGGAGCATTCGTCACACCAAAAGGCATTACCAAATACTTAAAATGCCCATACCTCGTCCAAAAAGCAGTTGTAGGAATATCCTTTGACTTAACCCGAAGTTGGTGATAACCCGAACGAAGGTCAATCTTTGAAAAGACAACCGCTCCTCTCAACTGATCCATCAAGTCATCAATTCTAGGCAACAGGTACTTGTTCTTGATAGTGACCTTGTTCAACTGCCTGTAATCCGTGCACAACCTCATATTCCCATCTTTCTTCTTAACCAACAAAACTGGTGCACCCCACGTTGAGACACTAGGGCGAATGAACTTCTTCGCCAACAAATCCTCAACTTGCCTTTTCAACTCAGCCAGTTCTAACGGTGCCATCCTATAAGGAGCTATAGATATGGGTCTCGTTCCATGTATCAAGTCAATGGAGAATTCAACTTCTATGATTGTGGGCAATTCTGGAATATCACCAGGAAATACCTCAGGGAACTCACGGACTATCTGAATATTATCAATGCTGGTTTTCTCAATACCTTCCAGTGATGCTAACAGCACAAACACCAATCCCCCTTCCTTAAGATAAGTCCTGACCCCCTTAGCCGACACTGGCTCCAGATAACTAGCCTGGTCAAAAATCTCACATAGATCTCCAAACACCACAGTCTTATCAGCATAGTTAAATCCACGGTAAATGTTCTACCTTTTACCACTAGCGGACACTAGGACACAAACGACGATACCACCACCAACATACTAGTTGGGGTGGTTACGATCAAGTCGAAAGGCAACGACTCTGTTTGCAACTTTTGTCGGTCTACACATTCAACAGATACAAAGGAGTGTGTCGCTCCCGAATCAAACATCACTAAAAGGGGTATAACTGCCACCATACAATTACCTTTGATTAGGCCATCCACTTCTGATGCCTCTGCACCACTCATGGTAAACACTCTGCTGGTGGGTTGAGGTCGTTCAGCCCTCACAACATTCATACTCTTTCGTAACTTAGGACAATACCTCTTGATATGCCCAGTCTCCTTGCATTGAAAGTAGCTAAGTGTCGTTCCGTGGCACACATCACCGACATGAATTCGGCCACATTTGCTGCATAAGGATGGAGAGTTCCACTGTGACCCTCCTGCATCGACAGGAGTCCTCGGCCCATGCGAAGTATATCCTCGACTACCAGTTGGTGGAGAGTAAGGCATTCATTCCTCTTTAAACGCCCTACCATTGCCCTTCCCGTGCATAAGGTTCCTTTGAGGCCCAACGTTTTGGGAGGAATTGACTTGGGTGTCGCCACCTCATCCGCCTTCATCTCATCCTCATACATCCTACACTTGTTGACCAATGTAGGGATGTCAGAGATTTCTTGATGTCCAAACATCATTTTCAACTTGGGCTTCAAACCCAATTCAAACTTGGAGCACTTGGACCTTCCGTCCACCTCCAATTCAGAGTAGTGGCAAAATCGGGCCAACTCTTCAAACTTAGCCGCATATTCTCCCACCGACATGTTACCCTGTTCCAACCTCAAAATATCCATTTCTTTCTTCCTCTTCAGATCAGTAGGAAAATATTTTTGAGGGAATTTCTCCATGAATGTACCCCAGGTAATCAATTGTCCCTCAGCTTCCATTTGGCGCCGAGTAAATTCCCACCAGTTCTCGGCCTCCTTCACTAGGATATAAGTGGCATACGCCAACTTCTGAGCATCAGAACAACTCATGGCCCTGAAGATTCTCTCCAATCCTTGGACCCACTCAATGGCCGAATCAGGAGAGAATCCGCCGTAGAACTGACTGGGGTTCCTCCTACAGAATTCATCCATACCTCGGTACTCTGCCGGTCCGAGTGGGACTAGGGGTTGCGAACTAGGACTTGGTGATGTGTTCTAACTCAGAGCCTGCAAGTTCTCGTTCACATGTTGTAGTATAGCCACCATCTGAGCCAAAATATCATTTGGAACATTTTGTCTCGCTCCTCTTCCTCTTCTAGCCATGTGTACCTATACTCATTCACTTGTCCGTACATCAAAAGTTTAACCAGACAAGAATCACAAAATCACACAACAGTTTGTACAAACTACTTAATTCAATCACATAAAAGTCACGAAGAAGTACGTAAGGCCATACCCTAGGCCGCAGAATTAACTATGCTTGATTTCTATCCTTGAAATTTGTAAGGACACAATTTCTATCCTTGAAATATTTTCATTTTATTTAAATCCTTTATGCTTGATTTCCCTATGTTATATCATACATACAACTCTTTTATTCTTCGCATCATCCATTTCTTTGGTTATCTAATAACCTTAAACATACAATTTTAGTTTTATACCTTGATTACTCTTAATTGCAGAAAAACATAATTCACATATATTTATTTAACAAGGTTCATCATATGTCAAGTCGTGAGTTACAAAATTTATGAACCCATAGTTACAATCTAAGTCAATCGAATATTCAATTAATACACAACAGTCCACAAAACAAGAAATCTTGATTATTAAAACTTCTACAGCTTTTAAATCAAGCATTCCTATCGCCTCCGTCTACCTGCAATGGGATTAACATTGACAAATACACAAAGAAAACACAAAGGAGTAAGTCGTTAACTCAATAAATGTCATTATATGTTAATCCACATTTCATTAGTATTAAGTAAACAATTTAGCATAATAATACTTAAAACCATTTCAGTAGTTTATATATGTTTGAAAATCATGCTACATAACTTGAGCCAAAGTTTGCTACATAGCTTGAGCCAAAGCTTGCTACATAGATTGAGCCAAAGCTAGCTACATAGCTTGAGCCAAAGCTAGCTACATAGCTTGAGCCAAAGCTTGCTACATAGCTTGAGCCAAAGCTTACTACATAGCTTGAGCCAAAGCTTGCTACAGAGCTTGAGCCAAAGCTTGCTACAGAGCTTGAGCCAAAGCTTGCTACATAGCTTGAGAAAAAGCTTGCTACATAGCTTGAGCCAAAGCTTGCTACATAGCTTGAGCCAAAGCTTGCTACATTACTTGAGCCAAAGTTTGCTACATCGCTTGAGCCAAAGTTTGCCACATCACCTGAGCCAAAGTTTGCTACATCTCTTGAGCCAAAGTTTTCTACATTACTTGAGCCAAAGTCGCTACACCTCTTGAGGGTAGCTAAAAATAAGTTTTCCTTTCACTGATTCACAATCAATTTATAACCAGAAAATCCATACATTTTGTTACACAATGTACAAGTTAAAGACTTATCCTTACCTTGGTTAGTGTTGGGATCAGTTTGGGTAACTTTACAAGTTTCCTTCGCTACCTCCTCCAACCTTAGGATCTTTCATCATCCCACCAAACTGTTAGGTATCAGTGGTTACAATACACCTAGAAGGGGGGGGGGGGGGGGGGGGTTGAATAGGTGTAGCGGTTAGAATATCCGCTTTTCGAAAAACAACACTTAATGCTGAAATACACCTAATTAATCGATTAACGAAACAGGGTAATCGATTAACACATTCAACACAGTCCTCTTAATCGATTAACAGAACTAATGTAATCGATTAACACACTACACTTAATCGATTAAACCGTGATAGTAAGCTAATGCAGATACAATTTCTTGCACGACAATTAATTGATAACGAAGCGAATATACAGAGCTTACAGAATTATCAGAGTGTAATCAGTATAGTACAGAAACGGATTATCAATTAAATCTACTATACAAATTAATCGATCAAATGCAATAAAGAGAGAAAGGGATAGAAAAAATCCTGCAACACGAATTTTATCCTGATTTGGGAGATTTTTCTTCACTATAATTGAATCAATGTTTATTACATACACACTATCCAATTACAACACTTAGACACTTACAAGATAATAAAGATCCTATTCTATGGTTTGACTCCCTTCCTACCGACAAAGAAAACCTTTCTTTCGGCGTAGCCCCAGCCAAGAACCTCTATTCTTTACTTATCCCTAAGTCTAACACTCAGTGATGATACACTCAATCTCTTGGCGATACGACACCTTGAGATTCCCAATATTACAACACTTTTTCAATCAAAACGAAATAGAGTAAACTTAAGCTATTACAAGACTTATATCTAACAATACAAGACTTTACTCTAATCACCTAATACAAGCTCATGCAGTATGAAAATGTATTAGTTTGAAAACAAGAATGCATAGTATGTAAACATCTAATCAAGAATCATCAATAAAATGCAAGAACATGTGATATGAAAAGATGAGAAATGTATCATGTAATGCACTCAATCCTAAAGCATAGAATTCTCTCTTTTCTAAACTCACAAATGCATTTACAACTAGATGCAACAATTAACACGAAAAAATGCTCTAACTCTCTAAAAATTTAATATGCAACTTATGAGATCAATTCTGAAAAACGCAGTTTATAAAGAATTGATTTTATAGCCCAGTTAATCGATTAACGACAGCCTTAATCGATTGAACTGTACATAACTGTTAGATTAATCGATTAACCTATGTCGTAATCGATTAAACTGTGCAAAACTGTTAGATTAATCGATTAACCTATGTCGTAATCGATTAAACTGTGCAAACAGTTAGATTAATCGATTAACCTATGCTGTAATCGATTAACAGCATATTTTCATGTGTAAAAATTCAAATACGTTATGCACTTTAATTCATACATGTTTAACACTTAGTTTATGCCTAAAATGCACATGTACATGTATTTATGTAATGTATGAACATATTATGAATGACATATCTCAAGATGAAAATGATTTAAAAGATTTATGCATATGAGATATGTATTAGGTGACTTAAGCCTTAGACTCAACCTAAACTAATCTAGTCTAAGCTAAGTACCAATCAGAAGACTTAAGCACGTTGATTTGTTGATGATCTTCAAGCTCTTATTAGCACAAGTTGTCCTCATCAAAACCATGACACATAAAGAGAGCTTTCCAAAGTGTTCCTCTTGACATGCACACTTTTACAAACAACAACAAAAGTCAGTAATTTGTTCACAATAATATATATATACAATTTATATTGCATTTGCAAATACATATGATTGTTGCACATATAACACTCCTTCTATGGTTGTTGAAGGTGGCTTGCCGATTCTACCAACTCCAAGAATTATTCCTTTGTTGTTGTCACCATATGTGACATAGCCTTTGTCCCTTGGAGTAAGGACATAGAACTTACTTTTATCGCCCGTCATATGTTTTGAGCAACCGCTATCCAAGTACCATAAATTTCGGGCGACGCTCAAATCAACCTGCAAAACAGGTTAAATTATATTAGGTACCCAACTTGTTTTGGGTCCTACATGGTTAGATACTTTCTCAACCAATTTAAAATGTCCTAGGGGAACACCATATTTTATAATATGACAAGTATTTGGTGTGTGCCCATGATTTTTACAATAAGAGCAAATAGGTTGATGCATATGTATCCTAGATTTATGTTTGCAATGTGTAGATGCATGGATACATGTTTTCCGAAAGTCTGTTATGATAGACTTACTTTGTTTCTTAAGAGTAGGGCTTTTTCCATAGCCAAGACCTCTTCGGTCCGTAGAGCGTCTTTGATCATTAATGATCTTACTCAAGTTCTTGCTACTCTTGTTCATTTTATTGAGTTCAAAACTCAATGTAGAAACTTTGTTGCCAAGAGTAATGCAATTTAAACATGAGGATGATGAATGTATGTTTCTAAGATAGACTAGTTCAAATTTTTGTTTTAGAAACATTTTAGACAATTTCATATATTCATCATGTAGATAATTAAATGCAGTTTGTAATTCGAAAGAAGAAAAATGGATAGATTCATTTACCTCTTCATCGTTTGAATGATGAGACGCCATGAGGGAGAGATGCGCCTGCTCTTCGCTTTCTGGTTCAGACGCTGAACTTGTGTCATTGTCTTCCCAAGCGATGTAGGCTCTCCGTCCATTCTTTAATTCATTCTTTCCTTTGAAAGAAATCTTCTTGATGTTTGGACAGTCCATCTTCATGTGGCCAGGTTTGCCACACTCAAAGCATGTAAAATTCTGGTTTGAAGTGGAGGCCTCATTGCTTTTGGAGAATTTCTTTATTTGCCCGGTTCTTCTGCCTTTGTTCCTTCTTAGGAACTTGCTTAATTTTTTGACGAAGAGGCTCATGTCGTCAGTCTCTTCCTTGTCGTCTTCATCCTCCGATGAATCATATTTCTCAGCTTTTGCCTAGAGAGAAATGTTCTTCTTCTTCTTCTTCTCCTCTAGTTCTTCATGTTGATCAAGTTGACTCAATTCGAGTTCGTGTTCCTGCAACTTACCAAACAAAGCAACCAATAACTTTTTCGAAAGGCTTTTCTTTTCGGAAATAGCCGTTACCTTTGGTTGCCATGTTCTTGTTAGTGACTTAGAACTTTTAACTACAAGTCACTATTTGACAGCACTTTGCCAAGTGCAATAAGGTGGTTGGTGAGATGAGTGAATCTCTTTTGAAAATCCAAGATCTTTTCTCCATGTCTCGTACGAAACATTTCATATTCCTAGGATAAAGTGTTGAGTCTCGATCTCTTTACCTCTTCGGTACCTTCATGAGTTGTCTCCAAAGTGTCCCACATTTCCTTAGCGGATTTGGAGTTGGACACTCTAAAGAACTCATCTATTCCAAGTGCCGATGTGAGGATGTTCTTTGCTTTCAAATCATATTGCACCTTCTTCTTATCTTCATCATTCCATGAAGATTTTGGCTTTGTCTCTCATATGTTGTTGACAACGGTAAATGGCACGTATGGTCATTCCTCGATAGTATTCCAGATATCCAAGTCTTGCGACTATATGAAAATCCTCATTCTGATTTTCCAGAAGTCATAACAGTCTCCAACAAAGCTTGGAGGTCTGTTTATGTTGCATCCTTCTCCTAGGAATGATCTTGAGGCCATGTTGTAGTAGGATTAGATTTTGAGAGTAACTTTCTCAAAAATAGCTCTGGTGCCAATTGTAAGACTAAGATTGCAACTAAGAGGGGGGGGGGGGGGGGGGGGGGGGTGAATTAGTTGTTGCAATAAGTATGATCAATTTTTCTGCAATATCAAAGTTAATGTGCAGCGGAAATAATATGTAGAAAAATATTGACTTAGGAAGGATAAATAAATAACAAAGAGAAGGGAAAGAGAGTACGCATGTGTTTTATACTGGTTCACCTTCTTGTCCACCGAAGGCTACGTCCAGTACTCTTGACGCACAAGAGATTCCTTTATTAAATATAATGAGTTATAATTATAAATATCTCACCCCGAGATCTCCTTGTACCTTACACACTCACTTATATCTAATCCCCTTGGATAAATCTATTCCAAGTAACAACCTTGGTAAACACTATACCAAGTTACACCCTTGGTAAACACTATACCAAGTTACACCCTTGGTAAACACTATACCAAGTCACTCACCCTTTCTCTTCACACCCTTGTGAAAGAAAGTAAACTTTGCAAAAGTGAAGAATGTACAATTTGGCTTGGATTGCCTTACAAATGTATATGACAGTTTCTAGAACTTGCAATCCAATAACAACTCGTATACTTGAGATAATAATGCTCTTTCAACAATGTGAAAAATACTTAGAAGCAACTTCAAAATAACTTTGAAAGTTTAAGAGTAGGTTGCTTGAAAAGTGGAAGTAAAATCAGAAAGTGTGAGAGCTTTTAAGAGTTTGAAATCTGAGTTGTGAGTTGTATATATGTTGTTGTGAGAGTGTTTCAATGCCTTTATATAGGCTTCCAATCAACCATGATACCCTTAGGCATGAGTAGGTTTCGTTTGGAATGAAAAGCAATCAGTTTGGAGTGAAACCCTTTCACTTGAAACCTGAAAAACTGATGCAACAACTCTCAATAATCGATTACTACAAATGGGTAATCCATTACCCAACAATCCTGTTAACAACTTTTTGAAAATTCACACAGTGTAATCGATTACTGGATGTGAGTAATCAATTACTCAACAACACTGTTTGACAGCTGTGCGAATTTGCCTTGGTGTAATCGATTACACTACTTTGAGTAATCGATTACCCTCTTTTCTAAAAATGGTACTCCAAAGTCTGTAAGGGATTACTCATAACTGTTAGAGGTTTGAAAACTCTTTTCTCACTCATGTAACTTTTTACTCAAGTATGGTAACCTATTACATGTTGTTTTTGAAAATTATTTTTATTCACACTTAGTTTTTCTTGATTTTCTTGAAAACAATTTTGAGCATTATTAACTAAGTAAATAAAGGAGTTGTAAGGATAGAAGTACCTAAAGACTTAGACTCTATTTCTTGAAGCTTTATCTTCGATAGTCTTTGTCGGTCTTCTTCCTTTCTTCTTTTTGTGATATTGGTGTTTTCATCAAAACCATGCCAAGGTCAGGAGAAAGATCTTCTTCACAGTTAGAGGTTTGAAAACTTTTTTCTCACTCACGTAACTTGTTACTGAAGTATGGTAACCTGTTACATGTTATTTTTTAAAATCATTTTTATTCACACTTAGTTTTTCCTGATTTTCTTGAAAACAATTTTGAGCATTATTAACTAAGTAAATATATGAGTTGTAAGGATAGAAGTACCTAAAGCTTTATCTTCGATAGTCTTTGTCGGTCTTCTTCCTTTCTTCTTTTTGTGATATTGGTGTCTTCATCAAAACCGTGCCAAGGTTAGGAGCAAGATCTTCTTCACAGAGATAAACTAAATAAAACGAACCACAACTCAAAAGGAAGAGTTTCCATGGTTTCTCACATTTTGAGAAGAGATCCCATCAACCCAAAACAAGTTTGAAAGGGAAGAAGAAAGTTAGAATCAAGAGATTTACCTCTTCTCAAGCCTCTAGATGATTATCACGAACTGTTGCTCTTGAAAATGCTCTCTTCTCTCTATTCTCTCCAAAGTTCTAACCCTAAAATTGTTTGGGGTTTGTATTTTAAAATTAAATCACTGGGTTCTCGCTCAAGCGAGCTTATTCTCTCTCAAGCGAGAATATCCCGCCCATTTTAAAAACTCAACACTGATGCTCACGCTCATTCGAGGGATTCTCGCTCAAGCGAGAATCCTCCAGTGTCCACACCTCTTTCCCTCGCTCAAGCGAGAATCCCAAGAAATCCTGGGAGCATAAACTGAGCCTCTCACTTGGGCGAGGCCCTCTCGCTCAAGCGAGAAACACCAGTATACCCCAGATTCCTAGAATTTTCACTACATATAGGAAAATAAAATTTGGGTGTTACACCCTTCCTTAAGGGAAGTCCTGACTTCCTTAGCCGACACTGGCTCCATAAACTAGCCTGGTCAGAAATCTCACACCGATCTCCAAACACCACAGTCTTATCAGCACAATTAAGCATAACATGATTTGTTGACAACCAGTCCATTCCCAGAATTTAATCTAACTGGGACAGCGGTAAGCAGATTAAATCCAGGGTAAATGTTCTACCATTTACCACTACCGGACACTAGGACACAAACGTCGAGACCACCACCAGCAAACTAGTTGGGGTGGATACGACCAAGTCGAAAGGCAACGACTCTGTTTGCAATTTCAGTCGGTCTACACATTTAACAGATACAAAGGAGTGTGTTGCTCCCGAATCAAACAACACTAAAAGAGGAATACCTGCCACCATGCAATTATCTTGGATCAGACCGTCGACCTTAGACGCCTCCGCACTACTTATGGTGAACACCCTGCCTGTTGCTCTAGGCCTCTCAGCCTTCATAACACTCACACTCCGATTCAACCTTGGACAAAACCTCTTCATATGCCCCGGTTCCTTACAGTGGAAACAACCATTTCCAGAGCCAGGACAAATGGATCCCGCATGCTTCCGCCCACATTTGCTGCACATAGGAAAAGAGTCGGGTTGGAATCCTCCAACTGTAGGCTTCGACCCTTGATAACCACGGTTACGATGGCCGTTAGGTGAGGCATAAGGCCGTCAGTCCTCATTCACCTTCTCCTTACCCCTCCCTTGCATAGAGTCATGTTGGGGTCCATAATTCCAGGGAGGGTTCACTTTACCAGAAGTAGTGTCCCTCACTCTCACATCAACCTCATACATTCTGCACTTGTTCATAAGTGTAGGGAAATCAGAAATCTCTTGGTGGCCAAACATCACCTCTAGCTTAGGCTTCAGACCCATCTCGAACTTGACACATTTGGACCTCCCGTCCACTTCAAGTTCGACATATGGACAATAATGGGCCAATTCCTCGAATTTGGTCGCGTACTCTCCCACGGTCAAACTCCCTTGCTCTAACCTTAAGAATTCCATCTTCTTCTTCCTCTTTAAGTCTACAGGAAACTATTTCTGGTGGTACTTACTCTTGAAGGCCTCCCAAGTAATGATTTGTCCCTCGGTCTCCATCTGCCTCCGAACCATTTCCCACCAATTCCCAGCCTCTTTTACTAACATATAGGTGGCATACGCCACCTTTTGAGCATCATAACAGCTCATGACCCTGATGATCCTCTCCAATCCTTGAACCCATTCAATGGCAGCATCAGGGCGAATCCGCCTTGGAACTGACTAGGGTTCCTCATGCAGAATTCATCCAAACCTCGGTATTCGGCTAGTCCTGGCGGGACCAGGGGTTGTGAACTCAGACTCGGTGCTGCATTCTGATTCAGAGTCTGCAAGTTCTCGTTCACATGTTGTAGTGCATCCACCATATGAGCCAAAAGATCATTCGGAACATTCTGACTCACTCCTCTTCCTCTTCCAACCATGTGTACCTATACTCATTCACTTGTCAGTACATCAGAATTTTAACCAGACAAGAATCACATAATCACACAACAGTTTGTACAAACTAAATAATTCAATCACATAAAGGTCACAAAGAAGCACGTAAGGCCATACCCTAGGCCGCATAATTAACTATGCTCTGATACCATATTGTAAGGACCGAAATTCTACCCTTGAAATTTTTTCCTTATTTTAATTCATTCACGCATATATTTTTCCTTATGACTTATAATTATAACCCAATGACTTTTCATTAGTCATTCTTTCTATTTCATGATCATTCTAACAAGCAATGTTCATACATACATTCACTATGCAGAAAACATAATTCATATTAATGTCCCCCAATACTTGGGACATACAAATAGTTATGGGTTCCCAAAATCATAATACCCACATTTACAAATATCCAAAATATAATGATAATGATTACAAATATTCAAATCCGCATATATTCAGTTATGACACAAAAAGTGTAATTAAAAGAATCCAGATTTAAAAGCTCCCAAAGCTCCAAATCAAGCATCCCTAATTCATCCATTTACTGCAATGGGATTATCATAAACCAATACATAGAAAACACAAAGGAGTAAGTCATAAGCTCTACATAATCATATGGTAATCCACATTCAATAAGGTTAGATAAACAGTTATATCGTAACATATAAATAATACTTCAACATATATTCACTTCGTTATCATCATCATTCCGCATTTTACTCAAACTCATCATTATCCCATTCATCATATCCATACGTAATTCCATCATTTCCTTTCATAATCATCCATCTCATTTATGTTTATCTTAGTTCATTTATCTTACCACATAGGGCAAGTCAGACATTGGCTATAAATAGCCAATACCACTAGGGCAAGCCAGTCATTGCTACGAATAGCCAATACCACGAAGGGCAAGTCAGACATTGCTCAAGAGCCAATACCACAAAGGGAAAGTCAATCATCGCTACGAATAGCCAATACCACGAAGGGCAAGTTAGTCATTACTATGAATAGCCAATACCACGAAGGGTAAGTCAGTCATTGCTCAATGAGCCAATACCACTAAGGGAAAGTCAGTCATTGCTACAAATAGCCAATACCACGAAGGGCAAGTCAGACATTGCTCAACGAGCCAATACCACAAAGGGCAAGTCAGTCATCGCTACGAATAGCCAATACCACGAAGGGCAAGTCAGTCATTGCTACGAATAGCCAATACCACGAAGGGCAAGTCAGTCATTGCTCTACGAGCTAATACCACTAAGGGCAAGTCAGTCATTGCTACGAATAGCCAATACCACGAAGGGAAAGTCAGTCATTGCTCAACGAGCCAATACCACTAAGGGCAAGTCAGTCATTGCTCAACCTCTTAAGGGAGCTAAAAATAAGTTTCCTTCCCATTACTCCACAATCCATATATAATTAGAAAATCCACGCATTCTCTATCATCATATACAATTAAAGACTTCTCCTTACCTTGGTGAGTGTTGGGTTCGGTTTTGGGTAACTTTGCAAGTTCCTTCGCTACCTCCTCCAACCTTAGGATCTTTCCACATCCCAACAACAAAAGTCAGTAATTTATTCACAACAACATATAAACAACTCATATTTCATCTTTAACCATACAAGAAATTCATACATTTGTTTCCAAAACCACTTTCCTTAGGGATTTCCAAACATCAAAAACATACATATTCATCTTCTATTTTACATTAGGACACATTATCATCTCCTAAATCTACTATTTCACCCATCTTCCCCTTTAACCACACTTTTATTTCGGGGTTTTGGTGTTTTCATGAATCAACCCACAAACCTTTTCCATTTTGTTGAATACCAACTCTAAACCAAGGGTTTACAAGAGAGAAACTAAATAAAACGAACCACAACTCTAAGGGAAGAGTTTCCATGGGTTCTCACATTTTGAGAAGAGATCCCATACACTCAAAAACAAGTTTTATAGGGAAGAAGAGAGTTAGGATCAAGAGATTTACCTCTTCTCAAGCTTCTAGTTGATTCCCACGAATCCTTGCTCTCAAAATCACCTCCTTCTCTATTCTATCTCAAGTTCTAACCCTAAATGTGTTTGAGGGTTTCTATTTTAAAGTTTCCTCATCGGGCTCTCGCTCAAGCGATAAAATCTCGTCCATTTTAAAAACTCAGAACTGACTCTCTCGCTCAAGCGAGGATCCTCCAGTCTCCACACCTCTCTCCCTCGCTCAAGCAAGACAAATCTCGCTCAGGAAAAAATCCGTCAACATATCCTAGTTTTCCACTCCCCAAGTGAGCCATCTCTCGCCCAGGCGAGACCCTCTCGCTCAAGCGAAACCCTCTCGCTCAAGCGAGAATCTGGCATTGTGCCATATTCTTCAGGACTGTTACCACCTCTTAAGAAATGTGAATTCAGGATGTTACAGGACACAATAGATAATTTGTGTCAAATTTTCAAACCCGTTAACCGATTAATGAAAAGCTTAATCGATTATATCGAGTCAGAGAACAGATTTAAGTAGATTTGTAGATTCAATTTTTTGTCAAACATTTAACCTCATGTGTTCTATCTTATTCCTCCAAATTTGTCTTGTCTTTTCTTCCTCAAATTGAAATTCGAGCAACCGCATCTCGTTTCCATTCCTCTAACCCATCAATTCCTCTTGAAATCACTTACCCAAATTTAAACTTTTTGAAACCCTAACTCAGTTTCTTCCATAATAAGTGATAGGAGACCAAAGGGAGTTTCAAATACAAGAGTTGGAAAACAAATCCCGATTCGATCAACTTAGCCTCTTTTTCGACTTTCGGCGGCTTTCCGCAACCAACTCTTGATGTTTAGTCTAGCTTAGGGCGTCTTTGTCTTATCCTAGTTAGGTTCTAGTTTTAGGAGTTGTTGGTTTGTGTACTTTTGGTCATTGCTTTGTAATCTCATAATTTTTATATTGTACTTTGAATTGTACTCACTACGCCAGATACGTTAAGAAACAACGCATTTTTTGGCTATAGGACAACGAGTTTTGCCGCTGTCTGTTTGACCGAAGTCATAGACGGTAGTCATTAACTGTGCTTTATAAACTCGCTGTTGAATACCACATGTTATAACAGCGAATACTGAGTGATGCGATGTTAAGGAACAAATAGATATAACAGTGCAACCCATACGTAGCGCTGTATAACACAATCTAGTACAACAGCTGCCATATAGGTAGCGTTGTGGTAATTGTTGTATACCACAACACTATGTCTTGCGTTGTTGTAGTGTTAAATATTGCGCTGTCTTATATGTTAGGTATGATAGCACACTTATAAGTTGCGCTGTCGTAAAGTTTGTATACCACAACACCACTAAATACTGCATTGTCTTATGTTTTACGTATGACAGTAGTCTAAGTAGCATTGTCTAATTGTTTACGTATGACAGCACAACATAAATACTGCGCTGTCTTATATATTACGTATGACAACACACTGTATAAGTTGTGTTGTCGTAAAGTTTATATACTACAACACCACTAAAACACTGCGTTGTCATATGTTTTATGTATGACAACAGTCTATGTAGCATTGTCTTATTGCTTACGTATGACAGCACAACGGAAATATTGCGTTGTCTTATGTGTTACGTATGACAGCACAACATAAACATTGCGTTGTTTTTATTTTCGTATGACATCGAATTATTAAGTGCAACGTTCATCGCCGCATAGATTTAATTGTTACAACAGCGCTGTATGGATTTCCTATTAGAATGTGCTGTTTATTAAAATGCAACAAGCACTATTTTTTTAGGACCGCACATTTATTACAACAGCGGCTTAATTTACTCTTAGAATACGCTGTTGATTATCTCAACCACAAAACACAACCACCTCTCAACAAACTTACTATAACACAGCAACGGAAAACACAACTCAACAATTAAACAAACTTACTATATCTGAAGGTAAATAAAGAATACTTGTTGATTTGTCAATTTCATTGTGATGTTTTTCTGCATAGCACAACTCAACAATGAAACAAACTTACTACATCTGAAGGAAATAAAGAATACCTGTTTATTTGTCAATTTCATTGTGATGTTTTTCAGCATTGGAAAGCACAACTCAACAATGAAACAAACTTAGTATATCTGAAGGTAAATAAAGAATACCTGCTTATTTGTCAATTTTATTGTGATGTTTTTCTGCATTGGAAAGAACTGACTCAAAAATGAAACAAACTTACTATATCTGAACTTATAATAAAGGAATTATAAAATTATGGTAAATAAAGAATACTTGCTTATATGTCAATTTCATTGTGATGTTTTTATGCATTGGAAAGCATTGACTCAAATGAAACAAACTTACTATATCTGAACTTATAATAAAGGAATTATTTTAAATTATGGTAAATAAAGAATACCTGCTTATTTGTCAGTTTCATTGTGATGTTTTTCTGTATTGGAAAGCATTGACTCAACAATGAAACAAACTTAGTATATCTGAACTTATAATAAAGGAATTATAAAATTATGGTAAATAAAGAATACTTGCTTATTTATCAATTTCATTGTGATGTTTTTCTGCATTGGAAAGCACTGACTCAACAATGAAACAAAATTACTATATCTGAACAATAAAGGAATTATAAAATTATGGTAAATAAAAAATATCTGCTTATTTGTCAATTTCATTGTGATATTTTTCTGCATTGGAAAGCAATGACTCAACAATGAAACTAACTTACGATATCTGAACTTATAATAAATGAATTATAAAATTATTGTAAATAAAGAATACCTGTTTATTTGTCAATTTCATTGGGATGTTTTTGTGCATTGGAAAACACAAACTCAACAAAGAATAAAAAAAGTGAAACACTGAAATGAAGAAAGCCTTACAAATTCATGAGTTCATTATTAATTCATTGCAAGAATCTTACTGGAGCGCGCATATGAAATATTATTCACAAACTCAACAAAGAATAAATACAATGCATTATTCACACTAATGCCATATAAGCAACAAACTTACTGCAGACTATCAAAAAATTCCAATGCAAACAATCTTTATTCATTACAATGCAAACAAAATACAATGCATTATTCACACTAATGTTATATAAGCAACAAAGTTACACCAGACTGTCAACAAATTACAATGCAAACAATTCTCTAGTAAATTACAAACAAAATAAATTTATGCTATACTTATACAAAGATATGCATCTAATGTTTCCTCTTCTTTCATGGTTTCTGGATTGTAATATTGTTGTCTTCTCCAGTAAGAATTTCATTCACCCAAAGGCCCTCATCATTATCACCTCTTGTATATAAATCATCATTAGTAGTTATCTCATGCGACAATGATATCCCAAAAAAAAGTATCATCTTCAACATCAATATCTTCTTGATCATCTATATTATTGATTATGATTTTGTTGGTCAATAGAACAATGGACCATTTCTTATTTGCTGGGTCACTAACATAGAATACTTGTTGAGCTTGGGATGCTAGAATAAATGGTTCATCTTTATATCCTAGCCTGTTAAGATCCACCTGCATGAACCCTAATTCATCAACTCGAAAGCCATTATTGTTATCAACCCACATACAACAAAAAACTGGTACCCAAAACATTGTGTAATCCAACTCCCATATTTGTTTAATGACCCCAAAGTATGACATGTTTGCATATATTGGGTTTCTATCTTTGGCACTTGACATATGTAGAGTTCGAGCAATAAGAGTCACACCACTATTTTGCATTTTGCTTTGATTATCTTGTTTTTCAGTATAAAATGTGAACCCATTAAATAGGTAACCATTGTAGGATATGACATGAATACTTGGACCATTGGCTAACCATTTCAATCTTTCTGAAACGGAATCCACATTTATATTCAACTCTTCATCAATGTGATGTTTTAGCCACTTTATGAAACACAGATTATGCTCTTTGGAAATCCAATTTTCATTCTTACTTGGGTTAGACTTCTTAAGCATCTCCATGTGTCTTTCAACATATGGCTCAACCTCGTTGGCATTATGTAAAATATACAAGTGTGCTTGCTCCATCGCTTCTTGATATACTCAATATTTCTTTCCTAGTAATGTCTTCACCAGATGTTCCTTTTGCATACCGAGACTTTGGAATGCCTATGAAATCCCAAGAGCTTCTTCAACAATATATCGCTCAACAATACAACCCTCTAGTCTTGATCGATTCTTCACATACCCTTTTAATATCTTTATATAATGTTCAAAAGGGTACATCCATCTCATGTAGGAAGGACCAGATAGTTGTATCTCTCGAACAAGATGAATGCTAAGATGGACCATTATGTAAAAAAGAGAAGGTGAGAAATACATCTCAAGCTCACATAATGTCAAAATAATTTGTCTTTGCAATGTAGGTAATTTAACAGGATCAATCACTTTGCTACAAATTGTCTTGAAGAAGAAGCATAACATAGTTATGGTTCCTCACAATTTTTTAGGTAGAATAGACCTTATGCCAATAGGCAAGAAATGCTCCACGAGTACATGACAATCATGAGACTTAAGATCTATTAGCTTGAGGTCTTTCATAGATACGAGATTCCAAATGTTTGAAGAGTACCCCTTTGGAACTTTGACATCATCGACAAAGTATAAGCTGCTGGAGGTAGAAATGTACGTTTTCCCTTCATTATTGGCCCCAATTCCTTTCTTATTCCCATACTGACCACGTCCAATCTTGCATTCAAGTCATCTTTGGACTTACTGGGGATATTGAGTAAAGTACCGAGGAGACTTTCAAATACATTTGTTTCAATATGCATAACATCGAGAAAATGTTTTACATATAATGAGCTCCAATACGACAATTCAAAGAAGATTGACCTTTTCTTCCACCCACCAATTGTGACCATTTTTGCAGCAAAAGGTTTACCAAAGTTATTATTCAAACCCATTAGCTTTTGAAATAATTGGTCACCCGTCAACGGCAAAGGAGCACGACTTTCTTCATTATTCCCATCGAATGCTTTTCTCCATCGACGATATTGATGATCTGCATGCAAAAATCTACGGTGACCAAGGTAGACATTCTTCTTATTGTGTGGAAACCTCGTTGAATGAGTATTGTCTTCACATATAGGACATGCAAGATTCCCTTTTGTAGTATATCCTGAAAGATTACCATACGCAGGGATATCACGCCCCGATTTTCAGCCGCACGAATTTGTTAGAGTCGCCACTACATTTTATGGTCAAAAATGTAGAAAAACCTTTTGGCCCAATTACATTGGGCCTTGGATTTTGATATCCAGGTTCGGGAGTCGGTTACGGACTAGGGAATGTATTAGCACCCTATCCGACCATTTTAAATGGCACTCCTCACTAAATTTCATGGCTTAATTTATACTTCAAAGTTATTTGGTTATTTAATTAATTATTAAGAATGAACAAAATTTTATTTATTTTTTGTTGTGCCTGACAAGATAAGACCTTGCTCCTACGTATCCCTATTAAGGGAATCAAGGCTGCGTAGTTCTTTAGGTATAAAAAGATTTGTTGGTTAGGTTAATTTTATTATTGTTTAGAAAATGTGATATTTAATCTTAACTAATTTTATATTAAAATGAGTGAAGCACAACCCTTGTGTCCGATACCGCATCTCATATTTAAATATTAGTTAAAATATTCATCACCTTTGTGTTTTAAAAGAAATTTAAATTTATTAGAAAATGTTAGTAACTTTTCGTTATTTATAAAAAAAATATTTTTAGATTTAATAATCGAATATGATAGCAAATATTCCTAAATTTTAGGAAAGTGAAGTGCAGCCCAAGTGTCCATCACCACATTATGCCTTAAAAATTAGAATAGTTGTTACTTTAATTTTCTACAAACAGATCTGTCTTTATACTTAATATCTAAAAAATGTTAAATTAATTCATTGTTAAATTAAAATGAAAAGAAACATGTGATGTTGAATCATTCATTTATCACTCATTATGGATAATAATGTACAAAATACGAGTAAAAGAAAACATACCTAGTTTCGAATGATCATATGCAGAGGATCTAAGTTTATGGCAACACTGAAGAAAATGATTGAGAGGATTGTTGTGTGACGTGGAAGATTATACTTTTTGGATGATTGTGTGTCAAAGGTAATGTCTAGGGAAGAAAATGATTGATGAATGAATTTTGGTTTAGAGGATTGTTGAGGATTTCTTGGAATAGATGATGGATGAATTTCTGGAGTTGTTTTCTAATATACTTTTGTGTATGGTGTTAGGAGGAGAAAGATGAATGTTTTGTTTGGATTGTAGGAGATGAAGTGATGTTGAGAGGTTTAGATGACTTTTTTAGAGGGTGGGAAATGAGGGGAAAAATGAGAAGATCCTCCTCTTTTTTGTTTGGAGATGAAGCATGTTATTTATAGGTTAGATATTTTAGTACATGTTTAAATCTAATGCAATCTCCTAATTAATTGGAGGGAGAGAATAAAGGGAAACCTGCTTTTTTTTATTTAGCTGAGTGAATCATTCTATTTATAGGCTATGTATTTTAGCACATGTCTAAATCAAATATAGTCTCCTAATTAATTCTTTAGAGGATATTAAGGGAAAAAATCAAATGTGTCATAAATTTATAATAAAAAATTTGATTTAGAGGATTTTTGAGGATTTTTAGAATAGATGATGAATGAATTTTTTGAGTTGTGAATCCAACATCTAATGTGTCATATGTCTATTTAAAGCTGAATTTTGACACATGTTTGAAAATCAAATCAAATCCACTATTAACATCCAAGAGAAAATTAAGGAGATTCTGATTTTTTGCTTTTAATTCAAATTCAAAACTTTAATTTGAGTTATTATGATATTTAATGTTTAAAATCCGAATTTAATGAAAATACACAACAATACTTTTTTATATTTATTTTTTGAAAATGTCTTTTGGGCTGGACAAAATTGGGTGTTCACAACTGCCCCTCTTTATTTGTTGCTTATCGGACAACATACAAATCGAGGTTTGAGTTCTGACATGATAAGTAGCTAGTAAAGAAAATGAACGTTAATTTTGTCAAGGTCCAAAAGTACTTTTCGTTTGAGATCGTCAAACATGAGATCCTCAATCTTATAATTTTGAGGTCGGTAAACACGATGGCCTCAAAATTATGATTTTAATAAAATATCCAGGCACGGGGCCTGGGAAGAATGACTTTGAGGTCGTCAAGCACGGGGTCCTCGAAGAGACAAATTGAGGTCGTCAAGCACGGAGTCCTCAATCCTATAATTTTGAGGTCGTCAAGCACGAGGCCCTCAAAATTATGGATTTTATAAAATAGTCAAGCATTGGGCCTGTAAACAATGACGTCGAGGTCGTCAAGCACGGGGTCCTCGAAGCCACAGATTGAGGTCGTCAAGCACGGGGGTTCTTAATTTTATAATTTTGAGGTCGTCAAGATCAGGGGTCTTGAATTTTATAATTTTGAGGCCATCAAGCACGGGGATACTCAAAATTAAGGATTTTATAAAATAGTCAGGCACTAGGCCTGAAAATAATGACATCAAGGTCGTCAAGCACAGGACCCTCGAAGGCATAGATTGAGGTTGTCAAGCACGGGGTCCTCAATCTTATTATTTTGTGGTTGTCAATCACAGAGGTCCTCAAAATTATGGATTTTATAAAATAGCCAAACATTGGGCCTAAAAATAATGACTTCAAGGTCGTCAAGAACGGGGCCCTCAAAGGCATAAATTGAGGTCGTCAAGCACGGGGTCCTGAATCTTATAATTTTGAGGTCGTCAAGCACGGGGGTCCTCAAAATTATAGATTTTATAAAATATCCAAACAGTGGGCCTGGAAATAATGACTTCGAGGTCGTCAAGCACGAGGTCCTCGAAGACATAGATTGAGGTCGTCAAGCACGGGGTCCTCAATCTTATAATTTTGTGGTCGTCAAGCACGGGGTCCCCAAAATTATAGATTTTATAAAATAGCCAGACAGTGGGCCTGGAAATAATGACTTTGAGGTCGTCAAGCACGAGGTCCTCGAAGGAATAGATAGAGGTCGTCAAGCACGGGGTCCTCAATCTTATAATTTTGAGGTCATCAAGCACGGGGACCTCGAAGACATAGATTGAGGTCGTCAAGCACGGGGTCCTCAATCTTAATATTTTGAGGTCGTCAAGCACAGGCTCCTCAAAATTATAGATTTTATAAAATAGCCAGACACTGGGCCTGAAAATAATGACTTCGAGGTCGTCAAGCACGGGGCCATCGAAGGCACGGATTGAGGTCGTCAAGCACGGGGCAATCGAAGGCACGGATTGAGGTCGTCAAGCACGGGGGTCCTCAATATTATAATTTTTAGGTCGTCAAGCACAAGGGTCCTCAAAATTATAGATTTTAGAAAATAGCCAGACATTGGGCCTAAAAATAATGACTTCGAGGTCGTCAAGCACGGGTCCTCGAAGGCATAGATTGAGGTCGTCAAGCACTGGGTACTCAATCTTATAATTTTGTGGTCGTCAAGCACGAGGGTCCTCAAAATTATAGATTTTATAAAATAGTCAGACAGTGGGCCTGAAATTAATGACTTCTAGTTCGTCAAACACGGGCCCCTCGAAGGCATGGATTGAGGTCGTCACGCACGGGGGTCCTCAATCTTATAATTTTGAGGTCTTCAAGCACGGGGGTCCTCAAAATTATATATTTTATAAAATAGCCACACATTGGCCTGAAAATAATGACTTCGAGGTAGTCAAGCACGGGGGTCCTCAATCTTATAATTTTGAGGTTTTCAAGCACGGGGGTCCTCAAAATTGTATATTTTATAAAATAGCCACACACTGGCCTGAAAATAATGACTTCGAGGTCGTCAAACACGGGCCCTTCGAAGGCATGGATTGAGGTCGTCAAGCATGGGAGTCCTCAATCTTATAATTTTGAGGTAGTTAAGCACGGAGGTCCTCAAAATTATATATTTTACAAAATAGCCAGGCACTAGGCCTGGAAATAATGACTTTGAGGTCGTCAAGCACGGGCCCCTCGAAGGCATAGATTTAGGTCGTCAAGTACGGGGGTCCTCAATCTTATAATTTTGAGGTCGTCAAGCACGAGGTCCTCAAAATTATATATTTTATAAAATAGTCAGGCACTAGGCCTAGAAATAATGACTTTGAGGTCGTCAAGCACGGGGCCCTCGAAGGCATAGTTTGAGGTCGTCAAGCACGGGGGTCCTCAATCTTATAATTTTGAGGTCGTCAAGCACGGCCCTCTCAAAATTATGGTTTTAATAAAACAGTCAGGCACGAAGCCTGGAAAGAGAGATTTCGAGGTCGTCAAGCACGGGGTCCTCGAAGGCACGGATTGAGGTCGTCAAGCCGGGGTCCTAAATCCAATAATTTTGAGGTCGCCAAGCACGAGACCTTCAAAATTATGGTTTTAAAAAAACAGTTAGGCACAGAGTCTGAAGAGAGTGACTTTAAGGTCGTCAAGCACGGGGTCCTCAATCTTGTAATTTTGAGGTTGTCAAGCACGGGGGTCCTCAAAATTATAGATTTTATAAAATAGCCAGACAGTGGGCCTAGAAATAATGACTTTGAGGTCGTCAAGCACGAGGTCCTCGAAGACATAGATTGAGGTCGTCAAGCATGGGGTCCTCAATCTTATAATTTTGAGGTCGTCAAGCACGGGGGTCCTCAAAATTATAGATTTTATAAAATAGCCAGACAGTGGGCCTAGAAATAATGACTTCGAGGTCGTCAAGCACGAGGTCCTCGTAGACATAGATTGAGGTCGTCAAGCACGGGGTCCTCAATCCTATAATTTTGAGGTCGTCAAGCACGGGGTCCTCAATCCTATAATTTTGAGGTCGTCATGCACGGGCTACTCAAAATTAGAGATTTTATAAAATAGCCAGGCAATGGGCCTGGAAATAATGACTTCGAGGTCGTCAAGCACGGGGTCCTCAATTTTATAATTTTGAGGTCGTCAAGCACGGGCTCCTCAAAATTATAGATTTTATAAAATAGCCAGGCACTGACATGGAAATAATGACTTCGAGGTCGTCAAACACGGGATCCTCGAAGGCACAGATTGAGGTCGTCAAGTATGGGGGTCCTCAATCTTATAATTTTGAGGTCGTCAAGCACGAGGGTCCTCAAAATTATGGATTTTAGAAAATAGCCAGACATTGGGCCTAAAAATAATGACTTTGAGGTCGTCAAGCTCGGGCCCTCTAAGGCATAGATTGAGGTCGTCAAGCATGGGGTACTCAATCTTATAATTTTGAGGTCGTCAAGCACGGGGGTCCTCAAAATTATAGATTTTATAAAATAGTTAGACACGGGGGTCCTCAAGCCAGAGTGTTTGCTTCTATACTCAAGCCAGAGTCGCTAACCATTCATGGTCGGCTAAAAATATATTTTTCCTTTCATCGATTTGCCATCAATCATTTCCCGTAAATCCACGCCATCTTTAGTATAAACACTCCATATATGTTTATTCTAAATACGTAATTCACCATATGATTATAGCATGATCAGAGAATACACAAGTTTTCCATTCCCCTAAACCTACACCTATTTTAATATAAACACACCCATATATGTTTATACTAAATAATTGCACAACCAGAAAATACCCACATTTTCCTTTTTCGGTAAATCTACGCCTTCTTTAATACAAACACACCCATATATGTTTATACTAAATGCATAATTTACAACTCGATCATTTCGTAACCAGAAAATACCCACATTTTCCTTTTCCGTAAATCTACGCCATCTTTAATATAAACACACCCATATATGTTTATACTAAATGCGTAATTTACAACCCAATCATTGCATAACCAGAAAATACACGTTTTCTCCTCCAAATGCAAGATTAAAGACTAATTCTTACCTCGGTGAGTGTTGGGGGTCAGATTTTGAGTAACTTTATCAGTTCCCTCCACGATCTCCTCCAACCTTATGATCTCTTTCCATTCCCACCAATAACAACAATGTCAGTCATTTATTCAAAATAACACATAAACAACTCGTATTTCATCATCAAACATACAAGGGATTCACATATTTTCAAGATTTCCAAAACTATTTCAGTACAAGTTTCCAAACATCTAAACATATATGTTTATCTCATATATCAACCTCAAAGCACAAACTTATCATCCACATCTAACATTTCATCTATTTCTCTTTTTACTCATATTCTCATTTTGGGGTTTTTTGGGGTTTTCATGAATAACCCACAAAACCTTTCCATTTATCAAATACCAACTCTAAACCAAGAGTTTACAAGAGAAAAACAACATAAAACGAACCATAACTCTAAAGGATGATTTTCCATGGTTTCTCATGTTTTGAAAATAGATCCAACATACCCAAAACAAGTTAGAGAGGAAGAAGAAGAGTTAGGAACAAGAGGTTTACCTCTTCCTAAGCTCTAAGATGAGTCTTAAGGCTCTTTGCTCTTGAAAAGCTCTCCTCTCTCTCTTCTCTTCAAAGTTCTCACCCTAAAATGTGTTTGGGGTTTCTATTTTAAAGATGAGTCGTCGGGTTCTCGCTCAAGCCAGCCCATTCTCGCTCAGGCGAGAAAATCCCGCCTTTTTAAAATTTCAGATCTGGCGCTCTCGCTCAAGCGAGGGATTCTCGCTCAAGCAAGAATCTCACAGTCTCAGAATGCCATTTCTCGCCTAGGCGAGAATCCTCCAGTATAGTCCAGGATTTCACTCTCCCAGGTGAGCCTCCGTCGCCCAGGCGAGAATCTCTCGCTCAAGCGAGAATCCTAGGACTGATACTAAAATTTTAAAGACTCAAATTTAGGGTGTTACAATCCTCCTCCTCTTATAAGAATTTTCGTCCCCGAAAATTAAACATACCTCGATCCGAACAAATGAGGGTAATCCTCCCTCATGTCACGTTCCACCTCTCAAGTAGCATTCCCTTTGTCCACTTGGTATCCATAACGCTTTCACCAAAATCATACGCAATCCTCTAATCCATTAAGACTACTTAAACGACCACTAAGGCATATACCACTAAACCGTGATATCACAAACCAATTCATGACCCAACTCATCAATCTCCAAGTATTACGATCCCAACCTCGAACAACCCGAATACCATGAGGACTAAACCGTAATCTAGTCTAAAGATTTTTCCTCTATTCGTCAAGAACCATAGGTCTATAGGACGTATCCAGCTAACCATCCCACATACGTTAAGAATCCCGATAACACTCCCGAAATTTAGCGAATGGGAAATTCCCTATCCCTCATCCACTCCTAAAGCCTCGTTTAACATCCATTATACACTAGCTAGTTTCTCCTCCACTCAAGAATCTAGCCTAATTTCATTTTACTCCTTCAAAAAAATATCTATACAATAAGATCCTTAGCGTCTCATCCATTGCACACAATCAAACTATTCAGTAATTATCCAATTACGTCAGATATTTCTGTCATCAAATTTCACCGCATATAGGAATTACCGATTCCTAGCCTCAATTTAACCCATAAAACCATCGATTCACCCTAAAACTAGGTACCCTGTTACCAATCGACAAGTGCAAGTCGACAAACACTCAAACCTACAACTTGCGTTAGGTTCAGTCACCCTAATTTCATTAGCAAATATAACTTTATTACCCACTTGCATTACGTCCAAAAATACATGGGCATCTTGTGTCACCAAATTTTTAACGACCTCATATTTATTCAGATATGGTTGCTAAAATTTTGAAATTCCCCAACATGATACTAGATCAATCTTTAGCCACAAGCTATGTTTCACTCAAAGATGATTTTCGAAAACGGTTTGAATCAACGACTCATGGCAACCACGTCGTGAAACAAAGTCTGCGTAATCACTTCAACATAACTCAAACTCTTTCTCTCATGCGGTTACACTACCATCATATACAGTAATTACTGACGTTCATGAAACAGAAACACTTTTGCCGGTACAACATTTAAAGCAGATAATTGAGGTACACCACCCCTATATCGTGCATTGCCAATGTCCTACTACAAAAGAACCGATCATTCGAGACCAAAAGTTTCACGTCTATTCAAATGCATTCATCACATTGACGGGGTAAGTAACTTAACTAGCCTCTCTCCTCGACTATCATTATAAGTCTTACCTCATAGCACCCATATACCTATCAATGCAACTAGATCTTAATTCTTCACCTCAACAATCATCACACAGTTAAGCATAACACGATTTGTTGACTGCTAGTCCATTTCCAGGATTAAATCCAGCTGGGACATCATTGCACTTATCAACACTATGGTCAAGGTTCTACCATTTACCCCAACCATACACTGAGACACCCACGATAAAAAATAAGTTTTTGAGGTTCAACATCCCCGCACATAATTTGGTGTTCACTACCAATATACATTTGTTACGGTGGATACTCCTCTTTAACAAAAATCAAATTTTATAGACCAGGAGCTTCATGCACAAGAATCAAAAATAAGTTTTTCATACTGAATCGATTTTGGTTACCAACCATAGGTCACCTCAAAACGATAACACATCCAAATAGTCAACGTTCATGTAAACACATTAGTCGCAAGGACATTTAGGTAATTTATCCAACCTCAGTTTCATTTTTCGAAATATGAGTTTCACCACTTAGCATACGCATACACACTAAGGCCAACAAAGGGAATTAACCTTTAACAACTCATAAGAGAAAACAAGGATCCCCGACTTAGACATTTTTCTTGTCAACATAAAGATTCAAAAAGTCAAGCATTCATAGAAGAAAGTCCACTTCCCAAGACAAAATACATAGTTCTTTCAAATCTTATCATCTTGAAATACTAACGAGTTCTTAAATACCCTTCCGTGACATCGACAAAATAAACACTGACCCCTTTCTGAAAGGAAGTTCTTACTCTCTTAGCCGACACTGGCCCCATACCACTAGCCTGGTCGGAAATCTCGCACAGATCCCCAACCGCCACCGCCTTGTCAGCACTATTCAATCATAACATGATTTGCCGACAATCTGTCCATCCCCAGAATTAAATCTAATTGGGATAACAACAAGCAGACTGAATCTACGGTAAATATCACACCATTTACCACCACCGGACACTAGAACATAAACGTTGACACCACCACCAGCACACAGATTGGGGTGGACACGACCAAGTCGGAAGTAATGACTCAGTTTGCAATTTCAGCCGGTTTTCACATTTAACACATATAAGGGAGTGTGTCGCTCCCGAATCAACAACACTAAACAAGGAATACCTGTCACCATGAGATTACCTCAGATCAAACCGTTAACATCGGTCGTATCAGTACCACTAACGGTGCTCACTTGGCCCATTGTACTAGGCCTCCCAACCTCCACAACATTTACCTTTTGAGCCAACCTTGGACAAAACCTTTTTATATGTCCCTTTTCCTTACAGGGGAAGCAACCATTTCCCGAACCAGGACAAATGGTTCCCACATGCTTCCGCCCACATTTGCTGCACATAGGAAATACGTCGGGTTGAAATCCTCCAACGGTAGGTTTCGACCCTTGATCACCATGGTTATGATGGACACCAGTTAGAGCATATGATCGTTGGCTTTCATTCCCCTTCTCCTCATATATCCTACACCGGGTCAGACCATCCGCTTCTGATGCATCTGCACCACACATGATAACCACTCTGCCGATAGATTGAGGTCGTCCAGTCTTAATAGCATTCATACTCTGCCGTGACATAGGACAATGCCTCTTTATATGCCTGGTCTCTTTGCAACGAAAATAGTGATTTGTCGTTCCAGAACACAATCCTCCATCATGTTTTTGGATACACTTGTTGCACCAGGATGGAGAGTTTAACCGTGACCCTCCGGCATTTGCATGGGTCCTCGGCCCATGCGAAGTGTACCTCCGAGTGCCAACAGGTGGAAGACAAGGCTTTTTCTCTTCGGGAAACATCTTGCCCTTGCCCCTTCCGTGCACAAAGTTTCTTTGAGGCACGAAGTTCTTGGGGGAATTGGATTTGGAGGTCGCCACTCCATTCGCCTTCATGTTAGTACCCTCCATTCCTTGGACCCACTCAAAAGCAGCATTCGAAGCGAATCCGCTTTGGAATAGAGAGCCAGGACCTGGCACCACACTCCGATTCAGATTTTGTAAATTCTCATTCATGCCCTGGAGCACCCCTACCAGTTGTGCCAACAATTCATTGGGAACATTTTGACTCGTTTCTCTTCCTCTTTCGGCCATGTGTACCTGTACTCATACACTTGTCAGTAACCGAATGTTAACTAGACAAGAGTCACATAATCACCTAGCAATTTGTACAAACCAACAAAATTTAAGCACGTAAATGTCACAAAGAAGCATGTAAAGCCATACCCTAGGCCGCAGGACTAACTATGCTCTGATACCATATTATAAGGACCCAAATTCTACCCTTGAAATTTTTTTCCTTAATTTATTCCTTTTGCACGCATTTTCCTACACTTACTATCATACTTTCAACATCCTTATTTCAAATTCCATATTCACCTATGCTTGATTTGACAGAAAAACATACTTCCTATTAATAATGTCTCACGGGTAATAAGACCCCATAAGTATAGTTCTCCGAAATAACCATACACCCAGTTACAAATATCCGACTAATGGTTAGCCATGATTACAATCATTTAAATCCGCAAGTAGTCATTTAGGATACAAAAACATAAATAGTGAATCTGAAGTCTAAAGCTCCTAATGCTCCCGACCTAGCATACTTCATTCATCTATTTACCTGCAATGGGATTACCAATGACAAAAGCACAAAACACACAAAGGACTAAGTCGTTAATTCAATTAAAAATCATTATAAGATAATCCACATTAGAAAAGGGTTAGTAAACCATTTTTGAAATTCATTTTACTTTGCTGCATAACTTGAGCCAAAGTCGCTACACCCCTTAGGGCTAACTAAAAGCAGATTCTCATTTCTCTTAAAAAAAATCACGCTTATATACTCAAGCCAGAGTGTATGCTTCTATACTCAAGCCAGAGTGTTTGCTTCTATACTCAAGCCAGAGTGTATGCTTCTATACTCAAGCCAGAGTCGCTAACCATTCATGGTCGGCTAAAAATAAGTTTTGCTTATATACTCAAGCTAGAGTCGCTAACCATTCATGGTCAGCTAAAAATAAGTTTTGCTTATATACTCAAGCCAGAGTTTTGCTTATATACTCAAGCCAGAGTTTTGCTTATATACTCAAGCCAAAGTTTTGCTTATATACTCAAGCCAGAGTTTTTCTTATATACTCAAGCCAGAGTGTACGCTTCTATACTCAAGCCAGAGTGTATACTTCTATACACTCAAGCCAGAGTGTACGCTTCTATACTCAAGCCAGAGTGTATGCTTCTATACTCAAGTCAGAGTGTTTGCTTCTATACTCAAACCAGAGTGTTTGCTTCTATACTCAAGCCAGAGTCGCTAACCATTCATGGTCGGCTAAAAATATATTTTTCCTTTCATCGATTTGCCATCAATCATTTCCCGTAAATCCACGCCATCTTTAGTATAAACACTCCATATATGTTTATTCTAAATACGTAATTCACCATATGATTAGAGCATGATCAGAGAATACACACCTTTTCCATTCCCGTAAACCTACGCCTATTTTAATATAAACACACCCATATATGTTTATACTAAATGCGTAAGTTACGACTTGATCATTGCACAACCATAAAATACCCACAGTTTCCTTTTTCCGTAAATCTATGCCTTCTTTAATACAAACACACCCATATATGTTTACACTAAATGCGTAATTTACAACTCGATCATTTCGTAACTAGAAAATACCCACATTTTCCTTTTCCGTAAATCTACGCCTTATTTAATATAAACACACCCATATATGTTTATACTAAATGCGTAATTTACAACTCAGTCATTGCATAACCAGAAAATACACGTTTTCTATTCCAAATGCAAGATTAAAGACTTATCCTTACCACGGTGAGTGTTGGGGGTCGGTTTTTGAGTAACTTTACCAGTTCCCTCCACGATCTCCTCCAACCTTAGGATCTCTTCCCATTCCCACCAATAACAACAATGTCAGTCATTTATTCAAAATAACACATAAAAAACTCGTATTTCATCACCAAACATACAAGGGATTAACATATTTTCAAGTTTCCAAAACTACTTCAATACAAGTTTCCAAACATCTAAACATACATGTTTATCTCATATATCAACCTCAAAGCACAAACTCATCATCCATATCTAACATTTCATCTATTTCTCTTTTTACTCATATTCTCATTTTGGGGGTTTTTGGGGTTTTCATGAATAACCCACAAAACCTTTCCATTTATCAAATACCAACTCTAAACCAAGAGTTGACAAGAGAAAAACAACATAAAACGAACCATAACTCTAAAGGATGAGTTTCCATGATTTCTCATGTTTTGAAAATAGATCCAACATACCCAAAACAAGTTGGAGAGGAAGAAGAAGAGTTAGGAACAAGAGGTTTACCTCTTCCCAAGCTCTAAGATGAGTCCTAAGGCTCTTTGCTCTTGAAAAGCTCTCCTCTCTCTCTTCTCTTCAAAGTTCTCACCCTAAAATGTGTTTGGGGTTTCTATTTTAAAGATGAGTCGTCGGGTTCTCGCTTAAGCGAGCCCATTCTCGCTCAGGCGAGAAAATCCCGCCTTTTTAAAATTTCAGATCTGGCGCTCTCGCTCAAGCGAGAATCTCAAAGTCTCAAAATGCCATTTCTCGCCCAGGCGAGACAACTCTCGCTCAGGCGAGACAACTCTCGCTCAGGCGAGACAACTCTCGCTCAGGCGAGAATCCTCCAGTATAGTCCAGGATTTTCCTCTCCCAAGTGAGCCTCCCTCGCCCAGGCGAGAATCTCTCGCTCAAGCGAGAATCCTAGGACTATTACTAAAATTTTAAAGACTCAAATTTAGGTTGTTACTATTTCCTTAGGGACCATGTCCAAAAGAAGGATGTGTTGGTAGAGTTCATTGATACTCATAACCAACTAGCGGACATATTTACTAAACCGCTAGCAAAAGAGCCTTTTTATAAAATTAGACGAGAATTAGGCATTCTCGATGAAGCTTACTTGTCCTCACATGTTTAAATGTTTATATGTATGCTTCATTGTTTTTATCCAATGCCTACTTGATCTTAAATTGTGTGTTTTAAGCTTTAATTTTCAAGTTTTTAGAGCAAAAAAAAATCAATTTTAACATCAGTGGGAAAACAGTATATTACAGTAATCGTTTACTGTAATAGTGTAATCGATTACAGAGAGACACTGTTTGAAAATTTTGAATTTTTGAAAGTGAGTAATCGATTACTCACTCAGTGTAATCGATTACTCTGTGCAATTATATATATGAACTGCTGTATTTTTCAGAAATCCACCATTTTTCTCTCTCCTGTAACACGAGTTCTCCCTCTCCAAACCCTCTCAATCTCTAAAAACCTCATTTCTACTCCGTTTTGATTGATGTTTGTTGCAAATCACATCCCATTTTCAATTCTAAACACTTCTACACCTTCTATTTCGTGATTTGTAGCCTCAATAAAAAATCCCCAAATTTTCCAAAACAGCAGAAATTATGTATCTATTTTGGATTTTGTGTATGAACATCTTTACTTTCATTGTTATGCAATGTTGTTTATGTTTTCATACATGGTGTTATTATATTATGTTTATATTACTTGAACTTTTATATACTATGAACTATTGTATGCTATGCTCTACAAATGTCTATTGTGCTAGACTCTTGGATTTTCTTCTTTCTGATGAAGTCAAAAGGGGGAGAAAAGTTGGGAGTAGTGTATTTTCTGTCAATATTCTTTCAGACACATAACTCCAAAAGAAAGAGGGAGCATAGATGCATACACATAGGGGGAGCATACTCAAGACAAGTCAAGATATATCATCAAGTATGCTGCTCTCATAAAACTACACTTTCAAGAAGACATTGGTTTATCATCATCAAAAAGGGGGAGATTTGAAGAAGATCTTCCTCCTAACCTTGGCACGGTTTTGATGAAGACACCAATATCACAAAAAGAAGAAAGGAAGAAGACCGACAAAGACTATCGAAGACAAAGCTTCAAAGATTTAGAGTCTAAGTCTTAAGGTACTCCTATCCTTACAACTCATACATTTACTTAGTTATTAATGCTCAAAATTGTTTTCGAGAAAATCAGGAAAAACTAAGTGTAAATAAAAATAATTTTCAAAAACAACATGTAACGGGTTACCATACTTTAGTAACAAGTTACACGAGTGAGAAAATAGTTTTCAAACCTCTAACAGCTATGAGTAATCCATTACTGACTTTGGAGTAACAAATTGCTATTTTTAGAAAACAGGGTAATCAATTACTCAATGTAGTGTAATCGATTACACTAAGACAAATTCACAAAGTTGTCAAACAGTGTTGTTGAGTAATCAATTACTCAAATCTAGTAATCGATTACACTGTGTGAATTTTCAAAAAGCTGTTAACAGGATTGTTGGGTAATCGATTACCCATTTGCAGTAATCGATTACTGAGAGCTGTTGCATCAGTTTTTCAGATTTCAAGTGAAGAGGTTTCACTCCAAACTGATTGCTTTTCATTCCAAACGAAACCTACTCATGCCTAAGGGTATTATGGTTGATTGGAAGCCTATATAAAGGCCTTGAAACACTCTCACAACATACAACAACTCTCATAATAAAATCACACAAAGCTCTTATACTTTTCTGAATTTTCTGCACTTTTCAAAGCAACCTACTCTCAAACTTTCTAAGTATTTCTGAATTGCTTTAAAGTGCTTTCCAAACATTTTCAAAGTTAAAAGAGCATTATTATCTCAAGTATACGAGTTGTTATTGGATTGCGAGTTATAGAAATTGTCATATACACTTGTAAGGCAATCCAAGCCAAATTGTACTTCTTCACTTTTGCAAAGTTTACTTTCCTTCACAAGGGTGTGAAGAGAAAGGGTGAGTGACTTGGTATAGTGTTTACCAAGGTTGTAACTTGGTATAGTGTTTACCAAGGGTGTTACTTGGAATAGGGTTTTCCAAGGGGATTAGATATAAGTGAGTGTGTAAGGTACAAGGAGATCTCGAGGTGAGATATTTGTAATTGCAACTCATTATATTTAATAAAGGAATCTCTTGCGAGTCAAGAGTACGGGACGTAGCCTTCGGTGGACAAGAAGGTGAACCAGTATAAAACACCTGCTTACTCTCTTTCCCTTCTCTTTTTTATTTATTTATCCTTCCTAAGTCAATATTTTTCTGCACTATTTCCGCTGCACATTATTTTGATATTGTAGAAAAATTGGCCATACTTATTGCAACAACTAATTCACCCCCCCCCCCCCCCCCCCCCCCCCCTCTTAGTTGCAATCTCAGTCTTACACTTTATTCATGGAAGTGAAGTAATTACTTTTGAGAGACATTACTTAAACAATTTGTAAAACCTGATTGGATACAAATAGTAATTTCATTCGTAATTCAACATTCGGAAATACCCAAAATACTTCTTACTTTAAATGCATGTCATTACACTTCCTTTCAAATACATAATGTACACAATTATCTTGTATCAAATAATACTTCTATTACAATCATTAACCCAATCTCATTACACATGTTGGAGGAGCTAAATTATACAAAGAATTAATTCAACATGGTGCTCATATTACATTGATTACTCATATATCATATCAATTATACAAAGTAAATACTATATTCTCTGCCCTTCACCACAAGCATCCCATAGGCTATAGCCACCACCTGAATTTCAACACATAACACATACAAGTAGAGACAAAAGGGGAGTAAGAACCAACTACGGTGACCGTAGCGTGAAATTACATAGAGTAATAACATTAAAGTATTTCAACCTATACAACATCTAAAATCAACCATATTACATATATGCCAATGATACACAAATCAATACATGAAATCACATAATGTTCACATATTCAATCACATATCATCATATCTCATTTTAAACAACATAGATCATAGTTCACACATATCTATAATTTTTCTACATAACTTGAGCCAAAGTTTGCTACATTGCTTGAGCCAAAGCTTGCTACATAACTTGAGCCAAAGTGTGCTACATAACTTGAGCCAAAGTGTGCTACATAACTTGAGCCAAAGTGTGCTACATAACTTGAGCCAAAGTGTGCTACATAACTTGAGCCAAAGTGTGCTACATAATTTGAGTCAAAGTTTGCTACATCACTTGAGCAAAAGTGTGCAACATCACTTCAGCCAAAGTGTGCTACATAACTTGAGTCAAAGTGTGCTAAATAACTTGAGCCAAAGTATCGCTATATAAGTTGAGCCAAAGTATCGCTACATAAGTTGAGCCAAAGTATCGCTACATAACTTGAGCCAAAGTATCGCTACACAATTTAAGGGAGCTAAAAATAGATTTCTCTCATCTTTCCTTTATAATCATAAACAACCAGTAAATCCACGCATTTCATTACACAACATACAAGTATAACGCTTATCCTTAAACATTCTAGTTGCCTCTTATAATATTTTCTCAACACCACATCAACTACCTAATACCACATAGGTGAATCATGCGTCATCACACAATCTCATGCTTCCAAAAGCATCCCCAAACACTTATTCTATCACTCCCCAAATACAAGGAAGTAACCCATCACATGTTATCACTAATAATTTCAAGGTTTATCCCTTATATCACTATTTCACCATAATACTCAAAACCACAATCATGTCATAATAATCATAACTATCTCATTCCATACCACAAATAGACAGCTCACAACATAACCATCGTCATATAACATAGTCATGTCCATTTATTGCCATTAAACAGCTCATCACACAATCATTATTACAAATATACCCATATATGTTTATAACAAATAAGCGACTCACAACTTAATCATTATCATAAATATATTCATATCTTTTTATCACAATAAACAACTCATAACATATTTAACATCATAAAACATATTAATGATAGAACCATTTCTCATGACGATGTATTACCATAAATGAGCATATTGCATTTTAATCTAATAAAATGGTTTTTACCACTCATATATCTTTACATTTATGGCTAATACATCTTCAAGGAAAATAAAGACTCTAACATGGACCACAAACTTCCAAGAGAGTTTCTATCCGTTAATATTCTCCGATTCTTGAGGGAAATCAGAGAAGATGACTATAATGAAATACTCTATGACCACAATGGTCTTCTCCCTCACCTTAGGTTGCGTAAGCTCCGTTGCTCCACAAAAGAACCACATCTCCCTCCATCTCCTTCAATCTCCAATGTTCCATTTTCACCGCCAAAGCCCTCCAATGTGCCACTAAGAAGCAAGAGGAAGAGGTTTTGATGAGTTTTTAGGTTTAGTGGAGGGGAGAATGGTCCATTTGGGTGGAGCTTCTGTTTTGAGAGAAAGGAGGAGAAAGAAAATGAAGATTAGGGTTTTTGAAACCCCTCTTCTACTTTTATAGTTGTGCAACCTCGCTCGGGCGAAAATGGCTCGGTTGGGCGAGAATTTCGCAACTTTTCATCTTTTCAACTCTGACGCTCTCGCTCGGGCGCAGATTTCTCGCTCGAGCGAGAATCGGGAAGCAAGCTAAGGCTCCTCTCTAACCTCGGCGAAAATTCTTGCTCGAGCTAGAATTTCACAACTTTGCCTAGATTTCTCTTTCGCTCAAACGACCACTCCTTCACTTGGGCGAGGTTCCCATACTTCTCAAACTTAAAACGTTGAGTTTCTCGCTTAGGCGATACCCTCTCGTCCAAGCGAGAATTTTCAAGTATACACCTCAACACTCTAAGTTTTCCAATCATTCCGAAAACGAAATTTGAGGTGTTACATTGATGCTACTTTAAGTTATGAATGCATATTATGATTTTCTGCATAATGGAAGTAGTGTATGCATATGGTAGGAAGTGTATGATCAAGGGAATTCCAAATGAAAGGAATATATGAATCTAAGTTCATAGTATTTTGACCCATGATATAATTTAGGAACCTTGCATAAATGAATTAAAATAAATGAAAAATTTTCAAGGGTAGAATTTGGGTCCTTGCAATATGGTATTAGAGCATAGTTAATTATGCATCCTAGGGTATGGCCTTACATGCTTCTTTGTTAAATTTATGCTAACTGACTGCTTAAGAACCATGCAAACTGGTGTGACATTATGTGATATACTGTGAGACTGTGTGATAATTTGAATTGCGTGAAATATATTTCTATACTAATAGTAAATGAGTACAGGTTGAAACATGGCTGGAAGAGGAAGAATAGCGAATCAGAATGTCCCGAACAACCTTTTGGCGCAGATGGTAGCATCACTACAGCATATAAATGAAAACCTGCAGAATCTGAATCAGAATGCAACTCCGAGTCCTAGTCAGCAACCCTTGGCACCTCCCGGACCGGCGGAATATCGAGGTCTGGACGAATTCTGCAAAAGGAACCCTAGTCAGTTCCAAGGCGGATTCGCTCCTGATGCTGCCATTGAATGGGTCCAAGGATTGGAGAGAATCTTCAGGGCCATGAGCTGTTCTGATGCTCAGAAAGTGGCATATGCCACCTATATTCTAGTGAAGGAGACTGAGAACTGGTGGGAGATGGTCCAGAGATAGATGGAGACTGAGGGACAAATCATTACTTGGGAGGCCTTCAAGGGTAAGTTCCTTCAGAAGTACTTTCCTGCAGACTTAAAAGGAAGAAGGAGATGGAATTATTGCGGTTAGAGCAAGGGAGTTTGACCGTGGGGGAATATGCGACCAAGTTCGAGGAATTGGCCTGGTATTGTCCATATGTCAAACTTGAAGTGGACGGGAGGTCCAAATGTGTCAAGTTCGAGAGGGGTCTGAAACCTGAGCTGAAGGTGATGTTTGGCCACCAAGAGATTTCTGATTTCCCTACATTGGTAAACAAGTGTAGGATATATGAAGATGATGTGCGAGTGAGAGACACTGCTGCTAGTAAAGTGAACTCTCCCCGAAATTATGGACCTCAACGCAACCTTAAGCAAGGGAGAGGTAAAGAGAAGGTGGGTGATGACGAACGACTTTATGCCCCACCTGACAGCCATCACAACCGTAGCTACCAATGGTCGAAGCCTACTGTTGGAGGATTCCAACCCGATACTTTTCCTTTGTGCAGTAAGTGTGGGCGGAGACATATGGGAACCATTTGTCCTAACGCTGGAAATGGTTGCTTTCATTGTAAGGAACCGGGGCATATGAAGAAGTTTTTTCCGAAGTTGAATCGGGGTGTGAATGTTGTTAGTGGTGGAAGGCCTAGGACAACCGGCCGAGTGTTCACTATGAGTGGCGCGGAGACGTCTGATGTCGACGGTTTGATCCAAGGTAATTGCATGGTGGCAGGTATTCCTCTTTAAGTGTTGTTTGATTCGGGAGCGACACACTCCTTTGCATCTGTTGAATGTGTAGACAGACTGAAATTGGCAACAGAGTCGTTGCCTTTCGACTCGGTCGTATCCACCCCAACTAGTGTTCCGGTGATGGTATCAACGTTTGTGTCTTAGTGTCAGGTAGTGGTAAATGGTAGAACATTTACCGTGGATTTAATCTGCTACCGCTGTCCTAGTTAGATTTAATTTTGGGAATGGACTGGTTGTCAACAAATCATGTTATGCTTAATTGTGCTGATAAGACCGTGGTGTTTGGAGATCTGTGTGAGATTTCTGATCGGCTAGTTGTATGGAGCAAGTGACGGCTAAGGGAGTCAGAACTTCCCTTAAGGAAAGGGGATTAGTGTTTGTTCTGTTGGCATCACTGGAGGGTATTGGGAAACCCTGCGTTGATGATATTCCGATAGTCCATGAGTTCCCTGAGGTATTTCCTGGTGATATTCCTAAATTACCTCCAGTCAGAGAAGTTGAAATCTCCATTGACTTAGTATCAGGAACGAGACCCATCTCTATAGCTCCTTATAGGATGGCACCATTAGAGCTGGTTGAATTGAAAAATCAGGTTGAGGATTTGTTGGCAAAGAAGTTCATTTGTCCTAGTGTCTCATCGTGGGGTGCATCGATTTGTTGGTTAAGAAGAAAGATGGGAGTATGAGGTTGTGCACCTATTACAAACAGTTGAACAAGGTCACTATCAAGAATATGTATCCATTGCCTAGAATTGACGAGTTGATGGATCAGTTGAGAGGAGCAGTTGAAAAGATTGACCTTTGGTCGAGTTATCATCAACTTCGAGTTAAGTCGGAGGATATTCCTAAAACTGCTTTCAGGACGAGGTATGGGCATTTTGAGTGTTTGGTGATGCCCTTTGGTGTGACGAATGCTCCAGCAATATTTACTGACTACATGAATCGGATTTTTTATCCGTATTTGGATTCATTTGTAGTGGTATTTATTGATGACATTCTGGTTTACTCCAAGAGCCAAGAGGAACATGCGAAGCATCTAAGGGTGGTTCTAGATCTTCTGACGAGCAATCAGTTGTATGCGAAGTTGTCTAAATGTGATTTCTGGTTGGAATCAATGAACTTCCTTGGACATGTGATATCTCAGGAAGGGGTGGTCGTAGACCCTTCTAAAGTCGAGGCAGTGATGGAATGGGCAATACCCAAGTTAGTTACCGAGATCAGGAGTTTTCTGGGTTTGGCCGGCTATTATCGGAAGTTCATAGAGGGGTTTTCAAAGTTGGCATTACCTCTAACTAAACTTACCAGAAAAAGGGAACCGTGTGTGTGGACAATCCGTTGTGAAGAAAGTTTTCAAGAGTTGAAGCGGAGGTTGACTACGGCACTAGTGTTGGTTCTTCCTTGTACTGATCGTGATTTTAGTGTGTATTGTGATGCTTCTAAGCAAGGTTTGAGTTGTGTTTTGATGCAGGACTAGAAAGTTGTTGCCTATGCTTCATGGTAGTTAAGCACGCATGAGGAAAACTACCCTACGCATGATCTGGAACTAGCCGTAGTGGTCTTTGCATTGAAAATTTGGAGACTCCATCTTTATGGTGTAAGGTTCGAAGTGTACAGAGACCACAAGAGTTTGATGTATCTGTTTGATCAAAAGGAACTGAACATGAGACATAGAAGGTGGATGGAATTCCTTAAGGACTATGATTTTGGATTACAGTATCATCCTCGGAAAGCCGATGTGGTGGCCGATGCTTTAAGTCGGAAGTCCTTACATATGTCGGCTTTGATGGTTCATGAAGGGAAACTAATTGAGGAGTTTAAGGATATGAACTTGGAAGTTCAAATAAGACCCTATAGTATGATTGTGGGAATTCTTAAGGTTACAAATGAGTTGTTCGACCAAATCAGAATAATGCAAGTTGAGGATCGTGAGTAGAAGGTCAAACGAGATTTAATGACTAGTGGGAAGGAGACTGGTTTTGAGTTGGATTCTAGGGGATTGTTGCGATACAAGGGAAGGGTGTGTGTGCCTTTTGATGCATAATTGCGACGGAGTATTCTTGAGGAATCTCACAAATGTAAGATGAGCTTCCACCTTGGGACCACAAAAATGTATCAAGATCTGGAAAAGCTGTTTTGGCGGTCTAGTTTGAAGAAGGATGTGGCTTTGTATGTCTCGAGTTGTCTGAGTTGTTAGAAAGAAAAAATTGAACTCTAGAGACCAGCGAGAGAGTTACAATCGCTAGAGATTCCCGTGTGGAAGTGGGATAGTATCTCCATGGATTTTGTATCGGGTTTTCCGAAGACTCGGAGAGGGTACCACTCGATATGGGTAATAGTAGACTATTTGACTAAGTCTACTCATTTCTTGCTGATGAACATGAAATATTCCCTAGAACGGTTGGTTGAGTTGTATATTAAGGAGATCGTTCGGTTGCATAGGATACCGTCAAACATTGTTTCAGATAGGGATTCTCGTTTCACTTCAAACTTTTGGACTAGTTTGCAGTCCGCATTGGGAACTAAGTTGAAAATGAGTTCGGCCTATCATCCACAAACGGATGGTCAGTCGGAAAGGACCATACAATCATTGGAGGACCTTTTGAGAGCATGTGTTTTGGAACAACCTGGGAGTTGGGATAGCATGTTACCTTTGATCGAGTTCACCTACAACAATAGTTTCTATACAAGTATCGGATGACCCCTTACGAAGCCTTGTATGGGAGGAAATGTAGGACTCCCGTGAGTTGGTTTGAAACTGGAGAGAACTTAGTATTGGGACCTAAGTTGGTCCGAGAAACGACGGAAAAGATCAAGAAGATCCGAGAGAATATGAGAATAGCACAGAGTCGGCAGAAAAGCTATTATGATAGGAGGCGGAAACCTATTGAGGTTAATGAGGGAGATCATGTATTTATGAGGGTAGTTCCGACTACTAGGATTGTTAGAGTGCTGAAATCCCGTAAGATTACTCCAAGATTCATTGGACCATATCAGATTTTGAAGAGGGTCGGGCCGGTAGCATATCGAGTGGCCTTACCTCCTTTGTTGTCAAATCTTCACAATGTGTTTAATGTGTCTCAGTTGAGAAGATATGTTGGGGATCTATCTCGTGTGGTCGAGTCCGATCAGATAAAGTTAAACGATAACTTAACCTTTACTACGTTGCTAGTGAGGATCCTGGATACTAGTATCAAGAAGTTGAGAGGAAAAGAGATTGCCTTGGTGAAGGTACTATGGAGCAAAGTAGATGAAGGAGACGCTACTTGGGAGGTGGAGCGTGATATGAGGGAGGATTACCCTCATTTGTTTGAATCGATGTATGTTTAATTTTCGGGGACGAAAATTCTTATTAGAGGGGGAGGATTGTAACACCCTGAATTTATCTTTCTTAAAAGGTGGTAACAGTCCCGAGGACTGAGACATACTGCCAGATTTTCGCTTGAGCGAGAGAGCCTCACCCAAGCGAGAGGATTAGAGTTGCTCCAAGGATTTTACCTGGGAGTCTCGCTTGAGCGAGAGTTGGCTCGCCGGGGCGAGAAGTTGCACTCTGGAGGCTGTGAGATTCTCGCTTGAGCGAGAGTGAGCTCGCTTGAGCGAGAGATGGCTCGCCCGAGCGAGAGCATCAATGTTTGAGTTTTTAAATGGGCGAGATTTTCTCACTTGAGCGAGAACCCGATGAGTTGAATACTAAATTGAAACCCCAAACACTTTTAGGGTTAGAACTTGGAGAGAAAAGAGAGAAAGATGCGATTTGGGGAGCAAGGATTCGTGGGAATCGAATAGAAGCTTGAGAAGAGGTAAATCTTTTGATTCTAACTCTCTTTCTCCCCTTCAAACTTGTTTTGGGGAATATGGGATCTCTTCTCAAAACGTGAGAAACCATGGAAACTCTTCCTTTGGAGTTGTGGTTCGTTTTATCTATTTTCTCCCTTGAAAACTCTTGGTTTAGAGTTAATATTGAAAGATAAGAGTGATTAGGGGTTGATTTACGAAAACCCCTAAACCCCAAAACGAAAATGTGGTTTATGAATGTTGAATGTTGATTAGAAGGTGAATGTGTATGTTTTAGATGTTTGGAAACTCCTAATAAAAGTAGTTTTGGAAACATTGAAAATGAGTGAATCTCTTGTAAGGTTAAAGATGAAATATGAGTTGTTTATATGTTGTTGTGAATAAAATCACTGACTTTTGTTGTTGTTTGGTTGGGATGAGGAAAGATCCTAAGGTTGGAGACGGTATCGGAGGAATTTGCAAAGTTACCAAGGACCAAACCCAACACTCACCAAGGTAAGGAGAAGTGTTTAATTGTATATGATGATAGAGAATTCGATGATTTTCTGATTATATATGGATTGTGAAGTAATGGGAAGAAAACCTATTTTTGGCTCCCTTAAGAGCTTGAGCAATGTATGACTTGCCTTCGTGGTATTGGCTATTCGTAGCAATGTATGACTTGCCTTCGTGGTATTGGCTATTCGTAGCAATGTATGACATGCCTTCGTGGTATTGGCTATTCGTAGAAATGTATAACTTGCCTTCGTTGAATTGGCTATTCGTAGCAATGTATGACTTGCCTTCGTGATAATTGCTATTTAGAGCAAATGTCTGACTTACCCTACGTGGTTAGATTAATGAACCAAGATAAAAGTATATGAGGTAGATGATTACGAAAGAAAAGAATAGAATGATGTATGAGTATGATGTATGGGATAACAATTGTGACACCCTAAATTTGAGTCTTTAAAATTATAGTATCAGTCCTGGAAGTCTCGTTTGAGCGAGAGATTCTCGCCTGAGCGAGAAAGGATCCCCTGGGAGGGTGAAATCCTGGGCTATACTGGAGGATTCTCACCTGAGTGAGAGTTGTCTCGCCTAGGCGAGAAATGGCAATTTGGGGCTATTGACACTGTGACATTCTCGCTTGAGTGAGAATCCCTCGCTTGAGCGAGAGCGTCAGATCTGAAATTTTAAAAAGGCGGGATTTTCTCGCCTGAGCGAGAATGGGCTTGCTTGAGCGAGAACCCGACGACTCATCTTTAAAATAGAAACCCCAAACACATTTTAGGGTTAGAACTTTGAAGAGAAGAGAGAGAGGAGAGCTTTTCAAGAGCAAAGAGCCTTAGGACTCATCTTAGAGTTTGAGAAGAGGTAAACCTTTTGTTCCTAACTCTTCTTCTTCCTCTTTAACTTGTTTTGGGTATGTTGGATCTATTTTCAAAATATGAGAAACCATGGAAACTCATCCTTTAGAGTTACAGTTCGTTTTATGTTGTTTTTCTCTTGTAAACTCTTGGGTTAGAGTTGGTATTTGATGAATGGAAAGGTTTTGTGGGTTATTTATGAAAACCCCCAAAATGAGAATATGAGTAAAAAGAGAAATGGATTAAATGTTAGATGTAGATGATGAGTTTGTGCTTTGATGTTGATATATGAGATAAACATGTATGTTTAGATGTTTGGAAACTTGTATTGAAGTAGTTTTGGAAATCTTGAATATATGTGAATCCCTTGTATGTTTGATGATGAAATACGAGTTATTTATGTGTTATTTTGAATAAATGACTGACATTTTTGTTAAGTGGAAATGAGGAAAGATCCTAAGGTTGGAGGAAATCGCGGAGGAGACTTTTAAAGTTACTCGGAACCGATCCCCAACACTCACCAAGGTAAGGATAAGTCTTTAATTGTGCATTTGGAATCGAAAATGTGTATTTCCTGGTTATGTAATGCTTGAGTTGTAAATTACGCATTTAGTATAAACATATATGGGTGTGTTTATATTAAAGTAGGTGTAAGTTTACAGAAATGGAAAATGTGCGTATTTCTGGTCATGCCATAATTATATTGTGAACTACGTATTTAGTATAAACATATATGGAGTGTTTATATTAAAGATGGCGTGAATTCACGGGAGATAATTAATGGCGAATTGATGAAGGGAAAAAAAATATATTTTTAGCCGACCATGAATGGTTAGCAACTCTGGCTTGAGTATATAAGCAAAACTCTGGCTTGAGTATATAAGCAAAACTCTGACTTGAGTATATAAGCAAAACTCTGGCTTGAGTATATAAGCAAAACTCTGGCTTGAGTATATAAGCAAAACTCTGGCTTGAGTATATAAGCAAAACTCTGGCTTGAGTATATAAGCTAAACTCTGGCTTTAGTATATAAGCAAAACTTTGGCTTGAGTATATAAGAAAAACTCTGGCTTGAGTATATAAGCATATTTTATTTAAAAAGGGAAAAGAGAATCTGCTTTTGGCTAACCCTGAGGGGTGTAGCGACTTTGGCTCAAGTTATGCAGCAAAGTAAAATGAATTTCAAAAATGGTTTACTAACCCAATTTCTAATCTGGATTATCTTATGATGATGTTTATTTGAATTAACGACTTACTCCTTTGTATGTTTGTGTACTTGTCATTGATAATCCCATTGCAGATAAACAGGTGACATGAGGGGGACTCATTTTTGGGAAGTCTTAGGGAGCTTTACATTTTGGATTTATTCACTTGCACTATTTTGTACATGAGTGCATAGTTGATATTTTGAAATATGATGTAACTAATGATGTAGATATAATTCCTAACATGAGGGTGTAACTCTAGATATGTGTAGCTATGGGTATTTCGGAAACCCATAGCTAGTTATATGCGGTGGTTACTAATTTTAATTAATACTAATTATGTTTTTCTGTCAAATGATTTTGTACGTTAATATTGAGATAGAGTGCGAAGTGGGAAATAAGATTTGAAGTAAAGATATTAAATTGGTAATGTGTGTTAGGAGAGATTGCATGGAATTGAACTAAAATGAGAAAAAAATTTCAAGGGTAGAATTTGGGTCTTTACAACAATGAGTTCTAATAAATGTGAAATGGGGACGATAGTAAGGTGGATCTATGCCAGAATATTATTTTTATGTTATTATAGAATTTTTATCTGACCTTATTAGATATGGATTATCATATGATTATGTCTGAATTGATGACTTACTCCTTTGTGTTTTCCATGTATTTGTTTATGATAATCCCATTGCAGGTAAACGGATGAATTAGAGATGATTGATTTGGAGCTTTAGGAGCCTTTCAAATCAAGACTTTATATTATCATCTTTTGTACCCTAAATGACTAAGTGTTAATTGATGACTATAATTATTTGGTATTGTAGTGTTGTAACCCTATGACTTAACCGTTGTTGATGCTACTTTAAGTTATGAATGCGTATTATGATTTTCTGCATAATGGACGTAGTGTATGCATATGGTAGGAAGTGTATGATCAAGGGAATTCCAAATGAAAGGAATACATGAATCTAAGTTCATAGTATTTTGACCCATGATATAATTTAGGAACCTTGCATAAATGAATTAAAATAAAGGAAAAAAATTCAAGGGTAGAATTTGGGTCTTTACATGTTAATCCTCACAGTTGGATTGTTGAATGTTGTATTTGTGAGCATTGGATATTGATGTTCTCTATTAACCTTCTATTCAATATTTTCATGAGAATAATAGTGTGCATGCTTTGTGTAAAGTGTGAATGTTGAGGAAGCCCTAATGCCTTTTCAAACATCTCATGATATTGATTTCTCTATTAACCTTCTGTTCAATATTGAACATCTAGGCTTGAGAATAATCACGAGAAACTTGAAAAGGCATTAGGACTCTTACGTGAAGAATATCATATTTGAGATCTAGGCTCTCTTACGATTTTCTTCATTTATTTTCATCAACATTTGAACAAAGCATATTGATCGATAAGAATAATAGAATGCATCACAAAGGATTGGTTCCCATTTTTGTTCAAAATTGGAGCTTTCTTCTCCTCCTGTTACGAAAATAAACATGTAAAATGAAAATCATAAATGAAATTTTTTAAATAAAAAAAAAATCCAAAATACCTCATGATCAAAGAATATAAACAAAACACAAAGATCTCCATGAAAAATAGTTTGAAGTTCCATATCTCTAACGAACTTCATTTTGTTTCAATATATAGACTAAAAGATTTATGGGAAACTAATATCTTTAATGCTTCAACCACTCTATGAGAAACCCATATAACGAAGCAAAACCATTTAAAAAAGAGTCGTTACACATACGCTAGTTAAATATTTTCTATATTCAACAGCGATGTGTTTTAATTCGCTATAATTAATTTCATTTTATTATATATTCAACAGCGATGCGTTTTACTTCGTTATCATTAAGTTCATTATTTTCTATATTCAACAGCGATGCTTTTTAATTCGATGTCATTAAGTTCATTAATTTCATTAATTTCTATTATCAACAACGATGCGTTTACTTCACTGTCATTGATGTATATATTCATCAGCAGTGCGTTCTACTTCGTTGTGGAAACATATGTTTTAAGTTTATTAACACGCCAAGTTGCATGCTGACATTAAGTATTAGACATACCATCCAAATTGTAAGCTAAATAATGTTACCAAAAACATAATAAACTAATGAAATTGTATGTTGTCTATATTGAAAATTAAATGAAAATTAACATTTTATTTATGTTTTGTTACATGGAACAACACACATTAAAATCCTTAAAATCTATACAATATATTAATCAAACTATTCTGAAACAAACTTCTATAACTTGACTGGAGAGCTGAACAATCTTGATTGCTGAAATTCCAAATACCTGCATATATATATACAAGTACAACAGAATTGCCAAACACAGAATTGCCATAAATTAAATGTTCATCATTGGTAAAATATCCAGAAAAGACAACAAAACAAAGAGAAAAAAAAAAGAAATGTCCATAATTGCATAATGCATAAACATTGTTCAGTCAGAATCAGAGAAATTAAGTAACTTTGGATCTTCTTCATCTTCCAAAATAGAATTAACAAATTCAATAAAGTGTGGGTCACCCCCTTCAGTGTTGAATAATTCCCTGAAAATAAAATTCATAAGATTCATGAAATAATTAAACATGATTACAAATTCAATAATCAAACAGAAAAAATGAATCACCTCTTCAATACTGATCCATCTTGAAATTTTAGCTTATATGGAATATTTTTAGAAAATGCATATAACCCATCATTTGGCACAACAACAAATTTTTCAAGAGAATAGTTAAAACCCTCCTTAAGTTTAATTGGCAGTTGTGGAATATACTTCTCCTTCAATATAGCCTCAATTTTATCCCCCTATTACATAAACATATAATATGATGGATCAAGTCAAAATCTTAAATCATAAATGAATTTTTTTTAAATAAATAATTAAATTAAAACACCTGACGATCAATGAAAATCAACAAAACGCAAGGATCTGCAAATATTTCCATCCGATGAAAAATAGTTTTAAGTTTCAATTTCAGAATCCATGAAATATTCTTACAAGATAAATCAATATCTCTAATGAACTCGAAGATTAACATGCTAAACATCTCTAATGAACTCAAAGATTAACATGCTACATATATAGACTCAAAGATTTATGAGAAACTGATATCTTTATTGTTTCGCGTGAGAAACTCATATCACAAAGCAAAACAAATTTTGGGGGTTCGAAAATTGTAAGGACTCAATTTCTACACTTGAAAATTTTTATTTGATTTTAATCCTTATTCTTAATTTCTCATGTTACATCATACATACATTTCCTTTAACCTTTTAAGTCATTCATTTCATTAATTATCTAAAAACTCTAATCATACAATTTCGGTTTCATACCATGCTACCTTTAATTGTAGAAAAACATAATTCATATTACTATCTTCCGGTAACTACTGCATACAACTAGCTATGAGTTTCCAAAATACCCATAGCTACAAATATCTGAAGTTACAAACATCCAGAATTACAATTATCCAAGTAGCATTTAATTAGTCATAATACAAAATGGCAAAATAAAGGAATCCAAGTTTTAAGCTCCTAAAGCATCAAACCAAGCATCATCAACTATCCTGTTTACCTGCAATGGGATTATCAACGGCAAATACACACAACATACAAAGGAGTAAGTCATTAATTCAATAAATACCATTATAAGATAATCCACATTTCAAAGGGGTTAGTAAACCATTTTTAAATTCATTTTCGCAACATAACTTGAGCCAAAGTTTGCAACATTGCTTGAGCCAAAGCTTGCTACATCGCTTGAGCCAAAGCTTGCTACATCGCTTGAGCCAAAACTTGCTACATCGCTTGAGCCAAAGCTTGCTACATCGCTTGAGCCAAAGCTTGCTACATCCCTTGAGCCAAAGCTTGCTACATCGCTTGAGCCAAAGCTTGCTACATAACTTGAGCCAAAGCTTGCTACATCGCTTGAGCCAAAGCTTGCTACATCGCATGAGCCAAAGCTTGCTACATCGCTTGAGCCAAAGCTTGCTACATCGCTTGAGCCAAAGCTTGCTACATCGCTTGAGCCAAAGCTTGCTACATCGCTTGAGCCAAAGCTTGCTACATAACTTGAGCCAAAGTCGCTAACCAATCATGGTCGGCTAAAAATATGTTTTCTTTTCATTGATACACTGTCAATTCATAAACAACAATTCCACGCATTTTCTCAATACTACATGCTAGTTAAAGACTTATCCTTACCTTGGTGAGCGTTGGGTTTGGTCCTTGGTAACTTTGCAAGTTCCACCGACACCGCCTCCAACTTTAGGATCTTCCTCATTCCCACCATATAACAACAATATTGGTCATTTATTCCAAATAACACATAAACAACTCATATTTCATCTTTCATACAAGAGATTCAAACATTTTCAATGTTTCCAAACTACTTTCATTAAAAGTTTCCAAACATCTAAAACATACATATTCATCTCTTATTTCAACATTAGAGCACATACTCATCTTCTACATCTAACATTTTCATTTTAGGTTTTTGGGGTTTTCATGAATCAACCCACAAACCCTCTCCATTCTTCGAATACCAACTCTAAACCAAGAGTTTACAATAGAGAAACTAAATAAAACGAACCACAACTCAAAAGGAGAGTTTCCATGGTTTCTCACATTTTGAGAAGAGATCCATCATACCCAAAACAAGTTTCAAAGGGAGAAGGAGAGTTAAAATCAAGAGATTTACCTCTTCTCAAGCTTCTAGATGATTCTCAAGACTCCCTGCTCTTGAAAATTCTCTCCTCTCTCACTTCTCTCCAAGTTCTAACCCTCAAATGTGTTTGGGGTTCCTTATTTAATGTAACAACGTCGGTTTCTCGCTCAAGCGAGCCCATTCTCGCTCAAGCGAGAAAATCCCGCCCATTTAAAAAAACTCAAATCTGATCCTCTCGCTCAAACGAGGATCTTACAGTCTCTACTGCTTTAGAGTGCCACTTCTCGCCCAGGCGAGACAACTCTCGCTCAGGCGAGCCAACTCTCGCTCAAGTGAGACAATTCTCGCTCAGGCGAGAATCCTTTAGTATAGCCCAATATTCCACTCACCCAGGTGAGCCACTCTCGCCCAGGCGAGCCTTTTCTCGCTCAAGCAAGATTTCCAGGACTGATACTATAATTGAATAACCTTAAATTCAGGTTGCCACAAAAATAATTTAATACACATATCTAATACATAGCACAAGTTATAGATTACGCTGTATAAGATATAAAATCCACAGCGAAAACTAACTATGGCGCTATTAAACATATTCTGATTAATAGCGATGTGCAATGGTTGCGCTGTTAAACATATTCCTATTAACAACGATGTGCAAAATAGGCGTAGTTAAAATTTACGAATTAAAACAAGTACATATTCAACAGCGAATATTATGTGTTGCGCTGTTAACATTATATCCGCTAATCCATTTGAGCAGCGAATTTTTAATGTTGCGATGTATAAGTTTCCTCCGCCTTTTTTTTACATCATTTTTCTTGGTTGCGCGATCGAAGACGCACCTTTAAAGACGTATTCTGGCGTAGTGACTAGCTTGACATGCTTAATTGTACTTTTTTGATTACTTTGATAATATGTACTTTGGTTATCCTTGTTTTGTAATATGTTGATCAATGAATGAATACATATTTCTGAATCTATTGCACTGATCTCACTGCTCTAAGTATGTTTATCAAGACCTGGATAATATTGTACATTGAATTATGCAATTAGCATGTAATTTGAAGTGATTATTATGGAATAACAGTACATTTAATCAATTAATAGCATACATAATCGATTAAGACCAGTTTAAAAATTCACGCGTGTGTAAAACTTAAGAATTTTATTCGATTAAATACAACCAAAATCGATTAAAAATTGTCCAATCGATTAAGTACTCTATAATTTGTTTTTTTTCGTACTTTTGGCTATATTCTTCATATTTTATCATTACATTTTGATCATTCCCAAAGGGGGAAGTTTTTTTTTGAGGTTTGCAGGTTGTATGCTTCCGCACCCACCTAAATGAAGGGGGGAAAAGAATCATGCTATCCTACACATCATCTCATGCATGAATTGAGGGGGAGAAGAAAGTAAGGGGGAGTAGCGCATTAAGTTCATAACAATTGCAAAACAAGTTGACTGTCATCAAGCTTTCAAAAACATATACACCCAAGTGTTTATAAATGGTTTGGAATCATCAAAAGGGGGAGATTGAGAATTCAAGCATGCATTATCATATTGGGGAGATTGAGAATGCAAGCATGCATCATCATATTGTTTTGATGAAGACAAGGATAATAGGCAAGCTTGAAGACACGAACAACTCAACAAACAACAAATCCAAGGCTCAAGATCAATCAAGTTGACTTAAGCTAAGTTTTTATATTTCTAGAGTCTTAAGATGATTGTTTGGGTAGAGTCTAGGTTAGGTGAACCTTGAATAGAAGTCTCATATAGTCTAAAATTGAATTAACCTAAAATGAGACTTGCAAACATTCATACATGATTGAAATGCTTATGCATTTACATATAATAACATGATTTTAGTCCATTAAATTGAGTTTATAACTTATAGATTCAAAATCATGAATCATGCATATATACATCATGTAAAAGGTTAATCATGCATCAAAGAAATGTTTTTCAACATAGTTAATTGATTACAACTTGTGTTAATTGATTAAATAAACTTGGGAACTTGTTAATCAATTAAGTATGAGATTAATCGATTAAAAGGAGTTACAGTAGCTGAAATCTTGGATTTCTTGGGATCGTTAATCGATTAACCTGCAGGTTAATCGATTAAGTCCAATAGAAATTAGTTTTGTATAAAAGTCGTCTTTACCATGTGTTCATAGGAAAACACACAAGATTGCATATAGGCTCACATATGTCTTTGATCTTAATTTTCATATTCTTTAGTGAATCTCTTACTGTAAGAAAAGTGATAAGTTTTTATTTTATTTTTAAAGATAGATAGAATAGTTTAAAGAATTATCCATTGTACATAATATTTATATCATTCTTGGAAAACCCAACTTAATCACACAAAATACTTTTTGAGTATCTGTGAGATTTATGGGCTTGTGTTAGGGTTGTTATTGTTGAAAGTTCACATATTGAGGTGAAAAGTAACTTGAGGAATATTGTAGACGATTTTTTGGCTAAATTTTCTAGGTGTGTTTAGTATCACCTTGGTTGATAATTCCGTTGGGAACTACTAGTTGCAGTTAGGTCGTTATCTTCACATATACAAGAGTCTTGGTTGAGAGTGATAAGTGGTTAGGGCCAGATCGTTAGAGGTGGTGTTGAGTATCCATTAGAAGCGGGTAGAAGGTCAAGCCATCTTGGGGACTCTAGGGCCCAGAAGAGAGTCTTGTATCGATTTAGAAGAGTGTTTATAGAACATTTGATTTTCAAATAGTGATGAAAAATCTCTCGAGATCAGAAGGGGAGGCACGGTTGTAGTTTTTAAGTAGACCCGCAAATTAACTAGGATAAAAGATCACCCACCGTCTTGATTTTCTCTATCCCCGTCTCTTTAAGTTTAGTCAATTTACGTTTAGTGTAATTGAATTGCTTTACTTACTGAGTTATTGCATGTTCTGATTTTGTTAACATTTGGGCATAAATTTATTGAATAGATTGCATCTGAAATTGTTTGAAATTACTCTATCTTTTCGTGCAAGAAAACTGTTTTTAGAAAAAGCAAGAATCAAGATAATCGATTAAATCTGGTGTTAATCGACTAAACATTGCTACAGTTAATCGATTAAGAGCAATCATATTGAATTAAACTGTTGAATTTTCATACTATCTCATTAACTGGAAAAGCGGGAATAATGATATGTTACACCTATTCACCCCCCCCTCTAGGTGTCTTTAAGTCCTCCTTATCTAACATGGCCAAGGCATCTGACTGAGATACTGGGCGCCTGACGCAGGAGACTAGGCGTTGGGCGTGGCACCTGATCGAGGATCAGACCCCTGGCGCACCAAGTTGGCCGCTGGACGCGGGCCTGATCAAGTTAGCCTTGGTGCATCAAAACTTTGGAGTTTTTTGCATTAATTTCAATAATTGTGTGTGCCATCCTTTGTTTGTCTCACCTCAAGTGTGTTCAGAATAAGTATTATTTTTATTATTTTGTTTGATTGTTGAATTCAAATGAAGGCATGACCAAATGATCATCAAAGTGTAACTGATACAATAAATGAGTTGGCTAAAGCCTCATTTCTTGGACCAACCATGTGTTTGATGTAGGAATTCAACATGGGACCCTCATTATGCTTGGACAAAGCCATTGGAACCATTATGCTCACGAAAAACACTTTATGGCGAAGTTATTCCACTTGTGGCCATTGTGCATTTGGCATTGGAGGAGAATACATACCAAATGGAATCCTATGCTGCCTAGTCTTCAAGAAGGGCTTCTAAGTCGTGAGGAATCAACCAAGGAAAGAATCCTATGTTGACCACCATTCAAGTAGGTCGTGGATGGTATTATGAGGGAATTAATTCATCATTTCACCATGTGTTCAATTGACGTTAAACTCTTAGCTTTCCACTTCAATGGAAAATGGAATCCTACACCTAAATAATCAAAGTCGTGAACCTTCAAGCAAGTTAAAAAGGAATCCTATAAAGTCTTTCAATTTTCCACATGTATCAATTTTCCTATAAACTTTAACTCATATATTCCATTCATTATAAAATTACCTTAAACATACATTTGCTAGTCCATATATACACTATCTCCAATTTGTAGAAAATCATAATACGCATTCATAACTTTAAGAAGTATCAACATATGTTAGGTTATGAGGTTACAACATTGAGGTGCCCATAAATACAATTAGCAGTCAGTACATATTCAATGAGTACAAAAAGGATTTGAAAATATAACATCTTGATCACTAAGCTCCTAAAGCTCCTAATCAAGCATTTCGTAAACATCCGCTTACATGCAATGGGATTATCATTGACATATACACAGAAAACACACAAAGGAGTATGTCATTAACTTAATTAATATCAATATACGATAATCCACATTTTAACTAGAATTAAGTAAACAATTTAAATGGTCGTACATAAAGTAAATGCATATAATCACCACCTCATCCAATCTCTCTTTCTTCCACTTTCCCTACTATTAAACCTTGTTATCGTACTCATGTTGCTATTTCACATAGTTACCTTTCAAACATATACATAACTTAGCAATACCACTTAGGGCAAGACATTCAATTAAATATCACTTAGGGCAAGACATTCAATTAAATATCACTTAGGGCAAGACATTCAATACAATACCACTTAGGGCAAGACATTCAATACAATACCACTTAGGGCAAGACATTCAACACAATATCACTTTGGACAACACATTCAACACAATACCAGTTAGGGCAAGGCATTCAATACAATACCACTTAGGGCAAGACATTCAACATTTATAACTTCCCACATCCCGTTCTCTTTGAGTCATCCGCATATAAACATATATCTTATGTTGATTGAATTGTAATACAATACCTATCCTTACCTTGGTGGGTGTTGGGGTTGGTGTTTGGCTACTTTGTTAGTTCGTCCTTCACCTCCTCCAACCTTAGGATCTCTTCTCTAGCTTCTAGTGGATTCCACACGAACCCTTGCTCTCAAAATCGCCTCTACCTCTTTTTTCTCCCAAAACTCCCCCATTTTCATGTTTGTGGTTCTATTTTAGGGTTCAGGTTTTTAGATTCTCACCCAAGCGAAAATACGTCGCTCAGGCGAGAAATCCCGCCTTTTTAAAGTTTCAAACTCTGATGCTCTCGCTCAGGCGAGAATTCACCAGCCTTTGCACACTTCTCTCGCTAAGGGGAGCCAAATCTCGCCCAGGCGAGAATCTCTCAGCCTCCATAGTTTCCCTCTCGCACAGGCGAGCCATCTCTCGCTCATGCGAGAGTCCTAGAGAAAATCCTGGGAGAAATACTAACACCCTTGCTTGGGCGAGGCTCCTCTCGTTCAAGCGAGAATCCTACAGTATACCCCAGATTTTCCACTATTACAATTCTTTAGGAAAATGAAACTTAGGGGGTTACAATCCTCCTCCTCTTATAAGAATTTTCGTCCCCGAAAATTAAACATACCTCTATCCAAACAAATGAGGGTAATCTTCCACCATGTCACGTTTCACTTCCCAAGTTGCATCCCCTTCATCTACTTGGCTCCATAGTACCTTCACCAAGGGGATTTCCTTTCCCCTCAATTTCTTGACACTTCTGTCCATGATCCTCACAAGCAAGGTCTTAAACGTCAGGTTATCCTTCAGTTCTATCTGATCAGGCTCAACCACATGGAATGGATCTCCAACATATTTCCTCAACTGAGACACATGGAATACATTGTGGAGATTCAACAACAATGGGGGTAAGGCAATCCGATAGGCTACCGGCCCAATTTTCTTCAAGATCTGATATGGTCCAATGAACCTCGGAGTAAGCTTACGGGACTTCAAAACTCTCCCAAGGTACTGCATGCTAGTCCAAAATCTCGAAGTGAAGCAGGTATCTCTATCCGATACAATACTCGTCGGTATCCCATGCAATCGAACTATTTCTCTGATGTACAGCTTCGCCAATCGTTCTAAAGAATATCTCATGTTCATAGGTAAAAAGTGAGCAGACTTAGTCAATCGATCCACTATTACCCATATCGAATAATACCCTTTCTGAGTCCTTGGAAAACCCGAAACAAAGTCCATCGAGATGCTATCCCACTTCCACATAGGAATTTCCAGAGATTGTAGTTCCCCTGCCGGTCTCTGATGTTCAATCTTATCTTTCTAGCAAACCAAGCAACTCGAAACATACAATGCCACATCCTTTTTAATTCCGGACCACCAAAACATCTTCTTTATATCCTAATACATTTTTGTAGTTCCAGGGTGGAAGCTCATCCTACTCTTATGAGATTCCTCCAGAATACTCTTTCTTAATTCCTCATCACGGGGTACACACACTCTCCCTTTGTACCTCAACAACCGATTAGTATCTAACTCAAAATCCTTCTCTTTCCCATTATTCATCGAAACTCGTTTGGTCACTAGTTCCTTATCCTCCCCTTGCATATTCTTGATCTAGTCAAACAACTCATTCGTAACCTTGAGCATTCCCAAAATCATACTATGGGGTTTGACTTGAACTGCCAAGTTCATATCTCTGAACTCCTCAATCAACTTCTCCTCACGGATCATCAAAGCGGACACATGTAGAGATTTCTGACTTAGTGCATCTGCCACCACATTGGCCTTCCTAGGGTGGTACTATAGACCAAAGTGGTAGTCCTTAAGAAATTCCATCCACCTCCCCTGTCTCATGTTCAGTTCCTTCTGATCGAATAGATATTTCAAACTCTTGTGGTCACTAAAAACTTCAAACCTCACACCATAAAGATGGTGTCTCCAAATCTTTAGTGCGAAGACCACAATAGCTAATTCCAAATCGTGAGTAGGGTAGTTTTGCTCATGCAACCTCAACTGCCGCGAAACATAAACAACTTTTCCCATAAACAACTTTTCCCTCTTGCATTAAAACACAACCCAAACCTTGCTTGGAAGCATCGTAGTATACACTGAAATCACGATCATTGCAGGGAAGAACCAATACTGGTGCCGTAGTCAACCTTCGCTTTAACTCTTGGAAAATTTCCTCACTGTGGGTTGTCCATACATACGATTCTCCTTTTCTGGTCAACTTGGTTAGCGGTAATGCTAACTTTGGAAACCCTTCTATAAATTTTCGGTAGTAACCCGCCAATCCTAGAAAACTTCTGATCTCAGTAAGTGACTTGGGTACTACCCATTCCATTACTGTTTCAACCTTAGAAGAATCCACTACTACTCCCTCTCTGGATATCACATGCCCAAGGAAGTTTACTGATTCCAGCCAAAAGTCGCATTTTGACAGTTTTGCATACAACTGATTACTCTTTAAAATTCCAAGAACAATTCTCAGATGCTCCGCATGTTCCTCTTGGCTCTTAGAGTAAACCAAAATGTCATCAATAAATACCACTACGAATGAATCTAAGTATGGATGAAAAATCCGATTGATGTAGTCGGTAAATATTGTTGGGGCATTCGTCACTCCAAAGGGCATCACCAAATATTTAAAATGCCTATACCTCGTCCTGAAGGAAGTCTTAGGAATATCCTCATATTTTACTCTGAGTTGATGAAAACTTGATTTGAGATCGATCTTAGAAAACACTATTGCTCCTCTCAACTAATCCATCAAGTCATCGATCCTAGGAAAAGGATACTTGTTGTTAAATGTGACCTTGTTCAATTGTTTGTAGTCGGTGCACAGCCTCATACTCTCATCCTTCTTCTTAACCAACAACACTGGTGCACCCCGCGGCGAAACACTAGGACGAATGAACTTCTTCGCCAACAAGTCCTCAATCTGCTTCTTTAGTTCTTCCAGTTCTAAGGGCGCCATTCTATATGGGGCTATAGAAATGGGTCTCGTCCCTGGTACTAAATCAATAGAGAATTCAACTTCTCGCACTAGAGGCAAATCATGAATATCAACCGGAAATACCTCAGGGAATTCGCATATAATCAGTATGTCCTTAACTCTGGGTTTCACATTACCCTCTAGTGATAGCAACAAAATTAATGCTGCCACCCTTTCCTTAAGGTAAGTCTTGACTTCCTTAGCCGACACTGGCACCAGACATATAGTCTAGTCATAATTCTCACACAGATCTTCGAATACTATAGTCTTATCAGCACAATTAAGCATCACTCGATTTGTTGACAACCGGTCCATCCCCAGAATTAGATCTAAGTGGGACAACGGTAAGCAGATAAAATCTACGGTAAATGTCCTACCATTTACCACTACCGGACACTGAGATACAAACGCCGATACCACCATAGGTGCATCAGTAGGGGTGGATACGACTAAGTCGAAGGGCAACGACTCAGTCTTCAATCTCAGTCGTTCTACATATTCAATAGATATGAAGGAGTGTGTCGCTCCCGAATCAAACAACACTAAAAGAAGGACACCTGTCATCATACATTTACCTTTGATCAGGCCATCCACATTAGATGCCTCTGCACCACTCATGGTAAACACTCGGCCAATGGTCATTTGCCTCTTAGCTTTTACCACATTCGCTCCTTGATTAAGCTTCAGAAAAAATCTCTTCACATGCCCTTGTCCTCCATAGTGGAAGCACCCATTTCCCGATCCAAGGCAAACATTGCCATTGTGCCCCCGACCATACTTGTTGCACCAAGGATAAGAGTTCTGAGATGACCCTCTGGCAGAAGTAGGGGTGGTTGGCTTTTGAAAACCACGATTGCGATGCGCGCTGGGAGGCGCATAAGGTCGTCAGTTTTCAGCCATCTTCTCCTTACTTCTCCCTTGCACAAAGTTGCGTTGAGGCCCAAAGTTTCTCGGGGGGTTTGGCTTGTTGATCGCCACATCGTCCACCCTCACATCATCTTCATACATCCTACACTTGTTGACCAAGGTAGGAAAATCAGAGATCTCTTGATGTCCAAAACATCAACTTCAGCTTGGGCTTCATGCCCGACTCAAACTTAACACATTTGGACCGCCTGTCCACCTCCAGTTCATAGTAAGGATATTATCTAGTTTCTAGTGGATTCCACATGAACCCTTGCTCTCAAAATCGCCTCTACCTCTCTTTTATCCAAAAACTCCCCCATTTTCGTGTTGGGGTTCTATTTTAGGGTTTTGGTTTTTAGATTCTCGCCCAAGCGAGAATACGTCGCCCAGGCGAGAAATCCCGCCTTTTTAAAGGTTCAAACTCTAATGCTCTCGCTCAAGCGAGGAATTCTCCCTCATGCGAGAATTTACCAGCCTCTACACACTCCTCTCGCTCAGGTGAGCTAAATCTTGCCCAGGTGAGAATCTCTCAGCCTCCATAGTTTCCCTCTCGCCAAGGCGAGAGTCCCAGAGAAAATCCAGGGAGAAATACTGACACCCTCGCTTGGGCGAGGCTCCTCTCGCTCAAGCGATAATCCTGCAGTATAACCCAGATTTTCCACTGTTACAATTCTTTAGGAAAATGAAACTTAGGGTGTTACATGTCCAAACAAATTAGTCCCAAAAAAGTGTAAAAATCGAAAGTATCCAAACAAAAGTGTCAAAGTCTTTTTCTTTGGGAGGGTATTTCGAATCACACATTACCAATCATATTGTTTATTAAGCCTTGGCTGTCTTTCCTTCACAAAATCTCTTGGTCCATTCTTGATTATTTGATTCAATTAAGAAAAATCGTGGAGAGATGAGTGATTTTGAGTAATACATATTTATATAAACAAATTGACTAAAACTCAAGTCAGTTGAGTGATAATGTCTCATGAAAATGATAGTTCACCATTGTCCCCTAGGACAACACCACTTCATGCCATGATGATAGCACAATTCCAAGCCTTGCAAAGTCAAATGGAGCAGATGAAGCTGAAGTATGATAGGAGGCTTGAAAACCATGCACATGAGCATTCAAGTGATGCCGAGGAAAGGTGGAGAAGGAGGCCGAGAAGGGATACACAAAAGAGTAGGAGGCATGAAGAGGATAGAGTTGAAGGGATCAAAATAAAGGTTTCCACCTTTATTGGGAAGAATGATCTAGAGGCATACTTAGAATGAGAAATGAAGGTAAAAATGTGTTTGAATGCAATTATTACCTTGAGGAGAAGAATGTCAAGATGGCTTCCATGGAATTTAAGCAATATGCCTTGATTTGGTGGGATCAACTTCAAAAAGGAGAGAAGGAGGATTGGAGCTGACCCCATTAATTCATGGTGAGAGATGAAGTTACTCATGAGGAGGATATTTGTCCTTGGCTCTTACTAGAGGGACATTCATAACAAACACCAAAGACCCATTCAAGGGTCAAGGAATGTAAATGAATACTTTAAGAAAATGGAATTAGCTTTGATAAGGTCCAATTTCCAAGAGGGCCGAGAACCCACAATGGCTAGGTTCTTACATGGTTTAAACAAAGATAACCAAGATGTGGTCGAATTAAAACATTGCGTTGAAATGGATGACTTGGTTCAACATGTAACACCCTGAATTTATATTTCTTGAGATGTGGTAACATTCCTGAAGAGTGGGACATGCTGCCAGATTCTCGCTTGAGCGAGAGTGCCTCGCCCAAGCGAGAGGGTCAGAGTTCTCCCAGGATTTTTATCTGGAAGTCTTGCTTGAGCGAGAAAGGGCTCGCCTGGGCGAGGGATCGCTCACAAGGGTGAGTGGAATACTGGGATATACTGAAGGATTCTCGCCTGAGCGAGACTTTGCTCGCCTGGGCGAGGGAGAGGGTGTGGACACTGGAGGATCCTCGCTTGAGCGAGAGTGCCAGATCTGAGTTTTTAAAATGGGCGGGATTTTCTTGCTTGAGCGAGAAAAGGCTCGCTTGAGCGAGAACCGGAAGCAGGAACATTAAAATAGAAACCCTCAAATACATTTAGGGTTAGAACTTGAGAGAGAAGAGAAAATGAGGTGATTTTGAGAGCAAGGACTCGTGAGAATCATCTAGAAGCTTGAGAAGAGGTAAATCCCTTGATTCTAACTCTCTTCCTCCCTTTCAAACTTGTTTTGGGTGTATGGGATATCGTCTCAAAAAGGTGAGAAACCATGGAAACTCCTCCTTTGGAGTTGTGGTTCGTTTTATTTATTTTTTCTCTTGTAGACTCCTAGTTTAGAGTTGGTGTTTAACAAAATGGATAGGGTTTGTGGGTTGATTCCTGAAAACCCCAAAACCCCAAAATGAAAGTATGGTTAAAGAGGAAAATGAGTGAAATAGTAGATGTAGAAGATGAGTATGTGTTCAAATGTAAAATAGAAGATGAATATGTATGTTTTTTATGTTTGGAAAGTCCTAATGAAAGTGATTTTGGAAACATTGAAAATGTATGAATCTTTTGTATGATTAAAGATGAAATATGAGTTGTTTATATGTTGTTGAGAATAAATTGCTGACTTTTGTTGTAGTTTGGTGGGGATGAGGAAAGATCCTAAGGTTGGAGGCGGTGTCGGAGGAACTTGCAAAGTTACCAAGGACCAAACCCAACACTCACCAAGGTAAGGATAAGCATTTTATTCCGAGATCTGAAATTTGAGATATGCGGTTATATGTGGTTGACTCGAAAGGAATAAGATGTGGGAAGTATCAAAAATTGAATGTCTTGCCCAAGTGGTATTGAAATTGAATGTCTTGCCCAAGTGGTATTGAATTGAATGTATTGCTTGTAACATCCTAAATTTACCCTCCTTAAAATGAGGTAACGGTCCTGAAGAATGACATACTGCCAGATTCTCGCTTGAGCGAGAGGGTCTCGCCCAAGCGAGAGACCTAGTGTTTTAATTTTGGGAATTCTGGGAATCTCCCCCAAGCGAGAAAGTGGTCGCTTGAGCGAGAGAAGCCTGGGTAGGCTGTGAGATTCTCGCTTGAGCGAGAGAATCTCGCCCAGGTGAGAGAGTCAGTATTTTGAAACTTAAAATATCTTGGGCTTCTCGCCCAAGCCAGCCATTCTCGCACGGGCGAGAGTACCCAGGTATAAAAGTAAAGAAAGGGTTTCACAAACCCTAATATTTCATTTTATTTTCTCCCCTTTCACTCCCAACGGTGGCTCCCCATAGATTTCGACTCTCTCCTCTACTAAACTTCAAAAACTCATCAAAACTCATTTCTCTTACTTCTTAGTGGCACATTGCTGAACATTGGCGGTGGAAAAGGAACAATGGAGGTTGAAGGAGATGGAGGTAGATGAAGCTCTTTGCGGATCCATGGAGCTTATGCAACCTAAGGTGAGGAAGAAACCCATTGTGGTCTTAGAGTATTTCATTAGAGTCATCTTCTCCGATTTTCCCTCAAGAATCGGAGCATGTTAATGGATAGAAACTCTCTTGGATGCTTGTGGTCCATGTGAGTGTCTTTATTTTACATGAGGATGTATTAGCCATAAAAGTGGAGTTATATGTGTAGGAAAACCGTTTATTTAGATAAAACGCAATATGCTCACTTATGGTAATACACCATCATGAAAGATGATGCTAACGTTAATGTGTTATGTGATGAAGAATATGTTGTGTGTGGTTTGTTTATGATAATGGTGTGTTATGAGTTGTTGATGTGTTATAAGTGGTGAGTGTTTATTGTTATAAATATATGTGGGTATGTTTGTAACAATGATTGTGTGATAAGTTGTTTAATGACAATAATTATGAATTGTTAGTGGACATGATTATGTCGTATGGTGATAAATATGTTATGAATTGTTAGTGTGATAAAAGGATAAGAGTATGTTTATGAAAGTGACTGAGTTGTGAGTCGTTTTATTGTTATGAACATATATGGGTACGTTTGTGACAATTAAGGTGTTGTGGGTTATTTTATGGTGATGGACAATTAAGGTGTTTATTGTGTTTATGATATTGATGTGTTATTTTGTGTTATGACGAACATGTGATGTGAGAAAAATTTGAAATGTTGTCCTGCCCGGTGTGGTAGTGGATCATCTTAGAAATGTAGTCCTTCCTGGTGTGGTAGTGGATCATCTTTGAAAAGTAGTCCTGTCCGGTGTGGTAGTGGATCATCTTTGAAATGTAGTCCTGCCCCGTGTGGTTGTGGATCATCTTTGAAATGTAGTCCTGCCCGGTGTGGTAGTGGATCATCTTTGAAATGTAGTCCTGCCTGGTGTGGTTGTGGATCATCTTTGAAAAATGGACCTACCCGAAGTGGTAGTGGATCATGTAAGACTTACCCGGTGTGGTAATGGATCACCTTTGTGGTGTGGGCCTACCCGAAGCGGTAGTGGATTATCTTTGTGGTGTAAACTGGTCGGGTGTGGTCAAGAGTAATTTAATGTCGATTGTCGGTAATGAAATAAAAGTACTTTTGGAATGAAATGAATATGCATGCTATAGAATATATATTATGGGATATATGTACTATAGGGTGAATATTGATAATATGGAAATAGAAGAAAGAAGATATGAATGCTTAATATTGTTTTGAATGTGGATTGTCATATAATTCTATATATAAATATTATGTAGCATAAGGTATTGATTGGTATATGTTTAACATGATTGATGTTAGAGGTTGTATAGGTTGTAATACTTTAATGTTATTACTCCATGTAAATCCACGCTACGGTCACCGTAGTTGGTTCTTACTCCCTTTGTCTCTTCTTGTATGTGTTGTGTATTTGAGTTCAGGTTGTGGCAGAAGCGCATTGGACGCTTGCGGAGAAGAGTACATGGTAGAGTAGGGTTTTATGTAATTGATATGTTATATGATAAATGTTTGTAACATGAGGACTATGTTGGATTAACGCTTTTCTTAAATTGCACTCCTCCTAAATGGTGTAACGAGATGGAATTAATGAGGTTTAATGGAAGTATTATTTGAGGAAAGATAATTTTATATAATATGTATGAAAAAGGAAGTGTAATGGTATGTTTTTAATGAATGGATACTTTTGATCATTTCCGCATTTGAAGCATGAACATAAGTCATATTTGTATGCTCACAGGTTTTCCAAAATCGTTTAAGTAATATATTTTGAAAGTAATCACTTGACTTCATGAACAAAGTTTTAAAGAATTTTTGGGTTATGAAAATCGGGTCTTTACAATATGGTATCAGAGCATAGTTAATCCAGCGGCCTAGGATATGTCCTTACATGCTACTTTGTATGACTTATGTGAATTGTTTGTTGACTATGTGACAACTGCTGATGTGAAAGATGATTGTTAATTTCCTTGCGGTAATCGTCTGGTTGTGGACTTATCGTTGGATGTCTTGTTGTGAGTTATTGATGAAGTGCTTGTTGAAAATTCCTTGTCGTGAATTTCGTAGAGGATTTCTTGTTGTAAAACTCTTGTTGAATTCCTTGGTATGAACTTGTTGTTGAGTTATTGTGTGAGACCCTTGTTGGGGATTCTCTGGTGAAACTCTTGCTGAAAGTTTCTTGTTGTGAACATCTTGTTGGAATTGTTTATGGTTAATTTGTGGTTGTGATTTTCTGGTTGGATTTCTTGGTGTGAGATTTATTTGTTGAGAGTTCCTAGTGGTGGATCTCTTGGTTGAGATTTAGTCAACCTCTTGATGTGAATTTTCTTTTTTCACTAAGATTAAGATGATTGAAGAGGAATGATTAAATTTGCTTTCTTGGATGTTTGCTTATATGCCTCTATGGTTCTAGTTGAACAAGATTAAGGTAATAGTCGTCCGCTGGGACATATGAATGAGAATTAAAGATCTTGTTTGCATCATGAGAGTATAAATTTCGAAAGAACTATATCCTATGTCTTGAAAATTTGAAATTTATTTGATGGATGATTTTTTATAGTAAGGAGAAGTGTTTAAATCGTATATGATGATAGAGAATGGGTGGATTTTCTGATTATATATGGATTGTGAAGAAATGGAAAGAAAAACCTATTTTTAGCTCCCGTAAGAGGTTGAGCAATTTATGAGTTACCTTTTGGTAATGGCTATTCGTAGATATGTATGAGTTACCTTTTGGTAATGGCTATTCGTGGAAATGTATGAGTTACCTTTTGGTAATGGCTATTCGTAGCTATGTATGAGTTACCTTTTAGTAATGGCTATTCGTAGCAATGTATGAGTTACCTTTTGGTAATGGTTATTCGTAGCAATGTATATGTTACCTTGTGGTAATGGCTATTCGTAGCAATGTATGAGTTACCTTCGTGGTAATGGCTATTAGTAGCAATCTATGACTTGCCCTCGTGGTATTGACTATTTATAGCAAATGTCTGAATTGCCCCACGTGGTAAGATAAATGATTTAAGATAAACATAAATGGGATAGATAAATATGAAATGAAAGGATGGAATTAAGTATGGATATGTTGTATGGAAGGTACTGAGCATGAAGTAACGGTTTTAAAAATTTTGTGTAAACGAGGAAAGGTAAATGAAAGATGCCTAGTGTGTTTTGAAAAGACTAAGCCTAATATCTTTGTTTTTATGAGTTGTAAAAGGTTATCCTCCCTGGTTTGCATTTATCTATATATTTATGCTAAGGGGTAAAACTTATATTTCAAGGTAAGAGGTTAGTTAAGTTACTTACTACGTCATTGTGATGAATGTATTTGAATATAAGTGAACATTTATATATGCTGTTATTTTGAAGTAACTCATAGTGGGTGATCAAAACGAGTCAGTATGAAAAAGAATAAGCATGAAAATGTTATAGTGATAAATTTTCATTGTGCCAGTGATTTTTTATATGTGCATAAATCTGAGCTTTGATGATGAACATGGATGTTGTGTTGTTTAAGTGTTGGCAGGTTAATCGATAAACAAAATTTTGTTTCTACGCTCTTTGAAGAGAGTAGTACTGGGAATAGCAAAATTGTTTTGATTTCTGTACATGAAAATGTTGGTCTATGACAATTGACCTTTTGCAGTTGAATATTTGCAATGCACGATATAATGGTAATGAACAGAAAATTGTGATTTGGATGTTCAGTGTTGCATGAGAAAAAGGGTTTTTGAGTTATGTTGAAATGATTATGTAAACATTGCTTTCACGAAATGATTGACATGAATTGTATATCTAATCTATTTTTGAAAATAATTTTGGGTGAAGTGTAGTATGTGGCTAAACATTAATTTAGTATCAAGTTGGAGAATCTAAAATTTCAGCAACCGTATCCTTGATAAATAGGATGTTGTTAGAAGCTTTGTGATTTAATTATGACCATGTGTTCATAGACATGGTATAGACTTGGGTGCGAGATGTATGCATTCCATGGTAGTTTGAATATTCATATAACACTTATGTTATTGGATTGAATGTTTGTAAAATTGCCATGACAATTGGTAACAAAGTGTGTGATTTGAGTGGGCCTACGGCCTTGTACGTCTAGTTGAGGTGTTTAACTAGCGAATCTTCTTCTACCGCATCCGTTGGTGGTAGAAATGTTTAATTAAATTGGATAATTCCTTGGTAATTTTATTTTGTACTCTGAAAAACTCCGTTAAATCTTGTTTGTCTAAATGCTACTCGTTGAATGAATAATTTGTATCTGTGTGGTAGTTAGTACACGTTTGAAAAGCCATGTAAAATTTGGAGTTAAGTGTGGCTATTTTTCATGTATGAAATGAAATGACATTATTTCCATCCTGATATTTGGCCATGGCATTCGGACTCTGAGAGGTTAGTCCATGAATGGTCTAGGTGGTATCACTGGTAAGTGGTATGTGTCCTTGTTTTTCGTCTAAGCGATATTAATGGTTTAGATGGTTGGATCTAAGCTTGGTCGAGTGTATTTTATGCCTAATGTTTAGGCGATGATGGTGTCTCCCTGAGAGTAACCTAATAAAATTTTGGGGACGAAATTTCTTTTAGGGGGAAAGATTGTAACACCTTAAATTTACCCTCCTTAAAATGAGGTAATAGTCCTGAAGAATGGGACATACTGCAAGATTCTCGCTTGGGCGAGAGGGTCTCGCCCAAGCGAGAGACCCAATGTTTTAAATTTGGGAATTCTGGGAATCTCGCCCAAGCGAGAAAGTGGTCGTTTGAGCGAGAGAAGCCTGGGCAGGCTGTGAGATTCTCGCTTGAGCGAGAGAATCTCGCTTAGGCGAGAGAGTCAGGATTTTGAAACTTAAAATGCCGTGGGCTTCTCGCCCAAGCGAGCCATTCTCGCCCGGGCGAGAGTACCCAACTATAAATGTAAAGAAAGGGTTTCACAAACCCTAATATTTCATTTTATTTTCTCCCCTTTCACTCCCAAAGGTGGCTCCCCATAGATTTTGACTCTCTCCTCTACTAAACCTCAAAAACTCATCAAAACTCCTTCCTCTTACTTCTTAGTGGCACATTGGTGAACTTTGGAGATGGAAAAGGAACAATGGAGGTTGAAGGAGATGGAGGTAGATGAAGCTCTTTGCGGATCCATGGAGCTTATGCAACCTAAGGTGAGGGAGAAGACCATTGTGGTCTTAGAGTATTTCATTAGAGTCATCTTCTCCGATTTTCCCTCAAGAATCGGAGCATGTTAATGGATAGAAACTCTCTTGGATTCTTGTGGTCCATGTGAGAGTCTTTATTTTACATGAGGATGTATTAGCCATAAAAGTGGAGATATATGTGTAGGAAAACCGTTTATTTAGATAAAACGCAATATGCTCACTTATGGTAATATACCGTCATGAAAGATGATGCTAACGTTAATGTGTTATGTGATGAATAATATGTTGTGTGTGGTTTGTTTATGATAATGGTGTGTTATGAGTTGTTGATGTGTTATAAGTGGTGAGTGTTTATTGTTATAAATATATGTGGGTATGTTTGTAACAATGATTGTGTGATAAGTTGTTTAATGACAATAAATGGACATGACTATGTCGTATGGTGATAAATACGTTATGAATTGTTAGTGTGATAAATGGATAAGAGTATGTTTGTAAGGACCCAATTTCTACCCTTGAAAGTTTTTCCTTATTTTAATCCAATTTCATACATTTAACTATAATTCATATTCACATATTGAATGTACTTATTTAAAAAAAGTCTCACTTCCCTCATCACCCTCAATCTATGCTCCAAAGGTGACATACAAGATCATGTGACAGAAAAACATAATTTGTGTTAATTTAACTTAGTAACTACTGCATACAATTAGCTATGGGTTTCCAAAATGCCCATAGCTACATATATCCTGAGTTACTAGTTTTCATGGACAACACCATGTGCAAAATCATATTTATCGTTACTTATAGTTAGTTCAAGTACAACCAATTAGATTACAAAAGAATGAGCAAAGAGACGTTAAAATAAAGGTCTTTAATCTCCTAATCAAAACGCCCAGACTCCTTCCACCTACCTGCAATGGGATTAACATTGACCATACACGGAAACACAAAGGAGTAAGCCATTAGCTCAATAAACATCAATGTAAGTTAATCCACATTTAATAAGGTTAAATAACGATCTAAATCAAATACACTTAAAACCATTTTTATCGTTGATACTTTTGAAAAACAATGCTACATAACTTGAGCTAAAGTCTCTAACCCATTCTGGTCGGCTAAAACGAGTTTTATTTCCATTGGCACTCCACCAATACATAAACGGTAAATGCACCCGAAATCATTACAAACATATCCATATATGCTAATAACTACAAAGTGATTTACAATTCATTGCTTTATTCCGAGTTTTATTTCCATTGGCACTCCACCAATACATAAACGGAAAATCTACTCCTCATCACTACAAACATACCCATATATGCTTGTAACGACTAAGTGATTTACAATTCATTGCTTTATTCCGAGTTTTATTTCCATTGGCACTCCATCAATACATAAACGGTAAATGCACCCGACATCATTACAAAAATATCCATATATTCTTATAACTACAAAGTGATTTACAATTCATTGCTTTATTCCGAGTTTTATTTCCATTGGCACTCCACCAATACATAAACGGTAAATGCACCCGACATCATTACAAACATATCCATATATGCTTATAACTACAAAGTGATTTACAATTCATTGCTTTATTCCGAGTTTTATTTCCATTGGCACTCCACCCATACATAAACGGTAAATGCACCCGATATCATTACAAACATATCCATATATGCTTATAACTACAAAGTGATTTACAATTCATTGCTTTATTCCGAGTTTTATTTCCATTGGCACTCCACCAATACATAAACGGTAAATCTACTCCTTATCCCTACAAACATACTCATATATGCTTGTAACGACTAAGTGATTTACATTACATTTCATTATCCACATCAGAAAATCCACGCATTTTCTATCACAGTGCATAAGTTAAAGACTTATCCTTACCTCGGTGAGTGTTGGGTATGGTTTTTGGCAACTTCGTAAGTTCCACCGACACCGCCTCCAACTTTAGGATCTTTCATCATCCCACCATATAACACAATGTTAGTCATTTATTCTAAATATCATATAAACAACTTATATTGAATTATTTAACCATACAAGATATTTAACACATTTTCAATGTTTCTAAACTACTTTCATCATAAGTTTACAACATCTAAAACATACATATTCATCTCATATTTCAATATTAGAATGCTTAGTCATCTTCTACCTCTAGCATTTTACTCATTTTCCTATTTAACCCCATTTTCACTTTAGGGTTTTGGGGTTTTCATGAATCAACCCCAAACCCTTTCCATTCTTGAAATACTAACTCTAAACCAAGAGTTTACAAGATAAAAACAACATAAAACGAACCATAACTTGAAAGGATGAGTTTCCATGGTTTCCCTCATTTTGAGAAGAGATCCAACATACCCAAAATAAGTTTCAAAGGGAAGAAGAGAGTTAGAATCAAGAGTTTTACCTCTTCTCAAGCTTCTAAATGACTCACAAGCCTTCTTGCTCTTGAAAAAGCTTTCTTCTCTTGAAAAAGCGAGCCCTTTCTCGCTCAAGCGAGAAAATCCCGCCTATTTTAAAAACTCAAATCTGACCCTCTCGCTCAAGCGAGGATCCTCTCGCTCAAATAAGAATCTTACAGTCTCGACAGGTCCAAAACATCACTTTTCTCGCCTAGGCGAGCCAACCCTCGCTCAGGCGAGAATTCTCCAGTATAGCCCAGGAATTCACCCTTCCAGTTGAGCCTTTCTCGCCCAGGCGAGAATACCTCGCTCAAGCGAGAATCTCAGGACTGATACTATAATTTTTAAAGACGTAAATTTAGGGTGTTACAATGTTTATGAAAGTGACTGAGTTGTGAGTCGTTTTATTTTATAAACATATATGGGTATGTTTGTGACAATGAAGGTGTTGTGGGTTATTTTATGGTGATGGAACAATGAGATACCTTGTGTTTATTGTGTTTATGACATTGATGTGATATTTTGTGTTATGACGAACATGTGATGTGAGAAAAATTTGAAATGTAGTCCTGCCCGGTGTGGTAGTGGATCATCTATGAAATGTAGTCCTGCCCAGTGTGGTAGTGGATCATCTTTGAAATGTACTCTTGCTCGGTGTGGTAGTGAATCATCTTTGAAATGTAGTCCTTCCCGGTGTGGTATGGATTATCTTTGAAAAGTGGACCTACCCGAAGTGGTAGTGGATCATGTAAGACTTACCCGGTGTGGTAATGGATCACCTTTGTGGTGTAAGCCTACCCGAAGCGGTAATGGATTATCGTTGTGGTGTAAACTGGTCGGATGTGGTCAAGAGTAATTTAATGTCGATTGTCGGTAATGAAATAAAAGTACTTTTGGAATGAAATGAATATGCATACTATAGAATATATATTATGGGATATATGTACTATAGGGTGAATATGGATTATATGGAAATAGAAGAAAGAAGACACGAATGCTTAATATTGTTTTGAATGTGGATTGTCATATAATATGATATACGAATATTATGTGGCATAAGGTATTGATTGGTATATGTTTAACATGATTGATGTTAGAGGTTGTATAGGTTGTAATACTTTAATGTTATTACTCCATGTAAATCCACGCTACGGTCATCGTAGTTGGTTCTTACTCCCTCTGTCTCTTCTTGTATGTGTTGTGTATGTTAGGGTACTGGTCAATCAGAGTATAACACCTAGAGGCACACTAGTTGAGGTGGATACGACCAAGTCGTAAGGTAACGACTCCGTGTGAAATTTCAGGCGTTTCACACATTCAATAGATACAAAGGAGTGTGTCGCTCCCGAATCAAACAACACAAAAAGAGGAATATCTGCCACCATGCAATTACCTTTTATCAGGCCATCCACATCCGATGCCTCTACACCACTCATGGCAAACACTCGGCCGGTGGATCGAGGTCGTTCAACCCTCACAGTATTCACACTTTGCCGTAACTTAGGACAATACCTCTTGTTATGCCCAACCTCTTTGCATTGAAAGCAGCTAAGTGTCGTCCCAGGGAACACATCACCAACCTAAAGTCGGCCACATTTGTTCCATAAAGATGGAGAGTTCAATTGTGACCCTCTCGCATTTACATGAGTCATCGGCCCATGCAAAGTATATCCCCGGCTACCAGTTGGTGGAGAGTAAGGTTTTCGTTCCTCTTGGAACACCTTGCCCTTCCCTTTTCCGTGGGAAAAATTTCGTTGAAGCCCAAAGTTCTTGGAAGGAATTACTTTAGGTGTCATCGCCTCATCGGCTGTCAAGTCATCCTCATACATCCTACACTTGTTCACCAAGGTAGGAAAATCAGCAATCTCTTGGTGCCCAAACATGCTTTTCAACTTGGGCTTCAAACCCGATTCAAACTTAGAGCACTTGGACCTCCCGTCCACTTCCAATTCGGAATAGGGACAAAATCGGGCCAATTCTTCAAACTTGGCCGCATAATCTCCCACTGACATGTTTCCCTGCTCCAACTTCAAATACTCCATTTCCTTCTTCCTCTTCAGCTCAGCGGGAAAGTACTTATGAAGGAATTTCTCCTTGAATGTACCCCAGGAGATCAATTGTCCCTCCGCTTCCATTTGGAGCCGAGTAAATTCCCACCAGTTTTCGGCCTCCTTCACTACCATATAAGTGGCATACGCCAACTTCTGAGCCTCTGAACAACTCATGGCCCTGAAGATCCTCTCCACTCCTTGGATCCACTCAATGGAAGCATCAGGAGCAAATCCCCCATGGAACTGACTAGGGTTCCTCCTGCAGAATTCATCCAAACCTCGGTACTCTGCCGGTCCGGGTGGAACTAGGGGTTGCGAACTCGGACTTGGTGTGGTGTTCTGGTTCAGGCTATGCAAGTTCTCATTAACTTGTAGTGCAGCCACCATCTGAGCCAACAAATCATTTGGAAAATTCAGACTCGCTCCTCTTCCTCTTCCTGCCATGTGTACTTGCACTCATCCACTTGTTAGTAACCGAATTTTATCTAAACAAGGATCACATAATCACTTAGCAATATGTACAAACCAAACAATTTACGCACATAAAGGTCACAAAGAAGCATGTAAGGCCATATCCTAGGCCGCAGGATTAACTATGCTCTGATACCATATTGTAAGGACCCAAAATTCTACCCTTGAAATTTTTTCCTTATTTTATTCCTTTTTCATGCATTTTCCTATAACTTTTAATTACAATTTCAACAACCTTATTTTAAATCCCACTTTCCTATTCATACTCATTTCATAAGTCAATAACAACATACACATTTGTTTAACAGAAAATCATAATTCATTAGTGCATCCCGGTAACTACCGCATACAACTAGCTATGGGATTCCAAAATACTCATAACTACAAATATCCAGAGTTAAAAATATTCAGTTTAAAACATAATCAGTTGGATTACAAAAACAATGAGGATAAGGACTTCAAAAACTAAAAGCCTCTAAGCTCCTAATCCATACATCCTTAAATCTTCCACCTACCTGCAATAGGATTAACATTGGCAATACACAAAGGAGTAAGTTGTTAACTCAATAAATGCCAATTTACATTAATCCACATCTTAATAAGGTTAAGTAAACAATTTAGAATCAAATATACTTAAAACAATTTCAATCGTTTATTCTTTTGAAAATCATGCTATATAACTTGAGCCAAAGTTTGCTACATCGCTTGAGTCAAAGCTTGCTACATAGCTTGAGCCAAAGCTTGCTACATCGCTTGAGCCAAAGCTTGCTACATCTCTTTAGCCAAAGCTTGCTACATTGCTTGAGCCAAAGCTTTCTACATTACTTCAGCCAAAGTTTGCTACATCGCTTGAGCCAAAGCTTGCTACATCGCTTGAGCCAAAGCTTGCTACATCGCTTGAGCCAAAGCTTGCTACATTACTTGAGCCAAAGTTTTCTACATAACTTGAGCCAAAGTCGCTAACCAATCATGGTCGGCTAAAAACGTATTTTCTTTTCATTGATACACAATCAATTCATAAACTGCAATTCCACGCATTTTCTCAATACGACATGCTAGTTAAAAACTTATCCTTACCTTGGTGAGTGTTGGGTTTGGTTCTTGGTAACTTTGTAACGACACGATTTTCTACCCTTGAAAATTTTTCATTTATTTTAATCCTTTCTTATATACAGTCGTCACCTTCATTGAAAACTCTCAAGTATCACTCTTTGAAAATACTCTTTACTCTATTATCTTATCATACAAATTTATGTTGCGGAAAAACATAATTCATTCAAATAGCATTTACCACATACAACCAGTTATGGGTCTCCCAAAGTTATAAAGCTCATAACAACACATATCCGTCGTATTAATCTAAACGGATTTACAGTCATCCCATAATACTATTAAATCAACTACAATGTCAATTAGCAATAAAGACAAGCGAGTAATTAAACACAAAAGCTTCCTAATTGAGCTTCATCCTCGAAATCCTTCATTTACCTACAATTGGGATTATCATAAACAACACATGAGACAAGGGGGAGTAAGTCATTAGTTCAAAACTAACTTCACATGATAATCCACTTTCATATACAATTAAGCTTTACTATAACTCGTAAACACACATACGAAATTGAAAACATTCAAATCACCTTACTCGTTATTCATATCCACCCTATAACATATATATCCCATAATATATATCCTATAGCCTGGATATTACTTTCTTTCTCAACATCTTCCTTTTTATCGCTCATATTCACCCTATAGAATATATATCCCATACTATATATCCTATAGCATGCATACGACATTCATGTGACATTTACATTTCTCATCATTCATATTCACCCTATAGAATATATATCCCATACTATATATCCTATAGCATGCATACGACATTCATGTGACATTCACATTTCTCTTCATTCATATTCACCCTATAGGATATATATCCCATACTATATATCCTATAGCATGCATACGACATTCATTACTCTGAGTCTTATTTCCATTGGTACTCCCCCAATAATATTGATTTCATTTGAGTCATATTTCCATTGGAACTCCCCCAATAATATTACTTTCATTGAGTCATCTTTCCATTGGTTCTCCCCCAATAATATTACTTTCATTGAGTCATCTTTCCATTGTACCACTCATCTCCAAAAATGTATTTGTACCTTGAACTTCCAAGCTATGAGGGAACTCAAAGCCTTACTCAACCATCCAAGACATACTGGTAAATCGAATGTAAGTATGTTTTCGTCCTTGAAACTTTTCCAATCTTAATGCTTGGAGGTTATGAGTGTAATAAGGATCCCTCCTTGCAGGATTTCTGCCACCTTAGGCAGAGGAGGAGCCAACAACTTCCATGGTTCTGGAATGTTTGACAGTGGTTTTCTTTGAATTTAGGGATTAGGGTTCTAAAAGAGAAAACTTAGGATTAAGAAGAAATTGGGGTTTTTGGAGTGAGGAAAGTGCATAGAAACAAGATGGGGATGCACGAATGGAAGATATATATTTAGCTAATTTGATGAAATTTCAGAAAGGGCGGAGATAATATGATTTAGGGTTCAAACGAAATAACCCTAGAAATGTAGTGGAATCTATTTTTAGACTGTCGTTAATCGATTAAGAACATCTTTAATCGATTATCACATTTGAATAATTGCTCAATTTAATCGATTATACTTCCATTTAATCGACTTAATGTTCGACATATTGCACTGTTTCAAAAACTAAAGCCCATGTAGTCGATTAAAACATAGAATAATAAATTAATAGAAGTAAAAATTATAGATTTGAGTACATTTGGTGTGATTCATAGGGAATGCTAACAAAATAATTGTAGAGACCTATCCTAAGGTTTTAAGACGCATTAACAAGCAAAACACTCATGAATACAATTAGCTGCAATAACTATGCATTAAAATAAGATACCACATAAGCATTCAATAGAATCATGGCAAAGTCATAAAAAAACTCAAAGCAAACTAACTTAGATATGATTTATCAAGAATTCCTAATTCTATGCATAATACAAAGAAAGTATCCCTTGGAAAGGGCTTGGTGAATATATCGGCTAGTTGCTTAGAGGTTTCCACAAATTCAATTATGTAATCACCTTTTTGCACATGATCCCTAAGGAAATGATGTATAATATCTATATGCCTAGTCCTTGAATGTAATATGGGATTCTTAGATAGGTTGATGGCACTTGTGTTATTACACTTTATTGGTATTTTATCAAGCTTTAGATCATAGTCTAATAATTGGTGCTTCATCCACAAGATTTGAACCCAACACACGCCTGTGACAATATATTCCGCTTCAGCGGCGGATAAAGCAACACATGCTTGCTTTTTGCTAGGCCAAGACACTAAGGAACTACCTAAAAGGTGGCAACTTCTACTTGTACTCTTTCGATCCAACTTACGACCAGCAAAGTCAGAATTAGAGTAACCTATCAAAGAGAGTGAGGCATCCCTAGGATACCAAAGTCCCATGTTAATAGTTCATTTCACATATTTCATGATGCATTTTACAGGTGAAAATGTGACTCTTTAGGAAAAGAATGGTATCCAGCACACATGCACACACTAAACATAATATCGGGTCTACTTGATGTAAGATATAGCAATGAACCAATAATACCCTGATACATAAAAACCTCAATAGCTTTGCCATTTTCACCCTTGTTAAGGTAACAAGATGATGTCATAGGCGTTGAAGCTTCCTTTGATTTGTCTATATCGAATTTCTTCAATAACTCCTTACAATACTATGATTGGTGAACAAAGATCACGATGCTCAATTTCTTTATTTGCAGCCATAAGAAGAAGGTTAATTCTTCCATCATACACATCTCAAACTTTCCCTTCATAAAATCAGAAAATTCTTTATACAAAACATCGTTTGTAGCACCAAAAATAATGTCATCTACATATATTTGCACTAACAATATATATTTTTGAGATTTAGATATAAAAAGTGTAGTATCGACTATACCCCTTACAAACCTTTTTTGTAAAAGAAATGACTTCAATCTATCATACCAAGCCCTTGGGGCTTGTTTTAAGCCATAAAGAGCCTTTTTAAGTTTAAAAATATGGTTTGGATACTTACACATACACATATTCTTGAATGTATCCATTCATTAAGGCACATTTTATTTCCATTTGAAATAGTATGAAATTCACAATCGATGCAAAGGCCAATAACATTCTAATAGCTTCCAACCTAGCAACATGGGTGTAGGTCTCGTCATAATCTATTACCTCTTCTTGACTATAACCTTAAGCTACTAATCTTCCCCTGTTTATTATAATCAAGTCTGATTCATTCAATTTATTACGAAAGACCCATTTTGTATCAATGATAAGATGATCACTTGGCTTGTGGACCAAGTCCCATACATTATTTCTCTCAAACTAGTTTAGTTCTTCTTGCATAGCTATACACTAGTGCTCATCCTCTAAGACATCGCTTACATTTTTAGGCTCGATTTAAGAAACGAAAGCAACAAAATAACAAATATTACGCAAAGAGCTTCGGGTTACCACTCCCTTAGATATATCACCTATTACTTTGTCGATGGGATGTGTGACACCCTGAATTTATATTTCTTAAGTTGTAGTAACAGCCTTGAAGAGTGGGACATACTACCATGTTTTCACTTGAGCGAGAGGGCCTCGCCCAAGCGAGAGGGTCAGAGTTTCTCCCAGGATTTTATCTGGAAATCTCGCTTGAGCGAGAGAAGGCTCGCTTGGGCGAGAGATGGCTCACTAGGGGAGTGGAAAACTGGGAGATACTGAAGGATTCTCGCCTGAGCGAGATTTGGCTTGCCTGGGCGAGGGAGAGGGGTGTTGGCACTAGAGGATTCTCGCTTGAGCGAGAACGCCATATCTGAGTTTTTAAAATGGTCGGGATTTTCTCGCTTGAGCGAGAACGCGACGCTGGAACTTTAAAATAGAAACCCTCAAACACATTTAGGGTTAGAACTTGAGAGAGAAGAGAGGAGGTAATTTTGAGAGAAAGGACTCGTTAGAATCATCTATAGGCTTGAGAAGAGGTAAATCTCTTAATTCTAACTCTCTTCTTCCCTTTCAAACTTGTTTTGGGTGTATGGGATCTCTTCTAAAAAATGTGAGTAACCATGGAAACTATTCCTTTTAAGTTGTGGTTTATTTTATTTAGTTTCTCTCTTGAAAACTCTTGGTTTAGAGTCGGTATTCGAAGAATGGAATGGGTTTATGGGTTGGTTCATGAAAACCCCAAAACCCCCAAAATGAAAATGTGATTAAAGAGGAAGATGGGTGAAAGGGTAGATGTAGAAGATGAATATGTATGTTTTTTATGTTTGGAAACTCCTAAGGAAGTGATTTTGGAAACATTGAAAATATGTGAATCTTCTATATGGTTAAAGATGAACTATGATTTGTTTATATGTTGTTGAGAATAAAATTACTGACTTTTATTGTTGTTTGGTGGGGAAGAGGAAAGATCCTAAGGTCGAAGGCGGTGTCGGAGGAACTAGCAAAATTACCAACAACCAAATCCAACACTCACCAAGGTAAGGATAAGTCTTAACTAGCATATCGTATGGAAAAAATGCGTGGTTTTGCTGTTTATGATTTGATGGTGAATCAATGAAAAGAAAACATATTTTTAGCTAATCGTCAATGGTGTAGCGACTTTGGCTCAAGTTATGTAGCGATACTTTGGCTCAAGTTATGTAGCGAATACTTTGGCTCAAGTTATGTAGCGATACTTTGGCTCAAGTTATGTAGCGATACTTTGGCTCAAGTTATGTAGCGAATACTTTGGCTCAAGTTTTGTAGCGATACTTTGGCTCAAGTTATGTAGCTTAGTTATATATATATCTGTGTCAAGTTATGTATCTTTGGCTCAACCAAATCTACCTACATGCATAGTGTGTTTGTTATAAACTCTATAAGCCTTACTATGTGAAGGGTAACCTATAAATATCCTCTCATATGCTTTTGAGTAAAATTTTCCTAATTGTTCTTTTCCATTGTTAAGTATGAAACATTTACCCGAAGTCATGAAGATGTGAGATATTTGGTTTACGGCCTTTAAATAGTTCATCAGGTGTTTTTGAAAGCGAAGGCCTAACCAAGACTCTATTAATCACATAGCAAGCAATATTCGCTGCATCGACCCAAAATTATTTTGGAACCTTGCTCTCATTCAACATAGTTCAAGCCAACTCCTCTAAGACTCGACTTTTCCTCTCAACAACTTCATTTTATTGATAGGCTTGAGGAGCCAAATATTGGTGTTGAATACCATGTTTCTCGCAAAATTTGTCAAATAGTGGTTTTCGAATTCACCATAATGGTCGCTTCGAATGAACACAATTTTATGATTAAATTGGTTTTGGAGTTGTTTGACGAGTGTCTTAAAAGTTTTAAAAGCATCACTTTTTAAGACAAGGAACAATGTCCACGTAAATCTAGAAAGTCATCAACTATAATAAGCGCATAGTAGCTACCACCAAAACTCATAACTTGTGAAGGTCCAAACAAGTCCATGTGGAGTAATTCCAATGGCCTTGTAACACCCTAAATTTAAGTATTTAAAATTATAGTATCAGTCCTGGTATTCTCGCTTGAGCGAGAAAGGCTCAACTAGAAGGGTGAAATCCTGGGCTATACTGGAGGATTCTCGCCTGAGCGAGAGTTGGCTCTCTTGAGCGAGAAAGGCTCAACTGGAAGGGTGAAATCCTGGGCTATACTGGAGGATTCTCGCCTGAGCGAGGGTTGGCTCACCTAGGCGAGAAAAGTGATGTTTTGGATTGTTGAGACTGTGAGATTCTCGCTTGAGCGAGAGGGTCAGATCTGAGTTTTTAAAATAGGTGGGATTTTCTCGCTGGAGCGAGAAAGGGTCGCTTAAGCGAGAACCCGACGCTGTTACATTAAATAGGGAACCCCAAACACATTTATGAGGGTTAACCTAGAGAGAAGTGAGAGAAGAAAGCTTTTTCAAGAGCAAGAAGGCTTGTGAGTCATTTAGAAGCTTGAGAAGAGGTAAAGCTCTTGATTCTAACTCTCTTCTTCCCTTTGAAACTTATTTTGGGTATGTTGGATCTCTTCTCAAAATGAGGGAAACCATCGAAACTCATCTTTTCGAGTTATGGTTCGTTTTATGTTGTTTCTATCTTGTAAACTCTTGGTTTAAAATTAGTATTTCAAGAATGGAAAGGTTTGGGGGGGGGGGGGTTGATTCATGAAAACCCCAAAACCCTAAAGTGAAAATGGGGTTAAAGAGGAAAATGAGTAAAATGCTAGAGGTAGAAGACGACTAAGCATTCTAATATTGAAATATGAGATGAATATGTATGTTTTAGATGTTTGGAAACTTATGATGAAAGTAGTTTATAAACATTGAAAATATGATAAATATCTTGTATGGTTAAATGATGCAATATGAGTTATTTATGTGATATTGGAATAAATGACTAACATTTTGTTGTATGGTGGGAATGAGGAAAGATCCTAAAGTTGGAGGCGGTGTCGGTGGAACTTGAGAAGTTGCCAAGAACCAAACCCAACACTCACCGAGGTAAGGATAAGTCTTTATTTGTGCATTTGGAATGGAAAATGTGTGTACTTTCTAGTTATGCAATGATTGAGTTGTGAATTACGCATTTAGTATAAACATATATGGGTGTGTTTATACTAAAGTAGGCGTAGATTTACGGGAAATAGAAAATGTGTTTATTTTCTGGTTATGCAATGATTGAGTTGTGAATTACGCATTTAGTATAAATATATATGGGTGTGTTTATACTAAAGTGGGCGTAGATTTGCGGGAAATGAGAAATGGTGAAATCGATGAAAAGAAAATATGTTTTAGCCGACCATGAATGGTTAGCAACTCTGGCTTGAGTATAGAAGCGAAAACTCTGGCTTGAGTATAGAAGCGAAAACTCTAGCTTGAGTATATAAGAAAAAACTCTGGCTTGAGTATAGAAGCGTAAACTCTGGCTTGAGTATAGAAGCGTACACTCTGGCTTGAGTATATAAGCGAAAACTCTGGCTTGAGTATATAAGCGAAAACTCTGGCTTGAGTATATGAGCGCGTTTTCTTTTAAAAGAGAAATGAGAATCTGCTTTTAGCTAACCCTAAGGGGTGTAGTGACTTTGGCTCAAGTTATGCAGCAAAGCAAAATGAATTTCAAAAATGGTTTACTAACCCTTTCCTAATGTGGATTATCTTATAATGATGTTTATTGAATTAACGACTTACTCCTTTGTGTGTTTGTGTTTTTGTCATTGATAATCCCATTGCAGATAAACATGTGACATGAGGGGGGGGGGGAGGGGGACTCATTTTTGGGGAGCTTAGAGAGCTTTATATTTTGGATTCATTTATTTGCACTATTTTGTACATGAGTGCATATTTGCTAGTTTAAAACATTATGTAACTACGGATAAATATATTAGCTGACAAGGTGTTGTAACTCTGGATATGCGTAGCTATGGGTATTTTGGAAACCCATAGCTAGTTGTATGCGGTAGTTACTAAGCTGCATTAATACGAATTATGTTTTTCTGTCAAATGATTATGTATGTCATTATTGGTTCATGGATTGGGTGTGATGAGGGAAGTGAGATTTTGAAATAAGGTTATTAAATTGGTAATGTAATTTATGAGTAAACGCACGAAATTGAATTAAAATAAGAAAAAATTTCAAGGGTAGAATTTCGGTTCTTACAGGCCTTGTTGTGGATATCACAGTTTTAGAAGAAAAATAGTGTATAGTTTGCTTATACTTTTGACAAGTGTCGCAAATGTCCTTTGTTTTAAAATTCAATTTGCATAGTCCAACTACTAATTCCTTAGATAACACTTTTCTAGGTGTTTTAAGTGAATATGTGCTACTCGCCAATGCCAAACCCCAATATCACATTCTTTTGAAATAAGACATTTTTAAAATAGAGAAGTGATATCTTCCAAATCAATCATATAAATGTTGTTAATTCGATGGCCGATAAACTTAACCTTATTATCTATGTTATCGCGAATAATGCAACACTTATAATCGAAAGACACTTGGTTACCTCTATCGCATAATTGGCTTATGCTCAGTAGGTTGTTCTCCAATCTTTCTACGTAAAGGACGTTGTCGATGATAGCTTGTGAAGCATTATCTATCTTTCTGATTCCAAGTATCTTTCCAAAATTGTTATCACTTTATGTGACATAGCTTTTCTCTTTAAGTGATAGTTCAAGAAATTTTAACTTATCGCCAGTCATATACCTAGAACGTCCACTATCAAGATACTAATGTTGTCCATGTGTTTAGAGGCATACTTATAAAACAAAATTACTTGATACTTTTAGGTACCCAATTTATGTTGGGTCCTATTTTGTTAGTAACCAAGGAAGATAGTCCTTTTTGAATCCACACAAATTTGCCACTAGGCAGATCAAGAGTCTCATTTTTTTCAATTTTAATTCATCTATTTCTTTTTTCATTTCAACTATTTTCTTTTCATGCAAAAGTAAGACTCTTTTTTCTATCTACACTCATTATAGCATGCTTCTTTAATTCTTCATGTAACTCAAAAAAGGCACCATAGAGTTCCTCATATGTAGGTGAATTTTTAGAATATGAGTTAAATTCATAGGATTGTACCTCACAAGATTCTCCATGTTCATTTCAGTTGCAAGAATCTTGTGTGTTCACCATGAGACATAGCTTAGTCGTTTCTTCCTCCTTCGAGGTGCTCGATGTTGACTCATCTTTGTAAAATCCCATACAATGTAAGCCATCTTCGATTTGAAGTCCCTAGAGTTGTTCTTGTCATTCTCAACCTTTTTGAGATAATTCGGGAATTGATATCGCATATGTCTCGATTTCCCGCATTTGTAACAAGTGAGGCGTTTCTTGGGAGTCTTTCCTTTTTCGGATGAGTCTTTAGCCTATTTTCTTTGAAACCTTTTCAGCCCACCTTTCCTCTTGAGGAACTGGCTGAATTTTCAGACTAGGACCATGATGGTTTCATCATCTAATTCAGAGTCAGAATCATCATCAAATCTCTTTTCTTGGCTTTGTGATGTTGAGGCTTTTGGAGAGACCCCCTTCTTTCTTTTGTCCGATTCTTCGTGCAACGTTAAGCGGCCCAACTCCATCTCATGTTCTTGGGGCTTGCCAAATAGTGTTGCTAATGGCATCGAATCCAAGTCCTTTGACTCCATGATAACAGTCACATTGGATTGTCAATTCATGTCAAAACATCTCAACACTTTATTAGTTAGTTCACCTTTGGCAAAATATTTATCCAATGCAACTAAATGATTAATAATATGAGTAAATATTTTTTGAATATCACTAACAGATTCAATAGGAAACATTCTAAAGAATTCATACTCATGAGCTAAGGCATTTAGTCTCGCACGCTTGACTTCACTTGCGCCTCCGAGTAACCCACATTTCTTTAGCACTAGTGCATTGTGAGACTCTAAAGAACTCATCATAAGAAAATGCAAATATGATGATATTTTTGCTTTTAAATTGTATTGGACTTTTCGTTTTTCATCATCCATCCACATGCTCTTAGGCTTTTCTTTAGTCTCACCTTCCACTAGGTATAGTGTAATGTAGGGGTCATTGACTATGGTCTCTGAAATGTCTGTCTTAATAGCTTCAATGAATATTCTCATGAGTACATTTCAGTAAGCATAGAACCTACAGTAATATGTGCCTAGGATCAACGATCTAAGCGGACAAGCAAGCACTATCGTACTAGCTCTAATACCATTTGTTGGGTAACCACATAAGTAAAGACACCTAGAGAGGGTGAATAGGGGTAGCAGTCATCAATTACCTTTTTTCTAGTTTACCAAAAACTTAAAAATACAAACAGTTTAATCAATTATCAAAACACTTAATCAATTAAAGACATCAAGACTTAATCAGTTATCATAAAGACATAAAGGCTTTTCAATTTGCTTAAAGAAAATATTCCAGATTGTGAACAAATAATAACAATAAATAAGCAATTAAAGAAACACTATAAAGCATGTAAAGACTGAATTTAATGGAGATAAAGGGATAGAAGAGTGCACCAAAGAATTTTATCCTTGTTCGTTTGTGGGTCCACTTGCAAACCACATCCAGTCCTCCCTTTCTGATCTCGGGAGATTTTTATTCACTATAGAATCAATGTATGTTTACAAACACACTTCTAATACACTTTACAGGCGCTTCTTTCTGTAAGACTGAGATTGCAACTAAGAGGGGGGTGAATTAGTTGTTGCAATAAGTATGGCCAATTTTTCTGCAATATCAAAGTTATTGTGCAGCGGAAATATTATGCAGAAAAATATTGACTTAGGAAGGATAGATAATTAACAAAGAGAGGGGAAAGAGAGTACACATGTGTTTTATACTGGTTCACCTTCTTGTACACCGAAGGCTACGTCAAGTACTCTTGACGCGCAAGAGATTCCCTTATTAAATATAATGAGTTGCAATTACAATTATCTCACCCCGAGATCTCCTTGTACCTTACACACTCACTTATATCTAATCCCCTTGGAAAACTCTATTCCAAGTCACACCCTTGGTAAACACTATACCAAGTAACTCATCCTTTCTCTTCACACCCTTGTGAAAGAAAGTAAACTTTGCAAAAGTGAAGAGTATACAATTTGGCTTGGATTTCCTTACAAGTGTATATGACAATTTATATAACTTGCAATACAACAACAACTCTTTATACTTGAGATAATAATGCTCTTTTTTTTTTTTGAAAGTATGAAATACACTTAGAAGCAACTTCAAAATAACTTTGAAAGTTTGAGAGTAGGTTGCTTGAAGTGTAAGAAAAATCAGAAAGTGTGAGAGCTTTTGAGAGTTTCAAATAAAAGTTTGTAATATGAGTTGTATATCTTGTTGTATGTTGTGAGAGTGTTTCAATGCCTTTATATAGGCTTCCAATCAACCATAATACCCCTAGGTATGAGTAGGTTTCGTTTGGAATGAAAAGCAATCAGTTTGGAGTGAAAACTCTTCACTTGAAATCTGAAAACTAATGCAACAGCTCTCAGTAATCGATTACTGCAAGTGGGTAATCCATTACCCATCAATCTTGTTAACAGCTTTTTGAAAATTCACACTGTGTAATCGATTACTGGATTTGAGTAATCGATTACTCAACAACACTATTTGACAGCTTTGTGAATTTGCCTTAGTGTAATTGATTACACTACTTTGAGTAATCGATTACCCTATTTTCTAAAAATGGTAATCTGTTACTCCAAAGTTTGTAATGGATTACTCATAGCTGTTAGAGGTTTGAAAACTCTTCTCTCACTCATGTAACTTGTTACTCAAGTATTGTAAACCGTTACATGTTGTTTTTGAAAATTATTTTTATTCACACTTAGATTATTCTGATTTTCTTGAAAACAATTTTGAGCATTATTAACTAAGTAAATAAATGAGTTGTAAGGATAGAAGTACCTCAGACTTAGACTATATTTCTTTGAAGCCTTGCCTTCGATAGTCTTCGTAGGCCTTCTTCCTTTCTTCTTTTTGTGATATTGGTGTTTTCATCAAAACCGTGCCAAGGTTAGGAGCAAGATCTTCTTCACAATTTCTTGGCCCTAGAGACTATCAAATTGGATTGACCTCCAACCCGTCCTTTCGGATACTCAACACCTACTCACGGTATTGCCACATCCACTAATTTCTCTCCACTACGACCTTTGCAAAGGTGAAGATCTAACAACACTACCTAACCTTAGCTAGGATTTCTATCAACTTCTCTACACTTAGATAATTACAATTTCAATTGCTAATTACAAGATTGAGTTGAATGCACCTTGTATGTGCTAATCTAACACTAAACTCAACTGCAAAACTCAAGACAGAAATCTCACAAGAACCTAAAGTCTAAGTGAAGATTTACGCAAGGTTTGTGTAAAATGAAAACACTTATGCACTCTTATGCAAAGATAGTAAAACTAATTCATTTTCACTCTTAAAGAATCAAAGAAACTCTTAACACTTTTCAAACATAAGATTTCGCTCGGAGAATTATATGAATGTTATGAAAATTTTGAATGACTCTCTATGAACTTATGGAGAGAAAAACAGCTTTCATAACAAACTAGTTCTAACAGACATTAATCGATTAACCCTTAGTTTAATCGATTAACAGGTTTCAAAAACATATGTTTTCTGTTGAACTTAATTGATTATGTTGAAGCTTAATCGATTAACAATACCAAGAACTTCAAGTTGTTAGCTAGTGGAACTCTATTAATCGATTAATCTCATTCTTAATCGATTAATGGATTTCCATGACTATATAATCGATTGACACACAGTGTAATCTATTAACAATGTTGAAAATATGTTTCTTTGATGAAATGTAAACCTCTTATATGATATATGTGAATGCAATGTATGATTTTGAAATATTGATGCACATAACCATATAATAGATGGATGATATCTCTCATTTTAATTAAAATCAATTTTAAGCCTTATGAGATCTTCATCCTAGGTTTACCTAACCTAGACTCAATCTATGCAAACATCTTACGACTTCTATAAAGCATAAAAGATTTCCCTAAGACTATGTAGAGTTGTCTTCTTCTTCAATCTTTCCTAAAATCATTGTCTTCATCAAAACCATATACATTTGACTCCTATTGTAATTTTAAGGACATTTGGACATCAATGGTATTTGGGAAGCGGGTGTTCTAGGCACATGACAGGTGATAAGTCCAAGTTTATTAAAATTTTACCAAGGTAAAAGGGTCATGTAACATATGCCGATGACAATAAAGGCAAGATACTTGGAGTCAGAAAGATTTGTAGTGCTTCACAAACAATTATAGAAAACATGTTCTATATGGAAGGATTGGAGCATAATCTCCTAAGCATTAGTCAATTATGCGACAAAGGTAACATAATAATATTTGACTCCAAGTGTAATAGTATAAAAAGTGACATTGACGATAGTGTTAAGTTTATTGATCATTGAACTAACAACATATACATGGTTGATTTGGATGACATCGCTATTTTTAAAATGTCTTATTTGAAAAGGGGATGGATGATATTTGAATTTGGCATAGACAGACTGTCCATATCCAATTGAATCTATTAAACAAATTGGCTACTAAATACTAGTAATTGATCTACCCAAACTCAATTTTAAAACTAAAGAAACTTGTGAAGTTTGCCAAAAGTGCAAACAAGTCAGAAGTTCCTTTTCTTCAAAGAGCATGGTATCCACAACAAGGCCATTGGAGCTAAATCATATGGACTTATTTGGACCATCACAAATCATGAGTTTTGTTGGTAGTTACTATGCGCTTGTCATCGTAAACGATTATTCTAGATTCCCATGGACTCTTTTTCTTACACTAAAAAGTGATGCAAAATCAAATGAACCATAAAATTATGACCATAAGAAGTGATCATGATAGTGAATTCGAAAACCACAAGTTCGATAATTATTGTGATAAATATGGTATTAAACACCAATACTCTACTCCTAGAACTTTTGAACAAAATGAAGTTGTTGGACGAAAATATAGAGTTAGAGTGTAAAAAACTCTTAAATTGTGTGTACATCTTTTCTCATTTAATATAAGGTAACTATTTTTAACAAATAGTTACTTATATAAACAAAATTTGTAATGTTATACATGTTTTTAGATATACATTGGACTTTATTTTGAATATTAAATTGTATTTTCATTAAATAATAATGAATTGTATTGTTTTAGCAAATGAGTGATTCTATTTAATGATTGCCAATTTTGTTACGATTCCCATTGCCAATGTTGCAATTTCAACACATTTATGTGTTTATTATAAATATTGTCTTTCACATATTGATAGATGAAGTGGTATGAGCCATATTAATGTTGATTGTTGAGATACTATTCTCTATTGAATACTGATTAGCAAAGTAACATGAAAGATATTAATGTTGATTGTTGATATGTTAGTCAAGCATGATTGCATATTTATTTATTTAGTGAAGATTTGCAGTGTCATGCTTGAGAACGAAGTATACGGTGAGAAAGGAGGAGAGTAGTATGCAATTTACAAAATTAGGAATTGATGGTAATTATTATGATAACCATAATTTATTTGAAATTGTCATAAAAACTTTTGAATTTAGCTAAAGAAATCTTCAAGGCAATGGAAAGTTGGAAACTTAATAATACCCATTTCCATTATTATATTTCACCTCCCTCTATTCATTTCCACCCATTCAAACATAGCTTAAGAGAAATGTCAACCAATAATGGATAAATGATGTATTTAACACAATTAAAAGTTTCCTTACCTTCCTTATAAAGTGGAAACATGTCCAAATAGTATACAAGTCAACACATTTTTATTATCTTTTGTTCGTTATAATATAGTATAAAATTGATTTAAACAATATATACTTAGAATTATTGATGTATTTTGAAATGAATCAAAAATAATAAAAATGCATTAACTTGTATACTATTTTGACATATCTTTACAATATATCATATTTTGTTTAACTTCATTAAACTTATCATCCATTTTTATACAAAAATCACATTTATTTCACAGACATGATAGTCAGTATAATGTAGTATATAAATCAAAAGAATTTTTTATAGGGGTAAAAGACGGAGGGGTGGTCTGTGTGTTTCATTAAAACTCAGGGAGTGTCAGTGTAATTAATTCTATAAATTATTAATAATTTCAATATGTCTCCAAAATGATAGAAGAATTAGAACCAGAACTAGAGGAATCGATTAAACCAACACATCCAAAGACACATAATGAAATGAAAAACTTTGGATGATAAGAGTTTGCACACTAGTCTTGCTCCCTCACTGATTATTAATTTGAGTAGTATTAATTTGAGTAGTATAGATCATTTCCAGTACTGGGCGCAGATTCTGACACGTAGAACCGAAAAAATTTGAAGTCTACATTTTCTATCGTTTTTGAATCAAATAAATTAAAAACATGTAAATTTCTCTCTCCCTTCAAATTCGAGTATCATTGGCCTATCCTAGAAAGAGACATCAAAGCCTTATCCTACCAAATCATGCTACTAACATTTTTAGAAGTAAACCATTGATGTAGGAATGATAGCTTGATTTATCCAAAGCATTTGCTTTAACATATAAGGAAAAAACTAAACTCATTTTGTGTTCATGTTAGCACATTGTAATAGGTTAATCTTCCCAATCACACAACCCTTTCAAATTTTATAAATCCAGCCACTTACTTGGGCCTCAAGTCTAACAACACATAAATTATATGCTTCAGCATACACTATTATGAAGAATCCGGAGGAACTATCTCAAATGAACTCCATAAGCAAGACAGAACTTGAGAGTTCAAGACACAGCAGATAATCGAAAAATATCTGAAGTCGGGAATTATGGCTTGGGAAACCCTTTTGTGTAGGGTTTTGATAAAAGCAACATACCTATCATCATGTTTCTTTTCTTCTGAGTTTCTTTTAGAACCACTTAGGATGCAAATTTGCAACTTCATTGACCAATGTTACCGCGAAGTTGCAACCTCTTCCTCTCAAATTCAAGCTACAAAGAAGATACATGAAAAGTTAACAACAAATCAAGTAGAACTGGCTGATAAAATGTTTTGGCAAGTCGAAAGGTTTTATTTTGAAAAGACTATCAAGCTAAAATATCGTCCTTAAAAGAAAGGTTGCAGAGTTTCACTTTTAGAAAGCTACGTTATTTCTTGTTTTCAATTTGGTTCAGTAAATTTTTTGTTTCGTTTTGGTCCTACCTCAACTCAATCAAAATTCAATATTTGTCATTGAGTTCAAAATAAAAGGAACCAAATTTCTCTATTATTTTTCTGAAACTGTATCATTAAAAATGAGTTTTAAGCTATAAAACAAACATAAAAATTTATAGGACCAACTTGAAAACATAAAATAACTTAAAAGGACCTATTTGAAACAAAATAACTGATAGGACCAACTTGAAAACACAAAATAACTTAAGCAGGAATCTAGTAGTTTTGCCTAAAAAGTAGGCATAGAGGTTCGAACCTATGACCTGCAAACTGTCCAAATCCTCCATCATCACAAGCCCAAATTAATTGGTCAAATATTACAGAAAAGAACTTCACTTTAGAAAAATCAAATGCAACCAACATAGAAGGAAAACATAGTTTTCATGCTTGAATTTTCATTTTGCTTCTACTGGATGTTTTTGTTTTGTTGTGATAATGCAACATAAGGTCACTAGGAGGAGCAACACTAGTGGACACATGCACACACTGTTATACCAATCTATATAATATTTGTTATATAATTAAAATAAAAAACTTCTGCCACAATGTTACCCCAATAGTATATTAAACACTAAAAGAAGAGCAAAAGAAAGGTAATTCTAGCATCATACCATTTTCTTCACCCGGTCATTTGCAGCAGGAGTACCTCCAATAACAGATTCGGAGTTATATGGACTACCGACACGCACCTCATTCATCACAACTATGACAGTCTTGTCCCAGCGGACTGGAAGGCTGGTTATAAGATAATGCCATCAATCAAAAGGAAAACTAACATTTTGAGTAAATATAATAACATTAGTACTACTTCATAAATCATGTCTTTACAGAAAAATGTACAAAAGATAGATAACTGAAGAGCCAAGGTGAGAGGTGCTAGGAGAAATAAAATGTTAAATTTACATAATCCCATAGTAGCATTTCGTGTGTAAACAGGACAGACTGGGAGGAATGGAACATGACATACATGTCCTATATACATCATTTGATAACAGAACGTTGAACAATGTTGACTTGTACTTTAATAATGACAATAGTTATAAAAATAAATAAAACCTGGAAATAATAACATTAAAATTTGGAAAAAGCACGACCCATTGCATAAGGCTCTCACCTAGTGGGGCACTGGCATATGGGAAGGGTAGATGTACGCAGTCATACTCTTGCAAGCGAAGAGACTGTTTCCAAAATTTGAACCTATGACCTTCAGGTCACAAGGCAAACAACCTTGCCATTATGCCTAGGCTCACCCTCATTACAATTAGGAAGCGCCTAAAAAATGAAAGCAGAGAGACGAAAAGAAAATTGTGAAGGGAGACTAGGCGGGAAGAGATTGTGCAGAACCTATAAGGGCTTTGGTGTTATAGACGAAGACACAAGAGAACATTTCGTCGCTAAAAAATACATATTAGGCTGGTTCTGTTCTGTTCCTATTGGCTCCACGCTTCTTAGTGGAACCAAAATGTTTCATTCTTTTCGCAAAGTGTGCTGTTATGGTCTATGTAAAAAATGCATCGAACATAGAAAGAACCCATATGTCCTGTTCTTTCCCACTCTGACTATTTTACTTGGTGCAAATCTTTCTTTTTCTAACTCATCAATTCAATATTGTATCATTCCATCATGATAAACCTGTTTCAAATTCCAAACTCCATTGAAGGTTAAATCCTTTAGTTGGACAGTAGTGCTTCATAAATTAATATGATAACATGTTGCAGGTTCATAGACTGCATGAGGTTATTTTCCCTCATGTGTAGTGTGTGATGCTAGTTCAGAATCAGCTCCTCGTTTTTTTTACATTGTCCTGTAGCTGTTTCATAAAGGAAAATTTTGCTTCACATTTTTCAATGGTGTTAGGCATGACTTAAGTCCTTGGATCAGTTTTTGCAGATTAACTTCGCTTGTTTTGGTTCCAGTAACGTAGCCAATTTTTTGTGGCTATTTGCAATTTATGCTACACTTTGGTGCATATGGATATGGTTATATCTAATTCATACATAAGCAGATCTCTTTGGCTTGGCCTTTCGGATTTCCACAATATCACTAAGGCGCAAAAGGTTTGCCTAACCTAAAGTCCTAAACCAAAAAGACAGGTCCAAGGCACTAAAAGCATGTGTCTCACTGTAGGGAAGATCTCAATAACCAAGAGGCACTGACCTCTTCTAGCACCTCGCCTCAGCGCCTTAGGAACACGATTTTTGGCCTTTGGCTACACCGAAAAACTATACACAATTTCCAAACTCATTTGAAAGTAACATAAATCAGTGTTGTTGAATTGCATCCATGGTGGAAGGCGGTGGCGTTCTCTGTCCAAAAGCCATTCGCTTTTTCAAAAATTCCTTTAAACGGAAATGTCCACCATTTGTTGCTTGAGAGTCGCCATGGTGGAGAAGGTGGTCGTGGCGGTTTATGGGCTTTTTATGGGTTTACTCTTGGGTCAGGTTTTTCAAGCTCAATTTTGGTTACCCAAATATGGAAACCCAAAACCTGTGCTTCATTCTCTATCTCTTTCGTCTGCTCGCTCTATTTCAGAAACTGGAAGATTCAAACCTCTCTCGTGTTTGCTTCTTCTCTCTTATCTTTGCATTTGGTCATTCGTCTCTCAAGCCTTTCGTTTGTTGATCTGCGTCTTCATATATTGGAAGGTTGAAAGATGTTGGCTGGAATTTTGTCATCCAGTAAAAGAGGGTGACACCAACAATAATAGAGAGTGACTCAGTGCACGAGACTCCCACATAGTGGGACCTGGGGAGGGTAGATATACACAGTCTTACCCTCGCATGTGAATATTTCTATTCCAATGTCCATACAGGAGGAAAACACTTGATTAAATATCAATTGATGGAGAAGACGGACAATGTTAAAACATGTACCGAGTATCCAAAGGAAGTCTGAGAAGATCTTTGGGCGATTGCAAAAGAAAAATAATAAAGAAATTGAAGCATATCAAAGAGTGTTGCGATATGGTCTTAATATGTTGAGTGATAGTGATGGATGAAGAACGTGCATTTTATGAAGGATTTGAAGAAGTATCACAATCACAAACAAGTAGTGCAGTTGGGAGGAAGAAGAAGGGCCCAAGTGATCTCTTCTTAGAAAGTCAAAGAGTGCAAGTAGGAAAGAGTAGTTGAGACAAGCAAATGTCAAGGAAACAACAGACGAACAATTTATGCAAAGGGTTAATCACATACACCACCATGGGTAGCCATCAACAACAACCACCAAGCTTTAATTTCACTAGATGTGGTCGGCTACATGGATCGAACGATGTCATAATACTCTATCATGATAATGTTCATTGACAAAAACATTGATCTGTAAATCTTTCCTAATTGTTTTGCTTATGATTTTTCTTGGCCTCCCTCTTCCTCTAGGAATTGGACTAACTTCTATCTGATCTACTCTCCTTACTAGGGCTTTTTCTAAACTACCTAAGGTGACATTCTACCATCTTTTCTACAATAGGAGTTACTTCATCTTTCTCTCTAATGCATTCATTTCTAATCCCATCTTGTCTAATTTGCCCACTAATCCAATGCAATATTCTTATCTCTGCTACATGGAGTTTATTCTCTTGTTGACATTTTACTGTCTAACATTCAGTCATATAACATTACAGGTCTTATAGTCATGTAGTAAAACGTACCCTTAAGCTTAAGCACTCTGCTATTTCATCAAACCTGCTTGAATCATATTGTTTACATCTCCGTCAACTTTACCATCATCTTGAATGATTCACATAAATTATGTTTCACATCCACACATGAACACTGCCTCTAAAAAGTCTCATGAAGGTAGAAAAACTAAGAACTACAATAGTCTTTCCGTCTATGTACACTCATCTACTTCAACAATTCTCATATCCACCACACTTGCTTTTGGCTGTTGCCACTTTACTATTAAACATTCTTTCAATTTACCAAAGAGCAATTTAAATCCCAATTACTTTTTAATATGGACCCAAGATATCTAAATCATACAGTTTGAGGTATTGTGCAATCTTAAATTTATTTTGATTTAAGTATGACTTAAAGATCAACCACAAAATGCAGGAAGCAAGATGGTTAATATGCCTGTAAACTACAGGTGCATTCCAAGTACCCATAACATTGCTTTTTCAAGTTTACACTTTGCAACAGTGGAGGATATCAACATACACTCATTAGACATTGAGATAAGAATCTGATGCAACTGCAAGAACATACTTGAATCACATCATGAAAATTGTACGGCATGTGCATATAATGATTGCAGTTTAACATTACAATTTCAAATTTTAAACAATAGAATTTCTATAAAACAAAAGAACCTCAATTTTATCTAACACTAAACATGAATATGTGACAACATGTACATTTAACAATATTCTTTTGGTACTACCAAGGGTATCCTATCACCCTATGGGTAAGAAACTAATCTCTTTCAGAGTATGTGGTTGCCCCTCCCAACAAGCATCACTCCCAGGAATTGAACCCTTGACCTTTTAGTTATCCTGGGGATCTAGTAGGACCTTACACCACTAGACCAACACCTTGTTGGTATGTACATTTAGCAATATGTATATATAATAATTACAGTTTAACATTACATTTTTAAATTTAAGGAACAACAAGAACAAAAACTTCTAAAAAGAAAAGGTATCTCAGTTTTTATCTACATTCTAATGTCCAACACCAAGCATATGTTGTAAAGATAGAGCAGGTCCTCCCCCCCCCCCCCCCCCCCCCCCCCCCCAATCATATATGTTAATATTCATAACAGTTCAAGCTATTCAATCATTAGGATGTTCGGACCTGGGAATAATTAGAGATTAAGAAAATCTAAGATAACTGTAAATGCAAGGCTTCAACAAGTTTAAAGATAAAACAGTCAAACATACGAAACTGCGAAGAAGGGGATATCCTGACAGAAAAATAAAGACTAGGGTAGGGTTTGGCACGTGAACAGAATATAATGGCAAGGAATGAAATGGAAAACAAAGGAACATGAAATATAATAGAATTAGTTTGTTCTCTTCTCTTTTTTGAAATCAAAATGCCTCATTTTTTAGTCTAGCAGTAGCATCCAGAGTTCTATTAAAGAAACACACACAAAAAATAATAGAACTCATAAGAATATACCCCATCTTGATACAACATCTCTATCGAATGCTACCTAGAATGTTCTTCAGTTATAAACCACAATGAAACATAAAATTAGCTTGGTTATGAAACACATGAACTTATCCAAACAACTTAAATTCAATTCAACAACAACTAAACACTTACGTTTTAGATAATGCATCAAAGATGCTCTGTGCCTCGGTGGTAACACCAACTCCGATCCTTTCAGCATCTGCCTCTGCTTGTCTGGAACCAAAATCATTTCAGATCACACATTTGTTTCATCAAAAGAAAACAAAACTACAAAGGGGCTGTTTGCTAATAAGCTTAGATACTTGGTATGATACAGGGAATTTTTTAAAGTTCAACATATGATATGGTCTAGATACATTAACACATTTTTATTAAAAACATGCATTTCATATAGATACAGAATAATTGTAAATAGACATTGATCATTTCTCATTATTACACGGTAATCATGATCACAATTTACAAAAACATACTCGTAACCACAACAAAAAACACAATTGCTGTCCATATCATATATATACACTATTTCCTTTATAACACAACATGAACAAAAACATCTTTAGTACAATTCAAAAGCATATGTACTAAATTACTATCTAATGCTAGGGGTACAACATATAGGGGATCAGAAACACATTGAAAAGTGTTCGAACATATATTGAGTTGTATTAAATTATGGAGTATTTCTTGCATACATATCTGAAAGTACAGGATACCTATATTTTTCCGTTCTTGGAGTACCTTGGATTCATAGGCTAATAATTGTAATCTAGTTTTTGGAATGAGAAGGGACCAAAAATAGGGAAGGAGGTTCAGACCCACAAACTACCCCGTTAATCGATTATCTCTAAAGCTTAATCGATTATACGAACCAACGAACTAACTTTAACTACCAAGATAATCGATTATCCCTATTGCTTAATCGATTATTGTGGCTAACCATCTGACTAACTTTAACTACCAAGATAATCGATTATTCCTTCCCTGATAATCGATTATCCTTACAATTAAGCCCCAAACAGGAGGCTTGTAGAATACATTTAATGGTTCTCGAGCCTTGGCCTTTCATCCCTTCCCAAAAACCAACTCGCAAACAAACAAATCGCGAAGTATAGTGTAATTCATGTTTCTGAAACAGAAAAAAATGAAAAAGTGATAAGTACCTGATCGCGAGTTCTTCCCGAGTTTGGAGAGCGGTGAGATCGAGGAAACAGTTATTAGGGTCAAGTGGGTCATCGGATTGACCCAAAAAGGTGAAATCTTTGATGTAATTAGTTTTCAATAAGCGAATATTTCGACGAGGTCCATGTTTGAAACCTTCTTGGAGTACCAAAATGTTTGAGGGGCGGTCAAAGGTAACAACTTGGCCTTCGAATTCGTCACCCAATGTTGTCCTGATCAATAGCATGCACCCCACCGCCAACTCCTCTAAGTTGTTGTTGTTGTTGCCGCCATCCATCATCGCCATTGTACTTTGCTCTCTCTTGCTGTTAACCCTTTTTCACTTTTTTGGTTTAGCTTTTCACAGAAAAATAGATTATAATCTGTTTAGATCGAGAATTGGAAGAAAGAAATAAAATTAATTGAAAAATTAAGAGAAAAGTAAAAAATTCTCATTCGGCCGATAGTTTTTTTTCTTGACCTTTCGCAAATCTAGTTATAGTTTAAATATGTTTTATATAGATTGTGTTTTCTTTTTCTTTTTCTTTTTTGGTTATATAGATTGTGTTTTTGAATGAAGATTATAAATTATGAGATTAGAATGTCTAATTTACAAACTGAAAAAATATTGCTTATCCATCAAATTTGATCATGTTATTATTTTTTATTTTTTTTTTGCTTTTTCTAGAATTTATAAGCTCTTCCTGTAAAAAAAACTTATAAAACAAAAAATAAGCAACAACTTTTTATTATTTGAAATAATTTAACAAAAGTTCATATTTGTAGTTAATTTTGATTTTAAAATTGATTATTCCATAAAGAATCACATTAGTTTTATGTTATGATCATCGGTTTATTCGATGTAGAAATCTCTGTCTAATCTAGTCCAATGTAATTTTGGGATTATGAAAATAGTAATTATATGATAAAAAAAAATAGATGCGTAAAAATTGTGAGTATTCTCTATTTAATTTTTTATAGAAAATTGGTCATTTCACCTCAAAGAGTTTTAGATGTATAATTTAGTGTCATGATTTATTTTTAAAAGATATGTTAAATTTTCTATCTATAATTAGTTATGTCTTCGATATTGATTAATTATCGAGTAAAACAGGTAGTTTATTATCCTAAAGAAATTAAGCCTTAAAATAGAAAAATGAGATTTAAGAAAGAATAATAGAATATATTATACTTGTTAGAATATATATAATAGAAAAATGTGAGGAGGTTGTGTTTTGGTAAAAATATCAACAACATGGGAATTGGTTGAAATTTGTAATAGATGAACAATATCATTCAAGACCTTTTGCCTAATGGAGTGACAATCTATTTTTATATGTTTGTTCCTCTAATAGAAGACTGAATTAGCTACTATATGTAATGCAGACTGGTTATCACAATATAGAATGACAGGACGATGATGATGGATTTTTAAATCAGCAATAAGGTAAAGGAGCCATAGAGACTCATGGTCATTAAGAGCAAGAGGTGAGACAATTTTTTGTCTTCTTCTCTTCCAATAGATTAAAAAATATGCAAGAAAGAAACAAAAAACCTATTATTGATCTCATTGTATTAAACCAAGATGCTCAATTAGAACCATTAAAGCCTTAAAGAGTAGTGGCAGAGTTAGAAGGGAAAAAGAGACTATTTCTAGGGGCTCCTTTAATATACCTGAGAATCTTTAATGCAACATTGAAGTGAGCCACTATAGGAGCTGCTAAAAATTCGGTTAAATGGGCAACCAAAAAGGAAAGGTTTGGTCTAGTGTGAATGAGATAATATAATCTCCCAAGTAATATGCAATTTAATATTGCTATCCATAGGATTAGAATTAGGTTTGGCTCCAAGTACTTCACGGTCTTAAAGTAAATCCAAGGAGTATTTTCTTTGGCACAAACTAATACTTTGCTTTATTCTAGTAACTTCAATGCTAAGGAAGTACTTAAGCATGCCAAGGTCCTTGATATTGCATTTCTTATCAAGTAATTATTTCACAACATTAATGTGATGCAAATCATTTCCACCAATAACTAAATCATCACATAAATATTAATTTAGACAAAGAGATAATAATCAACTTTAGATTAGGTATATCATATTCTAATCAAGACAGATGTGAGTTTTACATTCCAATGTGTGATTGCTTGTTTCAATGCATATTGGGACTTATGTAACACACACAATGGATTCATCAGAGATTTGAAGACCAGAAGGAGTTTTCACATAAACTTCTTCAATTAAATCACCATGCAAGAATGATGTACTGCCATCTAATTGATGCAAATGCCACCCTTTTATAAAGGCTAAGGCAAAAATCACCCTAATAGTAATCATTTTCGTAACTAGGCTGAAAGTGTCAAGATGGTCAATCCCTGTTGTTTGAGTATATCCTTTTGTCATACGTCTAGCCTTGTTTCTTTATATAGTTCCACCAACATTATTATTCACTTTAAAGATCTATTTGCAACCAATGGATTTTTTATCCTTAAGGAGTTTAGGAAAAACTCGGGTGTAGTTCTTTTCCAAATCCTTTAATTCATCATTTATAACATCAAGACAATGTTGATGGTGAATTGCATCACTATAGGAACTAGGTTCCAAGGTTGAGGTGATAGCTAGGGTATATTGATTTTGTTTAGAGGGAAGTCTTTCATAGGATAAAACCTGAGATAAAGGATACTTAATACAATTGACTTTTGAAGGTGATATAGACTAGCTTAAGGAGTAGTGATTGTCCTTCAAATAACTTAAGAGGGTTCCTATCTTTCCTAGACTTTCTTATATTCTTATTATGAGTGGTGACAAGATGAGGTTGAGAATCAACATGTTCTGACATACTAGAGTAGAGGACGATGTTGTGTTTTGAGGGGAAGCAGAGTGTGAATGATCTTGTGTGCTTGTTGGATAATCAAAGGTAGAATTAGAGTGGTAGTCAAGATAATGATCTCGTGTGGTGAAAGTAGGTGTAGGTAAAAGGATATCAACATGGTTCTCAACTAAGCTCTCAAAGTTAGCAAATGAGAAAATATTTTGATAAAAACTAACATTGCATGACAAGAAAGTTTCCTTAGTTTTGCAATCAAACATTATATAGCATTTTTCCCATGTTTAAAATCAAGGAATACACAATTCCTTGCTCTTGGGTTAGGCTTATTTTTGTTATTGACCTGATAGCAGCCAAGGGGGTACCCTATAATTTGAAAGACAAACACTTGTCAACTAACATATTGCAATATTGACACACTTTTTTAAGTTACAATTAATAAAGTGAGGAGGGGGGGGTTCTTTGTCCCACATTTAAATTAGTTTATGTTTTATATTTCTTTTATTTTCATTATTGGCCATGTAACCTTTATTTCCATATGAGGAGTGATTCTAGCATAAATGAAGAAGACACAAGTCCAAGCATCACAAGAAAGTTCCCTTAGTTTTTCAAGCACTCCTACAAAACAAATCTAAAAAGATTTTCTAGGTACCAAATGTGGTTTGGGTCCTGCGGGGTTAGAACCTTTCTCAACCCAAACATATTTTCCACTTGGAATGCCAACTTTTCTAATATGACATGAATTTGGAGTATGACCTATATTTTTACAATAAAAGCATAGGGGTTGATGTTGATGCATCTTTTCTTCGGATTTGAAGAAAGAATGTTTATGAAGATTTTCTTTAGGAACGTTATGCATGCAATCATTCTTAGTGTTTAAAAAAGTATTCTTTAACATACTATTAGTTTTTCCTAAGACATTCTTATTTTTAGCAACATGGCATAGCCAAGACATCGACAGTCTTTTGAATATCTTTGAGCTCTAATAATTTTGTCTAAATTGTCACTACTCTTGTTTAATGTATTAAGTTCAAGACTGAGTGTTGAAACTATAGTTTCAAGAGCAATACAATTTTGACATGAAGAAGAATAAAATTTATTCTTGAGACGATCTATATTATGCTTTAAAGTATTGTTATGACTTTCTAAAATAGTGATATCATTTTTCTATTTCATGCATATTCTAGAAAGTCTAACATATTCTTCATATAATTCATTGAAAGCATTTTATAACTCATCATATGAAAATGCATGATTTGGTTCGGAGTTACTAACCTCATATTCGTCATTTGATTTGTGTGAAGTCATCAAGGAAATATGTGCTTGTTCCTTAATTTCGAGTTCTGTATTTGAACCATCATTTTTATCTTGTCCTTCTTTCTTTCGAAAGTATGTTGCTTTTGTAAGGCTGGACAATTACCTTTAAGATGATATGGTTTTCTGCACACAGGGCATGTGGAGTCTTGCTTTGATGTTGATGCTTCACTATTTGTTGCGGACCTTTGTACCTCTTTGGTTCCATGTATAATTTATAGAGTGACTTATATTTATTTAGAAGATTTACAAGTTGACACTCTAAAGAATTGTTTTTCTCCTAGAGCCGATGCAAGAACGTTTTTGGCTCTAAGGTCGTATTGGACTTTATTTTTCTCTTCATTGGTCCATATAAATTTTGGTTTTGGTTGTTTAACCCCATTAGCAACAATGATTGGTACGAATGGACCTTCTTCTATTGTGTTCCATATATCTAACTCTAAGGATTCTATGAAGATTCTCATTCTGATTTTCCAGAATGCATAATATTCTCCAATGAAACTTGGAGGTCTATTAATATCGGAACCTTCTTCTAGAAAATACTTAGAGTTCATCAAGATTGTTAGGATCTTTGGGAATAACTTACCCAAACTAAGCTCTGTGCCAATTGTAAGTATAGATGGCAACTAAGGGGGTGAATTAGTTTATATGACAATATGGTTAATTTTTCTGCTTTTCTTCTAGGATCAGAATATAGTGCAACGAATAATATTTGCTAAAAAAATTTAACAAAGTAAAACTTAAAATAAATGAGTATGAGAGAAGAGAGAAAGTACACAAGAGTTTTTATATAAGTTCACCTTCTAGTCCACCTAAAGCTACATCTAGAACTCTTGTAGAACAAGAGATTTCTTTACTAGATATTTTGAGTTGTTTATAATTTCTCTTCCCGAGACTACTTGTACCTTACACCCTCACAAATATCTCACTCCCTTGGAAACCTATCCAAGTATTCTCTTCCCCTTCTCACCACACCCTTGTGATGAAATTTTTTACAATCAAAGTGAAGAATGTATCTATGGTATGATTTCCTATATAAGATAAAACAGTTCTATAACTTGCAATCCTTTGCTCTTTAGTACACTTAGTATACAATGCTCTTGAAGTGTTTAAGTGTGAAAACTTTAGAAGTTTGTACTTTAAAAGCAACTTCAGAAAATTATGAAAGTTAAAAAACAAAGTTGCAAGTAAAGTGTAGAGAATTTGTATATGAAAATTGATGTGAAAATTATTTTTGATAAAATATGTTTCAAGGACTTTAAATATGCTTTCAATCAGCCAAGATGCTCTTCCATGAAGTTGGGTCACGATTGGAATGAAACATGGTGGGTTTGGATGAAATCTGTTTAGTTTGAATTGAATAATTGTTTTCAACAGCGTTGTGTAATCAGTTACACTATGATGTAATCGATTACCTAAATTCTCTGCGACAGGAATAGTCGGTTACTGTTATGGTGTAATCGATTACCTCAACTTTCTTTTGAGCAATAATCAGTTAATGATTTGCAATAATCGGTTACACTAACTTATTTTTGTTAGGTAATCGTTTACTCAGTTAGGTAACCTGTTACGCAGTTCCAATAACATGTTACCAACTGTCACAAAGTTTAAGTAACATATTACCTGATTCTGGTAACATGTCACCCAGGTCAAGTAACCCGTTATTTAGCTTTTTGAGAATTGTTTTAACATTTGTCTAAGTGGTTTTCTTTCATAAAATTATTTTATCTTCATTGAGCAATGTTACTAAACATATATAGAGTGTAAGGATAGAAGTATCTATTGAAGACTTACTTCCTATTTCTTTGAAGCTTTAATTCTTCTTTGTCTTCAATGTCTCCTTCATTTTTCTTCTTCTTGTGATCTTGGTGTCTTCATCAAAACCGTGTCAAGGCCAGGACCATGATCTTCTTCACAAACCATACTTTTCTCCTCTTTCGGAGAAGACTCATCAAGTACAATATGTATAGACTCTTCTACAATCATTGTCATATAGGGTTTTCTTAAAAATAGGCCTCAAAAGTATTATATTCATTACATAGCAAGCGATATGAACCACATCCACCAAAATTTACTTGGGAAGTTTGCTCTCGTTCAACATGGTTCTACCCAACTCCTTAAGAACTTCATTTTTCCTTTCAACAACTCCTTTTTGTTCAAGAGTTCAAGGAGTGGAATATTGGTGTTCAATACCATGTTTTGAGCAAAACTTATCAAACTTGTGGTTTTCAAATTCCCCACCATGATCACTTCTTATGATCACAACTTTATAATTCATTTAGTTTTGGATTAGCTTGACATGCCTCTTAATTGTTTTGAAAGTATCACTTTTTAGTGCAAGAAATTGGGTCCAAGTGAATCTAGAATAGTCATCTACAATAACAAGTGTATAGTAACTTCCCCTAAAACTCATTTTTTTAGATGGTCCAAACAAGTCCATATGAAGTAACTCTAATGGTCTTGTTGTGGATACCATATTTCGTTCCTCTTGAAACACCTTGCCCTTCATTCTGCACTTGTTGACCAGGTTAGCAATGTCGGAGATCTCTTGATGCCTAAGCATCGTCGTCAGTTTGGGCTTCAAACCCGATTCAAATTTCGAGCACTTGGACCTTCCGTCCACCTCCAACTCCGAGTAAGGGCAAAATCAGGTCAATTCTTCAAATTTGGCCGCATATGCTCCCACTGATAGGTCACCCTGCTCCAATATTAGAAACTCCATCTCTTTCTGCCTCCTCAAATCAGCAGGAAAATATTTATGGAGGAATTTCACCTTAAATGTATCCCATGAAATCAGCTGTCCCTCCGCCTCCATTTGGCGTCGAGTGAACTCCCATCAATTCTCGGCCTTTGTCACTAACATGTAAGTGGCATAAGCCAACTTCTGAGGCTCCGTACAGTTCATGGCTCTGAAGATCTGCTCCACCCCTTGGATCCACTCGATGGCAGCTTCAGGAGCAAATCCCCTATGGAACTGACTGAGATTCCTCCTGCAGAACTCATCCAACCCTCGGTATTCTGCTGGCCCAAGTGGAACTAGTGGGTGTGAACTCGGACTTGGCGCCGGATTCTGGTTCAGATTGTGCAAGTTCTCATTGACTTTCTGCAATGCCGCCACCATTTGCGCCAATAAATCATTCGGGGCATTCTGACTTGTCCCTCTTCCTCTTCCTCTTCCTGCCATGGGTACCTGTACTCACTCACTTGTCAGTAATCGAATTTGTATAATAACAATGCACATAACCAATTAACAATTAGCACAATTCAAACAATCTCAACACATAAGGTTTTCAAAGAAGCATGTAAGACCATACCCTAGGTCGCAGGATTAACTATGCACTGATACCATATTGTAAGGACCGAAATTCTACCCTTGAAATTTTTTCCTTATTTAATCCAATTTCATGCATTTAACGATAAATTATAATTACCGAGTGAATGAACTTATTTAAAAGATCTCACTTCCTTCCTCACACCAATCTATAAACCAAAAGTAACATACCAAATCAGATAGCAGAAAAACATAATTCGTATTAATGTAACTTAGTAACGACCGCATACAATTAGCTATGGGTTTCCAAAACACCCATAGCTACATATATCTCGAGTTACTAGTTTCCATGATTAATACCATGTACAACAATCATGTTCATAGTTATAAAATAGTTAGTTCAAGTACAACCAATGAGGTTACAAAAGAATGGATAAGAGACATCAAAATAAAAGTCTCTAAGCTCCTAATCAAAAACCCCCATACTCCTTCCACTTACCTGCAATGGGATTAACATTGACAATACACCAAGAAACACAAAGGAGTAAGTCGTTAACTCAACAAATATCAATGTAAGTTAATCCACATTTAATAAGGTTAAATAAACGGTTTAAAATCAAGGTTTACTTAAAAGCCAATTTCAACGTTCATACTTTTGAAAACCATGCTACATAACTTGAGCCAAAGTTTGCTACATTGCTTGAGCCAAAGTTTGCTACATTGCTTGAGCCAAAGCTTGCTACATTACTTGAGCCAAAGTTTGCTACATTGCTTGAGCCAAAGCTTGCTACATTGCTTGAGCCAAAGTCGCTAACCAATCATGGTCGGCTAAAAAGGAGTTTTATTTCCATTGGCACTCCACCAATACATTTTCCGAGTTTTATTTTCATTGGCACTCCACCAATACAAAAAACAGTAAATGCACCCGACATCATTACAAACATATACATATATGCTTATAACTACAAAGTGATTTACAATTTATTTCATTTCTCCGATTTTTATTTCCATTGGCACTCCACCAATACATAAACGGTAAATCCACTCCTCTTGTTACAAACATACCTATATATGCTTATAACTACTAAGTGATTTTCGCTTCATTGCATTATTCCGAGTATTATTTCCATTGGCACCCCACCAATACATAAACGGTAAATCCACTCCTCGTTGTTACAAACATACCCATATATGCTTATAACAACTAAGTGATTTACGCTTCATTGCATTATTCCGAGTATTATTTCCATTGGCACTCCACCAATACATAAACGGTAAATCCACTCCTCATTGTTACAAACATACCCATATATGCTTATAACAACTAAGTGATTTACTATACAGTTCATTATCCACATCAGAAAATCCACACATTTTCTATCACAGTGCATAAGTTAAAGACTTATCCTTACCTCGGTGAGTGTTAGGTTTGGGTTCTGGGCAACTTCTCAAGTTCCACCGACACCGCCTCCAACTTTAGGATCTTTCCTCATCCCACCATATAACACAATGTTAGTCATTTATTCCAAATATCATATAAACAACTTACATTGCATTATTTAACCATACGAGATATCTATCATATTTTCGATATTAGAAAGTAAACTCATCTTCTACCTCTAGCATTTTACCCATTTTCCATTTTAACCACATTTTCTCTTTAGGGTTTTGGGGTTTTCATGACTCAACCCACAAACCCTCTCCTTTCTTGAAATACTAACTCTATACCAAGAGTTTACAAGATAAAATAACATAAAAATGAACCATAACTCAAAAGGGTGAGTTTCCATTGTTTCTCTCATTTTTGAGAAGAGATCCAACATACCCAAAAAGAGTTCCAAAGAGAAGAAGAGAGTTAGAATCAAGACTTTTACCTCTTCTCAAGCTCTTGGATGAGTATCAAAGCTTCTTGCCCTTGGAAAAGCTCTATTCTCTCACCTCTCTTCTTTTCTTAACCCTAAAATGTGTTTGGGGGGTTTCTCATTTAATGCAACTCGTCGGGTTCTCGCTTAAGCGAGCTCATTCTCGCTCAAGCGAGAAAATCCCGCCCATTTTAAAAACTCAGATATGATCCTCTCGCTCAAGCGAGGGATTCTCGCTCAAGCAAGAATCTCACAGTCTCAACAGCCCCAAAATGCCATTTCTCGCCCAAGCGAGCCAACTCTCGCTCAGGCGAGAATCCTCCAGTATAGACCAGGATTTCACCCTCCCAGGTGAGTCTTTCTCGCCCAGGCGAGAATCTCTCGCTCAAGCGAGGATCCCAGGACTGATACTATAATTTTAAAGACTCAAATTTAGGGTGTTACAAAAAGCTTGAAGACCGGACGCATCAACATCCAACATGACCAAGACTCTGACTCTAGGAAGGTTTTATTTTTTTCCTAGAAGTCCTAAGATGCTTGATTAACTTTGAGTCTAGGTTAGGTAACCCAAAATGATGATCGTCTCACGCGCTCGTAAGATAGCCTAAAAATCTTTTTTTGAGAGTCACCATTCTTCCTTTTAGTAGGTTGCATCAAAATTATATTTTCTTTGAAAATCATGCATCATACTAAGTACCTATCTATTTTGGAGGGTTACCTCTTAACCAAGAAAACTTATAGTTTTTCTGATAATTGATCCTAACAGTGATATAATCGATTATTTGACTGCACAGACCCTTTAATTGATTAAGAGTCATTTTAATCGATTAATTAGAGTTCCAGTAACTCTGGTTTTTGAATCTTGGTAGTTATAATCGATTATGTATTCTGTTATCGATTATTTTCAACATAAATGTGTTAATTTTCAATCCGTTAATCGATTAAGAGGTCATTTAATCGATTAAACTTGTTGAAACCAGAAAACTATAAATGACCGGGTTTTTCTCATTTTTGATGATAACTTTGACAATTTTGATTTCACATTTTCTGAGCTTACATTTTCGAAATCCCAAATTCTCTGTGAGAAATTCACTATGTGCTTAAGTGTCAAATTCTTTGAGAGAAAAACCTTTTGCTTGTGAAAGTGTTCTTGGTTTCATACTTTGCAAAAACAAGAGCTTTTTTTTACTTGTGCAAATTTGTGTGCACAAATCTGTTTTTCAATCCTTTGATTCCTCATACCCCTGTGAGTGAGTGTGAGTCAATCATATTTTGGGTTGTTAGTGACTTGTGTAAGCCAAAGAACTCTTCTTTGAGAGGTTCTTTTCAAAAATCTTGTTTCTTGTAATTTTGGTTGTAAATCTCTAAGGTTTAGAGAGAAGGTTGTAATATCAGCTAGCTGAGATTGATGTGATATAGTCTTCACTGAGTATCTTGTTTGGCGTATCGAGTAGCAAGATTGGCAACCGTTTGCGAACGGAGGGAAGTCAAGGCTTGGCGAAATAGGATTCACATAGCAAGTAGGAAATGCTCAATTTGGAAGTGTGTGTAAAGAAAATTTTCAAATATAGTGAAGCAAATCTCCCAAGATCAGAAGGGGAGGCCTAGATGTAGTTTGCTAGTGGACAGGCGAACGAACCAGGATACAATTTCTTGATCTTCTTTCTCTTTCCCTTATATTTTACTTTTCAAGCATTTAGCGTTTCTTGCATTCTTTAACTTGAAAGATTGAGTCTTTATTGATAAAGATTGAATCTTTGATATTTGTATAATTGTTGTGTGTTGTTTGTGATATCGTGTTTAAAGGTTTCTTGATTCTTGCATTGCTTACGTGCCAAGAAACCATTTTACATAGCTACTGTTTCTAGTTTTTCTGCACCACATAATCGATTATTTCAACTCTTTAATCGATTAAATCTGTTTCATTTAATCGATTGTATTTTATGTTAATCGATTATTGTGGAATATTTCTGTGATTTTTGATTCTCTGCGCATAAATTCGAAAAGTAGACGTATTGACCGCTCACACCTATTCACCCCCTCTACATAAGCACCATATAAAACATCATACATGGGGGAATCATCGGAGTAATAGTCGAAATCGGAAATACTTAGCTAACTCGAGTTGCTTTGCTTGCTTGTTTCACAAGAATCGTGATTTTGCGTCATTAGGCATAGCTTGGCCGATTCTTCATCGTCCGAGGTACTTGCAGTGGCTTCTTGTTCGGGTACATTCCAAACGACATAGGCTTTCTTAGCCTTGATGTCATTTGATTCTATCTTTTCATTCTCAACCCTTTTGAGATAGGTAGGACATGAAAACTTCTTGTGTCGTACCTTCCCACACTCATGACAAGTAATCTTATCCTTTGTGTTCTTCTCCCTTTTAGTTGAATCTCTTGGTTCTTTTCATTGAAACCTTCTGAATAATCCTTTCTTCTTTAAGAACTTGCCAATTTACTTAAAATGAGTGTCATGGTTTCATCATCGATATCAGATGAATCGAAATCTTCATCATAAGGTGTCTCATCTTCAATTTTTGCATGTGATGTTGTAGCCATGAAAGAGATATATTTCTTTGTCTTGACTGATTCTTCATATTGTATCAAGCAACCTAGCTCCACCTCATGTTCTTGTAGCTTCCCAAAAAGTGTTTCAAGTGACATTGAATCCAAGTCCTTGGAATCCAAAATAGCCATCACCTTTGGTTGTCATGCCCTATCAAGACATCTTAAAACTTTGTTAGTAAATACACCATTAGCAAACACTTTATCTAATGCAACAAGATGATTAACAATATTCCTAAATAATTTTTGCATGTCATTTTTTGATTTATTAGGAAACATACGAAATAATTCATATTCACGAGTCAAAACATTTAATATTGCTCGCTTAAATTCACTAGTAACTTCATAGGTTACTTGTAAAGTATCTCACATTTCTCTGACATTTTTACATTGTAAACCTCAAAAGAATTCATCATAGGAAAGTGCAGCAGTAGTAATGATTTTAGTCTTCAAATTATGTTGCACTCTTCTCTTTTCCTCATTAGTCCAAAGACTCTTTGGTTTTACTTTAGTTTCACCATCCACCAAGTGTAGTGGAATATGATGTTAATTTTGCACGGCCTCCCAAATACTTGTTGTTAGGAATAGATGGCCACCTAAGAGGGGGGGGGGGGTGAATTAGGTGTAGAGACTTAAACCGAATTTTTCTACTTTTATTATAAAACTTTGCAAGTTAAAGAGAGTGCTTATGAGGGGAAGTAATGAACAGAGTATTTGAATAGAAGTAGAAGATAATTGCAAAATGTAAAAAGTTAAGGAAGAGAAGATCACACCAAGATGTATACTGGTTCACCTTCTATCTGAAGGCTACGTCCAGTCCTTCTTGTTACCAAGAAGATTTTTCCATTATTGCAAGAACCAATGATACACCTTCTTCGTCTTCTTCCAAGACTACTCACCTATTCCCCTAGGCACTAGGCTAACACCGTTCTTCACAATATACTGCACTTCACCACACTTGGTGAAATGTTTACAAGACACTAACTTGTATTCTTAAGATGGTTTTTACAAGGCTTTTTAATAAGTGAATCTCTAATAGTAATTGAAACTTTAAGGATTGAATCACTCACTAAATGATCACTTAATTTAGAATCAAATAACTTGGATAAAGGCTTTTGTTTGTGCTTAAGACTTTGAATAATTTCCAGAATTGGAAAGATATGAAAATTGATATCAAAGTCTTAACACTTATGAATGAATGAGAGAAATTATGAGAACTTTGTGACTTTGAGTATGAAAGTTGTATTCAGAATTGTGTTGAAAAACAAGTCATAGAACACCTATTTATAGTGTTTAATTCGTGCACATGAACCAATATGAGTTTGTGAAAAGTTAAGAGCTACAACAGTTCATTCAAAACAGAACCAATATACTGTTCTGGTATGTGTAATCGATTACACCAGTTAAAAATTTCAAAAACAAACTCAACGGATTGATGTAATCGATTACCAAACATTGTGTAATCGATTACAATGTAAAAAAATGCACGTATCTGATGCTTTTAATATGTTGTAATCGATTACGAGTATAGTGTAATCGATTACATCATGTAAAAATTTAAAATAAAAAACTCAACGGATTTATGTAATCGATTACAAAACATGATGTAATCGATTACAATGTGAAAAACGTACATATCTGGTACTTTTAATATGTTGTAATCGATTACGAGTATGGTGTAATCGATTACATCATAGAAAATGCACAGGCCTGATGAGTTTATCAACCTGTAATCGATTACCAGAGTAGTGTAATCGATTACACTGTTTAAAAACAGAACACTTATGCTGTAGTGCAAATGATCTTGGTTTTATGCATGAGTTTTTCAGAATTTAGCCTTTATCGTATAGTTAAGAGATTTTAAGATTAAGTATCGTTTTACCTAGAAGACTTAGACTACACATATGAGCTTCTTTGACTTTTGATTTGCTAGTCTTCTTTTTGCATTTGATGACATAGTGAGCATCATCAAAACCTTAGCCATAGGTTGGGAAAGATCACCATCTTCACACTTGTGTCTATGGCGTCAATGGAAATCCTCATTCTAACTTTCCAGTATATTAGCCCTCTCCACTAAACATGGGAGAGCGATTAATAGAGGATCCTTCACCATCGAAAGGATTTGTAGAGCCCACTGTTTATATCCCTAGGATCACACGAATTAGCGATTAAGCTAGTACTTGTTCGAACTAGCTCTTATGCCATTTGTTGGTTAACAAGGGCTCTAACTTTAGCTAGAGGGGTGATTAGGTGGTTCAAGTAATAGTTAAAATCAATTCGTTAACAAAATATAATCTCAAAAACTACTAGATTAATCGATTAAATGGTTGCTTAATCGATTAACAGAAATGTGGAGTTAATTGATTAACTAAAGTCTTAATTAATTGACTTTCTTGTTTTTTTTTTAAATCTTTTGATTCTTGATGCAGCAAGAAAGCATTGATTAACATAATCAAATATGCACTTATACAGATTACAGAAAGTAATTAACAGAGCAGATTCACTTATGCAATGATCTCTAAATGAATGTAAGCAAATAAATAAATAAAATACGATAATTGCCTGTAAGCAAAAGAGTAGGATAAAATAGAAAATAACACAGTCGATTTATCCCTGTTCGATTGTCAATCCACGTGCAATCTACATCAAATGTTTATACAAAACATTTCTTCCACCTAGAATTCTATTTGACCTAGTTTTTTATGGCTCCACATTACTTCTAACCAAGTATATCCAATGAGACCTTTTCTTGGACATTGACCGCAGCCTATGGCGTCAATTATATCCAACGTGTATCAATTTTGTATCAAGTTCATGAAAGTTCTTGTTGGTTGCCTATGGGAAAGGATGGTGAAATACCATTCAGATTCAAATTGTTTTCTGTTGGGGTTAAACGATTTACTAACTACTTAATCGATTAAAGTTTCTTTAAAATGAACTAGTTTCCAAAACAGAAACTGACTTAATCAATTATCCATTTCCTTAACCGATTAATGGATTTCACATTTGCAAATACTTAATCGATTAACCAATGTCTTAATCAATGAATTTTTTCTGAAAAGACTTAGTTCATTTTGCATGAACCTCTAACATGAATGATTGATGCATGATGCATAATTTTGAAAATGATATAAGTATTAATGCATCAAAATCATGTATGTATGCTAGATGCACCTAAGTCATGTTATGTATGAAAATCTCTAAAATGAAATATGTTCATACTCTAATTATGTGAGATTTATCATAAGGTTCACCCAAACTTAGACTTCACCCATGCAAAGCATTTTAGGATCTAAAATAAAAAAAAAGATTACTCTATACTTGTTAATCCTTTCTTGAAGCTTGAATATGAGTCTTCATGTTGTTGTAGTTGATTTGCCTTTGTCCATAGTCTTTAAGCTTTAAGTTTTGTCTTCATCTAAATCATGTTCTTGCATGCTTACATTCACAGTTAGGAGTTATTACTCCATGCAGTCATTTAGAGAGTTGATAGTTGTGTGAAGATAGACATTGTAGATATTCCACATCATGATATTGACATTCCACATTTTATTACATTTATTTTATAATTATTATATGACATCTGCTATGTGCGTTTGATACTTTATGTGATGTATACCATATGTTGAAGTACTTACTCTCCTAACATTTTAGGGTGTACGAGACTACATGGAGAATGATTGTGCCATCGTCCGAAGGAAAGGAAAGATAATCTTTATATATGGTAGTGTTTTACTCTGTTGTAGGATGAGCCATTGTATCATATTTTATCATCGACAAGTTGAGAGTTTTATAATCTTTTTGAAGAATTTGTCAAGGCAATTCCTATTGGCTTTGAAGTTCCAAAGTTTAGCTTTATATGAAGAATATTTTAGGAAAATTTTATTTCACATTTTTAAATATGGCATTGCTTCTGCCATAAATCTTTTCTCCATTTGTTCATTTATTTAGTTTCGTTGAGTCAAAGTATTACAAAAGCTGATGAAGGAATTTTTTTTCATTAAAAGAACTTTAATCATTGAAGAATCCATTAATGTATCATTTGATAAAACTAACCCCTCTATGGAGGATAAAGTTGTTTTTTATGATGATGATTTACCAAGCACTTCTCAAGGAGAAGCATCCATTATTGATGAAACAAACAACTTGGAGGAAATGAACATAGATGATGATCTACCTCAGCATAATGAGCTTGCAGACTCTGACTTATGCAAGGAATGGAGAGCTCACAGAGATTATTCTATCGACAACATCATAATATTAATAGGGGATTTTATACTCATTTTAATGATGCTTGTTTAAACATGGCTTCTGTATCTCAAATTGAGCCATCAAAAATTGATGAAGCTATTGATGATGAGCATTTGATTCTTGTTATGCAAGAACTCAATCAACTTAAGAGGAATAAGGTTTGGGAACTTGTTCCTAGACCAAAGAATAAGCATGTTATTGAAACTGATGGGTTTTCCGTAACAAATTTGATGAAAATGGCGTTATCATTAGAAATAAAGCTAGACTAGTAGCACAAGGCTATAACCATTATGATGAAATTGATTTTGATGAAACATTCGCTTTAGTTGCTAGACTTGAGGCTATTAGGCTATTGATTGCATTTGAATGTTCTTTAAATTTTCAATTATATCAAATGGATGTAAGGAGTGCCGTTCTTAATTGTTATATTCAAGAAGAGGTGTATGTGGAACAACCTCCAGGTTTTGAAGATTATAAACATACTTCTTATGTATATAAACTTAGGAAAGCTCTTTATGGCTTAAAGTAAGTGCCAAAATCCTCGTAAGTTCGTTTAACAACTTTTTAACAGAAAAGAGCTTTATAAAAGGCAAGGTCGATACTACACTCTTTATAAAGAAAATAAACCATCATTATTTACTTGTGCAAATTTATGTTGATGATATTATTTTTTTAGTTCAACTAACGATGAATTGTATAGCAAGTATGGTAAGATTATGCAAGGTGAATTTGAGATGTCCATGATGGGAAAGTTGAATTACTTTCTTGGACTTCAGATCAAACAAATAAAGGATGGTAACTTTGTTAGTCAATCCAAGTATTATAAGGATTTTCTCAAAATATTTGAGATGGACGGATTAAAAGAGATTGCCACTCATATGGGATCTAACACATATGTTGATACTGATGAGGCTGGTAAATGCATAGATATCACCAAGTATCGAGGTATGATCGGTTCCCTTGTTTATCCTAATGTTTGTAGACCTGATATTATGTTTAGTGTTTCATTGGGTGCACAATATCAATCTAAACCCAAATATTCTCATCTTGTCGCCATCATAAGAATTATGAAATATTTAAAAGGAATGACAGATGTTGGGTTATGGTATCCTAAGGGAAGTGTGTGTGACTTGGTTTCTTATTCATATTCAGATTTTTATGGTTGCAAAACTAACTGGAAAAGTATTAGTGATACTTGCCATATTTTAGAAAATGCTTTAGTTTCATGGTCATGAAATAAACATGTTTGTGTTGTTCTAAGTATTGTTGAGGCGGAATACATGGCAACATGTAGTTGTTGTGCCCGAGTGTTATGGCTTAAGCTACGATTGCGTGATTATGGTTTGGACTTGGGATGCATTCCGTTGAGATGTGATAACACTAGTGCTATAAACCTAAAAAAGAATCTAGTAACACATTATAGAGCCAAGAACATTGATATAAGACACGACTTCTTGCGGGACCATGTCCGAAATAAAGATGTATTCTTAGTTTCTTGATACCCATACTTGCAGAGATATTTGCTAAGCCTTTAACAAAAGAACATTTTTTAAAAATTATAAGAGAATTAGGCATTTTAGATGAAGTTGACTAGTCTTAACATGTTTATATTCGTATATGTTTACTTCATGATGATTATTGCATTCTTATGTATTCTATTATGTCCTTAAACACTTCATTTTTTACATTTTTTGGGTCAAATAATCGATTACTTGGTAGAATAATCGATTATCAGGCATTGGGATGCCTGAAGGAATCAATATCTGAGGTCTATAACCGATTACTCTAGGTGAGTAACCGATTACTGGATGAGGCAGTGAGATTGGGTAATCGATTAATCTGGAAAGTAACCGATGACTTGAAGTTGAATTTCTGAAAATTGGGTGTTTATTTATTGAGTAACCGGTTACTCTCTACTTTATGCTTCTTTTAAGTGTCTTATCATTTTTTTCAGACATTTCATCTTCTTCCTCAAACCTCTTAACTCCTGCAACCCCCTTCAACTTCTAGAAATCCCATTTCCTGCTCTTTTTACCTAAATTTGTGATCATTCTTATCACATTTTCAATTCTAAACACTTTTCGACCATCACTTTCAAGTTTAGAGCACCCAATCAAAAAAACCCAAGTTCAAAAATCCTTAAACCTAAAATTTTTCAAAACTTCATTTTCATGGCTTCTTCATCAAGAACTAAGAAGCAACGCACCAATGCTTCTCAAAGAAGTCAACAAACTCCTGCTAAGGCTAATCCTTTGGATTTGGTGCAACTTCTTTAAAATAAAGAGCAACACACTGCGTTCACGGAGTATTTCGTTGGAAGACCACTAACGGTTTTCATTTCCCCATACTCCTTAGGCACCAAAATCTTGTTGAGTTCATTAAAGAACCTTACTAAGTTATGTAAAAAACAATGTACCTACTACACGAAGTTGGGTAAACACAGGTAAAAAGATACCTAGAGGGGGTGAATAGGTGCAGTAGATCACTAATGTCGCTTTTACGGTTCATGAGAATATTGAAAAATCATTTCAGAATAATCAATTATCACGACATACGATCGATTACTATCAGCAAAAATAATCAATTACTGACAATAATAATCAATTATTCTAATTCTTGAAATCTTGCAAAACCAGTTTCTTCTTCAACGAGTAACTCCAAATTCAATCGAAAACAAAAGCAATTCACTTAAGGAAATGATGCCAAATTTTACACAAAATGTAGGCAAACACTAAGATCAATAAGCATATCAATTGAACCGATAAAGCACATACAAGACTAAATTATAAAGGAGTTAAGGGACAAAAAGAGTGTGATAACAAATTTTATCCTAGTTCATTTGCTTGTCCACTTGCAAACTACATTCAGGCATCCCCTTCTAATCTTGGGAGCTTTTTCTTCACTAATGGAATCAAATGTATTTTAAAAACAAACTTCCAATAATTTACAAGAATTCCTTATTGATGCTATAGTCTCTCAAAGATGGTTTGACATTCTATCCCTCTCTAAAGGATACCCACACCTTTCTCACGATCCAGCCCTAACCACTACTTCCTCCCAACCAAGACCCTTGTAAATCGTGAAGACAACACCTAACCTTAGTTAGGATTTCCACTCAATTCTATATTAATCATGATACTCAACACACCTTGAGAATCTAATATTGTTGTCTAAAAGTAGTTCTGAGTTGTGTGCACCTAAAGTTTGCTAATGTGAATACTAAAATTCAGCCCTCTCTAAAGGATACCCACACCTTTCTCACGATCCAGCCCTAACCACTACTTCCTCCAAACCAAGACCCTTGTAAATCGTGAAGACAACACCTAACCTTAGTTAGGATTTCCACTCAATTCTATATTAATCATGATACTCAACACACCTTGAGAATCTAATATTGTTGTCTAAAAGTAGTTCTGAGTTGTGTGCACCTAAAGTTTGCTAATGTGAATACTAAAATTCGGCTACAAACCTAAAACATAAATCTCACAAAAACTCTAAAGGTTAAGTGTGATCAATGCAAGATTTGTATATAAATGTGTAATAAGATGCACAATTGCAAAAGAATGCTAAAATTCTATCATTTTCACTCTTAAGATTCAAAGAAACTACGAACTTGTCCAACAACAAGAATTTCGCACAAAAATGATATGAAAGTGAGTTTTTGAAATCTAAGATTATCGATTATCGACCTACTGAAATCTAGTTTTATGTTTGAAATAATCGATTGCCTATAGAATAATCGATTATTGAAACCAAGAAATCCAAGACCTTAGCTACTAGAACTTATATAATCGATTATTCCTATAAATAATCGATTATTGGGTTTTCATGTTCTATCTAATTGATTATCACACATGATAATCGATTATTGATGTTGAAAATTTGTTTCTTTGATGCATGATGAACCTTCTACATGATGTATGAGTATATGATGCATGACTTTAAGTATGTAGCATTTTAATGTAATAATATCATGTACGTGAAATGTATAAGCATGAACATATCTACCATGTATTAATGGATGCTATGTCTCATTTTAAGTTGATTTACTTTTTAAGCTTTGTGAGACTTCCATTCTAGGTTCACCTAGCCTAGACTCTACCAAATCATTCATCTTAGAACTTCAATAAAATATAAAAGATTTTCCTAAGTCTTGAAAGACCTTGAGCCTTGGCTTGTTGTTTGATGAGTTGTCCTTGTCTTCAAGCATTCCTTAAAATCTTTATATGCATCAAAACTATATGAGTTAAGCACAATGACAATCTCATTCTCCACTTGCAATGTGTAAGGACCCAAACTCTACCCTTGAAAATTTTTCATTTATTTTAATCCTCCCTTATATACATTCATCATCTTACTTAAAACCCTCATGAATCATTCCTTGAAAATACTCTTTACGCCTTCCATATGATCATACCATTTATATTGCAGAAAAACATAATTCATTCATTGAGTAATTACCCCACACAACAGTTATGGGTTTTCCAAAAGTTATAACCTCCATAACTACATGTCTCAGTATTATCCTAATCAGATTTACATTCATCCCAAAATACCATCAAATCAACTACAATGTCAAAGTAAAGATAAAGACATTCAAGTTAATAAACACGTAAGATTCCTAAGTGAGCTCCGTCCTCAAATCCTTCATTTACCTACAATGGGATTATCATAAACAACACACAAAAACAAGGGAGTAAGTCATTAGTTCAAACTAACATTACATGATAATCCACATTGCAAATACGATTAAGCACTAATATAAATTATAACCACAAATACGTAATTGTAAACATTCATATCTTCTTTCGTTAATTTCCACGTTATTCCTATTCATCCTATAGCATATACTATAGCATGCATAATACGTTCATTCGAAGCCTCGTTCTTCTCATTATTCATATCCACCCTATAGAACATATATCCCATAATATATATCCTATAGCATGTATATTATTTTCATTCTTAACATACTCATTTTCAGCGTTCATATTCACCCTATAGTATATATATCCCATAATATATATCCTATAGCATGCATATGACTTCCATTCTTAACATCCTCGTTTCTCATATGTCGTATTCACCCTTATTCGTATTCACCGAGTTCTTTCACAAAGATAATCCTCTACCACATCGGGTAGGTCCAGTTACATCTCCATACCACGTCGGGCAGGTCCTATTTCATTCCCCATACCACATCGGGCAGGTCTAGTTTATCCTCCATACCACATCGGGCAGGTCTAGTTAATTATCCATACCACATCGGGCAGGTCTAGTTCATCCTCCATACCACATCGGGCAGGTCTAGTTAATTATCCATACCACATCGGGCAAGTCTAGTTCATCCTCCATACCACATCGGGCAAGTTTAGATAATTATCCATACCACATCGGGCAGGTCTAGTTCATCCTACATACCACATCGGGCATGTCTAGTTCATCCTCCATACCACATCGGGCAGGTCTAGTTCATCCTCCATACCACATCGGGCAGGTCTAGTTCATCCTCCATACCACATCGGGCAGGTCTAGATAATTATCCATACCACATCGGGCAGGTCTAGTTCATCCTCCATACCACATCGGGCAGCTCTAGTTAATTATCCATACCACATCGGGCAGCTCTAGTTCATCGTCCATACCACATCGGGCAGGTCTAGTTCATCCTCCATACCACATCGGGAAGGTCTAGTTCATCCTCCATACCACATCGGGCAGGTCTAGTTCCCAATAATCCACTACAACTCCGAGTAGGACAACAACAATAATCCACTACCACTCTAGGTAGGACAACAATAATAATCCACTACCTCTCCGGGTAGGACAACAATAATAGTCCACTACCTCTCCGGGTAGGATAACAATAATAATTCGCTACCTCTCCAGGCAGGGTAACAATAATAATCCACTACCACTTCGGGTAGGGAAATCAACAATAAACCACTACCTCTTCGGGTAGGGTAATAATAGTATTCTTACAAACAAATTACCTATTTCACATACCTCATTCACATCAGCGAGTATGATTCCTAAGTGACACTTATCCCTTACCTTGGTGAGTGTTGGGGATCGGTTCCGAGTAACTTTAAAAGTCTCCTCCGCGATTTCCTCCAACCTTAGGATCTTTCCTCATTTCCACGAATAACAACAATGTCAGTCATTTATTCAAAATAACACATAAACAACTCGTATTTCATCATCAAACATACAAAGGATACACATATTTTCAAGATTTCCAAAACTACTTCAATAGAAGTTTCCAAACATCTAAACATACATGTTCATCTCATATACCAACATCAAAGCACAAACTCATCATCCAAATCTAACACTTCATCTCTTTCTCTTTTTACTCATATTCTCATTTTGGAGGTTTTTGGGGTTTTCATGAATAACCCACAAAACCTTTTCATTCATCAAATACCAACTCTAAACCAAGAGTTTACAAGAGAAAAACAACATAAAACGAACCATAACTCTAAAGGATGAGTTTCCATGGATTCTCATGTTTTGAAAAGAGATCCAACATACCCAAAACAAGTTAGAGAGGAAGAAGAAGAGTTAGAAACAAGTGGTTTACGTCTTCTCAAGCTCTAAGATGAGTCTTAAGGCTCTTTGCTGTTGAAAAGCTCTCATCTCCCTCTTCTCTTCAAAGTTCTAACCATAAAATGTGTTTGGGTTTTCTATTTTAAAGAGGAGTCGTCGGGATCTCGCTCAAGCGAGCCCATTTTCGCTCAGGCGAGAAAATCCTGCATTTTTTAAAATTTCAGATCTGACGCTCTCGCTCAAGCGAGGGATTCTCACTCAGGCGAGAATCTCACAATCTCAACAGGCTTCCTCTCGCTCAAGCGACCCATTCCTCGCTTGGGCGAGACTCCCAGAATTTTCAATTTCAAAACACTGATCCTGTCGCTTGGGCGAGGTCCTCTCGCTCAAGCGAGAATCTGGAAGTATGCCCTATTCCTCAGGACTATTACCTAATTTCAAGGAGGATAAATTTGGGGTCCCCCTCTTATAGGAATTTTCGTCCCCGAAAATTTTATTATTCCATTCTCGGAAATAATGTCATCGCCTAGACTTTAGGCATAAGGAATACTCCACCAAAATCATACTCGTTCCTCTAATCCATTAAGATTACTTAAACGGCCACTAAGGGCATACACCACTAAACCGCGATATCACAAAAACCAATTCATCAATGTCCAAATATTAAGATCCTAGCCTCGAACCACTTGAATACCATGAGAACTAAACCGTAATTCAGGCTAAAGATCTTTCCTATATTCGTCAAGAACCATATGTCTCTAGGACTTATCCAGCTAACAATCCCCACATACGTTAAGAATCCCGATAACACTCCCGAAATTCAGCGAATGGGGAACTCCTTATCCCACCTCCACTCCTAAAGCCTCGTTTAGCATCCATTATACACTAGCTAGTTCCACTCTCACTCAAGAAACTAGCATAATTTCATTTTACTCATTCAACAAAACATCTATACAATAAGACTCTTAGCGTCTCTTCCATTGTATACAATCATACTATCCAATAATTATCCAATTACATCAAATATTTCTTTCGTCAAATCTTACCATAGAAAGGAATTACCGATCCTTAGCCTCAATTTAACCCATAAAACCATCAATTCACCTCAAAACTAGATACTCTGTTACCAATCGGCAAATGCAAGTCGACAAACACTCAATCCCTCAACAGGCGTTAGGTTTGGTTACTCCAATTTCGCTAGAAAATATAACTTTATTAACCCACTTGCATTACGTCTAGAAATACATGGTCATCATCGTATCACCACATCCTTTAACAACCTCATATTTATTCAGAAATCGTTGCTAAAATTTTGGGATTCTCCAACATGATACTAAATCAATGTTAAGCCACAAGCTATGTTTCACCCAAAAATGATTTTCGAAAACGGTTTGAACCCACAACTCATGGCAACCACGTCGTGAAACACAGTTTGCATAATCTTTTCAACATACCCAAAACTTCTTCTCTCATATGGTTACACTACAATCATACACAACACTTACTAACGTTCACGAAACAGAAACACTTTTGCCGGTACAACATTCAAAGCAGATAATTGAGGTACACCACCACTATATCGTGCATTGACAATGTCCTAATGCAAAAGAACCGGTCATTCGAGACCAAAAGTTTCATGTTTATTCAAATGCATTCATCTCATTGACGGGGTAAGTAACTCAACTAGCCTCTTTCCTCAACTAGAAGTATAAGTTTTACCCGTTAGTATACACATACATATCAATGCAAACTAGATCTTAAATCTTCACTTCAACAATTATCACATAGTTAAGCATAATACGATTTGCTGACCGCTAGTCCATTTCCAGGATTAAATCCAGCTGGGACATCATTGCGCATATCAACACTATGGTAAAGGTTCTACAATTTACTCCAACCGTACACTGAGACACCCATAACAACATCCACCATCTGTACACTGGGTGGGTGGGTACAACTAAGTCGAAAACAACAACTTGGTACTATCTCAGTCGGTTCACACATTCAGCAAATATAGGGAGTGTGTCACTCCCGATTAAACAACACTAAAAGGAATACCTGTCACCATGCAATTTACCTCTCGCCGGACCATCAACACCTGATGTCCCTGCGCCACTCGGGGTAACCTTTCGACCGTGTCCCTGCCTCCTCGGCATGAATGACATTGGGTCTCCGATCTAGCTTGGGACAAAACCTTTTAATGTGCCCAAACTCCTTGCAGTGGAAACATCCGTTTCCCGACCCCGGGCATGTACTCCCAAAATGGAATCTACTACATTTGTTGCACATGGGAGTAGAAACCCCTTCTGTAGGAACGATAAATGGTCTAGACATTTGTAAATTTTGGTCTCGACGTCTAGTAGTCGCCGCATAAGGTTTCCGGTCATCTTCCACTCTCTCTTTACCTACCTCCCGCATATGGTTGCGTTGAGGCCCATAGTTTCCGGGAGAAATTGTTTTGGGGGTCGCCAACTATCCACCTTCAGATCATCCTCGTACATCCGACACTTGTTGACCAAGGTAGCAAAGTCAGCAATCTCCTTATGTCTGAACATCATTTTCAGCTTGGGTCTTAAACCCGATTCGAATTTTGAGCACTTGGATCGTCCGTCCACTTCCAAATCAGAGTAGGGACAAAACCGGGCCAATTCCTCGAATTTAGCCGCATATTCCCCAACCGACATGTTTCCTTGTTCCAACTTGAAGAACTCCATTTCCTTCTTCCTTTTCAGATCAGCAGGGAAGTATTTGTGGAGGAATTTCGCCTTGAAAGTACTCCAGGAAATCAATCGTCCCTCCGTCTCCATTTGGCGTCTAGTGAACTCCCACCAGTTCTCGGCCTCCGTCACTAGCATGTAAGTGCCATAGGCCAATTTCTGAGCATCCGAACAGTTCATGGCCAGGAAGATCCGCTCCATTCCCTGAATCCACTCAAGGGTAACATCAGGAGCAAATCCCCCATGGAACTGTCTGGGTTTCCTTTTTCAAAACTCATCTAGACCTCGGTACTCCGTCGGTCCGGGTGGGACTAGGTTTTGCGAACTTGGACTCGGTGCGGGGTTCTGATTCAGACTACGCAAGCTCTCGTTCATCTGTTGTAGTGTAGCCACCATCTGAACCAACAAATCATCTGGAATGTTCTGACTCGTTCCTCTCCCAGCCATGTTTTAACCTGCGCTCATGGATAGTCAGCATACCAATTTAGTTCACACAAGTCAGGTTATCACATAGTCCAATAGCACATTACATATCACTACACCAAAGCTACATGCTTTAAACACTCCATTCACACAATCTCAACTAGTTAAATCATAAACATGTTACAAAGAAGCAAGTAAGGCCATGCCCTAGGCCGCAGAATTAACTATGCTCTGATACCATATTGTAAGGACCCAAACTCTACCCTTGAAAATTTTTCATTTATTTTAATCCTCCCTTATATACATTCATCATCTTACTTAAAACCCTCATGAATCATTCCTTGAAAATACTCTTTACGCCTTCCATATGATCATACCATTTATATTGCAGAAAAACATAATTCATTCATTGAGTAATTACCCCACACAACAGTTATGGGTTTTCCAAAAGTTATAACCTCCATAACTACATGTCTCAGTATTATCCTAATCAGATTTACATTCATCCCAAAATACCATCAAATCAACTACAATGTCAAAGTAAAGATAAAGACATTCAAGTTAATAAACACGTAAGATTCCTAAGTGAGCTCCCTCCTCAAATCCTTCATTTACCTACAATGGGATTATCATAAACAACACACAAAAACAAGGGAGTAAGTCATTAGTTCAAACTAACATTACAAGATAATCCACATTGCAAATACGATTAAGCACTAATATAAATTATAACCACAAATACGTAATTGTAAACATTCATATCTTCTTTCGTTAATTTCCACGTTATTCCTATTCATCCTATAACATATATATCCCAAAATATATATTCTATAGCATGCATAATACATTCATTCGAAGCCTCGTTCTTCTCATTATTTATATCCACCCTATAGAACATATATCCCATAATATATATCCTATAGCATGTATATTATTTTCATTCTTAACATACTCATTTTCAGCGTTCATATTCACCCTATAGTATATATATCCCATAATATATATCCTATAGCATGCATATGACTTCCATTCTTAACATCCTCGTTTCTCATATGTCGTATTTACCCTTATTCGTATTCACCGAGTTCTTTCACAAAGATAATCCTCTACCACATCGGGTAGGTCCAGTTACATCTCCATACCACGTCGGGCAAGTCCTATTTCATTCCCCATACCACATCGGGCAGGTCTAGTTTATCCTCCATACCACATCGGGCAGGTCTAGTTAATTATCCATACTACATCGGGCAGGTCTAGTTCATCCTCCATACCACATCGGGCAGGTCTAGTTAATTATCCATACCACATCGGGCAGGTCTAGTTCATCCTCCATACCACATCGGGCAAGTCTAGATAATTATCCATACCACATCGGGCAGGTCTAGTTCATCCTCCATACCACATCGGGCAGCTCTAGTTAATTATCCATACCACATCGGGCAGCTCTAGTTCATCGTCCATACCACATCGGGCAGGTCTAGTTCATCCTCCATACCACATCGGGAAGGTCTAGTTCATCCTCCATACCACATCGGGCAGGTCTAGTTCCCAATAATCCATTACAACTCTGGGTAGGACAACAACAATAATCCACTACCACTCTAGGTAGGACAACAATAATAATCCACTACCTCTCCGGGTAGGACAACAATAATAGTCCACTACCTCTCCGGGTAGGATAACAATAATAATTCGCTACCTCTCCAGGCAGGGTAACAATAATAATCCACTACCACTTCGGGTAGGGAAATCAACAATAAACCACTACCTCTTCGGGTAGGGTAATAATAGTATTCTTACAAACAAATTACCTATTTCACATACCTCATTCACATCAGCGAGTATGATTCCTAAGTGACACTTATCCCTTACCTTGGTGAGTGTTGGGGATCGGTTCCGAGTAACTTTAAAAGTCTCCTTCGCGATTTCCTCCAACCTTAGGATCTTTCCTCATTTCCACCAATAACAACAATGTCAGTCATTTAATCAAAATAACACATAAACAACTCGTATTTCATCATCAAACATACAAGGGATTCACATATTTTCAAGATTTCCAAAACTACTTCAATACAAGTTTCCAAACATCTAAAGATACATGTTCATCTCATATACCAACATCAAAGCACAAACTCATCATCCACATCTAACATTTCATCTCTTTCTCTTTTTACTCATATTCTCATTTTGGGGGTTTTTGGGGTTTTCATGAATAACCCACAAAACCTTTTCATTCATAAAATACCAATTCTAAACCAAGAGTTTACAAGAGAAAAACAACATAAAACGAACCATAACTCTAAAGGATGAGTTTCCAAGGTTTCTCATGTTTTGAAAAGAGATCCAACATGCCCAAAACAAGTTAGAGAGAAAGAAAAAGAGTTAGAAACAAGAGGTTTACCTCTTCTCAAGCTCTAAGATGAGTCCTAAGGCTCTTTGCTCTTGAAAAGCTCTCCTCTCCCTCTTCTCTTCAAAGTTCTAGCCCTAAAATGTGTTCGGGGTTTCTATTTTAAAGAGGAGTCGTCGGGTTCTCGCTCAAGCGAGCCCATTTTCGCTCAGGCGAGAAAATCCTGCCTTTTTAAAATTTCAGATCTGACGCTTTCGCTCAAGCGAGGGATTCTCGCTCAGGCGAGAATCTCACAGTCTCAATAGGCTTCCTCTCGCTCAAGCGACCCATTCCTCGCTTGGGCGAGACTCCCAGAATTTCCAATTCACTGATCCTCTCGCTTGGGCGAGGTCCTCTCGCTCAAGCGAGAATCTAGCAGTATGCCCCATTCCTCAGGACTGTTACCTAATTTCAAAGAGGATAAATTTGGGGTGTTACACAATGTCACTCGAAACTTATACTCTTTTGAATTAGATGGTTTTTATTTCCCCACACTCCTTAGGCAACAAAACTATGTTGAGTTCTATAAAGACCAATGTACCTACTATCCGGAACTTGTGAGGGTTTTTTATTGCAATTTGAATGTTAGGAAAAATAAATTATATTCCTCTGTCAAAGGACAATATATTTGCATGGACACTAGAACATTCAATTATTTTCTCTTTAACAAACCATGCATAGGTGTAGAAGTCAGCTTTGGACTTCAACTTTCATGGGAAGGGTATGATTGGAATAAAATCTACTACTTATGTGTAGATTTTGTCAAAGGGGATTATAAAATCGTAAGAAAAATGTAGTGGTTGAATTTATGAAAAATCGAGATATCCTCTCTGTTGCAAATCTCAATCTAGATGGTTGCTTGTTCCATTATTTTATTAGCTATGTAGTTCCCAAATTTTCCAATAATTCGCAAATTAATGATATGGAATTACAATTAATGTATGCTATTAAAAATATTTTTTCCATAAGCTGGGCACTTATGATAATGCGACATATGTGGTCATTTAGAGGAAAATGTAGCCCCTTACCTTATGCTATCGTCATAGTTGCCATACTTAAGCACTTTGGTATTTCCACTACTCGAGAATATGTGGTCGAGCTTGATGCTTGAGATAGCAACATTGATGTGATCCACAAAATGGGCTTCTTTAGAGACCCAACTGATATGCTTTTCAAACATCATAATGGTCAATCGATTGCTCCTATGGATATCCCGTCTACTAACCTTCCTGATCCTCAACCCTCTCAATTCCATGTTAAGTCATCCTCATCTTCTAACATACCTACCAATCAAATGATAATGGATGAGTTGGTATAACTTCGAGGATTCATTACTACAAGGATGGATGCCCTTGATATTCAGAACCAACAAGTCCAGGCTTAACATAGAAGATTATCTAAACAATTGGAATACATGGATATCGATGATGATACTGATGAGCCAGAGTCTTAGGGTTGATCTCTAGGTTTTGTTTATGTTGTTTGACTTTTGATGTTTTAGTCTATGTACTTGTCTTTGGATTGTAATATTTATTATTGTTTGAATTATGTTTGTATGAACCTATTTATGTTTCTTGTTATTATGCTACACTACTTATATTGATTCCATTTTGTTAATAGAATATATTTCATGGTTCATATAATCTTATCTGACGTTGGCTTAAATATAAAGTCACACATATATTCCTTCTTTTTGATGAGGTCAATAGGGGGAAAAATGATAGTGACAACAAACTCCTTATGGGGGTTGGTATTATTTCGATCGTTTTTCTTGAAAATGATTTTTGTGTGCGAAATTGGCTTTTGATCAAAAGTGGCTTGGTTTTGATGTATAAAATGTGGCCGAAATGTATATGGGAATTATAAATATTTTGAAAGAATGTGTTATGGATGTATACTAGAATGGGCCTCAGCTTTGTAGTGAGGCAAATGACTTTAAGTGTTTTGAGTGTTTCTTGTTTGATGTATGGGTGATTTGAGGGCTTGGGTTGTGGATGCTCTAAGAGAGGATATTATGTTGGTGGTAGATGGGTGGATTCGGTTTTGGGATGAAAGGAAATTTGTGAAGTATGATGTGGGGCTGAATGTGGATGAATGGTTATGGAGGCTGTTTGGGCGTGTATGGAGGTATGAGTGTATAATGTAGTAGTTGGATAAAAGAAGTTGGAGAAGGTTGAAGGGAGAAGGCGCCACAAGCTTTAAGCTCAATAAGCCAAAGTGAAATCCGCCACAACAAGGATGTCAATGAGGATGAAGGTAAGAACCACACTAATGAAGGTGATAAGCCAAGAATGCCACATGACAAAGCTTGATAAGTTCAAAGGGCTCGCCTGGGCGAGAGATGGCTCATCTGGGTGAGTGGGAAACTGGGATATACTAAAAGATTCTCGCCTGAGCGAGATTTGGCTCGCCTGGGCGAGGGAGAGAGGTGTGGACACTAGAAGATCCTCTCTTGAGCGAGAATTCCTCGCTTAAGCGAGAGCGCCAAATTTGAGTTTTTTAAATGGGCGGGATTTTCTCGCTTGAGCGAGAACCCGACGCTGAAACTTTAAAATAGAAACCATCAAACACACTTAGGCTCGTGGGAATCAACTAGAAGCTTGAGAAGAGGTAAAATCTCTTGATTCTCACTCTCTTTCTCCCTTTCAAACTTGTTTTGAGTGTATCGGATCTCTTCTCAAAATGTGAGAAACCATGGAAACTCTTCCTTTTGAGTTGTGGTTCGTTTTATTTAGTTTATCTCTTGTAAACTCTTGGTTTAGAGTTTTTATTCGAAGAATGGAAAGGGTTTGTGGGTTGATTCATGAAAACCCCAAAACCCCCAAAATGAAAATGTGGTAAAAGAGGAAAATGGGTGAAATGGTAGATGTAGAAGACGAGTATGTGTTCTAATGTAGAATAGAAGATGAATATGGGTGTTTTAATGTTTGGAAAAATGTGAATAACATATATGTTTACAAATGTAATATGAGTTGTGTGTATATTATTGTGAATGAATTACTGACTTTTGTTTTTGTTTGGTGGGGATGAGGAAAGATCCTAAGGTTGGAGGAGGTAGCGAAGGAAACTTGTAAAGTTACCCAAGAACCGACCCTAACACTCACCAAGGTAAGGAGAAGTGTTTAATTGTATATGATGATAGATAATGCGTGGATTTTCTGATTATATATGGAGTGTGAAGTAATGAGAAGAAACATCTATTTTTTTAGCTCCCTTAAGAGGTTGAGCAATATATGAGTTACCTTCGTGGTAATAGCTATTCATAGCAATGTATGAGTTACCTTCGTGGTATTAGCTATTCGTAGCGATGTATGAGTTACCTTCGTGGTAATCACTATTTGTAGCAATGTATGAGTTACCTTTGTGGTAATGACTATTCGTAGCAATGTATGAGTTACCTTCGTGGTAATAGCTATTCGTAGCGATGTATGAGTTACCTTTGTGGTAATAGCTATTTGTAGCAATGTATGAGTTACCTTTGTGGTAATAGCTATTCGTAGCAATGTATGAGTTTCCTTCGTGGTAATGGCTATTTGTAGCAATGTGTGACTTGCCCTCGTGGTATTGGCTATTCATAGCAAATGTCTAACTTGCCCTATGTGGTAAGATAAATGATTTAGGTTAAACATAAATGGGATAAACGAATATGAAAAGAAAGGATGGAATTACGTATGGATATGAGGAATAGATAACGATGGGTTCGAGTAAAATGTAGAACGATGAAGATAACAAAGTGGAATATACAAGTTGAAGTATTATTTATACGTTAGGATATAACTGTTTATCTAACCTTATTAAATGTGGATTATAATTTATAAGTTGAAGCTTTAGGAGCTTTTAAATCTGAATTCCTTTATTTACCCATTTTGCATCATAACCGACTATCCGCGAATTTGAATATTTGGAACTATGGTCATTATATTTTTTAATACTTGTAACTATGGGTAATGTCATTTTGGGTACCCATAAATATTGGACGTTGGAAGTACTAGGGGATATGAATATCAATTATGTTTTTTTGCCTAATGATTGTGTATCTGAATATCGTATGATAAGGCTATCATAAATCTGAAAAGGTGATTAGTTTAAATTTAATTGGGTCAATAATTATAAGTTATAAGTAAGAATACATGTGTAAATGAATTAAAATAAGGAAAAAATTTCAAGGGTACAATTTGGGTCCTTACAATATGGTATCAGAGCATAGTTAATCATGCGGCCTGGGGTACGGCCTTACGTGCTTCTTTGTGACCTTTATGTGCTTGAATTACTTGGTTTGTACAAATTGTTATGTGATTATGTGATCCTTGTCTAGTTAAAATTTGGTTTACTGACAAGTGAATGAGTACAGGTACCGTGGGAGAATATGCGGCCAAGTTCAAGGAATTGGCCTGATTTTGTCCATACGCTGAATTGGAGGTGGACGGACGGTCCAAATGTTCTAAGTTTGAATCGGGTTTGAAGCCCAAGTTGAAAATGATGTTTGGACATCAATAAATCTCTGACTTTCCTATATTGGTCAACAAGTGTAGGATGTATGAGGATGACATGAAGGCGGATGAGGTGGCGACACCCAAATCAATTCCTCCCAAGAACTATGGACCTCAATGCAACCATATGCAAGGGAGAGGTAAAGAGAAAGTGGGGGATGACCGATGACCTTATGCTCCACCTAACGGCCATCACAACCGTAGCTACCAAGGGTCGAAGCCTACTGTTGGAGGATTCCAACCCGACTCCTACCCTTTGTGCAGTAAGTGTGGTCGGAGACACATGAGGACCATCTGTCCCAACACTGGAAATGGTTGCTTTCACTGCAAGGAACCGGGGCATATGAAGAAGTTTTGTCCGAAGTTGAATCAGATTGTGAATGTTGTGAAGGTTGAGAGGCCTAGGGCAATAAGCAGAGTTTTCACTATGAGTGGTGCAGATACGTCTGATGTCGACGATCTGATCCAAGGTAATTGCACAGTGGCAAGTATTCCTCTTTTAGTGTTCTTTGATTCGGGAGCGACACACTCCTTTGTATCTGTTGAATGTGTAGACCGACTGAAATTGCAAACAGAGTCGTTGCCTTTCGACTTGGTCGTATCCACCCCAACTAGTGTGTCGGTGGTTGTATCGACGTTTGTGTCTCAGTGTCTGGTAGTGGTAAACGGTAGAACATTTATCGTAGATTTAATCTGCTTACTACTGTCCTAGTTAGATTTAATTCTGGGAATGGATTGGTTGTCAGCAAATCATGTTATGCTTAATTGTGCTGATAAGACTGTGGTGTTTGGAGATCTATGTGAGACTTCTGACCAGGCTAGTTGTGTGGAGCCAGTGTCGGGTAAGGGAGTTAGGACTTCCCTTAAGGAAGGGGGATCAGTGTTTGTTCTGTTGGCATCACTGGAGAGTATTGAGAAACCCCGAATCGATGATATTCCGATAGTTTGTGAGTTCCCTTGGTATTTCCTGGTGATATTCCAAAATTGCCTCCAGTCACCGAAGTTGAGTTCTCCATTGACTTGGTACCTGGAACGGGCCCCATCTCTATAGCTCCTTATAGGATGGCACCGTTAGAACTGGCTGAGTTGAAAAAGCAGGTTGAGGATTTGTTGGCAATGAAATTCATTCGTCTTAGGGTCTCACTGTGGGGTGCACCGGTTTTGTTGGTCAAGAAGAAAGACGGGAGTATGAGGTTGTGCACCGATTACAAGCAGCTGAACAAGGTCACTATCATGAACAAGTATATGTTGCCTAGAATTGATGACTTGATGGATCAGTTGAGAGGTGCGGTTGTGTTTTCAAAGATTGACCTTCGGTCGGGTTATCGTCAACTTCGAGTTAAGTCGGAGGATATTCCTAAAACTGCTTTCAGGACGAGGTATGGGCATTTTGAGTATTTGGTGATGCCTTTTTGGTGTGACGAATGCTCCAGCAATATTTACCGACTACATGAATCGAATTTTTCATCCGTACTTGGATTCATTCGTAGTGGTATTTATTGATGACATTCTAGTATACTCCAAAAGTTGAGGGAACATGTGGAACACTTGAGGGTTGTTCTAGATCTTCTGAGGAAGAATCAGTTGTATACGAAGTTGTCGAAATGTGACTTTTGGCTGGAATCTGTACACTTCCTTGGACATTTGATATCCAGGGAAGGGGTGGCAGTAGACCCCTCTAAGGTCGAGGCAGTGATGGAGTGGGCAGTGCCCAAGTCTGTTACTGAGATCGGAAGTTTTCTAGGTTTGGCCGGTTATTATCGGAAGTTCATAGAGGGTTTTTCAAAGTTGGCACTACCTCTAACTAAACTTACCAGAAAAGGGGAACCGTATGTGTGACAGTCCGTTGTGAAGAAAGTTTCCAAGAGTTGAAGCGGAGGTTGACTACGGCACCAGTGTTGGTTCTTCCTTGTACTGATCATGATTTCAGTGTGTATTGCGATGCTTCTAAGCAAGGTTTGGGTTGTGTTTTGATGCAGGACGGGAAAGTTGTTGCCTATGCTTCGCGACAATTGAGGACACATGAGCAAAACTACCCTACACATGATCTGGAACTAGCCGTAGTGGTCTTTGCCTTGAAAATCTGGAGACACCATCTTTATGGCGTTAGATTTGAGGTGTACAACGACTACAAGAGTTTGAAGTATCTGTTTGATCAGAAGTAACTGAACATGAGACAGAGAAGGTGGATGGAGTTTCTTAAGGACTATGATTTTGGATTACAGTATCATCCAGGAAAAGCCAATGTGGTGGTTGATGCTTTAAGTCATAAATCTTTACATATGTCGGCTTTAATGGTGCATGAAGGGAAACTAATTGAGGAGTTCAGGGATATGAACTTGGCAGTTCAAATGAGACCCCATAGTATGATTTTGGGAATGCTTAAGGTGACAAATGAGTTGTTCGACCAAATCCAAATAATGTAAGTTGAGGATAGGGAACTGAAGATCAAACGAGATTTGATGACGAGTGGAAAATAGACTGATTTTGAGTCGGACTCTAGTGGAATGTTGCGATACAAGGGAAGGGTGTGTGTGCCTCATGATGTGAAATTACGAAAGAGTATTCTGGAGGAGTCACACAAGAGTAAAATGAGTTTCCACCCGGGCACTACAAAGATGTACCAAGACCTGAAAAAGCTGTTTTGGTAGTCTGGGTTGAAAAAGGATGTGGCTTTATATGTCTCGAGTTGTCTCATCTGTCAGAAAGCCAAGATTGAACATCAGAGGCCAGCGGGAGAGTTACAGTCACTAGAGATTCCCGTTTGGAAGTGGGATAGTATCTCCATGGATTTTGTATCGGGTTTCCCGAAGACTCAAAGAGAGTACGACTCGATATGGGTAATAGTAGACCGTTTGACAAAGTTTGCTCATTTCTTGCCGATGAACATGAAATATTCCTTAGAGCGATTAGTTGAGTTGTATATCAAGGAAATAATTCGATTGCATGGGATATCGTCGAGCATTGTGTCGGATAGGGATTGTAAGGACCCGATTTTCGTACCCAAAATTTTCTTAAATCTTTATTCATGAAAGTGAAGTGATTACTTTTGAAAGATGTTACTTGAACGATTTGGAAAACTTGAGTGAATACAAATATTAATTCTATTCGTAATTCAAAATGCGGAAATACTCCAAATACATCTTACTTTAAAAGCATGTTATCACACTTCCTTTCACATACATAAACTATACAATTATCCTTTCTTATAGAATACTTTTAATACAATCATTAAATCAACTTCATTATACACTTAGGAGGAGTTCAATGTTACAAAGAGTTAATCCAACATAGTTCTCATATTACATACATTAATCATATATCTTATCAATTGCGTGAAATAACTACCTTATCCTGTACTCTTCTCCGCAAGCGTCCAATGCGCTACCGCCACAACCTGAACTCAAATATATAACACATACAAGAAGAGACAAAAGGGAGTAAGAACCAACTACGGTGACTGTAGCGTGAAATTACATAGAGTAATAACATCAAAGTATTACACCCTACATAACATCTAAAATCAAACATATTAGACATATACCAATCGATACCATAAACCACATAATGTTCATACATCCACTTAGCATAGGCGTCATGTCTAACCTAGCCCATTAAATCAATCAATACCACATGCCATTTGATCCAACTCAATCTTCATCAAGATCATTACCCATTAGTCTCCTTTTCAAAAAATAATCAACAATGCAATACTCGAAGTCATACCATACTTACATAACATTAAAATACTTTCCCAAGCAACAAATTGTTACCAAAAAAATACTACACACAAATGGCTAATCATACATTGTTCAAAAAGTCAATACCACACTACCATTTGATCCACTTTGTAACCGACCCACACAGTCATTAGTTCCCATTAACTGACATATATCGACAAACATATATATCTATAACTAAGCTGCATAACTTGTGCCACTACCACGAGGGCAAGACATTCACCATACCACGAAGGGAAAATCTACACCACAAAGGTGATCCAATACCACATCGGGTAAGTCTACACCACAAAGGTGAATCAATACCACATCGGGTAAGTCTACACCACAAAGGTGATCCAATACCACATCGGGTAAGTCTACACCACAAAGGTGATCCAATACCACATCGGGTAAGTCTACACCACAAAGGTGATCCAATACCACATCGGGTAAGTCTACACCACAAAGGTGATTAAATTACAATTATAAATCCATTATAACACATCTCATTAGCCTCATGACAAATCATACACTTAGTCATTCCATATCATCTCATATTTAATGGAAATATTTATCCCTTACATCTCATTTCATACAACAACACAAAACTCACAATATAATCATTTCCCTTGTGTTAATCTCACATTAAGAATTCACCATAACACAAAATATCACATCAATATCATAAACACAGTGCATCTCATATCCTACCATAATAAAAGCACTCACAACATCATCATCACATAATATAATCATGTCCATTTATCACCAACAAGCCACTCATCACAAAATCATTATTACAAACATACCCATATATGTTTATAACAAATAAGTGACTCACAACTTAGTCATTTTCAGAAATATACTCATATATTTTTATCACAATAAACAACTCATAACATATTACTCATCATTCACACAATCGTTTACCGTTAGCACAATATCATCACACATACACACCGTTAACGATAGAACCATCTTTTATGACGGTGTATTACCATAAATGAGTATTTCACTCTTAGTTTAACTAAAGGGTTTTCATACACATCTATACTCATATTTATGGCTAATACCTCTTCATGACAGATGAAGACTCTCAAATGGACCACAAACTTCCAAGAGAGTTTCTATTCGATAACATTCTCCAATTCCTAAGGGAAATCGGAGATGAAATACTCTAAGACCACTATGGTCTTCTCCCTCACCTTAGGTTGCGTAAGCTCCGTTGCTCCGCAAAAGAGCCACATCTCCCTCCATCTCCTTCAACCTCCAAAGCTCATTTTTCACCTTTAAAATTTCCCAAATGTGCAACCAAGAAGTAATAGGAAGAGGTTTTGATGAGTTTTGATGTTTAGTGGAGGGGAGAATGGTTCATTTGGGTGGAGCCGCCGTTGGGAGAGAAAGGAGGAGAAAGAAAATGAAGATTAGGGTTATTGAAACCCCTCTTTTGCTTTTATAGTTGTGCAGCCTCGCCCGGACGAGAATGGCTCGCTTGGGCAAGAATTTTGCAGCTTTTCAAATTTTCAACTCTGACGCACTCGCCCGGGCGCAGATTTCTCGCTCGGGCGAGAATCGGGCAGTATGCTAAGGCTCCTCTCTAGCCTGGGCGAAAATTATTGCTTAAGCTAGAATTTGACAACTTTTCTAGATTTCACTCTCACTCAAGCGACCACTTCCTTGCTTAAGTGAGTTCTTCGGGAAACACATATTAGAACCCCGAGTCTCTCTCTCGAACGAGGTCATCTCTCTCAAAAACGAAATTTGAGGTGTTACAATCCTTCCTCCGTAAACATTAGGCATAAGATTTACTCGATCAACCTTAGATCCACCATCCAAACAATTATGATTCGCTTAGACGACAAACAAGGACACATACCACATAACAGTGATGCCACATAGACAATTCATGGATTAAACTCTTAGAGTCCAAATACAAAAGCCAAATATCAGGACAACTAGGACGACTAAGAGAAAATTATCACAACCGGAATAAAGATTCTCAAGTATTCAACAAGAACAATAGATCTCCCCGGTCTATCAAGATAAGAATCGTTCAAAACGATCAACACATGCAGTGAGATTCACGATAACACCTTCGAATTCGAAAGAAAGTGGGAATCAATACCCATCATTTACCACGATGCATTAGATCGCATCCAACATGCAAAAGCTAGATCATCATCCACTCGATGGAAATAGTGTCATTTCATTTCAGACATGAGAAATAGTTACGATTAATTCAAAATTCTTAATAACATTTCAAACTTGTACTCGCTACAACACAGAAACATGGTAGTCATCCAACAAGTAGCATTTAGATAAACAAGATTTTTGGAGTCCTTCCGAGTACAAAATAGGATTACCAAGTAATTATCCAATTTAATCAAACATTTCTACCACAAACGGATGCGGTAGAGAAAGATTCGCTAGTTAATCATCTCAACTAGACGTACAAGGCAGTAGGTCCACTCAAATCACACACTTTATTACCAATGATCATTTGAAAATTTACAGACATTCAATCCAATAACATACGTTAGATATGGATACCCCAATTACACTTGCAAATATACATTTAGTACTTAAATTTGCATCACGTCTAGAAACACATGGTCATAATCGCATCACCAAGTTTTTAACAACATCAAATTCGTTCAAGATACCATTGTTAAAAATTTGGATCTTCATCAAGGGAACTTAATTAATGCTTAGCCAAATGCTACACTTCACCCAAAATGATTTTCAAAAATAGATTAGATGTAAGATTCATGGCAATCACTTTGTGAAAGCAAGGTTTTCATAACCATTTCAAAATAACTTAAAAACCCTTTTTCTCATGCAACACTGAACATCCAAATCACAATTTTCAAAAGGCTAGTTAATTCTGGAGTTACATTCCATTCAGGACATGAGAGTCCCCACAATCCATTTACAAAAACATACATATGCAATAACATTGCAATTATGCATAACAATTACTGATGCACATGAAACAGAAACAAGTTTTGTAAGTACAATATCAAAGCAGATAATTTGTGTTCATTACCAATATATCGTGCATTGAAAATATTCAATTACAAAATGTCAATCATCATAGACCAAAAGTTTCATGTACCAAAATCAAAACAACTATGCCACTCCCAGTACTACTTTCTCCAAATTGCATAGAAACAAAATTTTGTTTATCGATTAACCCGCTAAAACTTAAACAACACAACACCCATGTTCATCATCAAAGTTCAGATTTATGCACATATAAGAAATCACTGGCACAATGAAAAGTTTCAGTATAACATTTGCATGCTTATTATTTTTCATACCAACTCGTTTTGATCACCCACCATGAGTTTCTTCAAAGTAACAACATATCTAAATGTTCACGTTAATTCAAATACATTCATCACAATGACGTGGTAAATAACTTAACTAACCTCATTCATTACCTTGAAACATAAGTTTTACCCCTTAGCATAAATATACAGATAAATGCAAACAAGGGAGGATAACCTTTTGCAACTCATAGAAACAATGATACCAAACTTAGTCTTTTCAAAACACATTAGGTATATTTCATTTACATTTCCTCTTTAACACAATATTTTCAAAACCAATACTTCATGATCAGCACCTTCCATACAACATATTCATTTACATGTGCACATGAATCATTTACATTACTATTCAAATTGTTATGGTACCGGTCAATCAGAGTATAACACCTAGAGGGGGGTGAATAGGTGTAAGCCGTCAATATGTCCGCTTTTCGAATTTATGCGTAGAGAATCAAAAATCACAAAAATATTCAGTAATAATCAATTAAGTGAAAATATAATGGATTAATTGAAACAGATTTAATTGATTAAAGGATTGAAATAATCGATTATCTGGAGCAGAAAAACCAGAAACAACAGCTAAGTAAAATATGGTTTCTAGGTAAACAAGCTATCCAAGAATCAAGAAACTTCTCACTATGATATCACAAACAGCACACAGCAATTATACAGATATCAAAGACTCAATCTTTACTAACAAAGATTCAATCTTTCAAGATAAAGAATGCAAGAAACTTAATATGCTTGAAAAAGTAAAAAGATAAGGGAAAGAGAAAGAAGATAAAGGAAAGAGAAAGAAGATCAAGAAATTTTATCCTGGTTCGTTCGCCTGTCTACTGGCAACCTATATTCAGGCCTCCCCTTCTGATCTTGGGAGATTTGCTTCACTATATTTGAAAATGTTATTAACACACACACTTCCAAATTGAACCTTTCCTACTTGCTATGCGAACCCTATTTCGCCAAACCTTGACTTCCCTCCGTTCGCAAACGGTTGTCAATCTTGCTACTTGATACGCCAAACAAGATTCCCAGTGAAGACTATATCCAACCAACCGCAGCTAGCCGATTTTACAACTTTTTATAAACCTTAGAGACTTACAACCAAAGTTTACAAGAAAACAAGCTTTTTGAAAGAAACTCTTAAAGATGAGTTCTTTGGCTCACACAAGCCACTAACAACCCAAAAGATGATTGACTCACACTCACTCACAAGGGTATAAGAAATCACAGGATTGAACTACAGATTGGTGCACTCAAACTTTGCACAAATATGAAAAAGCTTTGTTTTTCTAATCAAGAAACCAAGAATGCTTTTCACAAAAGCAAGGTTTTTCTCTCAAAGATTTGACTCTAAAAGAACAAAGTGAATATCTCACTTGGAAATTTGGATTTTGAAAATTAAAGCTCAAAATCAAGTCATGAAAATTTTGTAAGTTTGTAAGTTGTTCAAATTGTGAGAGAAACATGGTCATTTATAGTTTTCTGGTTTCAACAGATTTAATCGATTAAATGACCTCTTAATCGATTAATGGTTTGAAATGTAACATTTTCTATTGAACATAATCGATTAACAGAATACATAATCGATTATAACTGCCAAGAATCAATAAGCCATAGCTACTGGAACTCTAATTAATCGATTAAAACAACTCTTAATTGATTAACGGGTCTGTGCAGTCAGATAATCGATTATATCACTGTTAGCATCAATTATACGAAAGCTATAAGATTTTCTTGGTTAAGAGGTAACCCTCCAAAATAGATAGGTACTTAGTATGATGCATGATTTTCATAGAAAATATAGTTTTGATGCAACCTACTAAAATGAAGAAGGATGACTCTCAAAATCAGATTTTTAGGCAAACTTACGAGTTCTTGAGACGATCATCATTTTTGGTTACCTAACCTAGACTCAAGGCTAAGTAATCATCTTAGGACTTCTAGAAAAAATAAAAACCTTCCTAGAGTCAGAGTCTTGATCATGTTGGATGTTGATGCGTCCAGTCTTCAAGCTTTTCAAGTCGGTTGTGTCTTCATCGAAACACAGGCAAGAAACAGATGTTGCAATTTTACTAGTACTTGCAATTTCAGTTCAATCCATGAATGATTTTCGATGTTGAATGTTGAATGATTTTGATTATGAATCTGTGAATGATTCTGAGATTGGTTGAATGGGTGAAATATTTTGTGAGGTCTTGAGTTTCGCTACTACTAAGAAAAAGAGAGTAAAAGAGGGTTTCGAATGGGGGGGAGGAAGTTTCAAGTTTTCTTTGATAAGCCTTCAACAACGCATTCTCTAGATTGTGTTCTTGATGATATCAATTCCACATAGCATGTAGAATTATGCACTGTTGAAGATATCAATTCCACAGCGCATGTAAAATTATGCGCTGTTGTATATGTCCAGTGCAATCTCAAGATATTCATTCCACACTGCATGTAAACTTATGTATTGTTGTATATGTCTAGAGAAATATCAAGTCTTATCCACAGCGAGAGAACAACACTCAAGAGAGAGTTCCAAGATTGTTGTCCAAACTCTCTGTAGGTTTCTCGCCTGAGCGAGAGAATACGGCTCAAGCGACACTCCCCTGATTAATGTCCAAGCTATATGTGGGTTTATTTCTTCCTTTAGTGTTGTTAATAGGATGTTCTATTCAACGGCACACCCTTTCACTTGCGCTGTGGAATAGACCTTATACAACAACGCATAAATTTAAATGCGTTGAGAAATGAATATCTTGAGATTGCGCGGGGCATATACAACAGCGCATAATTTTACATGCACTGTGGAATAGACCATATACAACAGCACATGTGGGAACATGCGATGTTGAACATATCCCAATGTCCCTTCAACGGCGCATTCTTGAATATGCTCTGTTGAATTTCATGTCTCCTAAATCTAAACGGTTAAGCAAACATCACACAACTGAGACATGCTTACAACAAATTATCAAAACTCAAAATGCATTGAACTACAACAAGAAAAATATATCAACAACACTTGAACACAAAATGTATTGAACAAAATAGGCACAAATTGAACCAAAACAACTATATATATTTAATAGAGCCATTACACATTGTATATTAATTACAAATTGAACTTGTCCCAACCATTACACATTTTTAAAAGAAAGTACAAATTTTGACCAATCATCCCTAATCTTGTTGATTTGGTCATCTGTATATGTATCTACATTAAAATGGACTTCAACTATGCATTGTGTAATGACCTCCTTCATGAAGTTCATCACATAGTAGTCGTAATCTTTGTCATAGTAGTACGAATATTTTGGGCTTTATATATATTCAATGCCCTAAACAATAGAAAATAATGTTTAAATGAAAGTGATAGTGAAAGTGTACCAAAATTCAGAATACATAATCGATTAACAGAATACATAATCGATTATAACTGCCAAGATTAAAAAACTAGAGCTACTGGAACTCTAATAATCGATTAAAGTAACTCATAATCGATTAACGGGTTTGTGCAGTTAGATAATCGTTTATATCATTGTTAGCATCAATTATAAGAAAAACTATAAGTTTCCTTGGTTAAGTGGTAACCCTCCAAAATAGATATGTACTTAGTATGATGCATGATTTTCGTAGAAAATATAATTTTGATGCAACCTACTAAAATGAAGAATGATGACTCTCAAAAACAGATTTTTAGGCAAACTTACGAGTGCGTGTGACGATCATCATTTTGGGTTACCTAACCTAGACTCAAAGCTAAGCAATCATCTTAGGACTTCTAGAAAAATTAAAAACCTTCCTAAAGTCAGAGTCTTGGTCATGTTGGATGTTGATGCGTCCAGTCTTCAAGCTTTTTTAAGTCGGCTTTGTCTTCATCGAAACACAGGCAAAAACAGATGTTGCAATTTGACTAGTACTTGCAATCTCAATCTCCCACTTTTTGATGATGACAAAACTTGAAACAGTTGAGCTTAGAAACAGCTTGATGATGGATTGATATTATGATTGCAGCGATCAGAGTAGTCAAAAACTTTGCACAGCTCCCCATCAACTTAATCTCCCCTCATTCTGTGCATGAGGAGAGTTGGGTATTTGAGTATTAACTCCCCCTTTCTTTTTGAGTTGCGGAAGCATTTAGAATAATCCAATAATCCTGCAAACATATCCGAATAACAACAACCAAACCTTTCTCCCCCTTTTGGCATGATCAAAAGGTAATTAACCAGACTGATTTGCCAAAGGTAGAAAGTATAACAGTTTTAAAGATATATATACAGATGAAACAAGTGCACATGGTCTATGTGTGAACAATTGATTAAGGACAGCAGCTAATCAATCATCCACTATAACAGAAAAATAATGGAGAATTTTCTGCAATATTTGTGCTACATAGTAGTAATAGCACATTCTTATGCGACACATATAGAGATATACTAACAAAACAATCAAAAGTGTCACATAAAGTAAGGTAATAGCAAAAATAGAAAGACAGCAGCAGTTAAACTTAAGTAGTCAAATAGTCATATTATAAATGCAACACAATAATAGTTCAGCAAGGAATACATATAAAGCAGTGGAAAGAGAAATAGCAGCAGACACAACAGACTCAAAGCTAACACAACTCCTACCTAGAGTGGTCAACTATCCTAGATAGGTTCTAACTAGGTTTGTTGGAAGGCGGAGGGTTTGAGCCAGTAGACATGGTCTGCAGGATAAAGGCAATCCTGTTAATCTCTCCCCTAGTCTGGTCATTCTCCCTTTGGATGTCAGCAGCAAGTCTGTCGTATAGGTTCATCAACCTTGAGTCCACACTATCATTCAGTGCTTGAAGTCCAACATCTACTCTCTGATTCAAGCATTGCTCTACTGCGTCTAGATGTGCTAAACCAAATGGAGGAGCTTGAGATGCTTCAGGGGCCTCAGGTGGAGTTGTAGGTTGCTCCTGCTGTGTAGTCGGGGTTTCTTCATCTGAAAGATCCAAGTCAACAGTAGTCCTATAGTCTTCATGATACATCCAAGTGCCAATGATCTTGTAGATGCCCATCTTGTGAATCAAATACTCACCCAGTTGATGGTCATGTGTGTTGGTCAGTTTGATTTCAACATCCGAGGTATCGATCTCCATATGATCAATAATCCTGGAGATGGAGATCTCGTAGGCAAGTAATCTGGATGATGAGGTTGCTATCCCGGAAATAACTTTCAGAATTTCCGCAGGCCAGTTGACTAGTATCCCTTGCTTAATGGCAAAGATCATCTTCAAATCATTTGTTGTTGGTTGTGCATGATTTGTGTTTCGCTGAACTAAAATGTATGCAATGACATAGTGTAAGAGACGATTTTCAACCGTAAGAGACCCAACTTTAGTCAGACCTCCTGGTGTTACAGAAACAGTGTCTCTCAAACATGATCTGTAAGTTGCTAAAGCCTCAAAATTATCCCATTGCTCGTTTTCACAATTGCCTAATGGTTCACCAGAACTACTTAAACCACCAACAGCTAAAAATAATTCATCATCCAACACAATCAATTGTCCCTTTACCATGGTTATGTATTGACCATTTTTTGTAAACGAAATTGTTGGAGAATTCACGGATTAATGAGAGATAAAGTTTACCGTGTAGTCCAATGAAGGTGTTGGTACCTTGAACTTCCATCTCATGAGGAAACTGGAATCCTTCCTCTACCAGCCATGGGACGTCTGCATACCGAACATAAGCTAATTTTCTGCCATGAAACTGAACCAGCCTTAATGCTTGCAATTCAGGGGCGAAGAAAGGATCCCTTTTCTTAGTGGGTCTGCTTGGAGTTGCAGATGAAGGGCCTCCTGTTTCAAATGTACGACGCGGACGATTTGCGATGGTTTTCATTCTCTTGGGTCGATGTTCAGCCATGAGTGTGGAAGATGAAGTTTAGGTTAGGGTTTAGGTGTGAAATGGGGGCTTATGATCTAAGCAGACAATAAGCAATAAGACCAAGAAAAAAGAAGACTTACTTTAGGGTGTTCAAACAAGGATGCAATGAAAATGAGGAACAACACCATGGATTCTCGTGAGAAGGAGGAATAGTGGCAGCTCAAAATGCCTAACTGTCATATATACTGTCGTCGATAATCGATTAAATGGAGTGTTTAATCGATTAATGATGTGCAGGTTTTCAAAATATTTGAAATTTGAAGCCGAGGTAATCGATTAAGTATTTCTATTAATCGATTATTTACACAAAAAGAGACTCTTCAAAAATGAGTTTGGGCCCATGTAATCGATTAAATCAAGCCTTAATCGATTATTTAGACAAAATTTTGACATTTTCAGCATTTTGTGTGTGTGACATAGTGTGGCAACTAGACACTCTATAGACTTGGCTGACTTCTAAGTTTAAGAAAAACACATTCGCAGAGTATAGAATGTGTAACACCCTAAATTTAAGCCTTTAAAATTATAGTATCTGTCTTGGGATTCTCCCTTGAGCGAGGGATTCTCGCATGGGCGAGAAAGGCACACATGAGAGGGTGAAGTCCTGGGCTATACTGGAGGATTCTCGCTTGAGCTAGGGTTGGCTCGCTTGAGCGAGAATGGTCTCGCCTGAGCGAGTGTTGGCTTGCCTGGGCGAGAAAGGGTCAATTAGAAGGGTGAAATCTTGGGCTATACGGAAGGATTCTCGCCTGAGCGAGAGTTGGCTCGCTTGAGCGAGAGTGGTCTCGCCTGAGCGAGAGTTGACTCGCTTGAGCGAGAGTGGTCTCGCCTGAGCAAGAGTTGGCTCGCTTGGGTGAGAAAAGTGATATTTTGGACCTGTCGAGGCTGTAAGATCCTCGCCTGAGCGAGAGGATCCTCGTTTGAACGAGAGATGCCTCGCCTGGGCGAGATGGTCAGATCTAAGTTTTTAAAATGGGCGGGATTTTTTCGCTTGAGGGAGAATGGGCTCGCTTCAGCGAGAACCCGACGAGTGCATTAAATGAGAAAAACCCCAAACACATTTTAGGGTTAAGATTTGAAGAGAGGTGAGAGAAGAGAGCATTTCTGAGGTCTAGGAGCTTTGATTCTCGTCCAAGAGCTTGAGAAGAGGTAAAACTCTTGATTCTAACTCTCTTCTTCTTTTTGAAACCCATTTTTGGTATGTTGGATCTATTCTCAAAATATGAGAAACCATGGAAACTCACCCTTTTGCGTTATGGTTCACTTTATGTGATTTTCTCTTGTAAACTCTTGTCTTAGAGTTAGTATTTCGAGAATGGAAAGGGTTTGTGGGTTGATTCATGAAAACCCCAAAACCCTAAAGGGAAAATATGGTTAAAGTGGAAAATGGGTAAAATGCTAGAGGTAGAAGATGAGTTTACGTTCTAATGTTGAAATATGAGATGAATATGCATGTTTAGATGGTTGTAAACTTATGATGAAAGTAGTTTAGAAACATTGAAAATATGATGAATATCTTGTATGGTTAAATAATGCAATATAAGTTGTTTATGTGATATTTGGAATAAATGACTAACATTGTGTTATATGGTGGGAATGAGGAAAGATCCTAAAGTTGGAGGCGGTGTCAGTGGAACTTGCGAAGTTGTCAAGAACCAAACCCAACACTCACCGAGGTAAGGATAAATCTTAACTTATGCATTGTGATCGAAAATGAATTGAGTTGTGAACCACTTAATTATTTTAAGCATATATGGTTATGTTTGCAATAATGAGGATGTGGATTTACTGTTTATGGATTGATGGAGTGTCAATGAAAAGAAAACTTGTTTTTAGCCGACCATGAGTGGTTAGCGACTTTGGCTCATGTAATGTAGCAAACTTTGGCTCAAGTAATGTAGCAAACTTTGGCTCAAGCGATGTAGCAAGATTTGGCTCAAGCGATGTAGCAAGCTTTGGCTCAAGCGATGTAGCAAGCTTTGGCTCAAGCGATGTAGCAAGTTTTGGCTCAAGCGATTTAGCAAATTTTGGCTCAAGCGATGTAGCAAGCTTTGGCTCAAGCGATGTAGCAAACTTTGGCTCAAATTATGTAGCATGGTTTTCAAAAGTATAAACGATGAAAATGGTTTTAAGTATAATTTATTTTAAATTGTTTACTTAACCTTATTAAAATGTGGATTAATATATATTGACTATTATTACGTTAACGACTTACTCCTTTGTGCTTTATGTCTATGGTCAATGTTAATCCCATTGCATGTAAGTGGAAGATGTAAGGGTGTTTTGATTAGGAGCTTAGAGGCTTTTGTTTTTGTTGAAGTCCTCTTGCCCATTCTTTTTGTAATCTAATTGATTGTATTCTGAAACTGACAACTTGTAACTATGGGCATGGGTTTGTATATGGATAATAGTAACTCTGGATATTGGTAGCTCTGGGTGTTTTGGAAACTCATAGCTAGTTGTATGCGGTAGTTACTAAGCTGCATTAATACGAATTATGTTTTTCTGTCAAATGATTGTGTATGTCATCATTGGTTCATGGATTGAGTGTGATGAGAAAAGTGAGATTTTAAAATAAGGTTATTCAATTGATAAATGTAATTTATAGGTAAATGCTTGAAATTGAATTAAAATAAGGAAAAAAATTCAAGGGTAGAATTTGGGTCCTTACAATATGGTATCAGAGCATAGTTAATCTTGCGTCCTAGGATATGGCCTTGCATGCTTCTTTGTAATCTTTATGTGCCGAAATTGTTTGAATTGTGCTAATTGTTAAGTGGTTATGTGAACTGTGTTTAGACAAATTCAATTACTGACAAGTGAGTGAGTACAGGTACTCATGGCAGGAAGAGGAAGAGGAAGAGGGGCAAGTCAGAACGTCCCGAACGATTTATTGACTCAGATGGTGGCGGCATTGCAGTAAGTCAACGAGAACTTGCATAACCTGAACCAGAATCCGATACCAAGCCCGAGTTCCCACCCACTAGTTCCACCTGGACCGGCAAAATACCGAGGTTTAGATGAGTTCTGCAGGAGGAACCACAGTCAATTCCACGGGGGATTTGCTCCTGATACTGCCATTGAGTGGATCCAAGGGGTGGAGCAGATTTTCAAGGCCATGAACTGTACGGAGGCTCAGAATTTGGCGTATGCGACTTATATGTTAGTGACGGAGGCCGAGAACTGGTGGGAATTTACTCGGCGTCAAATGGAAGTTGAAGGACGACTGATCTCCTGGGGTACATTCAAGGAGAAATTCCTTCACAAGTCCTTTCCTGCTGACTTGAAAAGGAAGAAAGAGATGGAGTTTCTGAAGTTGGAGCAGGGGAACATGTCGGTGGGGGACTATGCGGCCAAGTTTGAAGAATTGGCCCGGTTTTGTCCCTACGCCGAATTGGAAGTGGACGGAAGGTCCAAGTGTGTCAAGTTTGAATCGGGTTTGAAGCCCAAGTTGAAAAGCATGTTTGGGGACCAAGAGATTGCTGACTTCCCTACCTTAGTGAACAAGTGTAGGGTGTTTGAGGATGATTTGGCAGCCGATGAAGCGACAGCATCTAAGGTGATTCCTCCCAACACTTTGGGCCTCAACGGAATTTCTCGCACAGGAAAGGGAAGGGCAAGGCGTTTCAAGAGAAACAGAAGCCTTACTCTCCTCCGATGGGTAGTCGGGGTTATACTTCACATGGGTCGAGGACTCATGTCAATGCCGGAGGGTCACAGTTGAACTCCCCATCTTTGTGCGGCAAATGTGGCCGAACTCATGTCGGCGACTTATGCCCCGGAACGGCACTTACCTGTTTTCACTGCAAGGAGGTTGGGCATATCAGAAGATATTGTCCTAAGCTACAACAGAGTGTGAATGCTATGAGGGCTGAACGACCTCGATCCACTAGCAAAGTGTTCACAATGAGTGGTGCAGAGGCATCGAGTGTGGATGACCTGATTAAAGGTAATTGCATGGTGGTAGGTATTCCTCTTTTAGTGTTGTTTGATTCAGGAGCGACACACTCCTTTGTATCTATTGAATGCGTGGATAGAATGAAATTGCAAACTGAGTTGTTGCCTTTCGACTTGGTCGTATCCACCCCAACTGATGTGCCTATGGTGGTGTCGACCGTTGTGCCTCGATGTCCGGTAATGGTAAACGGTACGGCTTTTACCATGTATTTAATCTGCTTACCACTATCACAGTTAGATCTAATTCTAGGAATGGGCTGGTTGTCAGCAAATCATGTGGTACTTAATTGTGCTGATAAGACCGTGATGTTCGGAAATCCGGATGGGATTTCTGACGAGGCTAGTTGTATGAAGCCGTTATCTAATAAGGAGGTCATGACTTTCTGTAATGAGGGAGGAGCCGTGTTTATGTTGTTGGCATCCTTGGAGGGTATTGAGAAACCCAAATTTGAGGACATTCCGATAGTTCGTGAGTTTCCTGAGGTTTTTCCTGGTGATATTCCGGAATTGCCTCCAATGAGAGAAGTGGAATTCTCTATTGATTTGGTACCTGGAACGGGACCCATCTCTATAGCTCCTTATAGGATGACGCCGTTAGAGTTAGCTGAGTTGAAAAAGTAGGTCGAGGACTTGTTGGCAAAGAAGTTTATTCGTCCTAGTGTCTCGCCGTGGGGTGCGCCTGTTTTGTTGGTTAAGAAGAAAGATGGTAGTATGCGGTTGTGTACCGACTACAGGCAGTTGAACAAGGTTACTATTAAGAACAAGTATCTGGTGCCTCAGATTGATGACTTGATAGATCAGTTGAGAGGGGCGGTAGTGTTTTCAAAGATTGATCTCCGGTCAGGTTACCACCAACTTCGTGTGAAGTCGGAAGATATTCCTAAAACTGCTTTTAGGACAAGGTATAGACATTTTGTATATTTGGTTATGCCTTTTGGTGTAACGAATGCCCCAGCAATATTTACCGACTACATGAATCGGATTTTTCATCCGTATTTGGATTCATTCGTAGTGGTATTTATTGATGACATTCTAGTTTAGTCCAAAAGCCGAGAGGAACATGCTGAGCACTTGAGGATTGTTCTAGAACTTCTTAGTAAGAATTGGTTGTATGCGAAGCTGTCAAAATGTGATTCCTGGTTGGAATCGGTAAACTTTCTTGGACATGTAATATCCAAGGAAGGAGTGGCAGTAGATCCTTCTTACGTTGAAGCGGTTATGGAATGGGCGGTGCCCAAGTCAGTCACTAAGATCAGGAGTTTTCTGGGTTTGGCTGGTTATTATCGGAAATTCATTGAGGGATTTTCGAAGTTGGCACTACCATTGACAAAGCTCACTAGGAAATGGGAACCGTAGGATTGGACACTTCGTTGTGAAGAAAGCTTTCAAGAGTTTAAACGAAGGTTGACTACGGCGCCAATGTTGATTCTTCCTTGTACTGATTGGGACTTCGTTGTGTGTTGATGCAAGAAGGGAATGTTGTTGCCTATGCTTCACGATAGTTGAGAACGCACGAACAAAACTACCCTACCCACGATTTGGAATTAGCTGCGGTGGTCTTTGCCTAAAAAATCTGGAGGCACCATCTTTATGGAGTGAGATTTGAGGTATACAGCGACCACAAGAGTTTTAAGTACCTGTTTGATGAAAAGGAGTTGAACATTAGACAAAGAAGGTGGTTGGAATTCCTTAAGGATTACGATTTTGGGTTGCAGTATCATCCGGGAAAGGCCAATGTGGTGGTCGACGCCCTAAGTAGGAAGTCTTTACACATGTCGGCTTTGATGGTTAGAGAATGGAAACTGATTGAGGGATATGAACTTGGAAGTTCAGATAAGGCCTCATACTATGATGATAGGAATGCTGAAGGTCACCAACAAACTGTTTGATCATATCCGGGTAATGCAAGTTGAGGATATCGAACTAATGGCTAAACGAGATTTGATGCTAAGTGGCAAGGAAACTGATTTCGCATCGGACCCTAGTGGACTGTTGCGTTACAAAGGAAGAGTTTGTGTGCCTCGTGATGAGATGTTACGGAAGAGTATTTTAGAGGAGTCTCATAAGAACAAGATGAGTTTTCACCCGGGAACTACAAAGATGTACCAAGATTTAAAGAAGTTGTTTTGGTGGTCTGGATTGAAGAGGGATGTGGCTTTGTTTGTCTCGAGTTGTTTGGTATGTCAGAAAGCCAAGATTGAGCATCAGCGACCAGCGGGAGAGTTACAATCCCTAGAAATTCCCGTTTGGAAGTGGGATAGCATATCCATGGATTTTGTGTCGGGTTTTCTGAAGACTCAGAAAGGGTATGATTCGATATCGGTGATAGTGGATCGGTTAACTAAATCTGCACACTTTCTACCCATGAACTTGAGGTATTCTTTGGAGCGATTGTTAGAACTGTATATCCAGAAAATAGTTCGTTTGCATGGGATATCGTCGAGCATTGTATCGGATAGGGACCCCCGTTTCACTTCGAACTTTTGGACTAGTTTGCAGTCCGCATTGGGAACTAAGTTGAAGTTGAGTTCAGCTTATCATCCACAAATGGACGGTCAATCGGAAAGGACTATACAATCATTGGAGGATCTTTTGAGGGCTTGTGTCTTGGAACAACCGGGGAGTTGGGATGGCATGTTGCCTTTGATTGAATTTACCTACAATAATAGTTTCCATTCGAGTATTGGAATGGCACCTTATGAGGCATTGTATGGTAGGAAGTGCCGAACTTTAGTGAGTTGGTTTGAAACTTGGGAAAACTTGATATTGGGTCCTGAGCTGGTCTAAGAGACGACGGAAAATATCAAGAAAATCCGGGAGAAAATGAGGATCGCCTAGAGTCGGCAAAAAAGCTATTACGATAAGAGAAGGAAACCTCTTGAGTTTAATGAGGGAGATCATGTTTTTATAAGAGTAGTCCCGACTACAGGGATTGGTAGAGTGTTGAAGTCTCCTAAACTGACTCCACGATTTATTGGGTCGTATCAAGTATTGAAGAGGATTGGGCCGGTAGCATATCAGATTGCTTTACCTCTGTTGTTTTCGAATCTCCACAATGTGTTTCATGTGTCTCAGTTGAGGAAATATGTTGGGGATCCATCTCATGTGGTTGAGTCCGATCAGATAGAGTTGAAGGATAACTTGACTTTTTCGACGTTGCCCGTGAGAATCATGGATACCAGTGTCAAAAGACTAAGAGGCAAAGAGATTCCTTTGGTGAAAGTACTGTGGAGCCAAGTAGACGAAGGAGATGCTACTTGGGAGGTGGAACGCGATATGAGGGAGGATTACCCTCATTTATTCGAATCGAGGTATGTTTAATTTTCAGGGACGAAAATTCTTATAAGAGGGGGAGGATTGTAACACCCTAAATTTAAGCCTTTAAAATTATAGTATCAGTCCTGGGATTCTCGCTTGAACGAGGGATTCTCGCCTGGGCGAGAAAGGCTCACCTGGGAGGGTGAAATCCTGGGCTATACTGGAGGATTCTCGCCTGAGCGAGGTTTGGCTCGCTTGAGCGAGAGTGGTCTCGCCTGAGCGAGTGTTGGCTCGCTTGGGCGAGAAAGGGTCAACTGGAAGGGTGAAATCCTAGGCTATACGGAAGGATTCTCGCCTGAGCGAGAGTTGACTCACTTGAGCGAGAGTTGGCTCGCCTGGGCGAGAAAAGTGATATCTTGGACTTGTCGAGGCTGTAAGATCCTCGCCTGAGCGAGAGGATCCTCGCTTGAGCGAGAGGATCCTCGCTTGAGCGAGAGATGCCTCGCCTGGGCGAGAGTTCCCTCGCCTGGGCGAGAGGATCAGATATGAGTTTTTAAAATGGGTGGGATATTCTCCCGGCGAGTGCATTAAATGAGAAAAACCCCAAACACATTTTAGGGTTAAGATTTGAAGAGAGGTGAGAGAAGAGAGCATTTTTGAGGTCTAGGAGCTTTGATTCTCGTCCAAGAGTTTGAGAAGAGATAAAACTCTTGATTCTAATTCTCTTCTTCGCTTTGAAACCCATTTTTGGTATGTTGGATCTCTTCTCAAAATATGAGAAACCATGGAAACTCACCCTTTTGAGTTATGGTTCATTTTATGTGTTTTTCTCTTGTAAACTCTTGTCTTAGAGTTAGTATTTCGAGAATGGAAAGGGTTTGTGGGTTGATTCATGAAAACCCCAAAACCCTAAAGGGAAAATATGGTTAAAGTGGAAAATGGGTAAAATGCTAGAGGTAGAAGATGAGTTTACGTTCTAATGTTGAAATATGAGATGAATATGTATGTTTAGATGGTTGTAAACTTATGATGAAAGTAGTTTAGAAACATTGAAAATATGATGAATATCTTGTATGGTTAAATAATGCAATATAAGTTGTTTATGTGATATTAGGAATAAATGACTAACATTGTGTTATATGATGGGAATGAGGAAAGATCCTAAATTTGGAGGCGGTGTCGGTGGAACTTGCGAAGTTGTCAAGAACCAAACCCAACACTCACCGAGGTAAGGATAAATCTTAACTTATGCATTGTGATCGAAAATGCGTGGATTTTCTGGTTGTGGATAATGAATTGAGTTGTGAACCACATAATTATTATAAGCATATATGAGTATGTTTGTAATAATGAGGATGTGGATTTACTGTTTATGGATTGATGGAGTGTCAATGAAAAGAAAACTCGTTTTTAGCCGACCATGAGTGGTTAGCGACTTTGGCTCAAGTAATGTAGCAAATTTTGGCTCAAGTAATGTAGCAAATTTTGGCTCAAGTAATGTAGCAAGCTTTGGCTCAAGCGATGTAGCAAGCTTTTGCTCAAGCGATGTAGTAAGCTTTGGCTCAAGCGATGTGGCAAGCTTTGGCTCAAGCGATATCGCAAACTTTGGCTCAAGTTATGTAGCATGGTTTTCAAAAGTATAAACGATGAAAATGGTTTTAAGTATAATTGATTTTATATTGTTTACTTAACCTTATTAAAATGCGAATTAATGTATATTGACAATTATTACGTTAACGACTTACTCCTTTGTGTTTTCTGTGTATGGTCAATGTTAATCACATTACAGGTAGGTGGAAGAAGTAAGGGTGTTTTGATTAGGAGCTTAGAGGCTTTTGTTTTTGTTGAAGTCCTCTTGCCCATTCTTTTTGTAATCTAATTGATTGTTTTCTGAAACTGACTACTTGTAACTATGGGCATGGTTTTGTATATGGATAATAGTAACTCTAGATATTGGTAGCTATGGGTGTTTTGGAATCCCATAGCAAGTTGTATGCGGTAGTTACTAAGTTGCATTAATACGAATTATGTTTTTCTGTCAAATGATTGTGTCTGTCATCATTGGTTCATGGATTGAGTGTGATGAGGAAAGTGAGATTTGAAAATAAGGTTATTCAATTAATAAATGTAATTTATAGGTAAATGCATGAAATTGAATTAAAATAAGGAAAAAATTTCAAGGGTAGAATTTGGGTCCTTACAATATGCTAGAATTTGGGTCCTTACAGAATGTATCCCTTGGAAGGGGTTTGGTGAAAATATCGGCTAATTGTTTGGTAGTTTCAACAAATTCAATCACACAATCACCTTTTTGCACATGATCTCGAAGAAAATGATGTCTAACTTCTATATGTTTTGTTCGTGAATGCAAGACGGGATTCTTTGATAGGTTTATGGCACTAGTATTATCTCACTTGATGGGAATCTGATCTAGCTTAAGACCGTAGTCTAGAAGTTGCAGCTTCATCCAGAGGATTTGAGCGCAACACACCCCCGGAGCAATATATTCTGCTTCGGCGTTGGATAAAGCAACATATGCCTGCTTTTTACTATGCCACGACACAAGTGAATTACCAATCAAGTGGCATGTTCCACTTGTACTCTTACGATCCAACTTGAATCCAGCAAAGTCGGCATCGGAGTACCCTATTAGAGACATTGCGGCATCCCGAGAATACCACAACCCTGTATTTATAGTTTCTTTTAGATATTTTATGATACGTTTTCCAGCAGAGAAATGTGATTCTTTAGGAACAGCCTGATATCTAGCACACATACACACACTGAACATAATATCAGGGCGACTAGCAGTTAAGTACAATAATGATCCTATAATGGCCCGATACTTAGTTACCTCAATAGCTTTTTCTTTCTCCTCTTTGTCAAGGTAGCAGGAGGATGCCATAGGAGTTGAAGCTTCTTTTGCTTTGTCCATATCAAATTTCTTCAATAGCTCCTTACAATATTTAGCTTGGTGAACGAAAATCCCATTTGTCATTTGCTTAATTTGCACCCCTGGGAAGAACATTAATTCTCCCATCATTGACATCTCGAATTCGCCTGTCGTAAGATCTGAAAATTCCTTACATAGAGAGTCATTAGTAGCACCAAATATTATGTCGTCAACATAAATTTGTACTAATAGAATATTGTTTTCAGATTTGGATATGAAAATTGTCGTATCAACCTTTCCTCTTACAAATCCCTTCTCCAATAAGAATGAACTCAGCCTATCATTCCAAGCTCTAGGAGCTTGTTTAAGGCGATACAATGCCTTTTTGAGTTTAAAGACATGGTTTGGGATTTTGCAGTTTTCAAATCCAGGAGGTTGTTTTACATAAACTTCTTCTTGAATGTAACCATTCAAGAATGCACTTTTCACATCCATTTGAAATAGCTAAAAGTTCATTATAGATGCAAAGGATAACAACATGCGAATGGCTTCCAATCTAGTAATAGGAGCGTAGGTTTCGTCATAATCAATACCTTCTTCTTGATTATAACCTTGTGCCACCAAACGGGCTTTGTTTCTAATAATTAAGCCATATTCATCTAGTTTGTTACGGAAGACCCATCTAGTGCCTATGATCGAATGATCCTTAGGCGTCGGGACTAAATCGCAGACATTGTTGCGTTTGAACTGGTTTAGCTCTTCTTGCATAGCTAAACCCCAGTGTTCGTCTTCTAGGGCTTCATTAACATTCTTTGGCTCAATTTGAGAAACAAATGCAACAAAATGACAAATATTGTTTAGTGATCTTCGGGTTACCACTCCCGAAGATATGTCACCTATGACGTTATCAATGGGATGATCCTTCTTTGTTTTCCAAGCTCTTGGAAGATCATAATTCTCTACATCCTCTTGATTTTCTTGAGTAGGACTTTCAGGTTCTGGTTCGCTTGAACATAGTTCCTCTTGTGTACCTGGAATATTTTCAGCAATATCCTTTCTCTTCTCTTTTGGAGAAGATTCATCAAATTGCACGTGTACAGATTCCTCAACATGCATTGTGCGTTTATTATAGACTCTAAAAGCTTTACTACTAGGTGAATAACCGAGAAAGATGCCTTCATCTGCTTTTAAGTCGAACTTATCCAGAAGTTCATTTCCATTGTTTAAAATGAAACATTTACTTCCAAAAACATGCAGATGTGAAATATTCGGCTTACGACCTTTTAAACGTTCGTAAGGAGTTTTTGAAAGTGAAGGTCTTATCAATACACGGTTAATCACATAGTAAGCTGTATGTACTGCGTCAGCCCAAAAATATTTGGACACTTTGCTGTCATTCAGCATGGCACGAGCTAACTCCTCTAAAACTCGATTTTTCCTCTCAACAACTCCATTTTGTTGAGGGGTGCGAGGAGCAGAAAATTGATGGTGTATGCCATGTTTATCGCAATACTTGGCGAAGTGGTGATTCTCGAACTCACCACCATGATCACTTCGAATAAACGCTATCTTATGGTTAAGTTGATTTTGCAATTTTCTGGCAAGTGATTTAAAAGTTTTAAAAGTATCACTTTTCAAAGATAAGAACATAGTCCATGTAAACTGAGAAAAGTCATCAACTACCACTAGAGCAAAATGGCTGCCTCCAAAACTCATTATTTGTGAGGGTCCAAACAAGTCCATGTGGAGTAATTCTAATGGCCTTGTAGTGTAAATCACATTTTTAGATGAAAAAGAATTTTTCGTTTGCTTACACCTTTGACGGGTGTGGCAAATATCTTTAGTTTTGAAATTTAGTTTTGGCAGTCCTACAACAAGCTCTTTTGACACTATCTTTTCCACATGTCGTAGATGGATATGTGTTAACCTTCTATGTCTGGTCCAGATATCATTCTCATTTGAAATAAGACATTTTGAAAATAGAGAAGTGATATTGTCCAGATTAACCATATAGATATTGTTAGTTCGGTGACCGACGAACTTAACATTATCGTCTATGCCATCACGGATGATACAAAGGTCAAAATTGAAAGATACCTTGTTACCTATATCGCATAGTTGACTGATGTTGAGTAGGTTGTGCTCTAGGCCTTCAACATATAGCACGTTTTCCACAATTGACTGAGAGGCATTTCCTACTCTTCCGATTCCAAGGATCTTTCCTTTATTGTTGTCTCTGTAAGTGACGTAACCCTTGTCTCGGAGTGTAAGATCCAAGAATTTGAACTTATCACCTGTCATATGTCTAGAACACCCACTATCGAGATACCAGTGTTGTCTGAGTGTTCGTAGACATACCTGCAAGACACAAATTATTTACTTTTAGGTACCCAAGTTATATTGGGTCCTTTATTGTTAGTAACAGAACCTGGTGCACATTTGGCTACCCACACATACTTGCCACTTGGCACTCCGTGCCTTTTAATATAGCGAGAGCCAGATGTGTGACCATGAACACCACAATAGAAACAAGTAGGCAGCTTATGATTGATAACATGAGATTTACTAGCTACATGCTTTCTAAAAGGTCTCCTTTTGTTTTTATGTTTGAACCCAAGATCGGTTCTATTTCCTATGTTCTTTGACGAAGCAAGTAATCTGTTAAGATTCTGACTCTTGTATGTGAACTTTGTTATTTTGTTTTTCAGTTCGTCATTTTCCATTTTCAGTTCACAACAAGTTTCACATACAGGAGTCTCAATAACTTTAGTAGAACACATACATGAAGCACTAGAGTAAATGAGATCAAGACTTTCATTTTCACGTTTAAGTTCATCCATTTCTTTCTGCATGCTAGCAATTTTCTTTTCATGCAATAAAATAATTCTTTTTTTATCTACATTTACTTTGGCTACTTTCTTAAGTTCTTCATGCAGTTCAACAAAAACATTATACAGTTCATCATATGTAGGTAAGTTACTCGAGCTAGAACAGGAACTAGAGTCGTAGGAATTTACCTCATCTAATTCGTTATCCTTAGTCGAAGTACTAGCTTCATTGTCCTTCACCATTAGACAGATCTTTGTGGTTTCCTCTTCTTCAAAGGTGCTTGTTGTTGAACTCTCTTCAGGGACATCCCGAACGATGTATGCTTTCTTGGACTTGAAGTCCCGAGAGGTGTTCTTCTCGCCATTGACTTTCTTTAGATAAACTGGGCATTGATACATCAGATGTCCAGCTTTGTCGCATTCATGACACGTGAACTTTTCTTTTGAGTTCTTGTGTTTGAAGGTCGAGTTGCGAGTTTCTTTCTTTTGAAACCTATTTGAGCTTCCTCTCTTCTTTAGAAATTTGTTGAATTTCGTACTAGAAGCGTCATGGTTTCAGTGACGATTTCTGAATCAGATTCTTCATCATCCTTATCTTCTTGGTCCTGAGAAGTGGATGCTTTCAGTGATATTCCCTTTTTACGCTTGTCTGATTCTTCATGTAAGGTCAGACGACCAAGCTCCATCTCATGTTCTTGGAGCTTGCCGAAAAGAGTTTCTAACGCCATCGAATCAAGATCCTTTGATTCCATGATAACAGTCACCTTTGGCTGCCAGTTCCTATCAAGGCATCTTAAGACTTTGTTAGTTAATTCTTCTTTCAAAAAAGTCTTATCTAAGGCAACTAGATGATTTAAAATATGAGTAAAACATTTTTGCATATCACCAATAGATTCATTTGGAAACATGTGAAACAGTTCATATTCATGAGTTAAAGCATTCAATCTAGCGCGCTTGACCTCACTAGTGCCTTCCCGAGTCACTTGTAAAGTGTCCCACATTTCTTTGGCACTATTACACTATGAGACTCGAAAAAACTCATCGTAAGATAGTGCGGACATGATGATGTTTTTAGCTTTCAAATTGTGTTGCATTTTTATTTTCTCATCATCAGTCCAAATGCTCTTAGGTTTATCTTTCGTCTTACCTTCCACTAAGTATAGTGGTGTGTAAGGACCATTCATAACGGAATCCCTAATGTCCATATCAATGACTTCTATGAATATTCACATCCTCACTTTTCAGTAGGGGTACCCCTCGCCACTAAAAATCGATGGACGGTTAATGGATGCACCATCACCGCCAAAAGGATTGGTAGAGCCCATCGTATGATTTCCCGAGGATCAACGATCGAAGCGGTTAAGCTAGCACATAAGTACTAGCTCTGATACCACTTGTTAGGGTACTGGTCAATCAGAGTATAACACCTAGAGGGAGGGGGTGAATAGGTGTAAGCGGTCAATATGTCCGTTTTTCGAATTTATGCGTAGAGAATCAAGAATCATAGAAATATTCAGTAATAATCGATTAAGTGAAAATATAATCGATTAATTGAAACATATTTAATCGATTAAAGGATTGAAATAATCGATTATCTGGAGCAGAAAAACCAGAAACAACAGCTATGTAAAATATGGTTTCTAGGTAAACAAGCTATCCAAGAATCAAGCAACTTCTCACTATGATATCACAAACAGCACACAACAATTATACAGATATCAAAGACTCAATCTTTACTAACAAAGATTCAATCTTTCAAGATAAAAAATGCAAGATACTTAATATGCTTTAAACAGTAAAAAGATAAGGGAAAGAGAAAAAAGATCAAGAAATTTTATCCTGGTTCGTTCCCATGTCCACTAGCAAACTACATTCAGGCCTCCCCTTCTGATCTTGGGAGATTTGCTTCACTATTTTTGAAAATGTTATTTACACACACACACTTCCAAATTGAGTCTTTCCTACTTGCTATGCGAACCCTATTTCGCCAAGCCTTGACTCCCCTCCGTTCGCAAAAGGTTGCCAATCTTGCTACTTGACACACCAAACAAGATACCTAATGAAGACTATATCCAACCAACCGCAGATAGCCGATATTACAACTTTCTCTAAACCTTAGAGACTTACAACCAAAGTTTTACAAGAAAACATGCTTTTTGAAAGAAACTCTTAAAGAAGAGTTCTTTGGCTCACACAAGCCACTAACAACCCAAAAGATGATTGACTCACACTCACTCACAAGGGTATGAGAAATCACAGGATTGAACTACAGATTGGTGCACTTAAACTTTGCACAAATATGAAAAAGCTTTGTTTTTGCTAATCAAGAAACCAAGAATGCTTTTCACAAAAGCAAGGTTTTTCTCTCAAAGATTTGACTCTAAAGAACAAAGTGAATATCTCACAAGGAAATTTGGATTTCGAAAATTAAATCTCAAAATCAAGTTATAAAAATTTTGTAAGTTTGTAAGTTGTTCAAATTGTGAGAGAAACTTCGTCATTTATAGTTTTATGGTTTCAACAGATTAAATCGATTAAATGACCTCTTAATCGATTTAATCGATTAAGGGTTTGAAAATTAACATTTTTCTGTTGAACATAATCGATTAACAGAATACATAATCGATTATAACTGCCAAGATTCAAAAACCATAGCTACTAGAACTCTAATTAATCGATTAAAATAACTCTTAATCGATTAATGGGTCTGTGCAGTCAGATAATCGATTATATCACTGTTAGCATCAATTATAAGAAAAACTATAAGTTTTCTTGATTAAGAGGTAACCCTCCAAAATAGATATGTACTTAGTATGATGCATGATTTTCGTAGAAAATATAATTTTGATGCAACCTACTAAAATGAAGAATGATGACTCTCAAAAACATATTTTCAGGCAAACTTACGAGCGCGTGAGACGATCATCATTTTGGGTTACCTAACCTAGACTCAAAGCTAAGCAATCATCTTAGGACTTCTAGAAAAATTAAAAACATTCCTAGAGTCAGAGTCTTGGTCATGTTGGATGTTGATGCGTCCAATCTTCAAGCTTTTTAAGTCGGCCTTGTCTTCATCGAAACACAAGCAAGAAACAGATGTTGCAATTTGACTAGTACTTGCAATCTCACAAATCATTACCGAGACAATTAAGATATTGCTTCTAGCATTCACACGTCACAGAACAAATTATCGGATATTAACAATTAATCTCAAAGAGATATTTCACCATTGTCATACAGAACATGTTACACACAAATTCCTCATTTCATTCAACTTCCTAAATCTTCACACATTGCAAGCAAACTCTTGTGCATGAATAATTCCAGATGTACATGATGCAAACAAGATCCTCAATCCTCATTCAGATGTCCCATTGGACGACTATTATCTTAATCTTGTTCAACTAGAACCATAGAGACATATAGGCAAACATCCAAGAAAGCTAATTTAATCATTCCTCTTCAATTATCTTAATCTTAGTGATAAAAGAAAATTCACATCGAGAGGTTGACCAAAGCTCAAACAAGAGATCCACCACTAGGAACTCTCAACAAATAAATCTCACACCAAGAAATCCAACCGGAAAATTACAACCACAAACTCCCCATAAACAATTTCAATAAGATGTACACAACCAGAAACTTTTAGCAGGAGTTTCAACAAAAGAATTCCCAACAAGGGACGCACGACAAGAAATTCAACAATGAGTTCATACCATAGAATTTAACAAGGGTTTTACAACAAGAAATCCTCTACGAAATTCAAAACAATGAATTTTCAACAAGCACTTCATCAATAACTCATAACAAAACACCCAACGATAAGTTCACAACCAAACATGTACCGCAAGGAATTTAACAATCATCTTTCACATCAGCAGTTATCACATAGTCAACAAACAATTCACATAAGTCATACAAAGATGCATGTAAGGCTATATCCTAGGCTGCATGATAAACTATGCTCTGATACCATATTGTAAGGACCCGATTTTCATACCCAAAATTTTCTTAAATCTTTATTCATGAAAGTGAAGTGATTACTTTTGAAAGATGTTACTTGAACGATTTGGAAAACTTGAGTGAATACAAATATTAATTCTATTCGTAATTCAAAATGCGAAAATACTCCAAATACATCTTACTTTAAAAGCATGTTATCACACTTCCTTTCACATACATAAACTATACAATCCTTTCTTAAAGAATACTTTTAATACAATCATTAAACCAACTTCATTATACACTTAGGAGGAGTTCAATGTTACAAAGAGTTAATCCAACATAGTTCTCATATTACATACATTAATCATATATCATATCAATTGCATGAAATAACTACCCTATCTTGTACTCTTCTCCGAAAGCGTCCAATGCGCTACCGCCAGAACCTGAACTCAAATATACAACACATACAAGAAGAGACAAAAGGGAGTAAGAACCAACTACGGTGACCGTAGCGTGGAATTACATAGGGTAATAACATTAAAGTATTACACCCTACATAACATCTAAAATCAAGCATATTAGACATATACCAATCGATACCATAAACCACATAATGTTCATACGTCCACTTAGCATAGGCGTCATGTCTTACCTAGCCCATTAAATCAATTGATACCACATGCCATTTGATCCAACTCAATCTTCATCAAGATCATTACCCATTAGTCTCCTTTTCAATAAATAATTAACAATGCAATAATCGAAGTCATACCATACTTACATAACATTAAAATACTTTCCCAAGCAACAAAATGTTACCAAAACAATACTACACACAAATGGCTAATCATACATTGTTCAAAGAGTCAATACCACACTACCATTTGATCCACTTTGTAACCGACCCACACAGTCATTAGTTCCCATTAACTGACATATATCGACAAACATATATATCTATAACTAAGCTGCATAACTTGTGCCACTACCACGAGGGCAAGACATTCACCATACCACGAAGGGAAAATCTACACCACAAAGGTGATCCAATACCACATCGGGTAAGTCTACACCACAAAGGTGAACCAATACCACATCGGGTAAGTCTACACCACAAAGGTGATCCAATACCACATCGGGTAAGTCTACACCACAAAGGTGATCCAATACCACATCGGGTAAGTCTACACCACAAAGGTGATCCAATACCACATCGGGTAAGTCTACACCACAAAGGTGATTAAATTACAATTATAAATCCATTATAACACATCTCATTATCCTCATGACAAATCATACACTTAGTCATTCCATATCATCTCATATTTAATGGAAATATTTATCCCTTACATCTCATTTCATACAACAACACAAAACTCACAATATAATCATTTCCCTTGTGTTAATCTCACATTAAGAATTCACCATAACACAAAATATCACATCAATGTCATAAACACAGTGCATCTCATATCCTACCATAATAAAAGCACTCACAACATCATCATCACATAATATAATCATGTCCATTTATCACCAACAAGCTGCTCATCACAAAATCATTATTACAAACATACCCATATATGTTTATAACAAATAAGTGACTCACAACTTAGTCATTTTCAGAAATATACTCATATCTTTTTATCACAATAAACAACTCATAACATATTACTCATCATTCACACAATCGTTTACCGTTAGCACAATATCATCACAAATACACACCGTTAACGATAGAACCATCTTTTATGACGGTGTATTACCATAAATGAGTATTTCACTCTTAGTTTAACTAAAGGGTTTTCATACACATCTATACTCATATTTATGGCTAATACCTCTTCATGACAGATGAAGACTCTCAAATGGACCACAAACTTCCAAGAGAGTTTCTATTCGATAACATTCTCCGATTCTTGAGGGAAATCGGAGAAGATGACTCTAATGAAATACTCTAAGACCACTATGGTCTTCTCCCTCATCTTAGCTTGTGTAAGCTCTGTTGCTCCACAAAAGAGCCACATCTCCCTCCATCTTCTTCAACCTCCAATGCTCCTTTTTCACCTTTAAAATTTCCCAAATGTGCCACCAAAAAATAATAGGAAGAGGTTTTGATGAGTTTTGATGTTTAGTGGAGGGGAGAATGGTTCATTTGGGTGGAGCCGCTGTTGGGAGAGAAAGGAGGAGAAAGAAAATGATGATTAGGGTTTTTGAAAACCCTCTTTTTCTTTTATAGTTGTGCAGCCTCGCTTGGGAAAGAATGACTCGCTTGGGCGAGAATTTCGCAGCTTTTCAACTTTTCAACTCTGACGTTCTCGCCCGGGCGCGGATTTCTCGCTCGGGCGAGAATTGGGTACTATGCTAATGCTCCTCTTTAGCCTGGGTGAAAATTCTAGCTCAAGCTAGAATTTGACAACTTTTCTAGATTTCACTCTCACTCAAGCGACCACTTCCTTGCTTAGGCGAGGTCTCCGGGAAACTCATATTAGAACACCGAGTCTCTCTCTCGGGCGAGGTCCTCTCTCTCAAACGAGGATTTCCCAATATATACTCCAACACTCTACTTTTTTCAATCATTCCAAAAACGAAATTTGAGGTGTTCAGGGATCACCGTTTCACTTCAAACTTTTGGACCAGTTTGCAGTCCGCTTTGGTAACTAAGTTGAAACTGAGTTCAACTTATCATCCACAAACGGATGGTCAATCGTAAAGGACCATACAATCATTGGATAGCATGTTGCCTTTGATCGAGTTCACCTACAACAATAGCTTCCATACTAGTATCGGGATGGCCCCTTACGATGTAACACCCCAAATTTATCCTCCTTGAAATTAGGTAACAATCTTGAAGAATGGGGCATACTGCCAGATTCTCGCTTGAGCGAGAAGATCTCGCCCAAGCGAGAGGATCAGTATTTTGAATTTGAAAATTCTAGGAGTCTCGCCCAAGCGAGGAATGGGTCGCTTGAGCGAGAGAAAGCCTGGGCAGGCTGTGAGATTCTCGCTTGAGCGAGAGAGCCCGTGTTTGGAACATTAAAATATTGTGGGTTTCTCGCCCAAGCAAGATATTCTCGCCCGGGCGAGAGTGCCCAGCTATAAAAGAAAAGAAAGGGGTTCACAAACCCTAATCTTCATTTTCTTTTCTCCCCTTTCACTCCCAACGGTGGCTCCCCATAGATTCTGACTCATTCCTCCTCTAAACCTCAAAAACACATCAAAACCTCTTCCTTTTGCTTCTTAATGGAACATTGGAGAGCTTTGGAGAGGAAAAAGCAACAATGGAGGTTGAAGGAGATGGAGGGCGATGGAGCTCTTTGCGGATCCATGGAGCTTACGCAACCTAAGGTGAGGGCGAAGACCATTGTGGTCTTAGAGTATTTCATTGGAGTCATCATCTCCGATTTCCCTCCAGAATCAGAGCACATTAACGGATAGAAACTCTCTTGGGAGTTTGTGGTCCATGTGAGAGTCTTTATTTTACATAAGGATGTATTAGCCGTAAAAGTGGAGACATATGTGCGGAGAAAACCGTTTATGAAAGTACAACGCCATATGCCCTTTATGGTAATACAACGTTATTAAAGGTGGTTCTAACGTTAATGTGTATATGATTAGTGATATTGTATGTGTAGCTTGTTTATGAATAATGGTATGTTATGGATGGTTGATTTATTATAAACACATATGGGTGTGTTTGTAATAAGGATTGTAAGATGTGTGTTTAATGACAAAAGTAGAAATTGTTATGTTGTGTGAAAATGAATGTGTGATGAGTTATTAAGGTGTTAAAATGAGATGGGTATGTTGGTAATAAGAATCGTTTGAATGAGTTGTTGATTTGTAAAGGTGGAGATGGGTATGTTTATCGAAGTGAATATGTTGTGAATCGCTTTATTGTTATAAATATGTATGGGTATGTTGTGACAATGAAGGTGTTGTGTGTTATTCCATGATGCTGGAACGATGTGATGCCTTGTATTTATTGGTGTATGACATTGAGTTGATATTTTGTGCCATGACGAACATGTGATTTGAGAATAATGTGAATTACTCGACCTGCCCGATGTGGTATGGGGAATTACTCGACCTGCCCGATGTGGTATGGGGATTACTCGACCTGCCCGATGTGGTATGGGGAATTACTCGACCTGCCCGATGTGGTATGGGGATCACTCGACCTGCCCGATGTGGTGTGAGAATTATTTGTATGGTGCAGAATTGTTGAAAGAGATCAAGGGTAAATTACTACGGAATGTGAATGATGTGAAAAGTGTATACTCGGAATGAAAATCATATGCATGCCATATGATATATATTATGGGATATATATCTTATAGGATGAATATGAATGATGAGAAATGAGTATATTTGGACGAATAAAATATGCACACTATAGCACATATATATTATGGGATGTATGTGTACTATAGGGTGAATATGGATAATATGTGATGAATAAATATGCACACTATAGAACACATATAGTATGGGATGTATGTGTACTATAGGGTAAATATGGATAATATGTGATGAATAAATATGCACACTATAGAACACATATAGTATGGGATATATGTGTACTATAGGGTGAATATGGATAATATGTGTTCATTGGTATATGTTTATCATGATTGATGTTAGATGTGTGTGGTTTTAATACTTTAATGTTATTACTCCATGTAAATCCACGCTACGGTCGCCGTAGTTGGATCTTACTCCCTTTGTCTTTCCTTGTATGTGTTATGTATTTGAGTTCAGGTCGTGGCGGTAGCGCATCGGATGCTTGCGGAGGAGAGTACATGTTTGAGTAGTTGCTTTATGTTCTTAATGTTGTAATTGAATAATGCATGTAATATGGAGAGTATGTTATATGGGATTTATGTATTAGTGACTTTCTCCTAAATGTATAGTTAGGATATTAAACAAGGTAACAATGGAAGTATTATTGAGAATAGATAATTGTATTTAAATTTTGTAATTAAAAGGAAGTGTAATGACATGTTTTCAATGAAGTGAACGATTGATTGTTTCCGCACCTGAAAGAGGAATCGAACTTATATATATATTCAATCAGGTTTTCCAAATCGTTCGAGTAATGTCTTTTAAAAGTAATCACTTCGTTTTCTTGAACAAGATTTTAAAAAGAGAATTTTTGGATTACGAAAATCGGGTCCTTACATACGAAGCCTTGTATGGGCGAAAATGTAGGACTCCAGTGAGTTGGTTTGAAACAGGGGAGAACTTAGTATTGGGACCCGAGTTGGTCCGAGAAACTACGGAAAAGATCAAGAAGATCCGGGAGAATATGAGAATAGCATAGAGTCGACAGAAAATCTATTACGATAAAAGACGGAAACCTCTGGAATTTAAGGAGGGAGATCATGTATTTATGAGAGTAGTTCCCACTACTGGGATTGGAAGAGTGTTGAAGTCCCGTAAGCTTACTCCGAGATTTATTGGACCTTATCAGATATTGAAGAGGATTGGACCAGTATCATATTGGTTTGCTTTACCTCCATTGTTGTCGAATCTCCACAATATGTTTCACGTGTCTCAGTTGAGGAAATACATTGGGGATCCATCTCATGTGGTCAAATCTGATCGGATAGAGTTGAAGGACAAATTAACCTTTACTACATTGCCAGTGAGGATTTTGGATACCAGTATCAAGAGGTTGAGAGGCAAAGAGATTGTATGGGTGAAGGTATTGTGGATCCAAGTAGATGAAGGAGACGCTACTTGGGAAGTTGAGCGTGATATGAAGGAGGATTACCCTCATTTGTTTGAATCAAGGTACGTTTAAAATTTTCGGGGACAAAAATTCCTATAAGAGGGGAAGGATTGTAACACCCTGAATTATATTGCTTAAGATGTAGTAACAGTCCTAAAGAGTGGGACATGATGCCTGATTCTCGCTTGAGTGAGAGGGCCTCGCCCAAGCGAGAGGGTCAGAGTTTCTCCTAGGATTTTATCTGGAAATATCGCTTGAGCGAGAAAGGGGTCGCCTGGGCAAGAGATGGCTCATCTGAGTGAGTGGGACACTGGGATATACTGAAAGATTCTCGCCTGAGCGAGATTTGGCTCGCCTGGGCGAGGGAGAGAGGTGTGGACACTGGAGGATCCTCGCTTGAGTGAGAATCCCTTGCTTGAGTGAGAGCACCAGATCTGAGTTTTTTAAATGGGCGGGATTTTCTCGCTTGAGCGAGAACCCGATGCTTAAACTTTAAAATAGAAACCCTCAAACACATTTAGGGTTAGAACTTTAAAGAGAAGAGAGAAGGAGGTGATTTTGAGAGCAAGGATTCGTGGGAATCAACTAGAAGCTTGAGAAGAGGTAAAATCTCTTGATTTAACTCTCTTTCTCCCTTTCAAACTTGTTTTGGGTGTATGGGATCTCTTCTCAAAATGTGAGAAACGATGGAAACTCTTCCTTTTGAGTTGTGGTTCATTTTATTTAGTTTCTCTCTTGTAAACTCTTGGTTTAGAGTTGGTATTCGAATAATGGAAAGGGTTTGTGGGTTGATTCATGAAAACCCATAAACCCCCAAAATGAAAATGTGGTAAAAGAGGGAAATGGGTGAAATGGTAGATGTAGAAGATGAGTATGTGTTCTAATGTAGAATAGAAGATGAATATGTGTGTTTTAATGTTTGGAAAAATGTGAATAACATATATGTTTACAAATGTAATATGAATTGTGTGTATATTATTGTGAATGAATTACTGACTTTTGTTGTTGTTTGGTGGGGATGAGGAAAGATCCTAAGGTTGGAGGAGGTAGCGAAGGAAACTTGTAAAGTTACCCAAGAACCGACCACAATACTCACCAAGGTAAGGAGAAGTGTTTAATTGTATATGATGATAGAGAGTGCGTGGATTTTATGATTATATATGGAGTGTGACGTAATGAGAAGAAACATCTATTTTTTTAGCTCCCTTAAGAGGCTGAGCAATGTATGAGTTACCTCATGGTAATAGCTATTCGTAGCAATGTATGAGTTACCTTCGTGGTATTAGCTATTCATAGTGATGTATGAGTTACCTTCGTGGTAATAGCTATTCGTAGCAATGTATGAGTTACCTTCGTGGTAATGGCTATTCATAGCAATGTATGAGTTACCTTCGTGGTAATAGCTATTCGTAGCGATGTATGAGTTACCTTCGTGGTAATAGCTATTCGTAGCAATGTATGAGTTACCTTCGTGGTAATAGCTATTCGTAGTAATGTATGACTTTTACCTTCGTGGTAATAGCTATTCGTAGCAATGTATGAGTTACCTTCGTGGTAATGGCTATTCGTAGCAATGTGTGACTTGCCCTCGTGGTATTGGCTATTCATAGCAAATGTCTGACTTTCCCTATGTGGTGAGAAAAATGATTTAGGATAATCATAAATAGGATAGACGAATATGAAAAGAAAGGATGGAATTACGTATGGATATGAGGAATGGATAACGATGGGTTCGATTAAAATGTAGAACGATGAATATAACAAAGTGGAATATATATTTTGAAGTATTTTTCATAAGTTACGATATAACTGCTTATCTAACCTTATTAAATGTGGATTATCATTTGATTATGTTGAGTTTAAGACTTACTCCTTTGTGTTTTCTATGTATTGTTTATGATAATCTCATTGCAGGTAATTGGATAAATTAAGGATGCTTGACTAGAAGCTTTAGGAGCTTTTAAATCTGAATTCCTATATTTACCCTTTTTGCATCATAACTGACTATCCGCGAATTTGAATATTTGTAACTATGGTCATTATATTTTTTAATACTTGTAACTATGGGTAATGTCATTTTGGGTATCCATAACTATTGGACGTTGGAAGTACTGGGGGATATGAATATGAATTATGTTTTTTTGCCTAATGATTATGTATCTAAATATCGTATGATAAGGCTATCATAAATCTAAAAATGTGATTAGTGTAAATTTATTTGGGTCAATAATTATAAGTTATAAGTAAGAATACTTGTGTAAATGAATTAAAATAAGGAAAAAATTTCAATGGTACAATTTGGGTCCTTACACTCTTCATGGAAAGTAATCATGAGGTTGGTAAGTGTTGAATGCTCATGCCCCACACAACGGGTAGGCCTAGTTATGCAATTAAGATGAATTGTTTGGGCGCCTAGCTTTGAAGAGAGCTTCCCACACGTCTTGACTTAGATAAGGAAACTTCACGCTTGTTGTGCTTCATATGGCTGCCTCCTTATGGAAAGTAACAAGGAACTAACTCATTCCCCATGAGAAACCCTTAATAACCCTTAATACATGCCTACTCTGAAAGAGGCAATACTTAAAAGTAAATGTTCCAAGTAATTAAAAATAACATAAGTAAAATAGATGTAGGACATAGGACCTCCACTTATTTAAAACAAGTAAAAGAAAATGTCATTTAGCTTTAAGGAAGGTGGCTACCATGGGCTTGTTGAGATTTTGTTGTTGGAAAAAAATGGAGTTTAGGCAACATTTGGATAGGGGCCAACACAGCCTGGCTGTGGGCTAGGAGATGGTCGTGTCCCATTGGTCTCATGCCTAGCGGTTGATGTACACACCCAGCTTCTTGTTGCAGCTGCCCAACACCTTGGTCAACACATTTGCCATCACCTTGGCTAACAATTTGGCCCACACATTGTCCAACACCTTCATCAAGGACATGTTCTTCAAAAGTTAGGTTACCCCCTTGGGTCTCATCAGTTAGAGTTTTGTATTTTTGGATTTAATCTTTCAGGGAACATATTCAAAACAAAGGGGGAGCATACAAGATAGTGGATAATATACAAGTTCAAAACGTTCAAATCAACAAATATATGTTGAATCAGAAAGCTCAAACTATCAAGAAGATCTCAAGTTGTCATCATCAAAATGGAGGAGATTGTGAAGAAGGTCTTGCTCCGGACCTTGGCACGGTTTTGATGAATACACCAAAATCAAAAGAAGAAGAAAAAGGAAGAAGACCTTGAAAACATAAAAGACAAGCTTTCAAGATCAAGATTATATAGTTTTCTAAGATATATACTTTTATCATAAAATATTTCACTTATGATTAGTCATAATGCTCAAGTGAGAATCATTTTTAAATCATATTGAAACTTAGAATCAACTTTAATTAATTCTCAAAAAGCTAAGTAAAAGGTTACTTGACCTGAGTAACAAGTTATTAGACTTACTTGACTGAGTAATAGGTTATTGAGACCATGAGTAACAGATTACCTAAATGGAGTAAGAGGTTACCCAACAAATTTAACTTAGAGTAATCGATTACTCAATGTGAGTAACTGATTACTCGTTTGGACAGAATGTTTAGGTAATCTTTACCCAGTGCAGTAATCGGTTACTAAGATTTGTTACCCCATATATCCAAATCCAAAATAAATATCTTTCATCCAAAACAAATGTGTTTCATTCCAAACGACTTCTACCTTCATTTTGGGGTATGATGGCTAGTTGGAAACCTATGTAAAGGCACTTAGTATCCCTAATTTATACTAACTTTTAGAACAACTTGATGGGAAATTCAACACAATAAGTAACAGAGCATTATGCAGCGGATAATAATTTCCCCTACTTGCGAGAATCTGTGAGGAGCAATCAACAAAAATGGCAGCAACTCAAAATCACAAACACAAATAGACACACAATTTTAACGTGGAAAAACCTTCTCAATGTGAGAAGTAAACAATCACGGGCACCAGCCAGTAATAGAGCTTCACTATAATCAAATCAGGTACAAGAGAGTCTCAAAATATAGCACAAAACGTGCTCAACAATTGTACAAAGCAATAGAGCAATAAACTTGAAAATGAGAATAATGAAAAACTAGAAATCCCAAATTCACAGCTACTGTAAAACGCTGATTTCTCCCACCTCAGACAATGTTTCGGCAATCGCACCGAAGAACCAGATATCACGAACATGCAGTCCAAATTTGAGCCCGACCGGACGGTGAACAAAGTCGTGGCGGCCGATTTAGTGTAGCTGCTATGTGTATGTTGAAAAATTGTTTCTCTTCTCTTCTGTCACTTTTTCTCTTGCCTTTCTTTTTGCCTCTCACTTGCCAAAAATAAGACTTTTCACTTGACCAAAGTGGTACAAAAAAAGGTTTGCTCTTATTGGGCCTTTCACCACATAGGAAGGGAGCCCAAAACCCCAACAAATCTCCCCCTCACAACTATGTGGAGGTCCTTCAAACCGGCGATCTCACAGCACGTCTAAAACTTGCATCTAGGCAATGCCTTAGTCTTCATATTAGCACCATTATCATCTGTATGAACTTTTGCCAACTCCAACAACCTAGCATCCAATGCATCACGTATCCAATGATATCTCACATCACTGTGCTTGGACCTAGCATGAAATGTTGAATTCTTATCGAGATGAATTGCACTCTGACTATCACAAAGTAGCAAGTATTTGTCTTGCCCAAAACCAAGCTCCTGCAAGAATTTCTTCACCCAAAGAAACTCCTTGCATTCTTCTGTAATGGCAATGAACTCTGCCTCAGTAGTGGACAATGCAACACACTTCTGCAATCTAGATTGCCATGACAGAGCTCCCCCTGCAAACTTAATCAGGTAGGCCGAAGTAGACTTTCTGGAATCAATATCTCCAGCCATATCAGAATCAGTATATCCCACAAGAGTAGGTTTATCACCTTCAAAACAAAGCCTCAAACTAGCAGTACCACAAAGATACCTCAAAATCCATTTCACATCATTCCAATGCTCTCTACCTGGATTAGACAAAAATCTACTAACTGTACCAACAGCATGCGCTATATCTGGTCTTGTACACACTATTGCATACATCAAACTACCAACAGCAGATGCATAAGGAACCCATTGCATATCTGATTTTTCAGTTTCATTTGAAGGACTCTGACTAATACTCAATTTTAAATGAGTAGCAAGAGGAGTGCTTTCAAATTGAAGAACCGAGTTCTCCCACCTCAGACAACGTTTCGCCAATCGCACCATTCATATTGAAGAACCAGATGTCACGAACACGCAGTCCAAATTTGAGCCCGATCGGACGGTGAACAAAGTCGTGGCGGCCGATTTAGTGCAGCTGCTATGTGTGTGTCGAAAAATTATTTCTCTTCTCTTCTCTCACTTTTTCTCTTGCCTTTCTTTTTGCCTCTCACTTGCCAAAAATCAGAATTTTCACTTGACCAAAGTGATACCAAAAAAGGTTTGCTCTTATTGGGCTTTTCTCCACATAGGAAGGGAGCCCAAAACCCCAACACAACTTTCATACTTTTCATAACAACTTTCACATCATCTTTCATACGCTTTTTTCTTCCAACTTTGAGAATTAACTTTCAGAATGTTTATTGAAAATGCATATAAGTGTTTTTGAAAGTTTTCATACTCTAAAACACTCGAGCATTGTGTACTACTTATGGTGAAAAATTATGATGATTTCAAGTTTAGAATTGTTATATCTTCTAAGTGATGAGTCATATATTACACACTATTAATAACCTTATTTTACCATTGTTAATGATTCTTGGTGTCTAATTGACTTTATTTGGCATTGTTTAGTGTTTTAGGCTTTATTGGACTATTATTCCTAGAATGAGTTGGGATTATTTAGCCTAATTAAATCTAATTCCATTTTCAGGACATATTTGGCACCAAGGACATTTTTGGGCATTACAAGTGGAAGATGTGTGCTAAAGTGACGATTGTATTTAGTTATAGGATCTTTAATTTCGTTTTAGGTTTTGGGCCCATTGTTTAGGGCCCATTTCGGTTTTAACCTTTTATAAGCTTAGGATTTCGTTTCCACTCATAATTTTTAGAGACACACTTTACTTTTCAGCTTTGGAGAAGGACAATTTCGCTTTCCCCTTTTTTGGGGCTGTTTTAGGGTTTTCTTCTTCTTCCTCTTGCATTTTCGGTTTTGCTTCTTCCTCCATGGAAGGTTAGAGGTTTAGTGCTAAATTCCTTTGGTAATGTATCACACTTTTGAGGTTTAGTGCTTAATGCATTTAGGTTTCTCTTTATTCGTTTAATGCAATTTCGGTTTGTTTATGTTTGAATCTTCTATCCTATTTCAGATTGTGGTTTGCTTAATTCCATGGTTTTGATGTAGGTTTGTGAACTGATTTTCGCTTAGTTCAATTAGTTCTCTAGCACATAATCGCTTAGTTTATGTGAATCTGTAAATGCTCTATGTTCATGTTGATTTCGCTTAGTTTGAAGCTTAAACATTAGAGTTATGAACAGATTAGGAATTCAATGTTTAGAATCTGAAATTGATGCTTTGATTCGTGTGACTTTTTTAACCGTTTGTTGCTTATGCCAATTTCGCTTAGTTAGAGGTTTAGCAATTTAACTATGAGTTGATCATCGCTTAGTTAATCGACTCTCAACAAAGGAACACTGAGAATCTGATTTTGATATACTGAAACCGAGGATTGAGTTGTGAACAAGGAAACCAAAGGGATTTAGCCTCCTTACTATTCTGTTTTCTGTTTGTGTTTTGTTTTAGCTTAATTTCATAGCATAACAACCACTAAAACCCCCCATTGTGTGTGTGCGTGTAAGGTGTTTGAACCATTGTGTGAAAGATAATCTTTGGGAAATGACCTAGGAGTCACTTCCTAGAACTATACTTAATTGTTATATTATTTTATCGGGTACGGCCTCGATCAAATTTGGCGCCGCTGCCGGGGATCATCGGTTCATACAAAGGTTCTTTGTAATTTCATATAGCTTAGTTTAGTTTAGTGTAGTTTAGTTATTCAATTTTGTAGTGTACTTTGGATGAAAATTCTGGTTTGCATTGAAAAGTTGTGTTGCTGTCAAAGTTATTGTTCACTGTTACTGTTCACTATTGCCATTTTGCATGATTTGTGTGATTCTGTTTTGTTGGTTTAAATAGTTATGGGTGGAATTTTTGCATGAAATTTTGTTTCCACACTTATTTCATCCCACATTGAACACCAGAGAAAGCAGAATCACTTTTCGAGGTATAGTTTGTGAGATGCAACTAGGCGGTGAAAAGTGAATAGTTGAAATTCTATTTTTAGCATAATTTTTTTTTCCGTATATCAGAATTGGACGTATGATATATGCATTTGGGGTAGAAAAATAAGCTCTACCCATTGTGGCACACTACGTCTATCAAGTCCGACCCAAAAATCTGAAAAAACCTGTTTTACCATTTCTTTTTTATTTTATAAGGTTTATAGTGAAATTGTTTTGCATTTTTACATTATTTAGGCTTTGAGTTTTTCTTTGAAACTTTTTGTACATGTTCTATATGATTTTAGGATGTTATTGATGCAAAGACTTGGTTGATTCTACAATTATAAAATGCATTTCCATTAGTGTCGTACTTTGTTCCTATTGTTCACTGTAATGCATGACTAGGAGGAATACAGGTATTTTGCATTCAATAAATCCCGAAATTGATAGAACATATCATAGCTTAGTTAGTCAAAATATGACTTTAGATACTAATTTTGTTTCTGTTTCTGAACATCCTGTTTCTGAAAATACTACTTTTGAGCATTTTGTTTCTGTGCAAAATAGTGATTCTGTGCATTCTGTCCATTCTGAATATATGGCTCAGCCACCTACTCCTCCTGGTCTCCGCAAGAGGACATTAAGGGAGTTGGTTGCCCCTGATTTTACTTATGACAGTTTGTGAATCCAATATGAGGATGTACCATATGTGCTAAAAACTGGACTATTCCATTTGTTGCCTAAGTTTAATGGACTTGTAGGTCAGGATCCTTATAAACATCTTAAGGAGTTCCACATTGTCTGCTCAACTATGAAACTGCATGATGTTATGGAGGATCATGAAAGTGTGCATGTCAAGAGGAACACTTTGGAAAGCTCTCTTTATGTGTCATGGTTTTGATGAGGACAACTTGTGCGAATAAGAGCTTGAAGATCATCAACAATTCAACGTGCTTAAGTCTTCTGATTGGTACTAAGCTTAGACTAGAGTTTAGTTTAAGTTGAGTCTAAGGCTTAAGTCACCTAATACATGTCTCATATGCATAAAACTTTTAAATCATTTTCTTTTTGAGATATGTTATTCATAATATGTTCATGCATCACATAAATACATGTATATGTGCATTCTAGGCATAAACTAAGTGTTAAACATGTATGACTTAAATGCATAACGTATTTGAGTCTTTTACACATGAAAATATGCTGTTAATCGATTAAGGCATAGGTTAATCGATTAATCTAACTGTTTGCACAGATTAATCGATTAAGGCATTCGTTAATCGATTAACTGAGCTTCATAATTAATTCTTTATAAACTGCGTTTTTCAGAATTGATCTCATAAGTTGCATGTTGCATTTTTAGAGAGTTAGAGCATTTTTCGTGTTAATTGTTGCATCTAATTGTAAATGCATTTGTGAGTTTAGAAAAGAGAGAATTCTATGCTTTAGGATTGAGTGCATTACATGATATATTTCTCATCTTTTCATATCACATGTTCATGCATATTATTGATGCTTCTTGATTAGATTTTTACATTCTATGCATTCTGTTTTCAAACTAATACATTTTCATATTGCATGAGTTTGTATTAGGTGATTAGAGTAAAGTGTTGTCTTGTTAGATATAAGCTTTGTAATAGCTTAAGTTTACTCTATTTCGTTTTGATTGAGAAATTGTTGTAACATTGGGAATCTCGAGGTGTCGTATCGCCAAAGAGATTGAGTGTATCTTCATTGGGTTTAGACTTAGAGATAAGGAAAGAACAGAGGTTCTTGGTTGGGGCTACGCCGAAAGAAAGGTTTTCTTTGTCGGTAGGAAGGAGTCAAACCATAGAATAGGAGTCTTTATTATCTTGTAATTGTCTAAGTGTTGTAATTGGAAGATGTGTATGTAATAACATTGATTCGATTATAGTGAAGAAAAATCTCCCAAATCAGCCGGGAGGCCTGGATCTAGTTTGCGGTGGACAAGCAAACGAACCAGGATAAAATTCGTGTTGCAGGATTTTTCTATCTCTCTCTCTTTATTGCATTTAATCGGTTAACTTGTATAGTGGATTTAATAGCTAATATGTTTCTGTGCTATACTGTTAATACTCTGATAAATCTGTAAGCTTTGTTAATTCGTTGTGTTATCGATTAAATGTTGTGCAAGTAATCGTATCTACCTAAGCTTACTGTCTCTGTTTAATCGATTAAGTCAAGTTTGTTAATCGATTACATTCATTCTGTTAATCGATTAAGTGGACTGTGTTAATCGATTATCCCTGTTCTGTAAATCGATTAATTAGGTGTATTTCAGCATTAAGTATTGTTTTTCGAAAAGCGGATATTCTAACTGCTACACCTATTCAACCCCCCCCCTTCTAGGTGTATTGTAACCACTGATACCTAACAAGTGGTATCAGAGCTAATGCGAAGTGCTAGCTCAACCGCGTATTCGTGATCCTAAGGGAAAAAGGAATGGGTTCGTCAAACCCATTTGGTGGTGATGGTTCATCCATTAATCGATCCACCTATATTCAGTGGTGAAGGGTATGCCTACTGGAAAGTCCGCATGCAAATTTTTATTGAAGCCATAGACTCGGATATTTGGGAATCCGTAGTCAACGGCCCTTTCGTTCCACAGCATCTTGTGGACAATGAACCTAAAGACAAGCCTAAAAGTCTATGGACCGATGATGAGCGCAAAAAGGTCCAGCATAACCTACGCGCCAAAAATATCATCACATCGGCCCTATCCTATGATGAGTTCTTTAGAGTCTCGCAGTGCCAAAATGCAAAAGAAATGTGGGACACTTTACAAGTGACTCACGAAGGCACTAGCGAAGTCAAGCGCGCTAGATTAAATGCGCTGACCCACGAATATGAGTTATTTCGCATGTTACCTAGTGAATCAATCAGTGATATGCAAAAGCGATTTACTCATATTGTTAATCATTTAGTTGCTCTAGATAAATCATTTGCCAGAGGTGAACTAACTAATAAAGTTTTGCGTTGTCTTGATAGGAAATGACAACCAAAGGTAACTGCAATTGTTGAATCCAAAGACTTGGACTCTATGCCTCTAGCTACACTATTTGGAAAGCTTCAAGAGCACGAAATGGAATTGGGTCGCTTGACTATGCACGAAGATTCAGACCGGAAGAAGAAAAACATCACATTGAAGGCCACGACCTCCAAATCAAAAGAAGAGAAAGATGATGATGAATATGACTCCGATCTAGATGATGAAACTATGAGTCTCCTTTGTTCGAAAATTTAGCAAATTCATTAAAAGAAAAGGTGGACTCAAAAAGTTTCAAAAGAAAGAAGCAAGAGAATCAACCAACAAAGGCAAGAACAACAAAGATCGCTTCACTTGCCATGAGTGTGGAAAAGCAGGACACATGAGATTTCAATGTCCTACCTATCTGAAAAAGGTTGATTCAGAGAAGAGCACTCCCAGGGAATTCAAGTCCAAGAAAGCTTATATTGTATGGGATGTACCTGAGGAGGAAACGACATCAAGCACCTCTAGTGAGGAGGAGTCAGTGAAGCTATGTCTGATGACTAGATCTGACAACGATGGGAACTCAGACTCACACGAGGATAATTAGGTATATTCTGACACCTCATCCACTTCGGATGACTTACCCTCTTATGATGTTTTATATAGTGCTTATGTTGAGTTACATGAGGAACTAAAGAAATTGGCAAGGAATAAACATTGATAAGAAAAGGGTAATTCCTTAAAAATGAAAAGAAAATAAGCCAACTACAAAAAGAATTAGATGAATTAAAATTAGAAAATGAAACTTTAGATCTCATCTATTCTTGTAGCACATGTAACTGCTCTGCTAATAATTTATGTCAAAAACCTGTATGTGAGACTTGTGAGACTTTGCAAGAAGACAATTTTAAACTAAAAGAAAAACTCGAATGTCTCACAAACAGTAAACAGCAATTAGACACTCTGCTTAGTCAAACAAGAAACGTTGGTGATCGTACTGGTCTAGGTTATACTCGCTCGACTAAAAATAAAAGACCATATAGAAAACCTGTAGCTCATACTAAAAAAAAAAATCATAAGCATTCACCTACATGTTTTTATTGTAATACATATGGTCATACTTCTTATTCATGTTATATTAGAAAGTATGGTATACCTAGCGGAGTTTATGTATGGATAAAGAAGGGAGATAATTCCCTAATCACTAACAGAAAATGACCCAACATAAATTGGGTACCTGAGGAAAGCAGGTGATCTGTTTTGCAAGTATGCCTTAGAACACAAGGACAAATCACAAGAATATAGTGGGTGTTCGAGACATATGACAGGTGACAGATCAAATTTCCTGGATCTCTCACTTAAAGGAAAAGGATACGTCACGTACGGAGACAACAACAAGGGAAAGATACTTGGCACTGGAACAGTTGGTAACTCATCTCAAACTCAAATTGAAAATGTCCTTTATGTTGAAGGACTAGAACATAATCTTCTGAGTATAAGCCAACTCTGTGACAAAGGTAATCGTGTATCTTTCGATTCTGACTGTTGCATCATTCGTGACATTTTATCAAATAATGTTAAATTTGTTGGTCATCGTATAAATAATATTTACATGGTTAACTAGGATGATGTCACCACATTATTTTCAAAATGTTTTATTTCTAAAGAAGATGACATCTGGCTCTGGCACAGACGCGTTGCACATATCCATATAAAACATGTAGATAAATTGTCATCAAACGATCTAGTTGAGGGGCTACCAAAACTAAATTTTAAAACTAAAGAGATTTGTGACACTTGTCAAAAGTGTAAACAAACCAAAAATTCTTTTAAAAACAAAAATGTGATATCCACTTCAAGACCTTTGGAGTTACTCCATATGGACTTGTTTGGACCATCACAAATAATGAGTTTTGGTGGTAGCTACTATGCTCTAGTTATTGTTGATGATTTCTCTCGATTTACATGGACATTATTTTTATCTGCGAAAAGCGACGCCTTCAAGTCTTTTAAAAATCTTGCCAAGAAAATTCAAAACCAACTTAACCTGAAAATAGAATATATACGAAGTGATCACGGGGGAGAATTTGAGAACTTTCAGTTCGACAAATTCTGTGATAAGCATGGCATTATGCATCAGTTCTCTGCTCCTCGCACTCCACAACAAAATGGAGTTGTCGAGAGGAAAAATCGCGTGTTAGAAGAATTAGCGAGAACCATGCTTAATGAAAGTAACACCCCCAAATACTTATGGGCAGATGTAGTTCATACTGCATGTTATGTTATAAATCGAGTACTTTTAAGGCCAAATTTGAATAAAACTCCTTATGAACTATTAAAAGGCCGTAAACCAAACATATCCCATCTTCACGCTTTCGGTTGCAAATGTTTTATATTAAATAATGGAAAGCGGGCTTTAGGAAAATTCGATTCAAAAGCCGATGAGGGAATATTTTTGGGATACTCGATTCATAGCAAAGCGTTCAGAATTTTTAATAAATATTCAATGCAAGTTGAAGAGTCTATCCATGTACAATTTGACAAATCTTCTCCAAAAGAGAAGAGAAAGGTCGTATCTGATGATGTTGCAGGTGCTTTGGAAGAAGCATACTCAAAGAACATGGATAATGAAGAAGCAACTAATGAAGAATGTCAAACCAAATCTCATGAGCATTCAGATATGCCAGTTGTGTGGAAAACCAAGAAAGCTCATCCGATCGACAAAGTAATAGGTGACATATCTACGGGAGTGGTAACCCGTAGTTCCTTACGAAACTTTTGTAATTTGTAGCTTTTGTATCTCAAATTGAGCCTAAGACCATTGATGAGGCCATTGAGGATGTGCACTGGGGTATAGCTATGCAAGAAGAGCTGAACCAGTTCGAGTGTAATAATGTTTGGGACTTGGTCCCTAAACCTAAAGATCATCCCGTGATTGGTACTCGATGGGTCTTCAGAAATAAGCTTGATGAATCAGGCTTAATCATTCAAAATAAGGCACGCTTGGTGGCCAAAGGCTACAACCAGGAGGAGGGTATCGATTATGACGAAACCTATGCCCCTATAGCCAGATTAGAGGCCATCAGGATGCTACTTTCCTTTGCATCTATTATGAACTTCAAACTATTTCAAATGGACGTAAAAAGCGCCTTCCTGAATGGCTACATTCAAGAAGAAGTTTATGTTGACCAACCGCCTGGTTTTGAAAATTTTAAATATCCGAACCACGTTTATAAACTTAAAAAGGCACTCTATGGTCTCAAACAAGCTCCTAGAGCTTAGTACGATAGACTTAGTACCTTTCTTTTAGAAAAAGGGTTCGAAAGAGGCTTGGTTGACACAACGCTTTTTATTCGTAAATCAGAAAATCATGTATTACTTGTAAAAATCTATGTGGATGACATAATATTTGGATCTACTAATGATTTTATGTGTTAAGAATTTTCTGAGATGATGCAGGGGGAGTTCGAAATGTCTATGACGGGAGAACTCACATTCTTTCTAGGACTTCAGATAAAGCAACTAGAAAGTGGGACATTCATCCATCAGGCAAAATATTGCAAAGGGCTGCTCAAGAAATTTGAAATGAACAATTGTAAGGAAGCTTCCACTCCTATGGCATCTGCTTGCTACCTAGATAAGGACGAAAAAGGAAAAGCAATAGAGGTAACAAAGTATCGAAGAATAATTGGGTCATTACTTTACTTAACTGCAAGTCGACCTGATATTATGTTTAGTGTATGTATGTGTGCGAGATTTCAATCATCACCTAGAGAATCACATCTTAAAACTGTTAAAAGAATCATGAGATATTTAAAAGGAACAACTAACATGGGATTATGGTATCCTCGGGATGCCTCACTATCCTTGGTAGGTTATTCCGATTCCGATTTCGCCGGATGTAAATTGGATCGGAAAAGCACTAGTGGTACTTGTCACTTGTTGGGCAGTTCATTAGTAGCATGGCACAGCAAAAAGCAAGCCTGTGTTGCTTTGTCCACCGCCGAAGTGGAATACATTGCCGCTGGTGTGTGTTGCGCTCAAATCCTCTGGATGAAGCAGCAACTCAAGGACTATGGTCTTAAACTTGAAAAGATCCCTATTAAATGTAGATAATACAAGTGCCATAAACCTATCCAAGAATCCTGTTTTGCATTCTAGAACTAAGCATATAGAAATTAGACATCATTTTTTGCAGTGATCATGTACAAAAAGGTGACTAAGTTCTTGAATTTGTTGAAACTTCTAAACAGTTAGCTGATATTTTCACCAAGACCCTTCCAAGGGATACTTTCTTTGTTCTAAGGAGAGAACTTGGAATTCTTGATGAACAATATCTCGATTGAAATTGTTTAGTTGTTTGCATTATCGTCTTGCCTCTATATGCCTATGTGTCTTTTGCCTAAATGATATATGTTAAAATGTAAAAATATGTCTCTTGATTAACTCTTTCTGTGATTATGAATGTCTCGATTAATCCGTCAATGCATGCATGAGCCCTAAAAAGTTGAAACCATTCTACTGCCTAAAAATCAATTTTTACTATGAGTAATCGATTACACACTTGCTGTTAATCGATTACCTGGGCATCAGTTGTTTTGAAAATTCGAATTTTACATTGGTTTAATCGATTAAACCTGCCCGTTAATCGATTAAAACCAAGCATTTTAAAGGCAGACAGCAATTCGGTTTTACACTTTTCTTTGGCATTTTCTCAATCCTCTCTTATACTTTGAATTTCTGAATCAGTAGCAAAACTAATCCAAGTGCACTAAAGTAGAAAAACCTCATCCTAACCCTCTCAAACCATCAAGAAATCACACTTTCACATCCTCATTTCACCCCATTTCTAATTTTCCACCAAACAAAACCCTAGGTTAGGTTTGCCTAAATCCTTCTCTGCTCATTCACCGTTATTTCGGGTTCCACTATATAATGGAGCAAGGTCGCACTAAAAGGGTCAAGACCTCAGCTACTCGTGTACGAAGAAGGGAAGTCGGTTCACCTTCTACTCGGGACCGCGGTGACCCCTACTACTCACTTATCTTGCAAGAAACCCGTTTGGCAAAATTTCAAGGTCGCAAACCCACGTACATAAGGTATGTTGATTTAACCTGGTTGGCGGAACAAAATTTTAGTTTCCCGCATGATATGGAAGCTCAGGGAACCGTTCAGTTTTTGGAATTAAAGGGACAAGTTTACCCTGCTCTAGTTAGGGAATTTTATGCAAATTTTAGATACAAGGATGGAAAGTACTAGTCTATGATTTCTGGTAATCTGTTTGAACTTAATGATGATATTTTTATGAATGTCGGTGGTTTATCATCTTCTGGTTATGGAATAGGAGATTGTTCCTGGGTTAAGGAGAACTTTGATCCTACTGAGGTTTATAAGTCATTTCTTAGAGGCCCTCACTTATACATTCAGGGTCAACTGACCAACGCTGGGTCATTATCTATTGAGAACAGACTGTTGCATTATATTATTGCTTACTAGTGCAGAGGAACACGAATCACGCACAGCCTACTGTGAATAATTTGCGTTTCATGTATGATGTAAAGAATAATGTAATGATCAACTTGCCTGAGGAGATTTTGAAAATAATGAACAGTGTGTCTCTGTCTCAGTCGAAGCTGCTTCCCTATAGTATTTTCATTTCACGCATTGTTGATTATCTGCACATTGATGTTTCTGATACCATCACTGTTGAGTACACTGATAAGGATCATCTGGTTGGTGAAAGTCTCATTCATAAAATGGGTATATACAAGTATGGTACTACTTGGCAATACCAAGAGGACTACACTACTATTGGTCTGGATTTGTCCGATGATGATAATCAGGGTGGGATGGGTGATCAGCACGCTACAACTCAGGGGGAGCCTTCTGGAACAGCACCTCAGAACTCTGCTTTTGGTTTAGATCAGTTGGAAGCCATGGAGCAACGGCTTAACAACCGTATGGATCTTCACTTCCAAGGATTGAAAGACTCATACTTTGCAGGTATGGAACAGTATGAAGAGCGTCAAACTGCTTACTCAGACAACCAATTTCAGGAGTTGAGGAATATGATTCAATCTACTACTGAAGCTCAGAATGCTTTGTTTTGTTCAGAATTTCAGAAGTTATCTGTGCTTATCAGGGGAGATCAGAACATTGTCATTCTTGCTGATCACATTGACGATCCTCCACCTCCACCTCAACCATAGCTTAGAAGATTTTAGACCTAGGATATCTCACCATTAGGTTTATCTCTTCTTTGTGGCACTCTCTGGATTCAGTTGTTGTTATGGATTCAAGTTTTTCTTCTATGTGCCTCTTTTATGCTCTTAATTGACATTTCGTGGTTTGTATGGTTGCTGACTACTTTTACTCTTTATGCTATTGTTATTTTGATTATGTCGAATAGCTTATCTTGTTTACGTGAATGGTTCTTGATCATATGAGATTTTCTACTTATTGTGATTTGATATGGTAAATCTTGTATGCCGTTCATTTTACCAAATTGGCTATTTCTTTTGTATAAACTAGCGCATTTGTTTAATTTCTACACAATAAAACAGGTTAATTGTTAACCTCCAAATTAACTCATTAACTTTGTTTTATGCATAACTCATATCTCTGCCTTATTTTTGACCTGGGTTATCTTTTTGATAATGTCAAAAGGGAGAGAAAGGTTGTTTTGTTGTTTTCTGATTGTGCAGGTTGATCGTAATAACAGCTTCCGAAATATTTGCGCATCATATCAACCATGCCAACATAATCTTCAAGCTATCTCATCACAGTTGATATATTTGATGTAGTGTTTGTCATCATCAAAAAGGGGGAGATTGAAAGTGTGCATGTCAAGAGGAACACTTTGGAAAGCTCTCTTTAGGTGTCATGGTTTTGATGAGGACAACTTGTGCGAATAAGAGCTTGAAGATCATCAACAATTCAACGTGCTTAAGTCTTCTGATTGGTACTAAGCTTAGACTAGAGTTTAGTTTAAGTTGAGTCTAAGGCTTAAGTCACCTAATACATGTCTCATATGCATAAAACTTTTAAATCATTTTCTTTTTGAGATATGTTATTCATAATATGTTCATGCATCACATAAATACATGTATATGTGCATTCTAGGCATAAACTAAGTGTTAAACATGTATGACTTAAATGCATAACGTATTTGAGTCTTTAACACATGAAAATATGTTGTTAATCGATTAAGACATAGGTTAATCAATTAATCTAATTGTTTGCACAGTTTAATCGATTAAGGCATTCGTTAATCGATTAACTGAGCTTCAGAATTAATTCTTTATAAACTGCGTTTTTCAGAATTGATCTCATAAGTTGCATGTTGCATTTTTAGAGAGTTAGAGCATTTTTCGTGTTAATTGTTGCATCTAATTGTAAATGCATTTGTGAGTTTAGAAAAGAGAGAATTATATGCTTTAGGATTGAGTGCATTACATGATATATTTCTCATCTTTTCATATCACATGTTCATGCATATTATTGATGCTTCTTGATTAGATTTTTACATTCTATGCATTCTGTTTTCAAACTAATACATTTTCATATTGCATGAGTTTGTATTAGGTGATTAGAGTAAAGTGTTGTCTTGTTAGATATAAGCTTTGTAATAGCTTAAGTTTACTCTATTTCGTTTTGATTGAGAAATTGTTGTAACATTGGGAATCTCGAGGTGTCGTATCGCCAAAGAGATTGAGTGTATCTTCATTGGGTTTAGACTTAGAGATAAGGAAAGAACAGAGGTTCTTGGCTGGGGCTACGCCGAAAGAAAGGTTTTCTTTGTCGTTAGGAAGGGAGTCAAACCATAGAATAGGAGTCTTTATTATCTTGTAATTGTCTAAGTGTTGTAATTGGATGATGTGTATGTAATAACATTGATTCGATTCTAGTGAAGAAAAATCTCCCAAATCAGCCGGGATGCCTGGATGTAGTTTGCGGTGGACAAGCAAACGAACCAGGATAAAATTCGTGTTGCAGGATTTTTCTATCTCTCTCTCTTTATTGCATTTAATCGGTTAACTTGTATAGTGGATTTAATAGCTAATATGTTTCTGTGCTATACTGTTAATACTCTGATAAATCTGTAAGCTTTGTTAATTCGTTGTGTTATCGATTAATTGTTGTGCAAGTAATCGTATCTGCCTAAGCTTACTGTCTCTGTTTAATCGATTAAGTCAAGTTTGTTAATCGATTACATTCATTCTGTTAATCGATTAAGTGGACTGTGTTAATCGATTATCCCTGTTCTGTAAATCGATTAATTAGGTGTATTTCAGCATTAAGTGTTGTTTTTCGAAAAGCGGATATTCTAACCGCTACACCTATTCAAACCCCCCTTCTAGGTGTATTGTAACCACTGATACCTAACAGATCACATTTGACTAAAGGCCTTTCCTCATTCACTTGAAGGCCCTGCAAAGGACTGGTTGTACTATTTGGCTCCTGGTTCCATCACAAGTTGGGGTGACTTGAAGAGGTCATTCTTGGGTAAATTCTTCCCTGCATCCAGGACCACTACAATCAGAAAGGATATATCTGGAATTAGGCAACAACATGGTGAGAGCTTGTATGAGTACTGGGAGAGGTTTAAGAGATTGTGTGCTAGTTGCCCTCATCATCATATCTCTGAGCAACTCCTCCTGCAGTATTTTTATGAGGGTCTGAACAATATGGATAGGAGTATAATTGATGCTACTAGTGGTGGTGCACTTGGGGACATGACTCCTTTTGAGGCAAGAAGTTTGATTGAGAAGATGGCTTCCAATTCTCAACAATTCAATGCAAGGAGTGGTGATGCCATAGTTGTAATAGGAGTCCATGATGTTAGGACAAATGCAGCAAGGCAAGACAAGCTTGAGACTAAAATTGATTCCCTCACCACCTTGATCACCAAGTTAGCCATAAATCAGCAAAAATCTTCAATGGCAAGAGTATGTGGCATTTGCACCTCAAGTGATCATTATAGTGATATGTGTCCTTCTCTGCTTGAGCCAAGAACTGGTGATCATCCTGAGGCGTATGCTGCAAACATATACAACAACAGACCTCCACATCAGCAGCAACATTATGATCCACCCTCATCAAGCACATATAATCCTGGTTGGAGAAATCAGACACCATTTCAGAACAATAATGTTGGGCAGAATATATCATCATATGTGCCCCCACCAATCCAACAACAGAGACATCAAATGATTAACACTCCTGCACCTACTGAACCCTCTTTGGAAGAATTGGTGAGGCAGATGATAATGCAGAACATGCAGTTCCAGCAAGAAACCAGAGCTTCAATTCAAAGACAAGAGTCTTCAATTCAGAATCTAACTACCCAGATATGGCAGATGGCTACTTCACTAAACACATTGCAGTCATAGAATTCTGACAAGTTACCTTCTCAGACTGTGCTTAACCCAAGGAATGTGAGTGTCATCACCCTCAAATCAGGCAAGCAGACTGAAGTGCCTACACCTAGAACAGATTTTGTTCTTCAAAAGAACATGATGCATCAAAAAGGAATAAATCTGTTTTAGAAGAAAATGAGAATACAACAAGAGAAACTCATGCAAATCAACCTTCCTCAAGTGCTGCACAACAACCATTTTCCATTCCTCTTCCATTTCCACCAAAAATAATTCCAACCAAGAATATGGGGAATATGGAAGAGCTGGACAAGGACCTCTTGGATACATTTAGAAAGGTTGAGGTGAACATACCTCTCCGTGATGCCATCAAGCAGATTCCGAGATATGCCAAGTTTCTGAAAGAATTGTGCACTCACAAGAGGAAGCTGAAAGGTAATGAAAGGATCAACATGGGAATGAATGTTTCTGCCATGATAGGTATGCCTATTCCTCACATCCCTGAAAAGTGTAAGGACCCAGGTACATTTACTGTACCTTGCATCATAAGTAATAGAAAATTTGAAAATGTCATGCTTGATTTAGGAGCATCCATTAATGTTATGCCTATGAATGTTTTTAAATTCCTTTCACTTGGACCCTTGCAACCTACGGGTGTGGTAATCCAATTAGAAAATAGGAGTACTGCATACCCTGCCGGTTTGGTAGAGGATGTCTTGGTTCGGGTTGATCAACTGATATTTCCTGCTGATTTTTACATTCTTGATATGGAAGAGGGATCCCCCGGTAACACAGTTCCAATTATTTTGGGGAGACCATTCTTGAGAATACCCCGAACCAAGATTGATGTCCATGCTGGGACACTTTCTATGGAATTCGATGATAAAGTGGTCCGGTTTAATATTTTTGATGCTTTAAAGCATCCATCCGAGGGCCACTCTGTTTTCCACCTTGATTTGATTCATGAGTTCAATGATACACACCTTTCTAATTTTATTCATGATTTTCATGCTCCATCATTGACTGATCCATCCACTTATCATGCATGCACTAATTATGAAACGTGTAGTTTTTGCATTGATGAGTTTTTGAATATTGATATTGATGTTCCTTGCACTTCATTCTACACTTGCCATGCATGCACTGATTCTGAGTTGTGTGACTCTTGTATTGATGAGTTTCTTAATATTTTTGTTGATTCTCCTGTTACACATTCACATTGCACTAACACAATTGATGCAGGAATCATACAACAATCTGATTTATTTGTTCAGGTGCAGGCTGCAACAAAGCCTAGCTTTGCTACTTTCTTTCCATCTGTTTCGAAGGCACCTGATTGGACACCCCCATTTGACCTTGAGTGAGACATTGCTGTTTATGCTTTGGGGACTGTCCTTGCTAGTTATGAGTTTGATTTCCTCCCTCCATGATTCAGGGAGTCTTTCTTTCTTTCTTTACTTTTATTGCACTTGTCAATTACAATTGTTGATATAACTGCGTGGATATTCTGTCTGTGCTACATTGGGACAATGTGTAGTTTAAGTGTGGGGGGAGATTAATGTAGGTTTTGTTGATGCATGCTTTTCTTTGATTCTTAGATTTTGCTTAGATTTTGGGCATTTTCTCTCATGCTTTGTTTTAGTTTATTCTTGATATTGTGTTGTGAATCCATGCATTTTCTGTGTGCTAAGTTACTTTTGAGAATTGAGAGGTTGAGGCAATTGTGATAGTCTTGTCCCTTGTGAGATTTTGAGCCTTAATTGAGGATGGATTGATGTATGCCATCTAGTATTCTTTCATGTGTGATTGTTGCACTCTTGATTACTTGCATCTAGAACTTGACATTTTTCTTTTTGATACTTGATTTTCATATTGCACATTTTGAAGTGATTTAGGCATTTCTTTTGAATAAGCCACATGCCATATAGCCTACCCTGAATGAAATTATCCTTTTGCTAGCCCCTTTGAGCCTTTTTACCCATTTCTTTGTTATATAGCTCATTGCAAGCCTATAAGTGAAAAACCATGATTATCCTAACTTTAGGGAATTTTGGAGCTTTGGAATTGTTTTGGGAATGGGTATTAAAGTAAGGGTGCATTGTTCTTCATTTGTTATAAGTTTTGGGTATGACTCATGGGTTGGTTAATACATTTTTGTACATAAGTGTGGTGTATTGAAAAACAAAAAGAAAAAAAAATATAGAAAAAAGAAAAGCAACAAAAAGAGAAAAAAAACAAAAGAAAAACAAACAAAAATGAAAAAAAAAGTGAATAAAAGTTGAGTGTGACAAAGAGGATTGGAATTTGAGTTTGAATATGGGGTTGATTTTGTCTTATTTTTTACTTATTCCTCATTGCTCCTCTATTCCCTTGGTTTTAAGCTACATATTCCATACTTTATCCTACCTTGTCCTTGGCCCCATTACAACCTTGAAAAGTCCTTTTGATCACTATGTGCATGTGTTGGTCATATTGATGTTAGAAACTTGTCAAGCTTATGGTTTTGTTTGTTTTCATGAAGTGCCTTGAGTGTAAATACTTACTACCTAAGACACATGAGTGTAAACACTTTAGAGAGCATATCTTGTGAGGATCTATCATTGTTGTGACTCACCTCTTGATTTGATTGGTTTCTTTGCATGCTTGAATTGATTGGATGATCTACATGGATATCTTGATTATTGATCTTTTTATTCTAGTGTGTTTGATTTTGCTCATCTCTTTGCATTTCTTAGAATTCATTGTGAAGTATGTCATCTTTAGGATTTTTGATTTCCTAGTTTTTAATAATCTTCTTACATGACTCACTTTGGTGCACTAGTTAGCATAGCATTATTTCTTGATTTTGCCCAAGAGTGCAAAAGGTTAAGTTTGGGGGTATTTGATGAGTCATATATTACACACTATTAATAACCTTATTTTACCATTGTTAATGATTCTTGGTGTCTAATTGACTTTATTTGGCATTGTTTAGTGTTTTAGGCTTTATTGGACTATTATTCCTAAAATGAGTTAATTTGGGATTATTTAGCCTAATTAAATCTAATTCCATTTTCAGGACATATTTGGCACCAAGGACATTTTTGGGCATTACAAGTAGAAGATGTGTGCTAAAGTGAAGATTGTATTTAGTTATAGGATTTTTAATTTCGTTTTAGGTTTTGGGCCCATTGTTTAGGGCCTATTTCGGTTTTAACCTTTTATAAGCTTAGGATTTCGTTTCCACTCATAATTTTTAGAGACACACTTTACTTTTCAGCTTTGGAGAAGGACAATTTCGCTTTCCCCTTTTTTGGGGCTGTTTTAGGGTTTTCTTCTTCTTCCTCTTGCATTTTCGGTTTTGCTTCTTCCTCCATGGAAGGTTATAGGTTTAGTGCTAAATTCCTTTGGTAATGTATCACACTCTTGAGGTTTAGTGCTTAATGCATTTAGGTTTCTCTTTATTCGTTTAATGCAATTTCGGTTTCTTTATGTTTGAATCTTCTATCCTATTTCAGATTGTGGTTTGCTTAATTCCATGGTTTTGATGTAGGTTTGTGAACTGATTTTCGCTTAGTCAATTAGTTCTCTAGCACATAATCTCTTAGTTTATGTGAATCTGTAAATGCTCTATGTTCATGTTGATTTCGCTTAGTTTGAAGCTTAAACATTAGAGTTATGAACAGATTAGGAATTCAATGTTTAGAATCTGAAATTGATGCTTTGATTCATGTGACTTTTTTAACTGTTTGTTGCTTATGTCAATTTCGCTTAGTTAGAGGTTTAGCAATTTAACTGTGAGTTGATCATCGCTTAGTTAATCGACTCTCAACAAAGGAACACTGAGAATCTGATTTTGATATACTGAAACCGAGGATTGAGTTGTGAACAAGGAAACCAAAGGGATTTAGCCTCCTTACTATTCTGTTTTCTGTTTGTGTTTTGTTTTAGCTTAATTTCATAGCATAACAACCACTAAAACCCCCCATTGTGTGTGTGCGTGTAAGGTGTTTGAACCATTGTGTGAAAGATAATCTTTGGGAAACGACCTAGGAGTCACTTCCTAGTACTACACTTAATTGTTATATTATTTGTATCGGGTACGGCCTCAATCACTAAGCAATCTTTGTCCTAGTCATATTTTTTATTCTTGTAAAGTGTTGTAAACATTTCACCATAGGGTGTGATGGAAAGGGGAGGACTAAAACTTAGTAGATGTGTTCTTCTAAGTGGTGAGATTATGGTGAGTGTGTATTGTAGTCATAATCTCAGGGTGAGATATGTCATTACAAGTCATCATGTTGGTGCAGCGGAAGCGATCGTTGCGCAGCGTTGGCCACAAACAATCAAATAAAGTGCATAGAATAAATAGAAGAGAAGAAAAAAGAATTTGCAACGAGGATCGGCCAATTGTGCCTACGTCCCCGGGAGCGTTGAGCGGTTACCAAGAAATTATTAGAGAATAAGGATTACAAACCCTAGCACATGTAACACCCTAAATTTTAGTCTTCAAAAATTATAGTATCAGTCCTAGAAGTCTCGCTTGAGCGAGAGATTCTCGCCTGAGCGAGAAAGGATCACGTGGGAGGGTGAAATCCAGGGCTATATTGGAAGATTCTCGCCTGAGCGAGAGTTGCCTCGCCTGGGCGAGAAATGGCAAACTGGGGCTGTTGACACTGTGAGATTCTCGCCTGAGCGAGAATCCCTCGCTTGAGCGAGAGGAAGCCTGTTGGGACTGTGAAATTCTCGCCTGAGCGAGAATCCCTCGCTTGAGCGAGAAGAAGCCTGTTGGGACTGTGAGATTCTCGCTTGAGCGAGAGGGTCAGATCTGAGTTTTTAAAATAGGCGGGATTTTCTCGCCTGAGCGAGAATGGGCTCGCTTGAGCGAGAACCCGACGACTGCTCTTTAAAATAGAAACCTCAAACACATTTTAGGGTTAGAACTTTGAAGATAAGATAGAGAAGAGAGCTTTTCAAGATGAATGAGCCTTAAGACTCATCTAAGAGCTTGAGAAGAGGTAAACCTCTTGCTTCTAACTCTTCTTCTGCCTCTCTAACTTGTTTTGGGTATGTTAGATCTATTTTCAAAACATGAGAAACCATGGAAACTCACCCTTTAGAGTTATGGTTCGTTTTATGTTGTTTTTTCTCTTGTAAACTCTTGGTTTAGAGTTGATATTTGATTAATGGAAAGGTTTTGTGGGTTATACATGAAAACCCCAAAAACCCCCCAAAATGAAAATAAGGGTATAAAGAGAAAGAGATGAAATGTTAGATGTGGATGATGAGTTTGTGCTTGGATGTTGATGTATGAGATAAACATGTATGTTTTAATATTTAGAAACTTGTATTGAAGTAGTTTTGGAAATATTGAAAATATGTGAATCCCTTGTATGTTGAATAACGAAATACGAGTTATTTATGTGTTAGTTTGAATAAATAACTAACATTGTTGTTATTGGTGGAAATGAGGAAAGATCTTAAGGTTGGAGGAAATCGCGGAGGAGATTGTTAAAAGTTACTCGGAACCGATCCCCAACACTCACCAAGGTAAGGGATAAGTGTCTCTAAATCATACTTGCTGATATGATTGAGGTATGTGAAAAAGGTAATGGTTTAAAATGATACGTCTGTAATTTATGCATTATGTTGGAAAATGCGTGACTTTTCTGTTATGGAAAACGAAATGAATATTATTAGGGGAGTACTAATGGAAATATGACTCAAATGAAATGAATATTATTGGGGGAGTACCAATGGAAATATGACTCAAACGAAATGAATATTATTGGGGGAGTACCAATGGAAATATGACTCAAACGAAATGAATATTATTGGGGGTGTACCAATGGAAATATGACTCAAACGAAATGAATATTATTGGGGGAGTACCAATGGAAATATGACTCAAACGAAATGAATATTATTGGGGGAGTACCAATGGAAATATGACTCAAATGAAATCAATATTATCGGGGGAGTACCAATGGAAATATGACTCAAAGGAAATCAATATTATTGGGGGAGTACCAATGGAAATATGACTTAAAATGAAATCAATATTATTGGGGGAGTACCAATGGAAATAAGACTCAGAGTAATGAATGTTACAATGAATGTCATATGCATGCTATAGGATATATAGTATGAGATATATATTCTATAGGATGAATATGAATTATGAGAAGTGTGGATGTCACAATGAATGTCATATGCATGCTATAGAATATATAGTATGGGATGTATATTCTATAGGGTGAATATGAATGACGAGAAATGAGAATGTCACAAAGAGAGTCATATGCATGCTATAGGATATATAGTATGAGATATATATCCGATAGGGTGAATATGAGCAATAAAAAGGAAGATGTTGAGAATGAAAGTAATATACATGCTATAGGATATATATTATGGGATATATATACTATAGGGTGGATATGAATAATGAGAAGGATGATGTTTCGAACGAACATAATATGCATACTATAGAATATATATCATGGGATATATATACTATAGGATGAATATGAGTAAAGTGGAAATTAAAGGAAGATGACATGAATGTTTACAATTACGCATGTGTGTTTACGAATTATATTAAAGATTAATCGTATTTGAAATGTGGATTATCATGTGATATTAGTTTTTGGAACTAATGACTTACTCCCTTTTGTTTTGCGCGTTGTTTATGATAATTCCATTGTAGGTAAAAGAAGGATTTTGAGAAGAACGCTCACTTAGGAAGCTTTTGTGTCTATTAACCTGTTTGTCTTATTTGATACTTGACGTTGTAATTAATTTGATAATATTATGGGATGACTGTAAATCCATTTAGATTAATTCGGATATGTGTAGTTATGGGCTTTATGACTTTGGGAGACCGACAACTGGTTGTATGTGGTAAATGCTATTTGAATGAATTATGTTTTTCCGCAACATAAATTTGTATGATAATATAATAGGGTAAAGAGTATTTTCAAAGAGTGATACTTGAGAGTTTTCAATGAAGGTGACGACTGTATGTAAGAAAGGATTAAAATAAATGAAAATTTGTCAAGGGTAGAAAATCGGGTCGTTACAGCACACCCATGGGCCCAAGTGCCCATGAGGTGTTTCTATTTAGTGCTTATATCTGGTTCTCATTATAACAAGGGACTTGGTTCCAATATATAACATTGGTTACTCTACTCTATTCCAATACTAGGTGATGTGGGACTAATTTAATAACATATTTCAAGAATCCACAACAATCTCCACCTTGATTGAAATAGACGAATATATTGATCCTTAGGAAATCTACACAAGATTCTTCACCTTAGCGAATATCTGACTCCACCTTGATCAATGCATAATTCTCTTTAACAAATCCTCTACATAAGAGTATGCTCCCCTTCAGCATAAACCTTATGAGTTGACGATGTTACCAAGAGCCTAGCTCTCAAACTTGTAGAGCAACTTCCCGTACTGCCATCAAATAGAACACACCGCCTAGCCACCTATTGATAGGAAGTCTTTCGATATATGGAACATCTACACAAAAGTTCACCAACAGCCGTCCTCTTCGATACTCAGTCAAACTAAACCTTGGAGCTTCCCAAGAAATATTCAACCACTACCACCATTGTCTAGTCCGACAATCATAGTTCAAAAGAACTATCATACTCCACCATAATGAGTATACACATAACACATATCTTGCGTCAATGTTAACCAATCATCGTGCCACACCCTTGCATCCAAGTCAATGCCCATGTCACACTGCATCTCTACCAATGTATGTGTTACACCTTGCATCAAAGTCAATGTTCATGTTACACCCTTCATCAAAGTCATCCAACGCCTTTGTGCTTTTGTGGATCTACTAATAATTAATATCCTTCACTATGACGTCTTAGACACGCCATTAGGATATTCCACTTCTCATCTCAAATGATATCATTCTCTCAACATCTAGAGAGATATTGTCAGTACCTGTTTCGGGGCCAAACTCAACACCTAAGTCCTTATCTTCACTTTGGTCCTAATCTAGTATATGAACTTCTGGGGTTATGGATTAACATATATCGTCCCCACCATAGTTCTGCCATGTTTTCTTCTCCTTCAACTCATCTCCTTTATCCTTGCGTCGTACCTTTGACACACCTTGTCTAACCAACATGTTTTCACCCTCTTTTGCCTTTATCTAGCACATGGGTTAAGAGTCATCTACCAATTAGCTCTAATACCAATTGTTGGTGTAGCGGAAGAGATCATTGTGCAGCGTTGGTCACAAGCAAACAAATAAAGTGCATAGAATAAATAGAAGAGAATAAACAAAGAATTTGGTAACAAGGCTCGGCCAATTGTGCCTACGTTCCCGAGAGCGCTGAGCGACTACCAAAATATTATTAGAGAAATAAGGATTACAAACTCTAGCACACCCATGGACCCAAGTGCCCATGGGGTGTTTCTATTTAGTGCTTATATCTGGTGCTCATTATAACAAGAGACTTGGGTCCAATATATAACATTGGTTACTCTACTATATTCCAATACTAGGTGATGTGGGACTAATGTAATAACATATTTCAAGCATCCACAACATATCAAATTAGTAAAATCTCTTGTATGGTAAGAGGATTGGACGTAGCCTTCAGCGTACAAAAGGTGAACCAATATAAAATCATGGTGTATCTCTACTCTTTACTTTTACAATTTATATACGTAGTTTATTTTCTGCAACTTTTTCCCTGCAATATACTCTCACTTTTAAACTTTCAAAAAATCTTAGTTTGTACAACAACAAAAAAACTATTTCACCCCCACACACACCCTTTTGGTTTGACATTTCGATGTAGTGTGTATCTTGTGAAGTTCTACTAAAGACTCTTAAATGCCTATATCTATAGCCTCAATGAAAAATTCATTCTTGTTTTACAATAGACATAACCTTCATTATTGAAGATTGTGACTTATTTATTGAAGCACCTTCGTCATTAGAGTCAATACAGGTAAACAAGGCATTTATACACATCTACAAGGGAGTTTAATAAGTAACAGGTTACTTTACTACTTCAATAAGTACACATAAAATTATCCCAAATAATCAATCATGTAGCAACTAATTATTAAGACCTCAATTGTCTAGAACACACTTTAAGTGTTAACCGTCTAAGTTATGATGATTCTAAATAGATTAAGTAATGTTATATTGAATCATGAGAACATTCTAATCTATATATCTTAAGCGTGGAGAGCATCACACAAGTACTACAGCATATTCAAATTGACGAAATATTTTTATTGGATGATATTTTATCCTTCAGGCAATATCAAAAGCTCATTTGTGGAATGATCTGACTAATTACGTGTATGTGTTTGAAACAAATTTGTGTTCAAGACTAGTCTATGTCCGTCTATGTTCATGACTTGTATGTCCTCAAGACATACCAAATATTCGTCTAATCATTGAACTGGAATATTTCTTGAAGAAGATTCACATTAAATGTGAAGTATCCAAAAGTTCACAATTGAGAATTCAAGTCATTAATTAGAGAAGAATGAAGAATCAATGTAATTGTATCAAGAAGGAGTAAAATGCCCATCAATGTCTTCTGAGGACTTTTTATGAATCGAAAAAGAAGAAAGGAGTTATCCAACAGACAGTTTATTTGATTTATCTGCTTTTGCAGAAAGTAAAAGGCACATCATTGACGCTAAAGGAAAGTTCTCACTACAAGTACAAATGAAGCCTGTTGGTAATTATGCTTTTTGATAATACCAAATTTTATCTCTTCCATCAGAAAGCCTCAACAATCATGAAGTATTAAATGACTCTGTAAAAGTACAAGAGAAAATCAACAATATATTTAGTTCTTAGAAGAAGTTATAACAAAGTTTCAATGGGTATAGTAACAATTACATTGAATGTCTCATCTACAAATAAACTAAACATTGAAGAATAAAAAATACAACACCATAGATTACGAGAGAATAGTCTGAAATGCATTCAATATCTCATTTCTTACGAATATTTTTTCCATCTTTTATTAAATTACATTGAGCTAAGTTGAATATATGTATTCAATCATTTGATATTAAATTCACAAATTTCATGTTGTTCATTTGAACCTTACAAAGTTTACAAATACTTTCTCTTCCACACAATTTTAATTTTGATCCCCAAATATTTTGATAACTCTCATAATACTCCCTCTTTTTTTATCCCTATTTCATAGCATCTCAACCTTAAATCTTATCTTCCCTCAAAATCTTCTTCATAAAATCATAGACCCCTTAATCCCAAACTACACTATCATCTCATTCCTCATAATGCCAAGCTTTTTCATATTTATATTTTGTTGTGAGATTTGCTTTTTCTAAGTTAGTTTTCACTTCCAACAATTAATTATCAGAAAAAGTATATATTCCAACAATTCAAGGTTGGAATGCATAATTTTTTAAGAAGTTTATACATTTTGGCTCAATGTTGTCGACACTTTATTGTTAGAATATAATACTATTTTAAAAAAATATAGATTCTATGACGTTTTGTG